>CM061142.1:652831021-653431021 GCA_030789695.1 Scilla litardierei | reverse complement strand
CACTGCAAAAGAATGAGACATGGAATCTCGTGGAGCTTCCGAGAGACAAGAAGAGAATTAGGTGCAAGTGGGTCTACACCAAGAAGGATGGAGACAAAATAGGAGGTGTTTGCTACAAAGCTCCCCTGATAGCGAATGGGTATGAACAGAGAGAATGGGTTGATTACAATGAGGTCTTCTCTCCAGTGGTGAAGCATTGCTCGATTCGGATCCTATTGGCATTAGTTGCTCAGTTTGATGTTGAACTGGTGAGCTAGATGTCAAGATAGCATTTTGCATGGAGAGCTTGAGGAGGAGATCTATATGGCTCAGCCTCATGGCTTGAGAGCGGTGACAGTCTTGCATGTAGGCTGAAGAAATCACTCTACAGGCTGAAGCAGTCGTCGAGACAATGGTATAAGTGTTTCGAATGCTTTATGACTAATGATCAAGGGTATGTTCAAAATCCATTAGATCATTGCGTGTTCTATCGGAAATTGGTTGATTGGGTCATTCATCTATCTTTTGCTTTATGTCGATGATATGCTCATTGCTTCATCGAATAAAGATAAGATTTGGATGTTGATGTCTCATCTTAGTTGTGAGTTTGAGATGAAGGACCTAGGCAAAGCACGAAGATTCTTGGGATGGAAATCACAAGAGATCGAAGTGGAGGTAAAATTCACCTTTCACATATTCGCGATTTGAAGTCTGTTATACAGAGATTTGGCTGTGAGAAGATGAAGTCTGTAGCTACTCTGCTTGCACCTCACTTCAAGTCATGTGCCAAGCATTACCCGAAGAATGAAGAAGAGAATAGGCTCGTGGAGAGCATACCGTATGCCAATGTGGTAGAGGTCTTGACATACGCTATGGTTTGTACCAGACCCGACCTCTCACATGCCATCAGCATTGTGAGTATGTACATGCACAATCTGGGGAAGAAGCATTGGCGAGCAGTGAAATGGATATTGAGGTACATCAATGGCACGATCAATGTCGGATTGACCAATAGTCTAAGTGTTCATGGTCTTCACATTGTTGGCTATGTCGATTTCGACTATGTAGGCAACTTGGATGGGAGACTATCAACGATCGGCTACGTATTTACCTTGTTATGCGCTCCTATTTGTTGGCAGAGTATCCTTCAGTATACGGTGACCCTGTCTACTACGGAGGCAGAGTATATGGCATTGACTGAAGCGGTAAAGGAGGCGATATGGTTGATGGGCTTGATGGATGATCTGGGAGTCTACCAGAAGAAGTATGATGTCCATTGCAATAGTCAGAGTGCAGTGCACTTGGCTAAGAATCGGGTCTTCTATGATCGCACCAACCATATCGATGTAAGGTTCCACTTTGTCTGTAACGACCCGCTCTCAGGGGGGCCATTACTTATTTGATACATTTGCAGGTTCTGAAGTTAACCAGTGTAAACAATATAGCAAATGATGCAAAGATGTACAAAATACTCAAATAAGCATCCATTTATTACTATCTATATTGAAGTACAACACACAACAACATCTCACACACCAAATATATGAAAGGTAAAGCTGAATAGAAATACATAGGAAAGTACGTCACACATACAACTCGAAGTCTAAAAGTTGGCAATCTCTGGGTCGAACACTGGCTCCTCGAACTTGGGAATCTCTTTGTCAATATGTGTGTTGTCTGCCGGTACCACGAAGCAGAACCGTAAGTAAATCACAACAAGTAAAAGCAGTGCAAAAGCATGGAAATGAACAGGCTATGGAGAGTAAGTATAAGCAGCCATGCAAGTGCAACAATTAAAGTTGTTGCAGGTCAAGTCCGCCCAACAATAGAATTTGTGTATTAGGGAAATCATGGATATAATGATTACAAGTGTGGGGTTGACGATGAGGCTAGCATGACTTGGAGCACGCTTTGTAGGCAAAGAATCCAAGGTTGCTTGTTGGTCACTGAAGGTCGTCGGACGCTGGTGGGTAAGGCGAGCTTCCAGCAAGAACAACATCATGTCAAAAAGGCTGGGTTGGCTGTCAACCCGTAGCCTCTCCGATGGTTAAGTTAATGGATGACTTTTAAAGAGTATGTCAGACATGCTTGACGAACTTAAAGTAGATCGGCTTAGCGTGGCAAGCTTATGAGGAAGGCACAGATATATGGAGGATATCTGACCTTGAGTATTGAATAGGAGTTCTAGATTTCAACTAATCAACCCCCTCCTTGATGGCTGGATTAAGAGTCGGTTGATCGTCGTCCAATCACCTGTCGAGTCTGCTTAGATGGAGCACAAGTGGGGACACGATGGGTCGACGAAGATGTCAGAGACATTTATGCAGTAATGGGTGTCAGTAGGTGTTAGAGATAGTAATGCATTAATGGGAGACGCGATGGGCGACCATCAGTTTTCGTTCTTAACCTATGGCATTAATTGGAGGCGTATGTTGCCCTACATCACCATGTCAGAGATATTTGTGCTAGGTCGCCCTTGGGAAGAGCCAAGATCGACGTCTGAGCTTGGTATCTTCGAACTCTCTGGCAGTGCTTCTTGTTTGGAGAGTAGGTAAGCTTCTTCCAAACTAGGCCGGTTCGCTTCCTGCTTGATCAACTGACAAACCATTCTCTTGATTCTGTTGGTGAGCTTGCCACTAAGCATAGCAAGCTTCCCAGTGTCGAGGCGATCGTTCGTTCGGGAGTGTTTTTATTTGGGATGGTCAGAGGGCTGTTCAATTAGGCTTCAACTATATGGGCCTTTATTATCTGGGCCGGCCTTAAGACCGTAACAATTGCCCCCGTCATTCGAGTTCGAAACGGCAAGCCCGGCTCAGCTCGAATGACGTGTCGTGCTCCCATTAGATGAGGGCTGGCAGTATTTAATTTGAATTGACCACCAAATCCCTTAGGTCATCATGGCGATTCAGCGACGGGGGAGGATTGAGGTGTCTGATCGATCAGAGCATGACACATGGCTGACTTGATCGTGGGGGTGAAGTTGAGGTGCCAGACTCACCCAGATCTTGCCATGTGGCCCACCTCCAAAGGCTAAGATCGCCCTATTCTCCATATAGATAGAGATGGGGGCAGCGAGAGGGAGTTTCTGTAGAGATAAGATGCCCTCGAGGCTATTTATCTCTGTGTGAATATCACAAACGTCTTGTTCGAAATAACAGTAAGTTGTTTGGTAATTATTTATCTAAGTTATAGTGTAGTAAACATTAGATATTAACTTAGGTAAAGTCCTGAGACTTTATGCAAGATCAAATATGTATCGAGATGAGTATCTCGATCATGGAGAAATGTTTGACCGTCCGTAGCATAAGTCTAAAAGGGTTCGTGGTTGCAAATGTTTCGAGACAAGGATATCGAAACATCGGATAGACCATTGTGTCTTAGTCTTCACCGTTTAGCAGTGGCGATGATCTCATGATCGTTTTGACTTGGCAAAGTCGGAGACGAGACACATGTACACATTAGAGAATGAGTTCACCAGAGTTATCATATGGTTACATTGACCAACATGTCAATGATAACTCTTAGTGATGATAGGCAAGTTGGTATTTTGACTTGAGGTCAATTTACGAACCTGTGCATGAACGGTGGCACTTAGATCACTGATCTAGCTTCGAGGCTAGGCCTGTCGAAAGGTCTTTGATTGTGTGTCATTTGAAGCGTATGAGGAGAGTAATGACCAGGAGAGGATTGATCTCTCCTGGTCAATGGGAGTTAGTGTCATAGAGTTAGATCGGTCTTTAGTAAAATCTTTGTGCAGAGTATGTTGGAAGAAGTCCAACATTAATTGACTAAAGATCGATAGAAATTAACCGGAGTCAAGTTATTGGGATTGACAGTTTGACCGTACACTAGACTTGATCTACACGACATAGTTGAGACGATGAGACTATAACTACGGAACTCATCACGGAAACAGTCAGGGTGGTCTCGACAATACTCATGTCGATGAGTCAACCACATAATGATGATTCCTGAAGCAGAGAGGGTAACCACTGCTCATGATCAATTCCGTATAGGGCTTTGAGCCCAACCTGTTGTAAGGGTCAGGCTGTAGGGTCTCACACAGAGTGCGACCTTCGTCTAGTAATAGGTAGAACTTAGTTAGGGAGAATAATTTGGATTTAATGCAAAGGAAGAGAAAATTGCATTTTGATGCAAATGATAATTTAAGCTTAGATAGGGGACTAATTTGCATATGATGTAAAAGAGATTAAAGGTGTCTTAAAATAGTTTAAGACTATATTTAATAATATAAATGCAAGGAAAAGCTTATGGGTAAGACGGGAATGTCCCGGTCTACGCCCAGGTTCGAACGGCGTCCAATTCGGACGCTAGATGCCCAAGATACGCCCAAAACAGCCCGTTGGATTCGGTCGGGTCAGACCAGGCTGACCCAGGCCAGACTGGGTCTGGCCTGGGCACCTGGACAGACCCAGGTAGCCCAGGGTGCCCGGCCCGCATGGGCCTGGGCACCCAGCCCAGGCCCAGGCCCGGGCGCCTGGGCGCGGTCCCAGGCGGGCCCAAGCGCCCTGGGCGCCTGGACTGGCCTGGGCCAGGCGCCTAGGTTGGGCGCGCCAGTCTGGGCACACCCAGACCAGGTTCTGACCTGGTCTGGGCTCACCCAGCTGGCCTGGTGGGCCCCTCAGAGTAGGTTTTCTGAAACCTAGGTTGGGCAGTTTTTGACGGCTCAGTTTTTGCGAAAACAAGCCATGGGCTGATCTTTGGACGATCAATTGGAGGGTCAAACGGACTCCGATTGACGAACCGTTTTTTCCTATGCATTCACCGTTGAATGCCCTTCATATTGATAGGTTGTATCAATCATGAATCTCAACGGTGAGTGAGTTAAAATTCACGGAAGTTTGCACTTTGTGAAGAGCAAACTAACTTGATTTAATTAACTCTAATTTAATAGTCCCACATCGGTTGTGCGTAAAAGGGGAGAGTCCGCCGCCTATATAAATAGGGGCCTCCCCCTTCCTCCAAACTCGTCGCAAGCTCTAGATCTGAGCGGCTCTCAATGTTGGAGCACGCTCGGATCTAGGCTTAAATTAATATTTCTCTATCTCCCTATATTTCTGCCTTACTCTTGAGGGCTCTAGCAAAGCCGCAAAGGAGTTCGGATTCGGATCCGAAATCTAGGCGAAGGTTTCACTCGCGTGAAACTTTCTTCGGTGCGTGGTTGGCTCGGCGGCACGAGGATTCCTCGCCTTGGGATGCGGAGCGGTTCGAGGAGTGGTTCAAGGAGCGGCTCGGCGTGGGATGGGGAGCGGCTCGAAAGACGGTGCGGAACATCTCGCCTGCCCCAGGGTTGAGATTTTGGGTATGTGTTTTATAAACATTAGTTTAATTTAATCGCAGTAGGTTAGATCCTTCTTGGGATGGTCAGATCCATCCCGAGTCGACATAGATCTTGGCTAAGGGCTTGTACCTTATGGCTAAGTTAAATAGTTTAACTGCATGTTAATTAGATTAACTTATTTATTCTTCCGCGGAAAAGTTTTTTATGTCTATGTTCCGTTCGACTTAGAACGGGAATAGAGTTATTGTGCACTAAGGGTCCCCCAAATCCCTTCAGTGGTATCAGAGCTAGGTTTGCGTAACGATCTAGCACTGCGATTTTATTAAACATTGAAATGTTTTTAAAAATACTTTTAAAATGTTTTAAAGTTTTGAGATAATTTTAAAATATTTTTGGATGCCCTATAAAATGTTTTTTAGATGTTTAAAAATTTTATATGATAAATTTTAAGCATGAAATTTTTTAAAAGGATGTTTAAATATTTTATGTGATAAAAATTTAAGCATGCAATTTTTAAATGATGTTTTAAATTTATATAATAATTTTAAAACTGATTTTAAGACTTTAAAACTTTTTGCGATAAGTTTAAAATGTTATTAGATGTTTTAAAATTTTATGTGATAAATTTTAAGCATGGAATTTTTTAAAAAATGAGGTTTTAAATTTATGAGATATTTTAAAACTGATTTTAAAAGTTTAAAATATTTATGGGATAAATATTTTTGTGGCATGCAAATTTGGTGGTCTTTTAAAAACAAGTTATTTTTTATGAGATAAAATAAAAATGTTTTAAAAATCACAATTTTAAATTTAAATGTTAAATTTAAGTATGCATGCTAAACTTGTTTATTTGATAAACATTAGTCTATTTAATTGTTAAATAGTTGTACACTTTTATTTTATGCGATAAAATTAGTGTAACTTTATGTTAATGGTATGACATCTTATCCCTTATTTGATAACACAAGACAATCCTTTAGTTAGCCATTAAGAAATCATTAAAATTTATTAATTGAATTTTAATGACATGCTATGTTTTAATAAAACTGTTAACAACCCTTTAAGATCTAATTCCTCATTAGGGTAGTCCTTTTAATGAATTTTTAATTCTAATTGTTATAATTAATTCTCATTAAAGGACTTCTCTTTTAGTGATGTTAATAAATTTATTAAAATCCTAATAACGATTAGGATAGCACGTGAACCTTATAGTTGATAAGGATTTAATAAAAGTTATTAAACAAATCCTAAAATTTTGAATTTAAGGATTCAACTAGTTGATAGTATTAATTAGTTGTTAATAAAAGCCTTTTAGTCTATGGCACGCATATAAAAATGACAAGCTTCATTCAATGGACCATGATCCAGTCAATGTGCTTGGCTAAGTTTGATGGTTCACTCTTTAAGGGATAGTGATCCTGGCTTAGTCAATTCCCTGGCTGTGTTCTGCTGGACCGCAATGACGTGAATCATGATTGTATGACACCCTGGACTATATCTAAGTCAAATACGTTAATAATCTTCTTCAATATTATCCGTAGCCCTCCTTGTTTTAGGGGTTGGCAATTATAGTACCCGTGTTACAGTTGTTGAGCTACTCTCAAGCTGTGACATGGCAACCTTGTAGAAACCAACTCCTTAAATACATAAGATGAAATCTTGACTTGACCCAAACCGTCGTGTCGTGAATACACCGAGCGCTGGCGTAAGATAAGTCAATGATGTAGTCTGGCTAGATGTAGTCTAAGATCTGACCCAAACCGACGTGTCGTGAAAACACCGAGCGGCGGGGCAAGTCAGGCTAGACACGAAAACAAGGGTTCGCCTAGACTAGACATTGTGATTTGGATGAGCACACTCATGATCACAAATGGCTAGGGGTAAAAAACCGATAAGAGGGTCAAATCTGATATGATCATGAATAGTCATCTTTCGATTACAGAGTCAAGCAACTTGTTGAGCTACACTCAAGTTTGTTAAGGCTCAGGGTGATTGGATCTCTTACCCATTAATTTTAATTCGATTAAATCGTTCGTTATTAAGCTTTGAAACGATTGTAAAAATAGTGGGAGGATATAGATAGATAAAACCATTCTACCTATATTTAATATTGAACATATGCTAAACTAGGGCAAGACTATGTTTACCAAAGGAATCAAAATATAATATATTAATGGAATAAGTTAACTGGTCAATTAGGTTAATTAATTGAATATCAAGTTAAATTCTAACTGATAGAATTAAAACTATATTCTCGTTGGCATTAAAATGACCTTCTAAATAACAGACTTAAGAAATATGATTTCATTAAGTTCTGGGTCCAACAAATAAATTCACGCTACATGACACTCGTCTCTATATGAGGCAGCTTGAACATATATGATATTCGAAGTATGTTTCTCCCTACAACTTATCGAGCTACACTCAAGGTTGTATGGACAAACAATTTTGATCCGTAAAGTTCGAGAATTCGATCAAACCGTTTGAGTCGAATACGAGTGCATGAGTGATGCAAGACTATGTATCCCAACCGGATCTTGAGACAAGCAACTTCTTGAGCTACACTCAAGATTGCAACTCTCAGGCATTTGGATACATGAGATGCTTGCATAGCTATTTAATTTATGTTGGGTTATTTAATATCTAAATATGATTTAGAAAAGGAAGAAGGCACTTCAGAAAGTCATTCGAGTTAAATAGTTTAAGCATAAGTAGGAGGAAATGAAAATGTGACATATTCTGATGTCACGATTTCATAATTATTGTTATACAAAAGTTTAACACATTTTGACGAATGTCGTCACGTTGCTTTTGAAGCAATGAGTAATATGTATAATGATAATATATGTATTAAATGTTAATTTATAAATACACAAGATAGTAGCAAACTTGTTTGGCAAAATAGACTAGGCCGTATCGAGAGACTAAGCTTCACAAGTCACAAAAGAGGGGTCTGACCTCTCGTATTATGAAGTCTACAGACACTTGTAAGTCTTACCCTCTTAGATATGATGGCCGAAACCCATCTGTAAGACAGTGGGAGAATGAGTTGTCGAACTCAGTCTCGTATATACTGATGTACCCGAGTCTAGATTAACCAAAATAAGTTATTCGTATATTTTATTAAGACACGTGTTCTTGATGAAACACAAGTCTAATAAAATAAAGAATGAAATGACAAAAGTATTTAAATTGATTCGATTAGATCGAATGGTCAAATACTTAGCTACATAAAATCTTGCGTAATTAAAAGAAAATATGATTTTCTCTCAGGTCAAGTCTGTTAACACATCGGTGTGTTAAAAAGATATGAATCGCACTTAGTTAGTGTAATGCCCTGATAGCTACTACACAAGTACTAGAGGGGGGTGAATAGTACTTTAAAATAATCAAGAGTAAAATTCCTAATTATCGTGCAAACTCAACCAACAATGCGGAAATGAAAATAGACAACAATGAAAGACAAGCGCAAACAAGCGATGTAACGGGTTCGGATCCACCCAAGTCTCCCCGACTTGTTCCCGGTGATCCTACGTCCCAAACACCCGGATCCCCTCCGGCTACTTGAGTTAGAATCCTCTAACCCAAGTTTGCACTATGAAATTCTTGTAGAAAACCTCTACAAGATCAAATCATACACAAATGAAAATGTGACTCCCACAAACCGGGATCACAAACTTCTCTCACAACTGAGAGATAAACTTGCAATATCAAAGTAAATGAAACAATAAACACTTACCAACAAAATCATATGCCTTGAGTAAACTTACTGATTTTAGGGCAAGGAAGATTTTGAAGGAGAGAATGTCACCAAACCCTAGCTTCACCAAGATGAACAGCGATCGAAGGCTAGGATGGAGTTGGTGACTTTGAATCAAGTTCTTGGCTTGAGAGGCTCACAATGAAGAGAATCTCTCTTGAGGAAATAGGGCTCAAGGGGGTTGGAGAGATTCTTTGTGAGAATGAGGAAGCTTTAGAAATGGAGTTGAATGCTTCTCTTTGAATCTCTAAATCACAATAAATGTCAGCCTTGAATGCTAGGAAGAAGCATCACAAGTATATATAGGATAGAGAGAAGAGAGAGCAAAAATCGTGGCATTTAATGCCCCAACGGCTCTATTCTGAAGCAGTCTAATCGGGCTAAGAAGGATCACTGACCGATTAGTTTTGCAACTAGTCGGTCTGTGATTCTTCTTGGACCGACTAAAAGGTTGACAGCCAAGAAAGATAGTTCAGAAGATATAGAACTAGTCGGTCTAAGAAGACTTGCCAACCGACTAGTTTGACAACTAGTCGGTCGGTGAGTGTTCTTTGACCGACTAAGCAGTTGAAAATCAATAGGCTGAACACAAGAGAAGTAGTCGGTCTAAGAACAAATTCCAACCGGCTAGTTTCACAACTAGTCGGTCGATGGATGTTCTTGGACCGACTAACGAGTCAACAGTAGCTCAGGCTAAAAAGTGAAAGTATAACTAGTCGGTCTAAGAAGGATTCCAAACCGACTAGTTTGACAACTAGTCGATCGGTGAACCTTCTTGGACCGACTAATTGGTCAACAGTGAAGATGCTGAATTGAGCAAGGAAATCTAGTCGGTTCAAGAAGGATTCTTAACCGACTAGATGACAATCTAGTCGGTTGGTTCTTCTTCTTGAACCAACTAATATGCACTAGAAGCCACGAAATGAAGCGTGAAGCTTCAGAAAAGTTTCTATGGGCTTCTAAGATAATCCTAGCTCTAAGATATGAGCGTTATGAAGATTATAATATAAGACCTACTCAAGGCTTAACATTCTACGAAAAGAAGCTAGAAGACTATAAAATAAACTAGACGAACCGTCTTCAAAGCTTCAATCCGAATCTCTTGACTTCAATAATGCTCCTAGAGCTTCAACGAAGCTTTAGGCACACGATCACGCGCTTTGAGAAGTCTTGAGACGTCGCTTTTGATGTACGTAGAATTTTGGCGACGATCTCCATAACTGCGCTCACAAAGAGTTAGTTCACGATATTTATGTTTGTTCATCATCAAGACCAAATCCGGGGAATCAATACTCAATAGTTAGACTTGATGCGATCCATAGCCAGTGACTCTGAGTTAAGTCCTCCCTCTTGGTTAAGTCCCAGATAGTAATGCCTAGTTTTTGATAATGTTATACGAGGACATTATCTATAAGATATTCATTAAATCGATCATTAAGAAGTTGTATAATTACTCGAATATCATGAGTCGAGTCAGACATCATAATTGATGATGACTTAGTCAACTTCTAGGATGAAATTCGGAGTAGTAACTCCGATTTATAACTTGATGCAATTAGAATAGGTCCGTGTGCGTAAACAAATTTTGGAATTTAGTTTACGTGCCTAAGGAAAATGTTTTCTCACTTTCTGCAAGTAAATCTTTAAGTTGAAAGGTTGGTGCAGAAAGGAAAATAGTGAAGTGCAATCATATTGGTCGAGAACGGTTTTCGTCCTAATTCCTATAAATGGATTAGAATGAAACTGTTTTTCCGCCAGCAAACGTGTACAGATCTACTCGGACCAAACTCGATGTAAACGCTCATGTTGACCATGAAAATTGGAGCATTCACTTATAAGTTCGTTTTTCTAAATATGATTTAGATGAGCCAACTTATATGAATTAGCCAGAAAGTTTTCAAGGTCAGTGGGAGCGTATAAATTACATGAGAGGTATCACAGGGATGGAACATTTATTTTGACAAAGTAATCAAAGAGTTTGATACTTTATCAGAAATAGATATGAGCCATTTAAAATGACCAATAACTAATTTATAATTATTATCGTAAGGTATGATGAACTGGATAAGATCCAAGGAAATAAAATATTACGGATTCCGAAAAACCAAGTGAATTATTTGAATGAGATTCAAATGGTTGGTGTAACATGAACATAGAAACCCCTTAAGTGTATAGAGTAGACAGTTTAGCAGATCCACTCACGAAGGCTCTACCACATGAAGTCGGGAAAACTTATGTGTAAAAACGGTATAAGATACCGGGATAAATGGGCCTGAGTGCAAGTGTGAGATGTAGAGATATGATGCCCTCGAGGCTATTTATCTCTGTGTGAATAGCACAAACGTCTTGTGCGAAATAACAGTAAGTTGTTTGGTAATAATTTATCTAAGTTATAGTGTAGTAAACATTAGATATTAACTTAGGTAAAGTCCTGAGACTTATTGCGAGGTCAAACATGTATCGAGATGAGTATCTCGATCATGGAGAATTGTTTGACCGTCTGTAGCATAAGTCTAAAAGGGTTCGTGGTCACAGATGTTTCGAGACAAGGATATCGAAACATAGATAGACCATTGTGTCTTAGTCTTCACCATTTAGCGGTGGCGATGATCTCATGATCGTTTTGACTTGGCAAAGTTGGAGACGAGACACAGGTGCTCATTAGAGAATGAGTTCACTGAACGATCCACAAGAGTTATAATATGGTTACATTGACCAATCTGTCAATGATAACTCTTAGTGATGATAGGCAAGTTGGTCTTTTGACTTGAGGTCAATTTACGAACCTGTGCGTGAACGGTGGCACTTAGATCACTAACCTAGCTTCGAGGTTAGGCCTGTCGAAAGGTCTTTGATTGGGGGTCACTTGAAGCGTACGATGAGAGTAATGACCAATAGAGGATTCGTCTCTCCCGGTCAATGGGAGTTAGTGTCGTAGATTTAGTTCGGTCTTTAGTAAAATCTCTGCGTAGAGTATGTTGGAAGAGGTCCAACATTAATTAACTAAAGATCGATAGAAACTAACATGAGTCAAGTTATTGGGGTTGACAGTTTGACCGTACCCTAGACTTGATCTACACGACATAGTTGAGACGAAGAGACTATAACTGTGGAACTCATCACAGAAACAGTCAGGGTGGTCCCGACAATACTCATGTCGATGAGTCAACCACATAATGATGATTCCTGCCGTATTGGGCTTCGATCCCAACCTGTTGCAAGGGTCAGGCTGTAGGGTCTCACATAGAGTGCGACCTTCGTCTAGTAATAGGTAGAAATTAGTTAGGGAGAATAATTTGCATTTGATGCAAAGGAAGAGAAAATTGCAATTTTGATGCAAATGATAATTTAAGCTTAGATAGGAGACTAATTTGCATATGATGCAAAAGAGATTAAATGTGTCTTAAAATAGTTTAAGACTATATTTAATAATATAAATGCAAGGAAAAGCTCACGAGTAAGACATGAATGTCCCAGTCTACGCCCAGGTTTGAACGGCGTCCAATTCGGACGCTAGATGCCCAAGATACGCCCAAAACAGCCCGTTGGATTCAGTCGGGTCAGACCAGGCTGACCAGGCTAGACTGGGTCTGGCCTGGGCACCTGGCCAGACCCAGGCAGCCCAAGGCGCACGGCCCGCATGGGCCTGGGTGCCCGGCCCAGGCCCATGCCCGGGCGCCCATGCGCCCAGGCGCCTGGGCGCAGGCCCAGGCGCTGGGCGCCGGAGTCTGGGCCCACGCGGGCCTAGGCACCCAGGTGCCTGGGCCAGGCGGCCAGGCGGCCAGGCGTCCCGGGCGCCGGCCTGGCCTGGGCCAGGTGCCCAGGTTGGGCACGCCAGTCTGGGCACCCAGACCAGGTTCTGACCTGGTCTGGGCTCGCCCAGCTGGCCTGGTGGGCCCCTCAGAGTAGGTTTTCTGAAACCTAGGTTAGGCGGTTTTTGACGGCTCAGTTTTTGCGAAAAAACAAGCCTTGGGCTGATCTTTGGACGATCAATTGGAGGGTCAAACGGACTCTGATTGACGAACCGCTTTTTCCTATGCGTTCACCGTTGAACGCCCTTCGTATTGATAGGTTGTATCAATCATGAAGCTCAACGGTGAGTGAGTTAAAATTTACAGAAGTTTGTACTTTGTGAAGAGCAAACTAACTTGATTTAATAAACTCTAATTTAATAGTCCCACATCGGTTGTGCAGAAAAAGGGAGAGTCCACCGCCTATATAAATAGGGGCCTCCCCTTTTCTCCAAACTCGTCCCAAGCTCTAGATCTGAGCGGCTCTCGTAAATGTTGGAGCACGCTCGGATCTAGGCTTAAATTAATATTTCTCTATCTCCCTATATTTCTGCCTTACTCTTGAGGGCTCTAGCAAAGCCGCAAAGGAGTTCGGATTCGGATCCGAAATCTAGGCGAAGGTTTCACTCGCGTGAAACTTTCTTCGACGCATGGTTGGCTCGGCAACACGAGGATTACTCGCCTCAGGATGCGGAGCGGTTTGAGGAGCGGTTCGAGGAGCGGCTCAGTGTGGGATGGGAAGCGGCTCGGAAGACGGTGCAGAACATCTCGCCCGCCCCAGGGTTGAGATTCCGGGTATGTGTTTTATAAGCATTAGTTTAATTTAATCGCAGTAGGTTAGATCCTTCTTGGGATGGTCAGATCCATCCCAAGTCGGCATAGATCTTGGCTAAGGGTCTTGTACCTTAGGGCTAAGTTAAATAGTTTAACTGCATGTTAATTAGATTAACTTGTTTATTCTTCCGCTGTAAAGTTTTTTATGTCTATGTTCCGTCCGACTTAGGATGGGAATAGAGTTATTGTGCCCTAAAGGTCCCCCAAATCCCTTCAGTTTCTGCACTCATTTTCAAAATTTTTGCTTCCCTCCGTCGTTGCTGAGATCTCTCGCCGTCACTCGTCATGTCGTCGTTTGTTTGTCACCGTTGGAGCTCTGTTCATCTTCTTGCTTTCTAGGTACTCTCTCGATCCATGCAATGGCTTCATCTCCTTCTTCTGCTTCAAATTCCTACGTCGAGGGGTGGTTCGACGACTTTGAGGGTGGCAGCGTCGTAGAATTGGAGGAGCCGACGGTGTCGAAGGAGCTAGCGATGTCTTGGCTGAAGGAGTGGGAGGTAGACCCAGCCATCGAGCATATTGTCGCCTCGTCGTCGGCGATCAAAAGGGACCCCAAGACAGGAAAGTGGCCTAAGTCGGCTGTGAGGGTTCCGGGTGGCGGCGAAGTAACGATTGTGGTTCCCGCGGATTTCCTGGCCCAAATGTCCCAAACACCGACCTCCTATATCCACATAGTCTGCTCTAACTACATCAGACCACCGAACACTGTTCGCCTCCCTGAATACAACGAGCGTGATTTCTCCTCAAGGGACAACGAGGTCAGCGTCTACCACCCGTCCTTCGCCCTTGGGCTCCGGTTCCCCCTCCATCACTTCTTCCTCCTTATTCTTCACTTCCTTGAACTCCCCCTCTTCCAAACTGATGCCAAATTCCATCAGCTCCATGGTCGGCTTTTCCTCCTTTGCTCCGCCAGCGGCATAAGTCCGAACATGCCACTGTTCTAGTACTTCTATGAGGCGAAGCAGAAAGGGGCGTACTACTATTTCTGCCCGAGGAGGAGGCGGCATCTCGTTCTCAATATGTCGGGCAGGGTTAGCGACTAGAAAGAGAGGTTCGTCTTTGTCTCGACGTCGGTGGACTTGGCTCTGAGGGCAAATTGGGGGACATTGAATCCCTCGGTGAACACTGAAGTGGTCCTTGGGGGGGCGACCTATAGAATGCTAAGATCCTGGAGGAGATTTCCAAGGAAAGCAGGAACTTCCTTGGTCGCAGACGAGCAGATCGCCCAACACGTCTGGCTCGAAGTTACTCCGAGTTTAGTGATCAACTCCTGATTGCTCACCTTGATCTGTCTTCTTTTTGCATGTGCAGCCATGAGTCTCTTGAAAGAAGAGATAATGAAGATGGTCAGGGATGTGGTGATTAAGGAGCCTGCAGCCAAGGGCAAGGGCAAGGAGCTGACGGTCAAAGGCTCGATGAATGTCAGTCTGAAAAGGAGCAAGGACGGGGCGACCACCGCCCGGGCCGAGAGGGAGGAGCAGAGTAAGAAGGCGAGGAAGGAGCATGTGCCTGCGGCTCCCTTCTTTCATACGAGCGAGGCGACATCAGGTGGCCATCAACCTCGACCCATTAGACGAGCTGATGGCCAACCTTATGGTCGCCACGTCACAGGGTCCATCGGTCAGCGTGATCACCGCAGTCCCCATCTGTTCGAACACCCCTTCGAAATCTTCGGCTGGGTTGGCCAAAACCAACCGGGCTGCGACTGCGCGCGCTGGCCCTTCGGGTGCCTGCCGTCTGGGCTGGGGAAGCTGGGCCACCTAAGCTGCGAGGCGGTGCTCGCTACCTTTAAATCGAAGAAGGAGGAGATCCTTGCCCTCTCGCTGGCACCACTCTACCCGGTAGGTTCCCAGGAGTCTGTTTTTGATGAGGCTGGGGTAGCGACCCGCCTGGCAGAGAACGGTACTCTTCCAAGGGACCGAGAGTCCTTGGCGAATGTGGATGTCAAGCATATTTGTGATACGACCGTCTGTTATAGCTTACAGGTGCATCGCTTCCTTTATTTGACATACCAGTTTTCCTTCTTTTTAGATGTGCTCATGCCTTTGGTTCCTTCTGTAGACGGTTGCTGCGATGGTGTCCCTCCTGTGTCATACGTCGGTGGCAAACAGGGCCAAGGCGGCTCTTGGAAGGAAGGCAGCCGAGCTCAAGGAAGCCGAGGGGAAGCTAAAGACCATCAACGACAAGTTAACGAAACTCCGGGGGTACTATGCGGCCCAAAAGGAGACAATCGTCAAGCTGGAAAAGCTCGTAGCGGAGATGGAGCAAAGGGCCTGGGATGAGGAGACCCGGATGGTCTCTGCTGAGAATGTCTTAGCCTAAGAGAGGAAGGCCATCGCGAAGAGGACCACCGACCTTGAGTGGCACATGGCTGAGCTGGAGAGGATCGACCTGGAGGTGATCAAGTCGGAGGCCGTCTGCCAGTATCAGCTCCGGGAGCTCATCTCTGCCCTGGCAGATATGAGGGCCGAGGGCTTCAATGAGGGCCTGGAGGCTGGCCTTGAGAGGGTCAAGAAGGGTTTAGGGAGACTTTACTCCAACCTAGATGTTGACTTCTACCGTTTTTCAGCGGCCTCCGACGACAAAGGGGAGGCTTCCCTCCCTGTCGATGCCCAAGGGATGGAGGCTCCAGCCAGCAGCGACCAGACGGTCGACCAGGCGGACTCTTAGGCCTAGGAAGGCAGCGACCATGTGGAGGCTCCGAAGTTAGGGGGCATCAATGTATGGCCGACCTTGAGGACGGGCTTAACTTTTTTTTGTAACTTTGTACCGTACATACAATGAAATGAATTTGAAAGTTCTTTGCTTGTTGTTGTTGTTCGTACGCCTTGTGTCTTTGTATGTGTATGCCCCCAACCTTTGGCAAAGACGAGCTTAGGATCAAGGAGAGGCGGAATGTTGTAGAGTCTGAGAGAATTATTGCAAAGTAATTACGTGTGCAGTTAGGTTGACAAATTTCCTTACTAGCATGTCCGTGGAGTCTTTGGGGGGGCGGGTTGGGGCCGTAGCTCGTCCTGCGCCCTTGCAGTTTTTAGGAGGCAGGTTTGGGGCCGTAGCCTGTCCTGTGCCCTTGCAGTCTTTGGGAGTGGGTCGGGGCCGTAGCCCGTCATGTGCCCTTAGAGCCTTTCGAGGGCATAGCACGTAGCCTGCCTCTGATCATCGCCAGTTTAGGCAGCGAGGTCCAACCTGCTATGGGTAGCTAGGCCGTGATCTGCTTCGGAGGTCTTTAAGAGGGTGAGTCGGGGCCGTAGCCCCTCCTGCGACCTTGGAGCCTTTCAGGGACGTAGCATGTAGCCTGCCTCGGATCATTCCTGGTTTGTGTAGCGAGGTCCGACCTGCTATGGGTAGCTAGGCCGCCATCTGCCCCGGAGATCTTTGGAAGGGCGGGCCGGGGCCATAGCCCCTCTTGCAACTCTGGAGCCTTTCAGGGGCGCAATGCATAGCCTGCTCCGGATCATCCCTGGTTTGGGTAGTGTTCCCGGCCGCGATGCATGGATGAGAACACCGCAAGTGGACGGTGTGTTATAGTATGTACAGAATGTCGAACTCTAGGGAGGCGATCCTCTAACACTTAGCTTTTTTGGAAGGAGGAGAATGTGTGGTCAGGGTTGTCACGCGTGATTTGGTTGGTTGTTGAGGGAAGTGGAACTAACTAATTATTAAACATCTAGGGCTTTTGGGATTCCCCGCTAGAGCCTTTGGTAATGGATTTCAGGTCAATTGATCCTCCGTCGGACAATGGATGATGGTAGGAGTGTCACATCCAGAGATGGGAATTGGAGTTAGACTTCCGTCGTCTTGCTCCTCTAACACATCCTTATACGGGGGTACGTGCTCTCGCAATCGGCTTCATACGAGAATGTGTGCATTACGCTTGACACTTGGGTCCTGCCTTGCAATCCGTAGGCACTCGCATACCCTACAGAATGCGATGCAATTCTATGGTTGATTCTAGCAGTCGGGCTACTTTCGTAGTCATCGGATAGCGGATTGGGGGTTAGTGGTCGCCCTTGGCTCTCGGGTCACCCTCGTGAGCGCGAGCCCCGGAAAACGACCACTAATCCAAAATCAGATTCATGGGGATTCTCCCTAGGATATGGAGTCGCTTTTGCTGTTCTCCAATCCTAAAACTAATCCCCCAAAACCCTTGTTCAAACCACCATATGGAGACCTTAGATTCATCCAACGGATGTCTAACCTATCATCCAACTCCTAAGCTCCTAGGGATCCTCCCTAAGCCCTAGAAACCCACTATTCTAGCATGGCAAAAGCTCTAAATATGATAGCAATAGAGATAGGCATATCCACCCGGTCAAATTGCATGAAATCAATTTCAATAGAGAGAGCTAGAGAAATAAAAGCAATGGTAAAGAAATCAAAGAAATCCAACCACAAACAAGTAAATAGATTGCCATATAAATTACCAAGAGAGAGCTCCCAAAATGACTCTAAGTGTTTAGCTACAGAAAAATATAGCGTAATCGATTCTAAAAAAGTGTTACTATTTATACAAAAGCCTAATGGGTTCGGGTTTTACAAGAAAACCAACCCAAACCCCATTAATTCAAGGCAATTTGGAGTCTGCCGACCTACCGCTCAGCCAAGCGCTGCATTGTGTAACGCTCTCTTTAGGCTTCGTCTTGGTGTTTGAGAAAGGGCTGCTCGGGCGAGCAAGTTGAGTTGCTCACCCGAGCTTCACCTCGCTCATGCGAGAGATGGAAAGTCCCAAAAGATCCAAAGAGCTTGCCTTGCATTTGTTGGGCACCTCTGACAGCTGGCTCGGCTGAGCGGGCTTGTCGCTCGGTCGAGCGCCCTGAAGAAGGACTTGGCTGCTTAACGCTCGGTCGAGCAATCTGGCAACATGGTTTTATGGGCTCCCCTCTTCTCATTTCCTTCTCTTCTATCTTCTCTTCGTCTCTTCTCTTCTCCTTCTCTTCTTTGCTTCTTTGGCCTCCTTGGGTCGCCGTGGGAAGGTGAGGCGAGCTTTGGCGTCGATGTTATGCCCAGAACCCCGTATCTCTTCGAATCGCATTGAATTCCTTAAAAACACATAAAACATCGAAAGGATCAAGAATATCGAGAAAAACGCGATATGATACAAAAATATGGATTCGGGCGATCGGAACGACATGGGAATGCATGGTAAAACATGGAAAATATAGACACAACAAAATCCCCCATGCTTACCTCTTACTCGTCCTCGAGGAAGATGAATAAGAAGTTCGCTGGAGGGTAAAAACAACGAAGTGAAAAAAAAGAAGTCGAAAATAAGAAAGGCGGGTAAATCAACTCCTCATCTCATAGCATGCAGCAACACATCAACTCAATAAGAAATGGAAGCACACGACCCACAAGAATTCACTAAGTCTATCATGGATTATATAGAATGGATTTTTTAATGAATAGCGTGAACTCCAATATATGATATGAAACTAGAGGGAAATTCCTATTATAGCATGCAATTAATATACCAAATCCATGATTCGAATCCAAATCTCCACAACCCATTCTCTAAGCAGTGTATAGTATCGTGATCAATCAATTCAAGCATGCAAGATGATTTTAATTAGTTTTTCATAAATGAGGATGGTGAGTTCAATTAAATCCAGAAATCACTGCACTAAACTCTTTCACAATCCCCAAAAATCATCGACCTTGCCATGTCCTTACTCTATAAGGAAAGTGAGGTAAAGATGTGAATTTTTCTTTTTACAATTGTTTTTGGCTTTACAATTTTCTTTATATATGCATACTTTTATTTTCTTATATGCACGAGATAACTCAATATATACAAGAGGCGGCCTATGCATCCCAGACCAGACGATCTTAGGGCATCGGGTTACGAAGAACCCCTCGGGCCTATTATTTGTACGTAATATTTTTTTGTTTTTGATTTTTCCAATTTTTGGATTTTGCAAACTCACGTAAATGCTATGGAATGCAAAGAACGATCAAGGATCGCAATTGGTTATATACAAAAAAATAAAAAGTATAGAATTGGGACATGTCTCGATGTCAGAATATCTAGTAGACGCTACTTAAGTGTCGTGGGTTATCCAAACCCAATTGAACTAGCATCCATTTTCACACAATCATGCAAATTTCATTAAATTTTCAATTAATCATGCATTTTTAAGCTCAACTGTTTCGAGAATATCATCGTAGAGAGATGGATTTACATCATAGAAAAGCGTATTAAAATACACCTTAATCAAGGAATATCTCAACTCATTTAGGCATGGAGTTCAAAATCAAAATCCATTCTATATAAATATGCGATGTCGCGCAATAGACCATGACGAATCCTACGTGAGTGTGAAAAGCAGATAAGTTGAGCATGAACAGCTTATAGTGCAATCATAGGAGAATCATCTTTAGTCTAAGTAAAAGAAAAAAGAGAAAGAAATGAATAATATGCATGCGATCAAACAAGAGAAGAGAAAAATAAAACGATGATTAAAAAGAGAAAAAATGGGGCGGAAGTGGAATTAAAAATGGGAATAAGTAAAAAGAATAAGTAAAAAGCGATAGCGCTCATCCCCCAAGCTAAACGCAGCAGTGTCCTCACTGTTGAGAACAGGTGTGTAAAGATGGAGAATGATGCTAAGGGTGGGATGGGTGGGGTGAAAAGAAAAGAAAAAAATTGCAAATGCATATGTACAAGATGCATATATATATATATATACACACACACACACACTAGCAAATAACCCGTGCACACGTGCACGTGGACTGAGAAAAACGGTTGAAAAGGGGGGAAGAATAAAAAGTGTGGGTGTGTGTGGGCGGATGGTCCAGGGGCAAAAATGTAAAAACCGGGGTTGTATGTGCAAAACTCCCCACCTCCTCTCTTATCACTCAAAATCTCATCTCTTATCCAATTTATCTTGTCCAAATTCTCTGATTCAATTTCACTTAATAACCTCCCTATTTTATAGAATAGATATGTATGTATGTATATGTATGTATGTATATGTATGTATGTATATACTCTTGTCCAAATTCTCTTATCCAATTTCTCTTGATAACATCCATGTTTTATAGAATAGATGTATGTATATGTATGTATGTATATATATGTATGTATATACTCTTGTCCAAATTCTCTTATCCAATTTCTCTTGCCCAATTACTCTTATCCAATTTCTCTTGATAACATCCCTATTTTATAGAATAGATGTATGTATATGTATATATGTATATGTATATATATTTGTATATATATGTATGTATATACTCTTGTCCAAATTCTCTTATCCAATTTCTCTTGATAACATCCCTATTTTATAGAATAGATATGTATGTATGTATATGTATGTATATGTATATTTGTATGTATATATATGTATCTATATACTCTTATCCAAATTCTCTTATTCAATTTCTTTTTTCCAATTTCTCTTATCCAATTTCTCTTGATAACATCCCTATTTTATAGAATATATGTATATATATGTATGTATGTATATGTATGTATATGTATATATGTATGTATAGATATATGTATGTATATACTCTTGTCCAAATTCTCTTATCCAATTTCTCTTGTCCAATTTCTCTTATCCAATTTCTCTTGATAACATCCCTTTTTATAGAATAGATGTATGTATATGTATGTATATGTATGTATATGTATGTATGTATGTATGTATATGTATGTATATACTCTTGTTCAAAATCTCTTATCCAATTTCTCTTGTCCAATTTCTCTTATCCAATTTCTCTTGTCCAATTTCTCTTATCCAATTTCTCTTGATAACATCCCTATTTTATAGAATAGATATGTATGTATGTATGTATGTGTATGTATGTATATGTATATATCTATTCTATAAAACACGAAGATTTTGAATCTTATCCTATTAGGACAAAACTTTGTCCTACGTGACAAGTTTGTCCTAGCTGGCAATGACAATTTTGGGGTACTTAAATTTTGGGGGAAAACTTAAATTTGGGGGGAAACTTGAAATTTGGGGGGAACTTGAAATTTGTGTGTGTTAGGGGGAACTCAGCCATTAAATAAACCGTGCCCTTTGGGCACGGGCAATGACTAGTGTATGTATATATATATATATATGTATGTATGTATATACTCTTTTCCAAATTCTCTTATCCAATTTCTCTTGTCCAATTTCTCTTATCCAATTTCTCTTGATAACATCCCTATTTTATAGAATATATGTATGTATATGTATGTATGTATGTATGTATATGTATGTATATACTCTTGTCCAAATTCTCTTGTCCAATTTCTCTTGTCCAATTTCTCTTATCCAATTTCTCTTGATAACATCCCTATTTTATAGAATAAATGTATGTATATGTATGTATACACTCTTGTCCAAATTCTCTTATACAATTTCTCTTGTCCAATTTCTCCTATCCAATTTCTATTGATAACATCCCTATTTTATAGAATAGATATGTATCTATGTATATGTATGTATGTATATATATGTATGTATGTATATATATGTATGTATATATATGTATGTATATACTCTTGTCCAAATTCTCTTATCCAATTTCTCTTGTCCAATCTCTCTTATCCAATTTCTCTTGATAACATCTCTATTTCATAGAATAGATATATATATACACATACATATATATATATATATGTACAAGATGCATATATATATGGAAAAGGGGGATCTAAGGTCCCTCCTTAGAAGAAAATCTAAGGAGGCACCCCCATTTCCCCCCATCTCCTACAAATTTTTTTGAAAAAAAATTCATGGGGTTGTTGTTCACCTCATGGATGATCAACTTATCAAATTTCAAGGGATTCCAATACTTTTTGAGCCATCATCTACCCCTTACAATTTCAACTGTCTAAAAACGTGCTTAAAACCCCACGAAGTTGTAAGGGGTAGATGGGGGCTCAAAAATTATTGGAATCCCTTGAAATTTGGTATGTTGATCATCCATAAGGTGAACAATAAACCCATGAAAAAAAAATTCAAAAAAATGTGTGAGATGGGGGGAAATGGGGGCGCCTCCTTAGATTGAATCTAAGGAGGCACCTTAGGATCCCTTTACCTTACATATATATATGTATATATATATATGTATATGTATTTATATGTATGTATGTATGTATATGCCCACGAGAGGGTGTCCCAGTGGTAAGTCATTCCGCTCCAAAGCCAAGGGGTGCGGGGTTCGAGGCCTATGGCCGCCGTGACTTGGTAATTATTGTTGAATTTGTTGCGGAATTATTTACCCTGGGGCTACATCTCCCCTCTCGGACTTACCCGGGGGCCGTTGGGGGCACGGCGGTTTCCCCCCAGTTTGCATAGTCTCGGCCGGGCTCTCGCCTTACCCTCCTAAAAAAAGCCAAAGGCAGGGGAGGGGGTTGGGGATTTTTCTGGGTTGTCAAAAAAAAATGTATGTATGTATATGTATATGTATACATCTACATATATACATATATATGTATATATGTATATATGTAGATGTATACATATACATTTTTTTTTGAAAAGTATGTATATATGTATATATACATATATATGTATATATGTAGATGTATACATATACATATACATACATACATACATATACATACATATACATACATACATATATACATACATATCTATATTATAAAAGAGGGATGTTATCAAGAGAAATTGGACAAGAGATATTGGACAAGAGAAATTGGATAAGAGATATCTATATTATAAAAGAGGGATGTTATCAAGAGAAATTGGACAAGAGATATTAGACAAGAGAAATTGGACAAGAGATATCTATATTATAAAAGAGGGATGTTATCAATAGAAATTGGACAAGAGATATTGGACAAGAGAAATTGGATAAGAGATATCTATATTATAAAAGAGGGATGTTATCAAGAGAAATTGGACAAGAGATATTGGACAAGAGAAATTGGACAAGAGATATCTATATTATAAAAGAGGGATGTTATCAAGAGAAATTGGACAAGAGATATTGGACAAGAGAAATTGGATAAGAGATATCTATATTATAAAAGAGGGATGTTATCAAGAGAAATTGGACAAGAGATATTGGACAAGAGAAATTGGATAAGAGATATCTATATTATAAAAGAGGGATGTTATCAAGAGAAATTGGACAAGAGATATTGGACAAGAGAAATTAGATAAGAGATATCTATATTATAAAAGAGGGATGTTATCAAGAGAAATTGGACAAGAGATATTGGACAAGAGATATCTATAGTATAAAAGAGGGATGTTATCAAGAGAAATTGGAGAAGAGAATTTGGACATGAGAAATTGGTTAAGAGAATTTGGATATCTATTATATAAAAGAGGGATGTTATCAAGAGAAAATGGATAAGAGAATTTGGATATCTATTATATAGCAGAGGGATGTTATCAAGAGAAATTGGATAAGAGAATTTGGACTTGCGAAATTGGATAAGAGAATTTGGATATCTATTATATAAAAGAGGGATGTTATCAAGAGAAATTGGATAAGAGAATTTGGACATGAGAAATTGGATAAGAGAATTTGGATATCTATTATATAAAACAGGGAAATTGGATAAGAGAAAATATAAGAGATGAGATTTTGAGGGATAAAAGAGGAGGTGTGAAATTTTGCACATACCACCCCCGGTTTTTGCATTTTTGCCCCTGGACCCTCCCCACACACCCACCCACACTTTTTATTCTCCCCCTTCCGACCATTGTTTCCCGGTCATTTGAAGATGTTGAAGCTTATCCTACTAAGACAAAGCTTTGTTCTACGTGGAAAGTTTGTCCTAGGTGGCAATGACAATTTTGGGGGGACTTAAATTTTGGGAAAAAACTTAAATTTGGAGGGAAACTTGAAATTTTGTGGGAAAACTTGAAATTTGGGAGAACTTGAAATTTGTGGGGGGAAAACTCAGCCATTAAATAAACAGTGCCCTATGGGCACGGGTAATGACTAGTACATATATATACATACATACATATATATATAAATGTATATATATATATACACATATATATACATACATATATATGTGTGTGTGTGTGTGTGTGTGTGTGTGTGTGTGTGTGTGTGTGTGTGTGTGTATACATATATACATATATACATATATACATATATATGTATATGTATATAGAGAATAATGGGTATCATACGCCATATGAGGCCTTGGTTCATATTCCCTCTCACATAAAGCAACCAAGTACAACCAAGTACAAGGCCATGTGGGCTTGTACTTGGTTGCTTTATGTGAGAGGGAATATGAGGTAAGGCCTCATATGGCGTATGATACCCATTATTCCCTTGTATATATGTATATGTATATATACATATATATACATATATACATATATACATATATACATATATACATATATATATATACATATATATGTATATATATATATACGTATATATGTATATATATAAATGTACATATATATATATATATATACATATATATATATATATACATATAGTCATTACTTGTGCCCATAGGGCACTGTGTATTTAATGGCTGAGTGTTTTCCCCCACAAATTTTAAGTTCCCCCAAATTTCAAGTTTTCCCCCAAAATTTTGAGTTTCCCCCAAATTTAAGTTTCCCCCCCCCCCCCAAAATTTAAGTCCCCCCTAAAATTGTTATTGCCACTTAGGACAAACTTGCCACATAGAACGAAGCGTTGTCCTAGTAGGATAAGATTCAAAATCTTCAAAGGACTGGAAAAAAATGGTCGGAAGGGGGGAGAATAAAAAGTGTGGGTGTGTGGGTGGGGAGGGTCCAGGGGCAAAAATGCAAAGCCCGGGGTTGTATGTGCAAAATTCCTCACCTCCCCTCTTATCTCTCAAAATCTCATCTCTTATATTTTCTCTTATCCAATTTCCCTCTTTTATATAATAGATATCCAATTTCTCTTATCCAATTTCTCATGTCCAAATTTTCTATCCAATTTCTCTTGATAACATCCCTCTTTTATATAATAGTTACACGTGCCCATAGGGCACGATTTATTTAATGGCTGAGTTTTTTCCCCACAAATTTTAAGTTCCCCCAAATTTCAAGTTTTCCCGCAAAATTTCATGTTTCCCACAAATTTAAGTTTCCCCCAAAATTTAAGTCCTCCAAAATTGTCATTGCCACCTAGGATAAACTTGCCACGTAGAACAAAGCTTTGTCCTAGTAGGATAAGATTCAAAATCTTCAAATGACTGGAAAAAAATGGTCGGACGGGGGGAGAATAAAAAGTGTGGGTGGGTGTGTGGGGAGGGTCCAGGGGCAAAATGCAAAAATCGGGGTTGTATGTGCAAAATTTCCCACCTCCTCTCTTATCCCTCAAAATCTCATCTCTTATATTTTCTCTTATCCAATTTCCCTCTTTTATATAATAGATATCCAAATTCTCCTATCCAATTTCTCATGTCCAAATTCTCTTATCCAATTTCTCTTGATAACATCCCTCTTTTATATAATAGTTACACGTGCCCATAGGGCACGGTTTATTTAATGGCTGAGTTTTTTCCCCCCACAAATTTTAAGTTCCCTCAGATTTCAAGTTTTCCCACAAAATTTCATGTTTCTCCCAAATTTAAGTTTCCCCCCAAAATTTAAGTTCCTCCAAAATTGTCATTGCCACCTAGGACAAACTTGCCACGTAGAACAAAGCTTTGTCCTGGTAGGATAAGATTCAAAATCTTCAAAGGACTGGAAAAAAATGGTCGGAAGGGGGGAGAATAAAAATTGCGGGTGGGTGTGTGGGGAGGGTCCAGGAGTAAAAATGCAAAAACCGGGGTTGTATGTGCAAAATTCCCCACTCCTCTCTTATCCCCCAAAATCTCATCTCTTATATTTTCTCTTATCCAATTTTCCTCTTTTATGTAATAGATTCCTAATTCTCTTATCCAATTTCTCATGTCCAAATTCTCTTTTCCAATTTCTCTTGATAACATCCCTATTATATATAATAGATGTTCAAATTCCTTTATCCAATTTCTCATGTCCAAATTCTTTTATCCGATTTCTCTTGATAACATCTCTCTTTTATATAATAGGTATCCAAATTCTCTTATCCAATTTCACATGTCCAAATTCTCTTATCCAATTTCTCTTGATAACATCCCTCTTTTATATAATAGATAGATATCCAAATCTCATCTCTTGTCCAATTTCTCTTGTCCAATTTCTCTTGATAACATCCCTCTTTTATATAATAGATATACATATATATATATTTTTTTGAAAAATTAATGTATACTATAGAATGAAACAGAATATACAATATTGGTAAGGGTGAAAGTGGATGGCGCAATAGGATGGGGAGAGGGCACAAGCGCCGTCACCCAACACAAATTGCACCATCCCAAACACCCCCCAACAACCATCAGGACTACAGTAACTCAAAAATTACAGAGCAACTCATAGGGTCAATACAAGCAAAGTCTACCCATTATCCAAAATATCCCAGTGTGTCATCGCTGCATTCGCTTGGGCATCATCAGTGCCCTGGAAACGGACTGTCGTTTGTATGTCGCTCGCGATCATCTCAAACAGTGCAGTCTTCGGTGTATATTTATTATCAAAAATATGCATGTTGCGCTCCTTCCAGACATGCCAGACTAAGGATGCTAGGGTTGAACTAGCTAAAATGCCCATCACCTTCCTCTTCCCGAATTGAGTCTGGAAATAATCCCCCACAGCCGGCAAGCTGGGTTCCATGGCCTGCACAATGCCAAGTTTTAACAGGCAGCGGCTGAGAAGGTAATTGGTGTAGGGACACTCGAAGAACAGATGCCCTCTTGTTTCAAGTGCACAATTTCCGCAGAGGACACAGTCACCTTGGGTATCCGGATGCCATTTGCGAAGATGCTCTTTGGTGAGCAATTTATCCTGATATGCTCTTAGAAGAGTAAGGGAAAATTTTGGCACATGGTTTTTGTGCCACACTAGCCGATGATATGGGAAGATAGGCCCCTTGCTTCTGACTCCATTCCATGCATCTGAGAAGCGAAAAGAGCCCCCTGGCACCCATTCCCACCTATCATGCCCAGGACAGAGAGAGATCTGATGAAGGGTAGGGAGCAAGTGTAGGATACTTGGGTCCATGATCCAACCTGACGCGCCCCAATATTCGCTTACTCTCTTGTCGCTAGAGCCTGCTGGTATGTCATACAAATCCTTCAGCGCACCACAGGGGAGCCAGTTGTCATGCCAGAAAAGAGTGGTTTGACCGTCACGGACCTTTCTCCTGATAAGTTTATTAGAAAAGCTCCTGTAATGAAGTATATATATACAGAAATGCAAATGATGATAATGATACTGTCACGACCCGCTTCCCTAAAATGGAGGCGAGACGTGAGAAGGTCCGCACGGGAGTGGAGCTGTGAAGCCCCAAACCCGATAAGCGTCAATAAAACATAAGCAGGTCCCTGTAACCACAACGGAACAACAATAATAACACAAGGAGAGACTGAAATAAAATCTCACATCTCATAAATAGTCCAACATGAAAATAAGTCCAACATCCAGAAAAGCCACCAGGCTAAAAGAAAAGAGTCTAAAGGCCCAGAACAAGGCCAACAAAAGTACAACGACATAACAAAGTATAGGTGCTACGCACCGATAACAAAACAACTGTCTAACAAAAGTAAAACACAACGAAGACACTAGGACTGGTCCCCAGTGTCCACGTACTCCCCGTCAAACACAGGCTCGGGCTCGGCGTCAGCAAACACCTCGTCCTCAACAAGGTACTCGGGCTCAGGATCTAACATGTGTCACCCAAAAGAGTAAAGGGGCACATGTCAGCAAGTCTAAAAGACTTGGGCAAGGAAACTGAAGGTAAGGCAACTAGCAACCTAGCAGTTATAGTATGCATGACATGGCAGTTATAACATGAGTGCACAATCAAGACATGGCAAGACAATTTGTACAAGAGAGCAATCATCGGGACAAGACAAGACAAGACAAGACTAGAGTAGCCAAGCTACTATCAATCTCAATCAATTCACTATTCACGTTGTTTGTAGATGTTTACGCCTTACAGCTGAATGGTTTCACATTCGCTGAGTGGCCGCTTAACAACTACCCCAAGACCCAGAGTTTACGCCTTACCACTGCAGTTGCTGATCGGGCAGACTCCCAGTTGATTGGTCGCTTAACTCTTACCCCCAATACCCACACATAATGGAGCCAGGGTCCCCGCACATGGAGCTCAGCTAGTGAGCCTGGGGTTGCCCCGCACATGAGCTCGCATTCTTAAACATTTGGCGTAGGGGTGCACCTAGCCGGAAACACGCAATTCGGGCATTGGCTATCAACCAACACATGGCCCGCTTCTGGAACACGAGCCAGGAACACAAGCATTGTAGCGAAGCTACGCAATCTCAGAAACACTTAAAGAATGCAATGACATGACAATTAATTGCGTACCGTTAATGGAAAGTAAACATGACATGGTAATTGTGCAACATGATATATGTCGGAACTAGCTTCGTTGTCAAGCTAGTTCCCCAATTTGCGCCTAGGCGAGTATCATTTCGTCGCCTAGCCTCTTTTACGCCTACAACAAGCAAGGTGGCCTAAAACATGGCCTAAACCCTAAGTGGCAAGTTTCACTTGCCTAGCACCGGGGATGACGACCACTTCGTCTCACGGATGCTAATCTACGGGGAAAATCGCTGTTATGGGGGAAACAAACATCAAACAACATGAAATTTATTAGGGTTTCATAAAAATATAAATAGGTTATGAAAACAACGGTAGATCGATTTCTTACCGAGAGGAGGCGGAAGAAACACTCCGGGGAACCCTAGGACCAGATCTGGAAGCAAATGGAGAAGTTTGGGGAAACTAGGGTTTTGGGGGATTTTGGGGATTTGATGAGATTTTGGGGAAGATGAGAGGTGGAATGAGTTGATGGAGGGTTTAGATGATGGATTTAGGGCTTGGGTTGAAGAAATAGGGCTTGGAGGAAGATGGGGGCTCAATGGGGGAGATTTTAGGGTTTAGGGTCGAGTGGAGGAAGATGAAATCGTTTGGGTTGGGTATAAATAGGCTAGGCTGGCGGCTGCCCAAAAATTAGGGTTTCAACACTGGTTAGTCGGTCAAAGAACAACCACTGGCCGACTAGTTTGGCAACTAGTCGGTCGGTCGACCAACGCAGACCGACTAAGTGTAAACAGTAACTTCTGAACGAAAATAGGATTTAGAATTAGTCGGTCCATGAACAATTACTGACCGACTAGTTTAGCATCTAGTCGGTCGATGAACGTTCTTAGACCGACTAAGAGTGAACAGTATAGATACTAAAATTAAGATGATGAGTTAGTCGGTTAAAGAAGCATTGCTGACCGACTAGTTTGCAACCTAGTCGGTCAACCAACGTTCTTAGACCGACTAACGATAAACAGTAACTCCCAAATAATTTAGAAAGCTAACTAGTCGGTCCAAGAAGGATTGCCGACCGACTGGATCGTCATCTAGTCGGTCGGTGCCCCTTCTTATACCGGCTAATGAGCACAAAAAGTTCCGAGACGGAGCGCGGGGCCCCGGGATCGATTCCTAAGACTTCTAGGCTTGATCAATTAGTAAGATACGACCGTTATGAAGCCCGTCACGAATGACGTACTTCGAAATCGATAATCCTAAGGAAGAAACGAGAAAATACGACGAATCGATCGAAAATGAAAGCTACGGAGACGAAATCCACACATGAGGAGAAAATCCACCAAAACATATATTATATTATAATAAATCCAGATACAAGGAAAGCAGTCGTTACATCCTCCCCAACTTAAGAAAAATTCCGTCCTCGGAATTTCCAAATACTCACGAGTCCGGAAACAAAAGTGGGAAACGCTCTCGCATCTCATCCTCATTCTCCCAAGTAGACTCTCCAGGTGAGCCGTGTCGCCACATCACCCTTACAAGATTGACAATCTTGTTTCGAAGCGATTTCTGACGCCTGTCCAGAATCTGCACTGGATGCTAGTCATACGTCATATCGGGGCGAACGGTAATCTTCGAAAAATCCACCGCATGAGACGGATCGCTAATGTATCGACGAAGCTGCGACACATGGAAAACATTGTGAACTCCTTCCAAAGATGGCGGCAAGGCCAAGCGATAAGCTACCTCGCCAACCCTCTCCAAAACGTCAAACAGTCCAATGTATCGCGGGCTCAACTTCCCACGCTTCCTGAAATGACTCACACCATGATTCGGGGAAATCTTCAAGAACACATGGTCACCCGGCTGAAACTCCAAAGGACGACGTTTAGCATCCGCCCAATGCTTAAAACGGTCCTAAGCAATTCTCAACCTCTCCCGAATATTCCTGACGATCTCCACGGCCTCCACGATCATCTCAGGTCCCAACAACTCCCGATCACCAACGTCATCCCAACTCAATGGCGATCGACATTTCCTCCCATAAAGAGCGGCGAATGGCGCCATGCCAATACTCGCCTGGAAGCTGTTGTTGTAAGAGAACTCCACCAAATGTAGATGGTCCTCCCACGAACCCTTGAAATCCAACATGCACGCCCTCAGCATGTCTTCCAAAACCTGAATCGTCCTCTCGGACTGGCCATCCGTCTGCGGATGGTACGCCGTGCTGAAACTCAGACGCGTACCCAAGCTCTTCTGCAAACTCTGCCAGAACTGAGATGTGAATCTCGTGTCTCTGTCCGACACGATACTCACGGGGACTCCATGAAGTCGCACGACCTCCTCCATATATCTCCTTGCTAGCGCCTCAGTGGACTGTCCCACTCGGAACGGAATAAAGTGCGCGGATTTGGTCAATCGATCTACGATCACCCAAATCGCGTCATTCTGCTTCGGACTCCGAGGTAGTCCAGTCACGAAATCCATAGTGATGTGTTGCCACTTCCACTCCGGAATCGGAAGCGGTTGTAGCAACCCGGCCGAACGCTGCTGCTCCGCCTTCACTTGCTGGTAAACCAAGCACTTGGCTACACTTCGAGCCACGCTTCTCTTCATACCATGCCACCAATAATTCAGACAAAGATCCTGGTACATCTTGGTGCCACTAGGATGCATAGAATACGGCGAACTGTGTGCCTCCACCATCAACTCCTCTCGAATATCCCCAGCCGGCACACACAACCTGGCTCCAAACCTCAGCGAGCCATCCTCATGAATCAAAAAGTCAGTCCGCAGACCGGCTTCCACCTGCTCCCGAATCTTCACCATCCTCGGATCCTCAGCCTGGCCAGCCTTAATCCGATCAACGATCGTCGACTGTACCTGCATGTACATCAACGACGAAGCCTCCCCAGGAAGAACAATCTCCACGCCAGACTCGCAAAAATCCTGCTGCTATCTCCACTGCGAGGTCAAAATCATCACCGCTGGAAGCCTACTCAAAGCATCTGGAACCACATTCACCTTGCCAGGGTGAAACTGCAAATCAATATCATAATCCTCCATCAGTTCCAACCATCGACGCTGTCGCATGTTGAGCTCCTTCTGAGTGAAAATATACTTCAAGCTTTTGTGATCGGTGAAAATCTTCACTTTCTCACTCAGCAAGAAGTGCCTCCAAATCTTAAGAGCAAACACAACGGCAGCCAACTCCAAATCATGCGTCGGTTAATTCTTCTCATGAACCTTAAGCTGACGAGACGCATACGCCACAACATGTCCGTGCTGATGCAACAGGCAACCGAGACCCTTGCCAGAAGCATAGCAAAAGATCTCAAATCCACCGCTGCGATCAGGCACAACAAGAATAGGGGCAGTCGTCAACCTCTCCTTCAGAACACCAAAAGCACTCTCACAATCACCCGACCAAACAAAAGCAACATCCTTCCGCGTCAACCTGGTCATCGGCTCAGCAATACGGGAAAAGTCCTTAATGAATCGCCGATAATAACCAGCAAGTCCAAGGAAACTCCGAATCTCAGACGCAGACGACGGAACAGGCCACTCTCTGATAGCCCTAATCTTCTCGGGATCCACTGAAATACCATCTCCAGTCACCACATGCCTGAGAAAAGCAACTCTATCCAGCCAAGACTCGCACTTCGAAAACTTAGCATACAACCGATGCTTCCTCAAAATCTCCAACACCGTCCTTAAGTGCGAGGCATGCTCTTCCTCCGACTTCGAATAGATCAGAGTGTCGTCAATAAAGATAACGACAAACTTATCCAAAAAGTCGTAGAAAATCAGGTTCATCGGATTCATGAAAACTACGGGCGCGTTAGTTACGCCGAAAGGCATAACCACGAACTCATAGTGTCCATACTTCGTCCTGAACGCTGTTTTTGGAACATCATCCTTCTTCACCTTCAACTGATGGTAACCACTCCTCAAATCCAATTTAGAAAACACCCTCGAACCTCCAAGCTGATCAAAAATATCATCGATGCGAGGCAACGGGTATTTATTCTTAATGGTCACCGCATTCAACTCCCGATAGTCCACGCACATGCGACGCGAACCATCCTTCTTCTTAACCAGCAACACCGGTGCTCCCCACGGAGACACGCTAGGATTAATATAACCCTTCTGCAAAAGCTCATCCAACTGCTTCCGCAACTCTTCCAACTCTGCAGGTGCCATACGATACGGCGCCTTCGAAATCGGCTGCGCACCTGGAACAAGATCAATAGAAAATTCCAGAGCTCGATCAGGTGGCAAACCAGACATCTCCTCGGGGAAGACGTCGCCAAAATCACGCACCACAGCAGGCCACTCCAACTCCATCTGCATAGCCACAGCCTCCACCGGCCTGGCCCGAAATCTGACAGGACCGAGAGAACTGCTACCACGACTGAACTCAAACACTGGATGTCCGGGAATCTCGAACACCACCCTCTTCCTCCGACAGTCGATCGTAGCATAGAAGCTCGCAAGCCAGTCCATCCCAAGAACTGCATCATAGTTGATGATGTCGTGGACAATGAAATCAGCGAAAAGCTCATGTCCACAGACCACCAACGAGCAAGAATTGCAACCACGATGCACCGAGACCACGCCATTCCCTGTAACGATGTTCCAACTCTTGGAAAGAGGGGACGTCGACAAGGAATGCCTCTCCACGAAGCTCCGAGAAATAATGCACATCGATGCACCCGAGTCGAAGAGGACTCGTGCAGGAAATGTGCACACCAAAATCACTCCTAACAATCAATTTAGCAATCAAACCCTAGTCTAGCAAACAACCATGTTCAAGCAAACAACACAATCTAACATTCAAAACCAGCTAGGAAAGTAATAGCTAGATTGAGGATTACCTGCGATAACCTCATCCACAGCCTTGCTCTCCACAACGGTCATCAGAAAAGCCTGCCTCCTCGGCGGAACAGCCTGCCGAAAAGCCTGTCCCTGCGGAACAAGAGCTGCTCCACGTCCAGCAGGAATAGACGCTCGCTGCTGTAACGGCTGTGCTGCAACAGGAGCCCTTCGCAGCTGACCCGCATGCCGACAATCTCTCGCGACATGGGAAGCATCACCACAAACCAGACACTGGCCCAGAAACTTCTGACACTGATCCTTGATATGGCCAGGCTTACCGCAGAAATGGCAAGTCTTCAGAATAGGCCCTCCTGGCCTCTTAAACTGAGCGGACTGATTAGGCCTGAATCCAGGTCTAACCACAGCTCTCGCCTGTTCCACAGGCCTCTTCCCAGCACCAACCAACGATCCCCTCCTCTGGTTCACGAGCAGCTCCTGCCTCTTGGCCGCTACAAGAACCTTCTGATAAGACTCCCGGTCAGAGGAGGTCACAAAGCTCTGGAGCTCCGAAGCAAGTCCCTGCAGGAACCTCTGAGCTCTCTCCTCAGCGTCCTGCACCATCTTCGGTGCAAACCGACTCAGCCTCATGAACTCCTGGTGGTACTGGTCCACCGACGAGCTCCCTTGCTTCAGATCGATAAAACGCTGCAGCATCTCTTCCCTGGCAGCTTTCGGGAAGAACTCACCCTCAAATCTGGCCTTGAAGGTAGCCCAAGCTATCGGCTCCACCAACAACTTCTCTTCCGCATCCCACCAATTCCGAGCATTATCCTTGAGTTGCCTCTTCGCCAAGTCAACCCATCCAGCCGGGGTGATCTTGGCCATCTTCAGATTGTCCTCGATGTTCCGAATCCACTCATCGGTAGCCAGAGGACCCTCAGAACCATCAAAATACGCGGGACCCAGCTCCCGAAATTGCTTCGCTCCTGGCTCAGAGCGATGGGCATCCGGAAGAGCCCGGGCAGCTTGAGCAAGTGGAGCATTCTGGACTTGCAGAAGCACACCCTGCTGCACTTGCATCATCTGCAGCATCATCCGCATCATCTCACCGCTGGTGGGTTCCCGCTCAGGCTCCTCATCATGAGGGAGCGCACCACTGCCCCCACCACGGGTGAAACGCCTTCCTGCCATCTAATGACACAGAGAACGAATCCAATTAGACTCATAGCTTATGACATCGGACGTCGAACTTAGTTTATTGGACATTCTAATATTATTATCGCTATTCCAAAAATCGCAGTTACAGAAGGACCTGCATGGGCCACCAACAAAACCTGTCACGACCCGCTTCCCTAAAATAGAGGCGAGACGTGAGAAGCTCCGCACGTGAGTGGAGCTGTGAAGCCCCAAACCCGATAAGCGTCAATAAAACATAAGCAGGTCCTTGTAACCACAACGGAACAACAATAATAACACAAGGAGAGACTGAAATAAAATCTCACATCTCATAAATAGTCCAACATGAAAATAAGTCCAACATCCAGAAAAGCCACCAGGCTAAAAGAAAAGAGTCTAAAGGCCCAGAACAAGGCCAACAAAAGTACAACGACATAACAAAGTATAGGTGCTACGCACCGATAACAAAACAACTGTCTAACAAAAGTAAAACACAACGAAGACACTCGGACTGGTCCCCAGTGTCCACATACTCCCCGTCAAACACAGGCTCGGGCTCGGCGTCAGCAAACACCTCGTCCTCAACAAGGTACTCGGGCTCAGGATCTAACATGTGTCACCCAAAAGAGTAAAGGGGCACATGTCAGCAAGTCTAAAAGACTTGGGTAAGGAAACTGAAGGTAAGGCAACTAGCAACCTAGCAGTTATAGTATGCATAACATGGCAGTTATAACATGAGTGCACAATCAAGACATGGCAAGACAATTTGTACAAGAGAGCAATCATCGGGACAAGACAAGACAAGACTAGACTAGAGTAGCCAAGCTACTATCAATCTCAATCAATTCACTATTCACGTTGTTTGTAGATGTTTACGCCTTACAGCTGAATGGTTTCACATTCGCTGAGTGGCCCTTAACAACTACCCCAAAACCCAGAGTTTACGCCTTACCACTGCAGTTGCTGATCGGGCAAACTCCCAGTTGATTGGTCGCTTAACTCTTACCCCCAATACCCACACGTAATAGAGCCAGGGTCCCCGCACATGGAGCTCAGCTAGTGAGCCTGGGGTTGCCCCGCACATGAGCTCGCATTCTTAAACATTTGGCGTAGGGGTGCACCTAGCCGGAAACACGCAATTTGGGCATTGGCTATCAACCAACACATGGCCCGCTTCTGGAACACGAGCCAGGAACACAAGCATTGTAGCGAAGCTACGCAATCTCAGAAACACTTAAAGAATGCAATGACATGACAATTAATTGCGTACCGTTAATGGAAAGTAAACATGACATGGTAATTGTGCAACATGATATATGTCGGAACTAGCTTCGTTGTCAAGCTAGTTCCCCAATTTGTGCCTAGGCAAGTATCATTTCGTCGCCTAGCCTCTTTTACGCCTACAACAAGCAAGGTGGCCTAAAACATGGCCTAAACCCTAAGTGGCAAGTTTCACTTGCCTAGCACCGGTGATGACGACCACTTCGTCTCACGGATGCTAATCTACGGGGAAAATCGCTGTTATGGGGGAAACAAACATCAAACAACATGAAATTTATTAGGGTTTCATAAAAATATAAATAGGTTATGAAAACAACGGTAGATCGATTTCTTACCGAGAGGAGGCGGAAGAAACACTCCGGGGAACCCTAGGACCAGATCTGGAAGCAAATGGAGAAGTTTGGGGAAACTAGGGTTTTGGGGGATTTTGGGGATTTGATGAGATTTTGGGGAAGATGAGAGGTGGAATGAGTTGATGGAGGGTTTAGATGATGGATTTAGGGCTTGGGTTGAAGAAATAGGGCTTGGAGGAAGATGGGGGCTCAATGGGGGAGATTTTAGGCTTTAGGGTCGAGTGGAGGAAGATGAAATCGTTTGGGTTGGGTATAAATAGGCTAGGCTGGCGGCTGCCCAGAAATTAGGGTTTCAACACTGGTTATTCGGTCAAAGAACAACCACTAACCGACTAGTTTGGCAACTAGTCGGTCGGTCGACCAACGCAGACCGACTAAGTGTAAACAGTAACTTCTGAACGAAAATAGGATTTAGAATTAGTTGGTCCATGAACAATTACTGACCGACTAGTTTAGCATCTAGTCGGTCGATGAACGTTCTTAGACCGACTAAGAGTGAACAGTATAGATACTAAAATTAAGATGATGAGTTAGTCGATTAAAGAAGCATTGCTGACCGACTAGTTTGTAACCTAGTCGGTCAACCAACGTTCTTAGACTGACTAACGATAAACAGTAACTCCCAAATAATTTAGAAAGCTAACTAGTCGGTCCAAGAAGGATTGCCGACCGACTGGATCGTCATCTAGTCGGTCGGTGCCCCTTCTTATACCGGCTAATGAGCACAAAAAGTTCCGAGACGGAGCGCGGGGCCCCGGGATCGATTCCTAAGACTTCTAGGCTTGATCTATTAGTAAGATACGACCGTTATGAAGCCCGTCACGAATGACGTACTTCGAAATCGACAATCCTAAGGAAGAAACGAGAAAATACGACGAATCGATCGAAAATGAAAGCTACGGAGACGAAATCCACACATGAGGAGAAAATCCACCAAAACATATATTATATTATAATAAATCCAGATACAAGGAAAGCAGTCGTTACAGATACTGATGATATGCAATATGTACAAAATGGACACTAAGGACAATAAAATAGACAGCAAAATGTGACTCCCCCAAGTTGAACTAAACTAGGCCCCGAAATGAAAGATGGGCACAATAAAGAAGGTGGGGAGACACTGGAACAGCAAGAAGCAATAAATCAGGTAGCACTACCACCCGGTGGGGGTGGCGGCTGAAGAAGGTGAAGGATATGGTCCAGCTTGTTCCACTGTCCAAGATCAGTGAGTGTCCTGATGGCTCTGCAGAGCTCTACAGCAGACTGATCCACCCCATATAATCGACCTGTAATGTCGGGGGGGCGGGAGCTGCTGGATGCTCGATGTCCCACGTGTGGTGAAGAAGGGATGCGTCGGGAGTGTAGGCTGTGCAGATAGTGGGGCAGTGGTGACAGCAGCAGTAAAGATAGGGGCAGAGGTCGAGGCCAATGTGTGTGCAGGTGAGGATAGGGCAAGTGCAGACATGGTAGAGGTGGTGGCAGCAGCTGTGGAGACAGAAACCACCACACTCTCCGTAAGAATTGTTGAGGCAGTGCTGGTAATGGGTATGGACAGAGATGCAGCGTACCAGTGCAGTCTCGAGTGGCAGTGAGGATATGAAGACAGAAGGATCGATGAGCAGATCAGAAATGGGGACATCAGCTGATAGGGCTGGGTCCATGGCGAAAGTATGGGTGGGTAGATTGGTGGTAGAGTCAAAATTAAGCAGCTCAACAGAGGATAATGGGATCTTGGAGGATGATGCTGGGCCTTCAATAGAAATGGAGACAGAAGGGGCCGATGTAGGCTCAGATAGGGGTAGGGAGGGGTGTGGCACCTCTGCATGTAGTAGAGGAGCGCCCGGCTGCTAAGCAGGCTGCTATTGGGTAACCTGCCCGTTATCGAGCTCTAGCTCGTAAATGGGAGGAATGCGCTCCTGCAGGGGGAGGATCCACTCAATCTACTGAGGGGCCACGACAGTCTGTACTGAGCTCGGGAGCATCATATATTCGACATTAAAACACCTATGAAGATATACCCACAGTCGGTCACCATGGGCCCTAATAATTTGCTTGTGCGTAAACATATGCAAGGATATGGCGGTAGGGCCCGTCGCCTCAAGAAGATCCTCGGGGAGGTCTAGATTTGCCCTAAGGGCGACGATGGTGAAAAAGCCGCCACAACAGATGGAGCCCCTCTGCAAAGTAGCAGCCCAGCATAAATGGTCACAGAAGATCTGTGCGTGATCAATAGGGTAGGAGGGGCGAGAGGTGCCATCTGGTAGCGTCTCGTGAGGGAGGGTCATGCCCCATAAAAGGACGAGCAAGATAGAGGACATAGTCCCGGGCTCGTTCAGCAGAGCATGGTGGCGGCAATGTGGTGCTGGGCTAGCCTAAGGTAGGGGTGGATGATCGAGGAGGCCTTCGAGTGGCTAGTGCTGAAGGAAGGCATACCGAAAATCCTCTCCCAAAAGCTTATAATGTAAATAGTGGGGGGAGTATCCGAGCCGGGGGTATAGGCGGTCTCGATGTCGGGGACCGCGGGCCACTGGAATAGGGTTTGGAGTCCATCGTAAGTGAACTACGTCTCCACGTCTTGATGGAGAATGCAATCCCCGTGTTAGTACGACGAAGTGAGCTGAGGGCCTCTAGGGTCAAACGAGTGTAAGTCTTCTCCTGAACCCCTAAAAATGCTCTCAACCCAGGTTCGCATACAGCTTACTAACCTCGGGAAAAATGCCTAGCTGCTCTAAGGCTCCTAGGTCGGTGAATTTGGTCGAAACGACCGGGTTCCTAAAGAGGTAGGCAAAAGTACGACGATGAGCGTCGTTTATAAAAGTGATTACGTAGGTCTCTAGGGGCGTCTCGGGCTGTGTGTTAAATATTGGACTCCCTGGATTTGGTTTTGATGATGAGCAAACATAAATAATTCATGAACTAACAATTTGTGAGCGCAGTATTGGAGATCGTCGCCAAATTCACGAGAACAATCAAAGCGACATCTCAAGACTTCTCAAAGATTGTATTCATTGCCTAAAGCTTCGTTGAAGCTCTTGGACCGTTTTGGAAGTCATGAAGAATTAATCGAAGCTCTCGAAGACCATTCATTAAGGTTTTTCTTATAGTCTTTTAGCTTCAATCTATAGAATGTTAAGCCTTGAGTATATCTTACGATTCTATCTTCATAACGCTCATATCGTAGCTCTAGGATCTTAGTTAAAGTCCATTCTAACTTCCTCGAAGCATCGCGCTTCGATTCGGACTTTTTCGTGCATGTTAGTTGGTACAAGAAGAAGTACTGACCGACTAGATGGTGATCTAGTCGGTCAGCAGAGCTTCTTGAACCGACTAGTTTTAAGTTAATCTTTTTTTGTTCAGTACTGTTTACAGTTAGTCGGTCTACGTTGACTCACCGACCGACTAGTTTGTGAACTAGTCGGTCAGTGATGCTTCTTTGACCGACTAGTTGAGATTTACTGTTCATGCCAAAATTCTCGTAAGCTACTGTTTACCGTTAGTCGGTCTAAGAACGTTTTGTGACCGACTAGTTGATAATCTAGTCGGTCAACTTTTGTTCTTGGTCCGACTAAGTCATTTTGTATTCAACCTATTTGTTCTTCCCTCTTAGTCGGTCTACGTTCACTGACTGACCGATTAGTTGTGAAACTAGTCGGTCAGAATGTCTTCTTGGACCGACTAGATTTCTAGGTCTGAATTTCTATCTCTTCTCAGTTCTTCACTTAGTCGATCCATGTTGTTTGACTGACCGACTAGTTGATGAACTAGTCGGTCAGTGGTTGTTCTTTGACCTACTAGTTGCCTCAGATTTCTATCCGTTGTGACTTGACCTAACTTATTTTTATGGGACCCTATAAATACAACCTAGGTCATTTCTCTCTAGGTTAGAGCTGCCATTAAGAGATTCATTGAGATAGAAAGAGATAGCCATTCTCACTCATTTCCAAAGCTCTCTTCCTCACAAGAAATCCATTCTCTCACTTTCTAGATCTAGAATCCATCTTGGGAGACGTTTGTTCTTGGTGAGCCCTTCAAGCTCTAGCTTGATTCAAGTCTCCAAATCACTCCTAGGCACTTATTGCTGGTCATTTCCTTGGTGCTAGGTCTTGGTGACTTCATCTTCCTCAAATCCCTCCCTGCACCTATTTGGTAAGAAAACTCAAGGTATAGGATTTTGTGGTAAGATTGTTTATTTCATTATAAACTTGTTTATATTGCTTGTTGATTCTCTCGGTTGTGAGAGATGGTTGTGATCCCGGGTTGTGGGATTCACTATTGCCATTGCATGTATGATTTGATCTTGTGAAGGTTTTTCACAAGATATCATAGTGGAAATCTTGGGTTAGGGTTTCTAACCTAAGTATCCAGAGGGGATCCAGGTGGTTGGGACGTTGGATCACCGGGAACAAGTCGGGGAGACTTGGGTGGATCCGAACCCAGTAACATCATTTGTTAGCATTGTTAATTTTGTTGTTGTCATTCAATTTAAGCTTCCGCAAATTGATTTGGTAGTTGTTTGCACTATAATTTGGAATTATACTCCTTGTTATTTTTAAAGTACTATTCCCCCCCCCCTCTAGTACTTGTGCAGTAGCTTGTAGGGCATTACATTTGGTATCAGAGCCAGATACTTAGCTATGTCTGCCAACGACAACAAGACCGTGCGTCCACCTTCCAACTATGACACCTTCAGGAACCGTGAAGGAGCATCTTCGGTGATGGAAGGACATTCCTCTACGAGGCCTCCATTCTTCAACGGTACCAACTACGTGTACTGGAAATGCCGGATGGAAACCTTCCTCCGGAGTGCATCTCTATGGAGGACCACAATGAAGGAATACATCGAGCCCGAAGAAGAAGACTTTGAGAAATGGACTACCGCGGAGATCGCCGCGGAGGTAAGCAATGCCAAGGCAATGAACGCCTTGCAATGCGCATTGGAGCCCGAGGACTTCAATAAGATATGCACATGTAAGAGTGCATATCAAATTTGGAACTCCCTCCTCATTCTACATGAAGGGACGAGTAGGGTAAGAGACTCTAAACTCGTAGTTGTAAACAAAGATTACGAAATGTTTCATATGCAACAGGGCGAGAAGATGAAGGAATATTACGCTCGCTTCGTTGACATAATAAAGGAGTTAGAGGCTCTCGGCAAATCCTACACCCAAAAGGAGAAGTGCTCGAAACTTATCGAAGGACTTCCTTCTTCTTGGGAGAAACGTACCTTCGCCATTGAGGAAGGTGATGACATGAATAAGTATACCGTAGTTCAATTGATGGGTACTTTGATGTCATACGAGGTACGCAAAGATAGCAAGGTGAAGTTACAAGAAAAGATGAAGTCCTATTTGAACCAAGACGTGCCTAAGAAAAAGGAGATTGCATTCAAGGCGGCTTCATCCACCTCTACCGATGATGAGGACTCGGAAGAAGAAATGGACATGGAATCCATTGCACTCATGGCAAAGAAGTTCAATCGCTTCTTCCGAAAGGGTAACTTCAAACAAAAATCTAAATTTACTTCTACTAACGCCTCTCCACCTTTGTGCTTTAAATGCAATAAGCCAGGACACATCAAAGCGGATTGTCCTCAAAACAAGCAAAAGGAGAAGTGGAAGGCGCCGAAGTTCGACAAGTCAAAGAAGTACAAAAAGGGGTACAAAAAGGGACTTGTCAGAGCAACATTCACCGACTCCGAGGATTCCTCAAGCGGAGAGACGGACGATGAGAAAGTGGAGCAAGCGCACATGTGCTTCATGGCAAGAGAGGAGCATGATCAAGGATCTTCCTCCTCCGATGATAGCGACGACGAAGGCGATGAGGTAACTATGGATGATCTTAGGGATGCTAACTCACATTTATGGTCTAAATACACTAAATTAGTAAATAGATATACTAAAGTAAAAGATGACCTAGCTAGCATTCAAACCTCGCCTAAGACTATCATCACCAACAACGACACCGTTGTTGAAGAGTTAAGAAATGAGATTGTTAATCTCAAATCTAAACTTGAACATGTTAGCATTGAGGATCCGGAAGAACATAAGATAGAGGACTTAACTTCTCAAAACTCGACTTTGAGTATTGAGAATGAAAGTCTTAAATCTCGTGTTTATGTGCTCACATCGCAAGTATCCACTTTAGATACTTCTTTGCGTTCTCTCACCGAGAAATATGAGAACACATTAGGCCGAATCAATGAATTCAATAAGGGTAAGGGCCATTTGGATAATATCCTAAGTGTCTTACTCCCGGCCAAACACCATGTTGGTTTGGGGTATACTTTGGGAAACTCATCCAAGTCGGTCACTACTTTTGTTAGGCCAACTTCCGATGCCTCAACGAGTGGTAGCAAACACTCTATTGGTAGTTCTTCTACCAATGGTGCTTCCACCTCGTCCACACCCTCTTTTGGAAAGAAACCCACTATGGGTGGACCTCCAAAGAAGGGCCATGCTTATATGTACACAAATACCATGCCACGTAGGAACACACGTCCTACTCCACTGGCTCACACATATGATGATTTTTATGCAACACATTCTCGGGCACGTGCACACCATGTGAGACACCCTCACGCACGTGTTCCCACACATGCATATGTTCACCCACCTCATCATATGAATAATTCTCGTCGTGCACCATTCCATCATGTTCATTATGCCTATCCACGACATGCATCACGTAGAAACCAACAACGCATGCATGCACCCAATAGGATGAGGGCTCCCAAGATTTTCACTATTTGGAGCCCAAAGGACACAAGCATGGATGAAAAACAAGTGTATATGAATGCTTATTTTTCGAATGTTGTGCATAGTAGAAATTATGTGGGGAAGTCTAAGTCCAATTGGACTTGGCTTCCAAAGGTCTAACCTTTGAGGACCCAATGACCTTGGGTACCATGATATGAAAGTTTCTATCTTTAGGTACTCAAGGAAAAGAAAAAGAAAAGGAGCAACAAATTTAAATTTAGCTCCAAAAGGAATTGGATACTCGATAGCGGGTGTTCAAAACACATGACGGGTGACGCTCAATTGCTCTCCAGAGTAGTTCCCATTGCAAATGGAAACCGCGTCGTATTTGGAGGCAACGAGAGCGGAACCATCGTCGGTGTTGGTAAAGTGGGTTACCCGTCTAAACCCTTAATTAGTGATGTTTATCTAGTTAATGGTTTAAATCACAATCTTATTTCAATAAGCCAACTTTGTGACAAAGGTTACAAAGTTAGATTTGCGAAAGGATTATGTCATATTTCAAATGATAATAATAAGTTATTATTTTCCGGCACACGCCATAAAGATATTTATATTTTGGATCTTCCCAAGTCATATGAACAATGTCTCGTTGCCAACACAAGTGAACAACACTTATGGCATCGACGATTTGGACATGTGAACTTTGGAACACTTTATAAGCTTTCAAAATTAAATTCCATTAAAGGTTTTCCGAAGCACGTTTTTGAAAAGAAAATTTTTTGTGATTCTTGTCAACGTGGCAAGCTTCCTAAATCTTCATTTAAACCTAAGAAAAGCATTTCTACTAAACGGCCACTAGAGCTATTAGATCTAGATTTATTTGGGCCAACTAGAGTTGCTTCCTTAGGAAATGCAAGATATGGACTTGTCATCGTCGATGACTATTCTAGATTTACATGGGTATTTTTCTTATGTAATAAAAATGAAGCTTTTGACAACTTCACAATATTTGTGAAGAAAGTACAAAATCTCATCGGAACCACCATTGTCACTATTCGTAGTGATCATGGGGGTGAATTTGAGAATGAGTCTTTCTCAAATTTTTGTGATGATCTTGGAATTACTCACACGTTTTCTTTCCCTCGCGCACCTCCTCAAAATGGTGTTGTTGAGAGGAAGAATAGAACACTTGTGGAGTGTGCTCGCACTATGCTCGAAGATAGTCAACTTGGTTATCAATTTTGGGCGGAAGCGGTACACACCGCTTGTTATGTGTTTAATAGAATACTTTTGAGGCCCGGCACCAAACAAACTTGCTATGAATTGTTGTTTGGTAAATTGCCTCAAGTTAAACATTTTTGTGTTTTCGACGCAAAATGTTTTATTAAAAACACATATGATAATTTGGACAAGTTTGATCCGAGATCGGATGAGGGGATATTTGTTGGGTATTCCTCACGTAGCAAAGCCTACCGGATATACAACAAAAGATCCTCTACGACCGAGGAATCACTTCATGTCTCTTTTAATGAGAATTTTACTACTTCTAGAATTTCAAATGATGATGATTCTATGGATGTTTTATGTGATTCGTTTGAAAATTCTAAGTCTATTGATTCAATTGATTCTATTAATACTAACCCGACTAATGAAGTTGTTGAGAATGTGCCTAGTGATCAAGGTATTCCCAAGCGGCTTCATACCGTTCGCGACCATCCCCATGAGCAAGTCATTGGCAATATTCATGATAGTGTCAAGACGAGATCGCAAGTCCACCACTTCGCCAATAGTGCCTTTGCCTCATCGATAGAGCCAAAGAATATAGTTGAAGCGTGCGAAGATAGTGCTTGGATCCTTGCCATGGAGGAGGAACTCATTCAATTCGAGAGGAATGAGGTATGGGAGCTTGTTCCTTTGCCATCGAAGAACCACACCATCATAGGGACAAAGTGGATCTTCAAGAACAAAACCGATGAAAACCAAGTCGTCGTCCGGAACAAAGCTCGGTTAGTTGCTCAAGGCTATCGCCAAGAGGAAGGTATCGATTTCGAAGAATCCTTCGCTCCGGTAGCTAGATTAGAATCAATTAGACTATTATTGTCTTTTGCATGCCATAAAAATTTTAAATTATTTCAAATGGATGTTAAAAGTGCATTTTTAAACGGAGATGTTGTTGAGGAAGTTTACGTCTCTCAACCTCCGGGCTTCATAAATGAAAAATTTCCAAATCATGTATTTAAACTAAAGAAAGCTCTTTATGGTTTGAGACAAGCTCCTCGAGCTTGGTATGATCGCCTAAAGAATTTTCTTTTGGATTTGAATTTTAAAATGGGCGAAGCCGATTCTACACTTTTTGTTAAGCATGCGAATAATGATATTTTATTAGTTCAAATTTATGTTGATGATATCATTTTTGGTGCTACTAACTTCACTCTTTGCGAAGAGTTTTCTAATGTTATGAAGGAACAATTTGAGATGAGCCACATGGGTGAGCTCAAATATTTCTTAGGTCTCTAAATTCGCCAAATGGACGATGCAATCTTCATCCACCAAACAAAGTATACGGTGGAGTTGCTTAAGCGATTTGGAATGGAGAGTGCTTCCGGGAAAAAGACTCCAATGAGCACGACTACGCATCTTGACAAGGATACGGGCGGTAAAGATGTAGACATTCGTCTATATCGAGGTATGATAGGTAGTTTACTTTATCTTACCGCAAGTAGGCCCGATATTATGTTTGCCGTATGCGTATGTGCTCGTTATCAGTCTCAACCTAAGGAGTCTCACTTAGTAGCGGTAAAACGTATTTTCCGTTATCTAAGTTATACACTTGATTTTGGATTACTTTATCCAAAATCTAGCACGTATGAGTTAGTCTCATATAGTGATGCCGATTATGCAGGATGCAAATCCGACAGGAAAAGTACAAGTGGCACTTGCCATTTTCTAGGAAATTCCCTTGTCTCTTGGTTTTCCAAGAAGCAAAATTCCGTATCACTTTCAACCACCGAGGCGGAATACATTGCCGTCGGTGCCGCTTGTGCCCAGGTTCTTTGGATGAGACACACACTGAAGGATTTTGGTATTCATTGTGATACTAGCCCTATCATGGTGGATAACCAAAGTGATATCTGTCTTTCAAAGAATCCGGTGCACCATTCCCGATCTAAACACATAGATGTCCGACACCACTTTTTAGATGATCATGTTGCTAAAAAGGACATCATTTTAGTGTACGTTGAAACCCAAAAGCAAATCGCCGATATTTTCACGAAACCCCTAAAGGAGGACTCCTTTGTGCGGTTGCGTCGAGAATTGGGGATTATGGGTGAATCCGAGATATAAGATTCATGTTTCATTCAATTATCTTGCATGCTATTATATTTCGCGATATTTCGTTCATGCTAGATTTATTGAATTTTTGGGGATTTTATGTGATATGTTTGAATTTTTGCTCGATTTCTTATTTGAATGTCGTATTTAAGATTTCGATGTTTTATGGGGTAGTTTAGATGACTAATGAGAGGGTTAAGATGTTTCATCCAAGTGGTTTATGAAGAGAACTCATTTATCAACTTTTGGACTCTTCTAGTCGGTTTCAGTTCATCAGCCAACCGACTAGATGCTCATCTAGTCGGTCAACTAGTGAACTCAGACCGACTAGTTCAAGCTTTATTCTTTCTATTGTCATTAACTTCTTTTAGTCGGTCATAGTACTCTTACCGACCGACTAGATTGAAAACTAGTCGGTCAGTGATTATACTGTGACCGACTAACTCTAGCCCTAGAATTTTCTGTTTGCCTCTGTTTCGACTTAGTCGGTTTAAGCTCATTGACCGACCGACTAGATCGAAATCTAGTCGGTCAGTGATTGAACTGTGACCGACTAAGTGCTCTAGGGCAGTCGCGTCTTTTCGCATTCCAGACCGACTTAATCCTATTCTAACCGGTTATTTCCCATTCAAGTCGGTTGTTTTCTCTCCTCCAGCTCGAAAATCCCCTAAAACCCGACCGAGACCCTTCGTATTCCCGTCGACTCCGGCCACTTTTCCGGCCATCTCCGCCGCCCGTCGCCGTTGACCACTCCCCTAGGTATATCCCCCCTTCCTAGATCTTGTTTTGCTTCCCTATGGTTTGATCTTGATCTTGTTTTCATCTTCTAGGGTTTGAGCTAGGGTTTCGAAAATTCACTCTTTGTGCTTGTTTGATTTCTGTTTTAGGCTTAAGCTTAGGGTGTTTGATCCTATCCCGTCGCTTGGTTGTACTCGTTGTGCCGCGATCATGGCACGAACGAGAATCCCGATTACATCTTCTGGGGCATCCCCTATGACCGTAGAGGGTGCTACCGCTTCGACCCCTCCCAAGCGTAGGGCCAAGACCACTCGACCCCCCTCTTCGTCTTCGACTCTGTTGAAGAGGAAGAGGACGTCCAAGCCTAAACCTACCGGCCAATCGTCCAAGCCAAAACCTAAACCTAAAAAGTTTCGTGCACCCACACCTCCCGGTGAGCATTCAGATAGTGATTCTGAGGATGATACCGATGAGGAATACACTCCTGAACATCCCGAGAAGGCACCTACTCCACCCCCTCCTCCTCCTCCTCCTCCTATGTCCCGTAAGGCTAAGGGTAAAGCTCCTATGCCAGTCGGTGGTGTAGATATATCGTTGTGCCGCGACGACCCTCAGTGTCTCGCAGCGTACAACCATATAGAGCACTGCCCACTGCTGTTTGAGCATTACGTTCAGTTTTCTGATTTTCTTGGCCTTGCGGATCTTCTCTCCTATAGTGGCCTATTGGACTATCTTAGATATGACGCTAAGGCGAACCCCAGACCATATCCTCGCCTGGTCAAATTATTCTATGCCAATCGTGTCTGGGGCCAGTACGACGAGTCTCACTCCATCGAGACTTCTGTTTTGGGGACTCCTATAGTCCTCACGGCAGAAATCTTGGGGGAGTTGATAGGTTGCTCGTCGTGTGGCCTCCTCCCTTCTGACATCTCTGTCGATGATATCTCCTCCCTCGATCAGCGGACCCTAGGCAAAATCTTCCAGGTTATCCCCCCTGCATTCATAGGAGTACCTTCGAAATCATTCAAGCCGAATGCTTGGGTGATTAACCTGATCTTGAAATCATGCCTTCTTCCCAAGTATGGATCTTCATCTCTTCCATCTCAGCCGTTTTTGAAACTGATTTACGCTTTGTTTATGGGTAGCGAGATTAATTGGGCTCGCATTATACTCGATAAGATGGATTCTTTCGAGTGTATTCGCAAGACCACTAAATCTGTGCATATCCCATATCCGTGTCTCCTGACCTTGGTATTCCGTCGTTTCGGTGTCCCCTTGCCCCCTGATGATGAGCGTCCCCTTGGTCCTCCTCTGAACGCGACGGCCGTTAAGAAATCTCTTGCGGCACTCCGTCACGTGCAGCGGTCGACACCTTCTGCATCTCAGGCCACTCCCTCAGCTGCTTCAGTCCCTCCTCCTTCAGCTGCTTCAGTCCCTCCTCATACCACCACACTTGATGAAGTCGTACGGTTACTTCGTCGGCACGAGTCGCGTTTGGCTCGTACCGAGGAGGGCGTCTGCCGTATGGCTAGTTTGATGGGCGTTCAGCTTCCTCCTCCTGTTTCTGAGGATGAGGAGATGGACGATGAGGATATTGATGATCTTGTCACCTCCTTGGCTCGTGGCGATGAGGCCACTGCTGCTGCTGCTCCTGATGCTGGCACCTCTTCCGGTGCTCCTGAGACTTCTGCACCAGTGGATCAGCCTTCTGATGCTGCTGCTGCTCCTGCTAACGACCCTGCTCCTATTGTGCCTGCTGTTGTTCCTGTTGAGACCCCAGCCGTTGAGCCTGTCGTCGATGTCTCCACTCCTGCTCCGACGATCCGTTCTGTTCACACGCCTCTCCTCCCTACAGAGCCTGAGTCCACTCCCTCGACTAGACCTCCGGAGACTGCAGATCCTGCCACTTCCTCGTGATCGTCTATTTCGAGGCCTCTCATGTGCTCTTTGGATGTTGTATTTTTTTTGAGAGTGTTTTTGGGTTAGGATGGAGTGTTGGGTGGTTGTTTTGATGTATTTTGGTTTTTGTGGATGTCGGTGTTGTCTTTTGATGTACTTTGGATGATTGATGATGGTGTATCGATGACGTATGATGTATTTTTGTATGTTGGTGCAGATGTTGCACTTGATATGATGTACTCGATGTGATGTTTTGGAGGGACTCATGGTATTCATATATATATTTACATCGCTGCTCTCTTTGTTTTACTTCGTCGTACACTTTTAATTTTCATTCAATGCCTTTGACATGTGTATTCGTCAATCGACGCTTATAAAAACTTGGTTAAATAGATTATATTTCTATGATTGTATAGAATTGTTTTCCATGCACAAATTTAACCAAGAATATTGAATATTGGAGAGTATGTTTCTTTATTCAATAAATGAATAAAAATTTGGTATTTTTGATGATTTTAATTATCACTTTTCGATAATGGACAATTTGGCACACATTGATTTGATTTCAACACTTTTCCCTTGGTGTCAATTAGTTCCATCGTCATTTTCTACGACTCCCGATGTTGGATTTTTCATTTCCTAGTTGTTGTCGTTGTATGCCCCCCATTTTTGGGATAATGCCAAAGGGGGAGAGATAATGATAATAAATAGGTCAAATGAAAATTTAACTCAATTTCCAAGAATCTAATTTGATGTGTTAGATTCAGGGGGAGTTAAGATATATATAAGGATTTTCAAAATCCGATATTTCAAAAATCGATTCTCATTATATATCTTACTCGTCTGATTGATGCAATTTATATATATTCATTTTGGAATTAACGTGTCATCAATGCAGGGGGGAGTAAGTATTTTACATTTGAATCATTATTTTCGATTATTATTTATGTTGGTTTGTCATCACCAAAAAGGGGGAGAATGTTGAATATTGGACTCCCCGGATTTGGTTTTGATGATGAGCAAACATAAATAATTCATGAACTAACAATTTGTGAGCGCAGTATTGGAGATCGTCGCCAAATTCACGAGAACAATCAAAGCGACATCTCAAGACTTCTCAAAGATCGTATTCATTGTCTAAAGCTTCGTTGAAGCTCTTGGACCGTTTTGGAAGTCATGAAGAATTAATCGAAGCTCTCGAAGACCATTCATTAAGGTTTTTCTTATAGTCTTTTAGCTTCGATCTATAGAATGTTAAGCCTTGAGTATATCTTACGATTCTATCTTCATAACGCTCATATCGTAGCTCTAGGATCTTAGTTAAAGTCCATTCTAACTTCCTCGAAGCATCACGCTTCGATTCGGACTTATTCGTGCATGTTAGTTGGTACAAGAAGAAGTACTGACCGACTAGATGGTGATCTAGTCGGTCAGCAGAGCTTCTTGAACCGACTAGTTTTAAGTTAATCTTTTCTTGTTCAGTACTGTTTACAGTTAGTCGGTCTATGTTGACTCACCGACCGACTAGTTTGTGAACTAGTCGGTCAGTGATGCTTCTTTGACCGACTAGTTGAGATTTACTGTTCATGCCAAAATTCTCCTAAGCTACTGTTTACCGTTAGTCGGTCTAAGAACGTTTTGTGACCGACTAGTTGATAATCTAGTCGGTCAACTTTTGTTCTTGGACCGACTAAGTCATTTTGTATTCAACCTATTTGTTCTTCCCTCTTAGTCGGTCTACGTTCACTGACTGACCGATTAGTTGTGAAACTAGTTGGTCAGAATGTCTTCTTGGACCGACTAGATTTCTAGGTCTGAATTTCTATCTCTTCTCAGTTCTTCACTTAGTCTGTCCATGTTGTTTGACTGACCGACTAGTTGATGAACTAGTCGGTCAGTGGTTGTTCTTTGACCTACTAGTTGCCTCAGATTTCTATCCGTTGTGACTTGACCTAACTTGTTTTTATGGGACCCTATAAATACGAACCTAGGTCATTTCTCTCTACGTTAGAGCTGCCATTAAGAGATTCATTGAGATAGAAAGAGATAGCCATTCTCACTCATTTCCAAAGCTCTCTTCCTCACAAGAAATCCATTCTCTCACTTTCTAGATCTAGAATCCATCTTGAGAGAAGTTTGTTCTTGGTAAGCCCTTCAAGCTCTAGCTTGATTCAAGTCTCCAAATCACTCCTAGGCACCTATTGCTGGTCATTTCCTTGGTGCTAGGTCTTGGTGACTTCATCTTCCTCAAATCCCTCCTTGCACCTATTTGGTAAGAAAACTCAAGGTATAGGATTTTGTGGTAAGATTGTTTATTTCATTATAAACTTGTTTATATTGCTTGTTGATTCTCTCGGTTGTGAGAGAAGGTTGTGATCCCGGGTTGTGGGATTCACTATTGCCATTGCATGTATGATTTGATCTTGTGAAGGTTTTTCACAAGATATCATAGTGGAAATCTTGGGTTAGGGTTTTTAACCTAAGTATCCGGAGGGGATCCGGGTGGTTGGGACGTAGGATCATCGGGAACAAGTCGGGGAGACTTGGGTGGATCCGAACCCAGTAACATCATTTGTTAGCATTGTTAATTTTGTTGTTGTCATTCAATTTAAGCTTCCGCAAATTGATTTGGTAGTTGTTTGCACTTTAATTTGGAATTATACTCCTTGTTATTTTTAAAGTACTATTCACCCCCCTCTAGTACTTGTGCAGTAGCTTGTAGGGCATTACACTGTGGGCGCATCTCGGGCTGTGGGGGCGACGGGGGTGGTGCTGTGGATATGGGCTAACTCAGGCGGGGAGGGCTCATGTTCCCGCTAAGGAGCCAGGAGCTCGACGTTTCTTCCTGGCAGGTGGGGGTAAAGGAGATGATGGTGGGGATAGGGTGGGAACGTGTATGATAGTGTGTGGCCTATAATGAGGGGCCATCTGCGAGGACTTCCACTTCTTGCGAGCCTGTGGTGGAGGGTGTGGGGCTTGGGATGGTGGACTGGTGGTGGTGGGTGTGGTGGAAGTGTGTGGAGATGTCGTGGGTGTGGTGGAAGTGTGTGTGGTGGTGGCGGGAATGGATGTGCATATTGGTGCTGTGGGTGTGGAAGTGGATGTGGTAGTGGTGGTGTGATGCCTAGAGGAGGTCGGCTTGTGGGCCAACGCCTTTTGACGTGAGGGTTATGGCTGGGATTGAGATGGGGATGGCCTGGAGACAGTGGTGGATGTGTATATAGGTGGCGAACGTGTAGGGGGTGGGGTGGCGGTGGTGGATGTGCGTGTAATGCATGGTGTAGGTGCAGCGAAAGTGCGTGGAGGAGGTGTGTGTGTGTGTGTGTGTTTGTGTGTGGTAGTGGATGTACGTGGGGGTGCTATGGTGGGTGGTGGTGAGGGTGAGGATGATGATGAACGGATGATAGCCCCGCGAGGCATCATGAGCTCATGCCATAAGCAATATGATATATATAATAAAAACAAGAAGAGGGGAAGAGTAGGCCCTTAGTGATGCAAGAGTGGCGAATGCGAGATCCTCGAGCGATGCAAGAGCGACGAATGCGAGATCCTCGAGCGATGCCCAAGCGGCGATGAGTCCTACCAAGCTTCCCGCCAACCTAAATTTGAAATTGGGATTGATTTAGGGGTTGGGGAAATCGGGGATAGGGATGATGGAGAGGAGGGAAAGTGGCGCTCGGGTTGAGGGATGGTGGGGATGGTGGTGGCGCTCGGGTTGAGGGAGGGCAGCGATCGGGGCAAGGGAGGGTAGCGATCGGGGCGAGGGGTTAGGGTTTGGTACGGGTTAACCGGGGGGAGGGAGGGGGGAGGGAGGGGGAGAGAGAGAGAGAGAGAGAGAGAGAGAGAGAGAGAGAGAGAGAACGCCCGCGGGGGGTGGGGAGAGAGGGTCGATGAAAGGGGGTCGGAGGAGGAAGGCACCGGAGAAGGGGGGTGGTGATCGAGGCGAGGGAGATCGGGTGGAGCTCTGAGGGTTTGGGTAAGAGGGGGGTCACTCGCTCTGATTTGGCGAAGAGAGGAGTGAGCGCCCTCGGCTCAACTTATAGGGTTCTGGGTTGGTCGAGCGCTCGGGCGAGCGATCTCGCTCGGGCTGACTTATCTCCCCTTTTGCTTTGGGTTGGTCGCTCGGGTGAGCGATTTGGAAACTCGGCATATCAGCATCTAACCCATCTCGTATTTCTCGTCATTTTGAATTTCAATTTCATGCACCTTGGTTTGCACTTTCTTTTGGCATCCTGACCGCCAAATCCCTGCCAAAATCTAGAACCTTTAGTTATTTATGGATTTTTAAGATTTTAAACTAAAAAACTCGAAAAAGCTAATTAAAATCGAAATGCGGGAAAAAGGACGAGTTGCCTTCAGCCAAGCACTTGTTTAAGGTCATTATCTTGACCCCTGCGGCTCAGTGAGGTGATATGTTGGGCGCATGCGAGATGCGCCCGTCGTTCTTCCCGACCAACCCTTGTGGGGCCGGTTGGTCGAATGCCTCCTTCGGACCGTTAGCGGTCCGGCCGTTCTCTTTCCTTTCCGGTGCTTATCTCTCTTTGGGGCACCACATGGACATTACAGCCACCAGGTTTCTGATCTTCATGACGTCCAGGTCGTGATCCTCCAAGGCGAGCATGAAGTGCTCACGCGTCATTGATCCATCGTCGTGGTCCTTGTCCAGGACCTGCAGATATGCCACCACGACTTTGTCGTACCGAGAGTCCAAACCATGGTACTCGCTCTGCAGAAGGGGGTCTAGAAATACTATGAACTCTTCCACGAGCTCATCCTCCACCAAATCAAGATACCCGACGTCCGCACGAGCTTCCTCTCCCTCGTCGGCTTAGGTAGCCGAAACTCGGCCTCAATGTTTCCAACATTGAGGGAGAGCGTGCCTTCTCGCATGTCTATCAGTACTCCAGCCATCGCCATAAACAGGCGACCTAAAATCAGCTGTGATCCTCCATCTTCTGCCATGTCCATAATAACAAAATCCACCGACACACTCACCCCACCGGGAATCTGTAGGATGACGTCCTTAGCCACTCCGACCGGGTGCATCACCGACCTATCTATGAGCTGGATGGTCATGTCTGTCGGCTCTAACTCCATCCCAGTGTTTAGGTGGTAGAAGATGGACAAGGGCATCAGGCTGCTGCTTGCCCCCAAAACTTCCAAGGCTCTCCTGATAAGGACGCCACCCATGGAGAAAGGGACGATGAGGCTTCCCAGATCCATGAGCTTCTTCAGTAGCTTGTTGCTTCTGAAAAATGATGACAGTTGCTCCGCCAACAAAACCTGCTCCGTCTTTCTATTCCCTGAGATTAGTTCCTTAAGGAACTTTGCATACGATGGTATCTCCGTGAGTGTGTCCATGAATGGAATATTCAGCTCCACTCACTTCAGAAGCTCTATGAACTTGGTGTACTTCTTCGCCATTTTGGCCTTAGCCAATCTACTCGGGAATGGAACTGGAGCGAGGCGATCATTGGGCTTCTCCACAGGCCTTGCATTTTCCTTGATCACTTCCTCCACTACGAGAGGGATATCTCTCTCAACAGTGGTAGGCTGCTCCTCAGCTTCAATATCTCCACCATCAATAACTGATGGGTGCTCACCTATCACCTCCTCGGGTGATGCAGCTGTGGGAATCATCACCAGTGGTTTCGGATCCATTGACGATAGTCCACTACGGGTGGTGATGGCACAGTCGCTCTTCCTGGGGTTCTTCTTTGACTGAGCAGAGAGCTTGCCTTGGCACCATGCCATCTGACTCATCTGCTCATTCAGCTGATCCACCATGGTGGAAAGTTCCTTTCTACGGGTCGCATGGTCTAGATTGAACTTTTCCTGCTCCTCAATGAATTTCTCCAAGGTGGCTTCCCAGGAGGATTTTTGCTAAGCTGGAGGAGGAGCAGGCAAAGCTAGCTGCTGCTGACACTGCTACTGGTACCCTGGTGGTCTATAAGGGGCATACGACCTCTACCCAGACTGCTGCTGCTATGGCTGATACTGATGTGGATGTTGCTGCTGCTGATGCGACTACGACTGATGCTGATGGGACTGATGTTGTGCTCCGCTGCTATTTTCGTACTGGAAACCAGGGTGGTTTCTCCAGGACAGGTTCCCATATGCTCCCATGTTTCCTCCTCTGTCATCGGAGGTGTAGTTGGCCTCCTCTGTTGTTGCAGGAGGTGCCTGGTAAAAGTAGGTCCCGCCATTGGGTCCCTTATCTGCGCACCTCTCGTAAGTGGCATATGTGACGTGCGTTTATATTTCATATATTCATGCACGTCTTCTTTTGTGTTTTTCCGCTATTCTCCGCCGTCTTGTATTCGTTTTCTCGTGTTTTCTTGTTTTCTTTCACTTTTCCGTGTTTTTTGTATTTTTCAGGAGTTTACCGGCGTAGGGGACATATAACGAAGATATCGTGAGTCCCCGAAGCAACGGGAGGAGTCACACGTGATCCAGGGGGTCAAACGACGAAGATATCATCTTTCAGCCCCTCACCCAACTGGTTGGTCACTTCCAACCGATCGGGTGATGCACGCATGCACCACCTGGACACAAGCTGGAGCGGTCGAAAAGTCAATCGGTCGGTTCAGAGACCGGTTCAAATGCCCCAACTCTCTGGAATTTGATGTTGAATGCCAACCGATCGGGTGACCTTCACCCGATCGGTTCATCTGTAGCCAATTCTTCGAAGCCAAGACACGGAGAGATCAACCGACCGGTTCACCCGACGGCACGAAGATCCAACCGGTCAGCTTCAACCCTCAACCGACAGTGCTGTATGACGGGGTGAAGTCCCATGCTGAGCTGCCGAAGAATGAAGCAGGTCACCCGATCGGTTGACTTTTCAACCGATCGGGTGATATCGTATTCTATATATAGGACCCCTAGGTTTTCCAGAAACGAGAGTTGTTATTTTTTGCTGTTTTTTCTCTCTCTTGACGGCTGTAATTTTTCAGATATTTGTAAGTTTTCCGATCTTTATCAAACTTTAATATAGTGTTATTAGCATTGCTCTTACTGATTTTCAACTGCTTGATCATGTTTTTAATGGTCGATTTTGATTTAGATCACCTTTTAGTAAATATGTGTGAGTAGTTCCCAAATCTGGGATTTTGGTGGAAACCCCTTCGTGGGTCCTCCCCGATGCGTACATAGGACTAGGAAATCGATATGGATTAGGAATCTACCGGTTACGCGGGGTGTTTTATTGTCATCGGCGTGAAAAAGACCGCCTTTGACCACTGGGCCAAGGGGGAATAAATTTGGCGGTTGACCCACTAGCCATAGCTCACGCCCTTAGCGTAGACGTCGAATCCTAGCGCGCGGGAGCGGCAGGACGAGACATTGGGAGTTATCATTGCGAGCTTAGTGCTCCCAGAGTTGGTCAGTGTTAATGGACATGGGAATGCCCACTGACCGAACCTGGAAAGTCCAGTGTATCATCCTGGGCACCGACCGGAATATCGGGCCCATGGGACGCTGGTACCACTCTTAGAGGCAACGTCTCACCATTAGACCCTAATTCCGATCGCTATCCTACACATAGGCCGTATCGGCGAGAATCGCACGATAGGGTGGAAACCGAAGTCCCGGGTTTCCCTTTATATTGTTTATCCCTCGCATTCCATTTTCCGTGACAACCCATCATCCGATTCGGGCTAGCTCGCCCATGGGGTGAATTCGATCCTTCTTGACACAAGCACAACCACGCCTCCCTGAGTTCGACCCCCAAGCCACACTACAACACCGTGCGCTTGCGGTTATAAATATTTAAATCTCACGCCCCCAATTATATATTGCACACATCTGACGCGCGCAAATGCGGGGGACGTCAAGCACTATTGCGCCGTTGCCAGGGAGGCAACGTGCTTGTTATTTTAGGATCTCATGAACCCTCGAGTCTAGCTCACATCTCTATCTCGCGATAATTTTCGCATTCTTCTTTTTCCATTTCTATTTCATTTTCTTATTTTTATTTTATTTTTTATTTTATCTGTTTCTTTCCCACTTTTCGCTTCACGGGTGTTTGTTGCTTTTAATGCGCAGGAACACAAGAAGTCTCGACGACTTGATTCCTGTTGATCCTGAGATAAATGCCACCCTAAGGCGTCTTGTCGTAGAGAAGCGAAGAAGAGAAGAGCGAGAAACCATGGGGGAGAACACCCCACCTCATAAGTCCCTACTGGAGTACTCGATGCCATCCATCGAGTCCACCTCCGCCATCCGTCCTCCTGCTATTACGGTGCAAAGCTTCGAGCTTAAGCCGTCTTTGGTGACGTAGATCCAGCAGGATCAATTCTCGGGGGCACCCATGGAGAGCCCCATTGAACATTTGGACTCCTTCTTGGAGAAATGTGACACCTTCTGGATAAATGGTGTCACAACTGAGGCGATCTGTCTGAAGCTATTCCCTTCTCTCTGCGAGATAAGGCCAAGCTGTGGATTAGGGGGAAGGACCCAAATACGTTCAACACTTGGGAGAAGCTTTCAAATGCTTTTTTGATGAAGTTCTTTCCTCTGGGGAAGACCATGAAGCTGAGGAGTGAGATCTCCTCCTTCTCCCAGGCCAGCCACGAGTCTCTGCATGAAGCCTGGACCAGATACAAGGAAATGCAGCGGAGATGTCCCCACCATGAGCTCCCCAAGTGGCAGATCATAAATCTGTTTTATAATGGGTTGAGGGACGATTTAAAATCTTCCATGGATGCAACGGCTAGAGGGTCCTTCATGTCCCGAAGCGAAGAAGATGCTGGACAGATTCTGGAAAATATGGTATCAAACAATGAGCAGTGGTGTGACGAGAGAGCCACACCTAGATCTGGGGGTATCCACGGGGTCGAGGACGTCGACAAATTATCCAGCAATTTTGACTTGCTGTTGACCCAGATCTCTGCTTTGATGGTAGTCATCGGTGGCGCCGGAGCACAACAGATTGCTGCGATGGAATCCGAAGTCTTTGGAGAATTCGACGGTGGTGACATCTCACCACCGTTAGACCAGGCGAGCGCGTTATTTTAAAATCCTACGAGGAATGCGCCTTTTCCACCACGAACCAACTCCAATCCGGCCTATTCTCTGAACAATCGGAACCACCCCAACCTTAGCTACCGGACACCGTATCAGCAGCAGCAGCAACAGCTAGTATATCCATCGCCTCAGCAGCAGCAACAACAGATATATCAGCCGGCTAGGCCTCAGCAGCAGCAGTTCCAGCAGCAGCAGCCTCCACAACAATATCAGCAATATGCTCCAAGGAATCAGCAACCAGTTCAGCAGCCGCAGCCATATGGCCAACAGAGGGCCATCTCTCCGGTTGAGTCCCTTTTGACTCAATATATATCCAACCAGGAGAAGATAAATTTGAAGCTGGAAATGGGACACCGGGCTCTCACGGACCATGTAACCCAGCTGGGGTTACAAGTGGCGAACCTTTCAAGGTCGCAAAACTTATTGCCGCCACAACCAGAGGTGAATCCGAGGGGAGCAAATCAGACCTTGGCACTCACGCATAAGCATGTGAACGTGTCTGCTATCGTCTTGAGGAGCGAAATACAAATCCCCACAAGAGTGCCCCCAAAGGAACCGGAAGCACCATTAGTCGTGGAGCGACCGATTGAAAAATTGAATGACGCCGGTGCTTCATTGCCAAAGCCAACAACTCCGGAGGGAGTTCCTGAAGAAGGGAATAAAAAGGATGAGGAAGGGAACCTCAGAGTATTCAAGCCCGTTGTGCCTTTTCCTCAACGGTTAGCCCAAGCCAAGATAGACGATAAGTATGGAAAATTCTTTGCCATGGTCAAGGATCTAAGCTTGCAAATCCCCTTCCTTGAAGCTATAGAGATCATACCATCCTACGCGAAATTCCTCAAGGATTTGGTGACAAAGGGTTCTAGAAAGGAGAAGATCGTTCTGACGGAAGAATGTAGTGCTCTTATCCAGCGAGCAAACCCTCCTAAGCTTAAAGACCCGGGGAGCTTCACTATCCCTTCCGCGATCGGGGAGGTAAAGATACATCGTACGCTCGTCAATCTTGGAGCGAGCGTAAGTTTGATGCCCTTGTTGCTGTATAAGAGGATAGGAATGGGTGACTTGGAGCCCACCGGAATGACCCTACAGCTTGCAGACTGTTCGGTAAAGTATCCAGTGGGGGTTGTAGATGACCTTCCTGTCAATGTTAGAGGGGTGCATGTGCCTGTGGACTTTGTTGTCATGGACATGCCTGAGGATGCACACACCCCCATCACTCTTGGACGGCCTTTTATGGCCACTACCGGTGTTTTGATAGACGTGAAGAATGGGAAGCTTTCCCTTAACATCGGCAGCGAAAAAGTCGAGCTTGACTTGGGGTTGTCGATGAAGCACCCCGATCCCCCAGATGATCCAAGATGCAATGTGCTGGAGTTAGAAGAAGAGAGAGCTGTGGAGAAAGCTCCTGGGAAATTCTTTCAAGAAATCCCCCCGATAGCTTGGGGGACTCAGAAGAACCAGTCAGCCCGAAGAAGAGTGATGTTGCTGGGATGACAGATGCGGCACACACGATCCCTCCTGGATTTCTGAAAGCTCCTCCGACGAGGACGAAAGGTAAAGAGCCCATGGGGCTCACCGGGGATGAGGTCCGGATCCTTAAACGAGTGGCGGTGGATGCCAATATGAGGGAGAAGCCCTCGGACCCTGTCAACAAAGGGAGAGTCGTCGAACAAGTTTTCTTGTCGCCACCGACTACACCAAAAGCTACCAGCTCTGAAGCTGAAGCGATGCCAGACTTTGGGCATCACCCGTATCGCCCACCTTGAACATCATCTACGGGCGTCGAGCTAACGACGTTAAACAAAAGCGATTCATGGGAGGCAACCCATGCTCTAAACCTTTGTTTCCAATTTTTAGGACTATTTTTAACTTTATTTTATCTATTTTAATAAATAAATCCAGCCGCAAGAACTTCCGTTGAGGGACTTAGGCCATTTGTGCACTTTTGCAGAAAACAAGGCCCCAACCGATCGGTTGATAACTCAACCGATCGATTGGGATGTATCAGCTGAAGGCCGTATCAGTCACTCAATGAACCGATCGGGTGAAGATATGCGAGACCGGTTAGCAGACCGGGTGAACTGGGGCTGAAGTCTCGGAAAATTTTCAGACTTTGTCAACCGATCGGGTGATGAGAAGCATGACCGGTTGATTGACCGGGTGAACAACACCAAACTCTCGGAAAAATTTGTGGAGCGGCCAACCGATCGGGTGAGTTATCAACCGATCGGTTCGCCTGTAGCGTCTCTTCAGCTGAAAATCTCGACCCATAAGTCAACCGATCGGGTGAAAACTCACCCGATCGGTTCGACTTAAACCCTATAAAAAGCCCCTGCCCCAACCGTTCATTTTCTCGCCCGATCTCGACTCTCCTGACGTCGTTTCGCTTCCCCCGCTCTCCCAACGGTCGAAAAACCCTCTCCCACGACTTCAACTCCCCCTCTAGCCTCTCTCTCCACCTACCCCTTCCATCTCTCCATCATTTTCTCTCTCCCCCCCCCCCCATTTCGCCTCCTCAAGCCCTAATTCCACGATCTCCCCCCTGTTTTCGAATTTTTGCTGAAGAGAAGTGACGCGGCTTCATACCCCGTCCGATTGCATGGTGTTGGGGTCAACTTCAAGCGAGGAACTCCAATCTCTGCTGGGTAACTTCGCTCCACTGCTCAAATTTTACTTTTTTACCCTAGAATTTCTACTTGCTTGATTATTTGTGTCCGTGTACTTTTATCGTAATCTACACTCATTTGCATCACACTCACACACCCACTATGGCCCGGGAACGAGATAAGGGGAAGGGTATCCTGTGGGAGGAGGAACCGTCTCGAAAGAGACGCAAACAAACACGTCCTCCTCCCAATACACCACGTGCACTATCACTAGCCCCTCCCCCACCTGGTATCCCCCCTGAGGACCCAATGATGGGCCCGCATGGGTATCAGTTTAGGAACCAAGAGCATAAGGACTTCTACCTTAGGCTGGATGCTCGAGGGCATCTGTCGACCAAATTCGCCCACACCCAATCGCTTATCGATCTCGGTGGCTTCACCGAAGTCGAGACTCTTTTCGCGAACTTGGGATGGTTAGCCTTACTAAATGCCACCACAGTGTCTTACCCGCCCCTCACACTAGAATTTCTTTTCTCACTCGTTTGTGAGTCAGGGTCGACCGTCATTTTTCGGGTGCATAACAAAACCATCCACACCAACCTGAACACGATCAATAATATATTTGGTTTCCCCATCCTTGGGGACGACGCGATCCGACACTACGGGTATCCACCCGAATTCGACGTCGATCAGTTTTGGTTCCGCCTCACCCTACTCCGTCGCTATCCCCGAGGTAAGGCCAAGGCCTCCTCAGTCATCCATCCTATATTCTGTCTGGCCCATCGGATCATATCCTCCGCATTTTTCCCCAGGGATGAGTCAGGCACCGTGACCATCCCTGATCTTTTCATTCTATAGGCCATGACTTTCCCTTTCGTTCTAGACGATGATGGGATTAGCTTTAGGGCCCCTACTGTCCCCGTCCATGCCGGCGACTGGCTTATTTACAAGCTCCTCGAGATTAGTCGGGACGGCAAGGGCAAGCTTTGTTGTGGGGGGAATAATCACTATCATTGCTTCTTTTCCCCAATTTAATATCCCCATCCCCGAGGTCTTCCCGTTGCCGCAGGACCCTCACATCTAGATCTTGATGTCCTGCGGCATATTCATATGATTAAGCCCTGCCCTGATCGTCGTTTCAATTTCAACTACGGCCACCCCCAGCCCCCTACACCATTCTCCCAAACCCCGTTCGCATGACTATTGCTTTAGTGGGGGATTGGACTTTTCCGCCCGATCCCGAGTTTCTAGCAGGGTTGCGCCTTCCTTTCTTTCCCCAGGACGCACGCAGACCACCTTCCCCTGCCACCCGCTTAGGCGAGCAGGATATCCCTGCGTCTCGGGGAGATATCGGGGCTGGCCCGAGTCACACCACCCGTGCTCCTGGCCCTATCACTGCTGAGGATCTTTCTGAGGCCATCTCCGGCCTTGTGTCCAGTGCCAGCATGACCACTGCTGCCGGCACTACTTCCACATCACTTCCCGACACCCCTTCCGCTTCACGTCAGTCCACTTCTTTTGGTCGTCGCCAGACCTCAGCTCGTCTTGGTCTCGAGGCCGAGATCGCTGCTCTCCGTGCTCTTGCCACGCCCTCTGTCCCCTCGGACCCATCACCATCCTTCTTTCTCACTCACCCACGTTTCCTCACACTTGAGAGGAACGTGGCCGCCATCCTCCGCCTTCTCACTCACGTCCATGGACCACCACCACCCACATCATACCCCTTACCACCACCTTCACCACCTCGACGATCGTCACCTCCCCCATCACATTCTTCCCCTCCACCATCCCACCAATCCCCACCTCCTTCACCCCCACCTAGGCGATCATCTCCCCCTCCCACATCTACTCCCAACCCCGTATCCACTTCTCCTCTCACGACCACTTCTGTCGCCCCCACACCACCTCCTCCCTCCTCCACCGTCACTGCATATGTGCGCCGCAAGAAATTACAGGTGCGCTCCAGATCTCTCCCACCGCCATCCACTACCGTCACCATCACGTCTTCTCTCCCCATTTCTATCCCTTCTACCACCGCCTTGATCGCCGTACTTCCACCACCACCCACCTCCACCGACATTCTACCCATCATTCACACCCCCACTGCACCTATTCCTCCACCTCTTTCCCCACTTCTCCGCACACCCCCCGCCTCCCCCGACCACCCATCCACACCCTCTTCCGAGGAGGGCGAGGACTCCCCATCTCCTACTTTTTGATTTCATTTTGTTTTCTGACCTCCATCTTGCATATCTCTGCATTTTCACGATCATATCATCTTGCTAGCATTGTCATGTCTAGCTTGGGGGAAGTCAATTTTTTCTGTGTGTCGTCGTGTGCTATTTTCTGTGTGTGCTTGTTTTATCTATTGAGTCGTGCCATTTTCTGTCTTCTTTTTTTCTATTTTTATGTCGTGTGGTGTGATTTTTTTCTTTATTTTCAGTTCCGTTTGTGTGTTTTTCTTGTCTTTCTTATCTTTTTGTGTCAGTGCGTATCCCCCCCCATTTTCTTTGCCCTCCCGTATTCACTTTTATTACATTGAGGGCAATACAAACTTCAGCTTGGGGGAGTCGCACTTTGTGCGTCATTTGAGTCTTTCTTTTTCGTTTTTGAGTCCTTTTCATCATGTTTTTATTTTTCTTTTCTTCTTTTTCATCTCCTTCTCCTAGAGATGAACCCTATGATGAATTGCCACAAAATCACACACACCTAGCATGGCATCGATAATCACATTCACTAACCCTAGGAAGTCGAGTCCTCTTGCATTTCATGCATCGTGGGTCCATTTTGCTTTTTTGTGAGTCGTGTGTCGTGACTAGTGTTTGGTGTGCTTGTACTTTGTGATTGTGTTTTATATACCTGTCCAGGAATGACCCCTAGATTATCATGTTTCGATTTGAATATGCGGTATTTGCTTCTCCTATCTGCTTCTGTATGCATGAATATATATATCGTATGCTTCATTTCGCATGTGTCGGGATTCCACAGTTAGGACTAGGATAACCCATTTAGCCTACGCTATGATTAGTGAAATATCTCCCTTGCCCAAGTGTCTAGAATCAGACTTCTTTTTTGTTTTACTTGGTGCAAATCCCCTCGTCATGTACCGTTCTCCCACTTGGGAGAGTACACGTGTGTATAGCCAAAAACCCAAAAATTCAAAAAAAAGGAGGGGAGAAAAGAAAAGAAAAACCCAAAAAGAAAAGAAAAGAGAAAATTGTATAGCCAAAAAGCCAAAAAAAATACATATATCCAAAACCCAAAAAAAATATGAGTGTGAATATTTTCCTACTTATCGAGAATAAAGGGAAGGCGAGAATTTGCACCGAGTGTTCTACTCCACATCATCTCAACCCCCGTCGCTTTCGAAAACACTTGGAATAGGGAATTTCTAGCTATTATCTAGGTGATAGTGTGGTGATGTCCGAGCCCCTAGCTGTGGAGTCCATGACACATGATGCATTTCTATTCTCATACTCTTCTCTTGCATGCTTGAGCCATATATTCACCTCTTATTTCAAATCGAATCAATATTTGGGTCATCTCTTGAATTTGTGTATATGGAGCTTATTGCACAATGTAGATAGTGACACCGTTTGCTAGCACACGACCACACTCACTCGCGCTTCACGGCGTGGACCCACGACACTTGTCTGGACTCGTATTCCTCGGTTTAGTGTTGTGATTTGGTGTATGCTTGCTTAGTGTGTCGTTTTTGATTTTGCTGGCTCTAACGGGTGATTTAGGATTTTTTGTTTTCTCCTTTCCTCTCTTCCTCCCTATTTTCTCCCTCCGAGCTCCTACTCTCACTCGTCTTCCTCGAGGACGAGGAAGGGTTCAGCTTGGGGGATTTTGACGTGCGTTTATATTTCATATATTCACGCACGTCTTCTTTTGTGTTTTTCCGCTATTCTCCGCCGTCTTGTATTCATTTTCTCGTGTTTTCTTGTTTTCTTTCACTTTTCCATGTTTTTTGTATTTTGCAAGAGTTTACCGGCGTAGGGGACATATAACGAAGATATCGTGAGTCCCCGGAGCAACGGGAGGAGTCACGCGTGATCCAGGGGGTCAAACAACGAAGATAGCATCTTTCAGCCCCTTACCCGACCGGTTGGTCACTTCCAACCGATCGGGTGATGCACGCGTGCACCACCCAGACACAAGCTGGAGCGGGCGAAAAGTCAACCAGTCGGTTCAGAGACCGGTTCAGACGCCCCAACTCTCTGGAATTTGATGCTGAATGCCAACCGATCAGGTGACCTTCACCAGATCGGTTCATCTGTAGCCAATTCTCCGAAGCCAAGACACGGAGAGATCAACCGACCGGTTCACCCGACGGCACGAAGATCCAACCGGTCAGCTTCAACCCTCAACTGACAGTGCTGTATGATGGGGTGAAGTCCCACGCTGAGCTGCCGAAGAATGAAGCAGGTCACCCGATCGGTTGACTTTTCAAACGATCGGGTGATATCGTATTCTATATATAGGACCCCTAGGTTTTCCAGAAACGAGAGTTGTTATTTTTTGTTGTTTTTTCTCTCTCTTGACGGCTGTAATTTTTCAGATATTTGTAAGTTTTCCGATCTTTACCAAACTTTAATATAGTGTTATTAGCATTGCTCTTACTGCTTTTCAATCGCTTGATCATGTTTTTAACGGTCGATTTTGATTTAGATCGCCTTTTAGTAAATATGTGTGAGTAGTTCCCAAATCTGGGATTTTGGTGGAAAACCCTTCGTGGGTCCTCCCCGATGCATCCATAGGACTAAGAAATCGATAGGGATTAGGAATCTACCGGTTACGCGGGGTGTTTTATTGTCATCGGTGGGAAAAATACCGCCTTTAACCGTTGGGCCAAGGGGGAATAAACTTGGCGGTTGACCCCCTAGCCATAGCTCACGCCCTTAGCATAGACGTCGAATCCTAGAGCGCGGGAGCGGCAGGACGAGATGGTGGGAGTTATCGTTGCGAGCTTAGTGCTCCCAGAGTCGGTCAGTGTTAATGGACATGGGAATGCCCACTGACTGAACCCGGGAAGTCCTGCGTATCATCCTGGGCACCGACCGGAATATCGGGCCCATGGGACGCTGGTACCACTCTTAGAGGCAACGTCTCATCATTAGACCCTAATTCCGATCGCTATCCTACCCGTAGGCCGTATCGGTGAGAATCGCATGATAGGGTGGAAACTGAAGTCCCGGGTTTCCCTTCATATTGTTTATCCCTCGTATTCCATTTTCCGTGACAACCTATCATCCGATTCGGGCTAGCTCGCCCATGGGGTGAATCCGATCCTTCTTGACACAAGCACAACCACGCCTCCTTGAGTTCGACCCCCAAGCCACACTACAACACCGTGCGCTTGCGGTTATAAATATTTAAATCGCACGCCCCCAATTATTTATTGCACACATCTGACGCGTGCAAATGCGGGGGACATCAATATGTGTTGGCGGGGGGTGAGCTGGGCCTAGCATCAAGTCGGTGCTCCATTCGGGCCTGCTAGGTAAGGCAATCGAGATGGCAATCAAAATCGCCGCCTCACTGACTTCGTATCGCCCTCCTCCTGGGGCCTTGGCAATAGTCGGGGTAGACCTATCGTCCCCCCAAAGTTGGTTGTTGGTTGCCATGGCTTCAAGAATCCTCATGGCTTCAGCTGGCACTTTCCCTGTTATGGCTCCATTTGCTGTAGCATCAACTATCATCCTTGTGTCCGAACGTATTCCATTGTAGAAAGATAATACCACGTCCCACATGGCGATGCGATGGTTCGGACACTGATGCTAGAGGTCCTTGTATTGTTTTCAGGCCTCATACAATGACTCCTGGCCCCTTGCTTGAAATTGGTGATTTGGATTTAAAGAAGTAGCATCTTCGAAGGGGGAAGTATTTGTTGATGAAGGCCTTCGCCAGCTACTCCCATGTCGTGAAGGTGCCGGGCGCTTGGGACGTCAACCAATAATGGGCCTTATCCTTCAAGGTGAAGGGGAAGAGCATCAACCTAATCGCATCATCGCTGATCCCTTGCATCTGGAATGTGGAGCACTTGGCTAAGAATGCATCCACGTGGAGATTGGGGTTCACATGTGAGAGCCCGTGAAAGCAGTCCTGTTGCACCAACAGGATGAGCCCCGTCTTGAGCTCAAAGTTACCGTTGCGGATCGATGGTATGGTCATAGAGGAAGCTAAGACGGTGCCGGGATTCATGAAATCCCGGATCAATTCTGGTGGAATTAGAGGAAGCTGTCCTATGGGATTCTCAGCCATCGCTACTCTTCTCCTTATATCTGATGTGAGTCGCCTTGTAGTCGCCACTATCTCAGGATCCAAGGGCAAAAGATCTTCTCCTCCCTGAGAACATGTCAGCATGCAAAATAGAGGCACTCAAGAAAATCGTGCAACTCGTTAGCAAAAAGAGAAAAGATTGTAATAAGAGAACAAAAGAAAAATAAAAAGAAGTGGTGGGGTGTCAAGTGTGGATGAAACCAACACTCTCCAACCAAAAGCTAAAGTAAACCATTTCCGCCCTGGCAACGGTGCCAAAACTTGTTCCTCGCCCGCGATGCACAGACGAGAACACCGCAAGTGAACGGTGCATTATAGTATGTATAGAATATCAAACTCTAGGGAGGCGGTCGTCTAATGCTTAGCGTTTTGTGGACGGAGGAGAATGTGTGGTCGGTGTTGTCGCGTGTGATTTGGTTGGTTGGTTGGGGGAAGTGGAATTGACTAATTATTAAATGTCTAGGGCTTTCGGGATTCCCTGCTAGGGCCTTCGATAATGGATTTCGGGTCAATTGATCATCCTTGGACGATGGATGATGGTGGGAGTGTCACATCTGGAGATGGGAATGGGCGTTAGACTTCTGTCATCACACTCGTCTAATGCATCCCTGTACGGGGCCGTGCTCTCGCTATTGGCTTCATACGGTAATGCGTGTATTACACTTGACACTTGGGTCCTGCCTCGTAATCCGCAGGCACTCACGTACTCTACAGAATGCGACGCCATCCTATGGTTGATTCAAGCGGCCGGGCTACTTTCATAGTCATCGGCTAGCAGATTGGGGGATAGTGGTCGCCCCCGGCTCTCAAGTCACCCTCGTGAGCACGAGCCCCAAAAAACGACCACTAATCCCGAATTGGATTTGTGTGGATTCTCCCTATGATATGGATTCGCTTTTGCGGTCCTCCAATCCAAAAAACTAATCCCCCAAAACCTTTGTTCAAACCACCATAGGGAGACCCTAGATCCACCAACGGATGTCTAACCTATCATCCAACCCCTAAGCTCTTAGGGATCCTCCCTTAGCCCTAGAAACCCACTACTCTAGCATGGCAAAAGCTCTAAATATGATAGCAATAGAGATAGGCATATACACTCGGTCAAATTGCATGAAATCAATTTCAATAAAGAGAGCAAGAGAAATAAAAGCAATGGTAAAAAAATCAAAGAAATCCAACCACAAACAATAAATAGATTGCAAAAGAAATTACCAAGAGAGAGCTCCCAAAATGGCTCTAAGTGTATAGCTACAGAAAAATAAAGCTTAACATATTCTTAAAAAGTGTTACTATTTATATGTATAGTCTAATGGGTTCGGGATTTACAAGAAAACCAACCCGAAACCTATTAATTCAAGCCAATTTGGAGTCTGCCGACCTACCGCTCGGCCGAGCACAGTGCTCGTTCAGCCGAGCACTGCTTTGTGTAGCGTTCTCTTTGGGCTCCGTCTTAGTGCTTGAGAAAGGGCCGCTCGGGCGAGCGAGTTGAGCTGCTCGGACGAGCGAGTTAAGCCACTCGCCCCAGCGTCACCTCTCTCGGGAGAGCGATGGAAAGTCCCAAATGATCCAGAGAGCTCGCCTTGCATTTATTGGGCTCCTCTAACAGCTGGCTCGGCCGAGCAGGCTTGTCGCTTGGCTTGTTGCTCGGTCGAGCGCCTCGAAGAAGGATTTGACTGCTCAACTTGGTGGCACAGCTCGGCCGAGCGTATCATGCACTCGGCTGAGCGATCTGGAATCATTGTATTATGGGCTCCCCTCTTCTCTTTTCCTTCTCTTCTCTCTTCTCTTTGTTTATTCTCTTCTCCTTCTCTTCTTCTCTTCTTTAGCCTCCTTGGGTCGACGTGGCAAGGTGAGGCAAGCTTTGGCATCGATGTTGTGCCCAGAACCCCGTATCTCTTGGAATCGCACCGAATCCCTTAAAAACACATAAAACATCGAAAGGATCAAGAATATCGAGAAAAGCACGATATAATATGAAAATATTGATTCGGGCGATCGAAATGACAAGGGAATGCATGGTAAAAATATGGAAAATATAGACACAACAGATAGCGAGGTTCGACCTACTATGGGTAGCTAGGCCGCGATCTGCCCCGGAGGTCTTTGACAGGACGGGTCGGGGCCGTAGCCCCTCCTGCAACCCTGGAGCCTTTCGAGGGTACAGCACGTAGCTTGCCCTGGATCATCCCTAGTTTGGGTAGCGAGGTCCGACGTGCTATTGGTAACCAGGCCACAATCTGCCCCAGAGGTCTTTGAGAGGGCGGGTCGGGGCCGTATCGCATCCCGCGACCCTGGAGCCTTTCGAGGGTGCATCACGTAGTCTGCTACGGGCTCATCCCTGGTTTGGGTAGAGAGGTCCAACCTACTATAGGTAGCTAGGCCACGATCTGCCCCGGAGGTCTTTAAGAGGGTAGGTCGGGGCCGTAGCTCTTCCTACGACCCTGGAGACTTTTGGGGGCACAGCATGTAGCCTGCCCCAGATCATCCCCGGTTTGGGTAGCAAGGTCCGACCTGCTATTGGTAACTAGGCTGCGATCTGCCTCGGAGGTCTTTGAGAGGGCGGGTCGGGGCCATAGCCCATCCTACGACCTGAAGCCGTTTGGGGCGTAGCGTGTAGCCTGCCCCAGATCATCCCCGGTTTGGGTATCAAGGTCCGACCTGCTATATGTAGCCAGGCCGCGATCTACCCCGGAGGTCTTTGAGAGGGCGGGTCGGGGCTGTAACCCCTCCTGCGACCCTGGAGCCTTTCGGGTGTGTAGCATGTATCATGCCTCAGATCATCCCCGGTTTGGGTAGTGAGATCTGACCTGCTATGGGTAGCTAGGCCACCATCTACCCAGAGGTCTTTGAGAGGGTAGATCGGGGTCGTATCCCCTCCTGCGACCCTGGAGTCTTTCGGGGGCACATCACGTAGCTTGCCCCAGATCATCCCCGGTTTGGGTAGTGAGGTCCGCCCTGCTATGGGTAGCTAGGCTGTGATCTGGTGGTCTTTGAGAGGGCGGGTCGGGCCGTAGCCCCTACTGCAACCCTGGAGCCTTTCGGGGACGCAGCGTGTAGCCTGCTCCGGATCTTTACTTGCGACGAGGTAGCTTGCTACCAGTGAATAAGCCGTCCTTGGCCTAGAGTTTCTCGCATGAAAGAAAAAACACAAAGAGTGCTTAATATGAAACGTAAAGACATGTCGGAGATAGATCCAAGACCTTTGACTTTATCTTCGAGGTCGCTTTATGTGAGCTTGGGCCCTCGAGCGTTTAGCCGACCTTAGTGTATGTGCTTTTAATTTCGGAGAGGAGCTGAAATTTAAATTCAGACAACACATTGAATGTACAAACACAAAAATATTAATTGATAATATTTAAGCAAATGCTCGATGTTCCATGGATGAGCTAATTCCTCACCCTCCATGGTTGCCAAAATGTAGGTCGCTGGTCTCACAATGTCTATTATTGTGTAGGGGCCTTCCCATTTGGTGGAGAGCTTTCCTCGGTGGCCGATCCCCGGTCTAAAGGTTGCATCTCTGAGGACAAGGTCATCGACTCTGAAGCTCCGCTTCCTCATGCGGGAGTTATAGTACCTCGCCATCCGTTGGCTGTGCATTATAAGGATTGATAGAGCACAGTCTCTTACCTCGTCGATGAGCTCAATTTTGATGTCGAGACCATCTTCATTCGCTTTTTCGTTGAAGTATTGGACTCAGAGGATTCCTTGCCGACCTCTACTGGAGCGATGGCCTCTGCCCCGTAGGCGAGTATGAAGGGGCTCTCGCCGATAGAAGCTTTGTTTGTGGTGGATAGGACCATAGGATGCCGGGTAGCTCGTCGGGCCAAGATCCATGGGCGCTACTGACCTTCTTCTTCAAGGGCTTTAGGATGCATTTGTTTGCCGCTTCATCCATGCCATTGCATTGTGGATGCAGCACGGAGGTGAAGTGGAGGTTGACACCCTAATTTGAGCAGAAGCCTCTAAAGTCCACTCAGTCGAACTGCTTCCCATTGTCTATCACGATAGAGCAAGGTACCCCCAAAGCAGCATATAATAGACTTCCAGACAAAGTTCTGCATTTCCTTCCAGGTGATGCGCGCCAGTGGCTCTGCCTTGATCCATTTGGTGAAGTAGTTGACAGGGACGACGAGAAACTTCCATCCTCCTGTCACCATTGGGAACGGTCCGAGGATATCGACGCCCCATTTGGCAAACGGGACCGGGCTGAGGATCGGAATTAGGTCGGTCGGCGGTGCGGTTGTATGTTTAAAGAACCTTTAGCACTCCATGCACCGCTTGACGTAGTTGGTTGCGTCCTTCAGCATGGTCGTCCAATAGTAGCCCTACCGGATTGCCTTGTGTGCTAGGGTGCGACCGTTGTAGTAATTCTCGTAGAGTCCTTCATGTAGCTTGTGGACGACCTGCTCAGCTCTGGAGGGCCCATGGCATTTCAGATAATGCAAGATGTCGTTTCTCGCGCGACGCTTTCGATAAAGCACACCGTCGAAGATCATGAACATCAAGGCCCATCTTTCAATCTTTCGCGCTTCCAGCATTTCTTCATGTAGGGCTCCGGTCTCTAGGTAGGCGATGATCAGGCTCATCCATGATGGCTCCTGGTCGACGCACAGCAGTTCGCCCTCCTCGATGCTTGGTGCCAGTAGGTTCTCGAAGTAGATAGCTTTCCCAATATCAACCGGAGAAGATGATGCCAACTTTGAGAGGGCGTCGGCCTAGAGGTTGTTCGATCTTGGCAGATGCTGGATCGTTGTTTTTTTAAATTTGAGGAGCTCGACCTGGGTGCACTTCAGGTACTGCTTCATCAGACCTCCCTCGCTTCAAAGCTGCCTTCATTTGTTGGACGACGAGCCTTGAGTTGCTGATCAACAACACATTCATCACCCCCAAGCACCCAGCAGAGCTTCAGCCCGTTGAGGGTAGCCTCATACTTCGCCATGTTGTTGGTCACCGAGAAGTTGAAGCGGAGTGCATACTCCAGTAGGCTTCCCTCCGGGGTCTATATTACAATGCCGGCTCCGCTTCTCGAACCCATGGCCGATCCATCGATGTGGGCGACCTATAGCTCGCCTTTGGACTAGGTGGATGTTGATGGAGGATCCTTGATGGCAAGCTGTTCCCGTTGTGTGTCCGGTCGATCGTCGGGTGAAGCTTCTCCAATCTCTTCGATAGTGCACTCTGCCACGAAGTCCACCGGCACCTGACCCTTGATCGCTGCCCTGGGCTTGTAGATGATGTTAAACTTGCTGAGCTCGATGCTCCAATTCAGCATTCGGCCTGATCTCTCCAGCCTCCTCAACTTGTTTTCAAGTGGCGAGTTGGTGTATACTACAATGGAGTGCGCCTGGAAGTAGGGTCAGAGCTTCCTCGTCGTCAGAGTTAAGCAGTAGGCAAACTTCTCGGTGGGGCTGTATGGGTCTTCACCTCCCGAGCACCCGACTGGCATAGTAGACCAGCCTCTGAATGCCCCCGTCCTCTTTAACTAGGACCGAGCTGACGGCTTCTTCAGTGGTGGCGAGATAGAGGCCGAGGCGCTCTCCTTCCTACGGCTTTGCAAGCAACAACAGGCTCTGCAGATAGGCTTTCAGTTCACCAAAGTCTTGGGAGCAGGAGTCGTCCCACCCAACCTCCTTCCTCGCACCCTTCATCACATTGAGGGCCTTCTGTATGATTTTGAAGAACGGGAGGGACCTCTCGGTGGACTTCGACAGGAATCTCCCCAGCGCGGAGATCTACCCATTCAGCTCATGCATGTCTTTGATCGTCCTTGACTCGCTCATGTTGATGAGAGAATATAACTTGTTGGGGTTTGCCTCGATTACTCGCTTGGTGATCATGAAGTCATGGCACTTCCTAGACTGGACACCGAATATGCACTTCACCGGGTTGAGCCGCAGGTTGTATGGCCGTAATTTTGAAAGGTCTCCTCCAGGTCGACGAGGTGATCCTCTGCCTTCTTTGATTTGACCAGTATGTCGTCGATGTAGACTTCGAGATTCCTGCCGACTTGGGGATGACAGATTTTGTTTACCATCCGTTGATAGGTCGCTCCCGTGTTCTTGAGTCCGAATGGCATCTTCGTGTAGCAAAATGTCCCCCGGTCGGTAATGAACGACGTCTTCTCCTTGTCGTGGATCGCCATTTCGATTTGATTGTAGCCTAAGAAGGCGTCCATGAAGGTCAGCAACTCGTACTTAGATGTGTTGTCCACCAGGCTATCTATCCTCAATAGCAGGAAGCTATCTTTTGGGTAGGCCTTATTGATGATGGTGAAGTCCACACACATTCGACATTTGCTGCTGGGCTTCTTCACCATCACCACATTGGAAAGCCAATAAGGGTAGCTCACTTCACTAATGAATCCAACCTCAAGGAGCCGCTCCACCTCCTCGCCTGCTACCCGTATTTTTTCTCCTCCTACACTCTGTTTCTTTTGCCGGACGAGGAAAGCTTCTGGATCGATATGTAACTCATGGGCAATCACCGTAGGGTCGACTCCAGGCATGTCTGAGGGTAACAATGTGAAAATATCAGCATTCACCCTAAGGAGGTTAACTAGCCCTGCCTTCAGCTCTATAAGCAGCTTTGTGACGATAGACACAGTCTTGTCTGCTTCCTTCGCTACTGGCACCTCCACTACGTCCTCCACCGGAGCTGGTCATTGATGAACGAAGTCCTCCCGACAGTCGAGGCGGCCGATTGGTAGGGCTTGCTTGGACTTTTTGTGTTTGGTGGAGCCGACATAGCAGCTTCAAGAGAGCTTCTGACATCCTCGCACCTGTCTAACCCTATGCAGAGTCTGGAACTTCATAATTTGATGCAGCAGCGAGGGGATAGCTTCAATGGTGGTCATGTAGGGCCACCCGCTGATGCCGTTGTATGTTGAGACGATGATGAACTGCGTCATTTGAGTGATGACCTTCGGCCTATCCCCCAGGGTGAAGGGCAGGGTGATCACTCCGTCAATAGGCACCGAATGACCAGTGAAGCCGATAATCGGGTCCAAGCATGGCTTCAGCTCTGCCTCGTTCAGTCCCATCTTCTGGATCGTGGACAAGAACAGGATGTCGCATGAACTGCATGTGTCGACCAATAGTCTGCTCACGATATCTGGCCCAATAAGAGCTTCGATGACGATGGCATCTTCATGTGGTAGCTTGACCCCCTCAAGGTCGCCATCATAGAAGGAGATGGTGAGAAGAGCTACTCTCTCCTCTTTGCCTCTGTGGCAGTGTCCACCATCATAACCAGCCAAGTATAATTCTTCTGCATCGATGCTAATGTACTGCCCTGGGCCGGCCCGCTGCAAATTACATTCACGTGCATGATCGACTCATGCACATGGTGGGCCACTTGCTCGTTGTTGTGGGTCGACCAATCAGCTCCTGAGGTCGTTCCTCCATCATGGCTTGGTCTTCTTTGGTCGACGAATCTCCGGAGATGTCCGTCTTGAATCAGCCGCTCTATGTCCTTCTTCAAAGTGTAGCACTTGTCGGTAGCATGGCCGTGGTTCCGGTGATATCGACAATACTTTTGCAGATTTCTCGCGATGGGCAGGGGCACATATCTGATAAGCCCATTTGCCATAGTCCCCGCCATCACCTCTACCAGGGGGCGTTGAGCCTTGTGTAGTCTGCCACCTCCTGCGCTCATTCGGGCCCGCTTCTCGGAGTGGGGTTCCTAGGGGCAAGGAAGCCCCTCAGTGGTCCGGGTCGATCTTGCCCTCGAGGGCCTCCCTAACCGCGCCCTCGGGGGTGGTCTTGATCATGCCCTCGGGGGCGGTCCTGATCATGCCCTTGGGGGCGCTCATCTTTTCTCGACCGGTTATTAGGCCTCGCTTCAACATGGGGGCTTTGGCTGGTACGGCCTCCTTCATCGTCCCCAAGGCCTCCTCGCTTAGTATGAACTTCTCCACCCGGGTGAAGAGGGTGTCGAGGTCGACAGGTGGATCATGGAGCAGTGACTTGAGTAGACTCTTATTTGCCAGCCCCTTCTTGAAGGCTGCCATGACGAGCTCGTCCCCGCAGCTCGTCACGTTGAGTCTCTCCTCATTGAAGCACTGTAAGAATCTACGGATAGTCTCCCCCTCCTTCTGTACCACCGTAAACAGATAGTCTGACGCATTCCTCCTCCTTCGCCCCGCCAAGAACTGCTGATAAAACTTGCGGGAAAGGTCGCCGAATGAATCAATGGAGCGGTTGGACAGGCCGTTGTACCACTCTACTGCTGACTTCTTCAAGGTCATCTGGAAAGCTCGGTAGAGGAGGATGTCATCTGCTCCATGGATCTTCATCACTTCCCGGTATCACTGCACATGCTCCAGGGGATCGCCCGAACCATCATATAGTTCAAACTGAGGCAGTTTGAACCTAAGGGGTACCTGTGTTGAGATCACCCTCCTGGTCAACAGGATAGCTTCTTCGGGTGAGGGGGAGGCGTAGGCGACCTTTAGGAGACGTCCTTGCTGCCTAGATACTCTCGCCATTGATTGGAATTTTTGGATGAGCCACCTCGGTGCTCAGATGCATTCCTCTCTTGCCCCCCAGGGGTCTGGCTTCGGTCGTGGCTCCTTCTCCGTCGGTTATTACGCCTAAGAGAGTGGCGCCCTAACCAGAGGGAACTTATGCTATGGTGGGTGCACCCTTCACGTCTCGGGCTCAGCCATCTCTTGTGCTGGTTGCTTTCGGCAGCATGATCTGGCCTGGGGCTCTCTCGTACTATCAAGGCCGATGCCTGGGGGACTCCTCGAGTCCCCTCCTGAAGCCTCTCCTCCGCAACGGTGATAAGCCGACGTTGTCGGCCGGCTGCTTCTTCATCAAGTCGCCCTTGTAAAGCAGCCTCCTCCTCCTCATCAAATTTCTTCTGCAGGGAGGTCGCCTCTTCTTCGTCGAGCTGCCTTCGTTGCGGCTGCTTCTTCTTCAAACTGGGGGAAGGAGGTCACATCTCACGTTGCGGGGCCTGGAGGGGCCTTCTCATGGAGGCAGCCTTCCTTGTCTGGCAGCAGTCCAGTATTCCATCATCTTGGTGAAATTTTCGAAGCTTTTGTAGACACCAAGGGCCATGTCCTGAATGATAGCGGCCGACCCCTCAAGGGGTAAATCCATTGGGCAAGTCCTTCTGGGAAGCGGGTCTCCTCGGCCATAGGCTGCTTGTCCCGACGGTTACTGCGGTAATTTCATACAGAGTCTGACGTGGGTGTAACCCTAGATTCCCACAGACGGTGCCAATTGTTGCAGGTCAAGTCTGCCAATAATAGAATTTGTATATTATGGGAGTCACGGGTGCAATGATTACAAGTGTGGGGTTGACGATGGGGCTAGCATGACTTGGAGCATGCTTTGTAGGCAGAGAATCCAAGGTCACTTGCTGGTCGTCGAAGGTCACCGACCGCTGGTAGGCAAGGCGAGCTTCCTGCAAGAAGAACATCACGTCAAAAAGGCTGGGTTGGCTGTCAACCCATAGCCTCTCTGATGGTTAAGTCAGTGGATGACTTTTAAAGAGTATGTCGAACACGCCTGACGATCTTAAAGTAGACCGGCTTAGCGTGGCGAGCTTATGAGTAAGGCACAGATATATGGAGGATATCCGACCTTGAGTATTGAATAAGAGTTCTAGATTTCAACTAACCAACCCCCTCCTTGGTGGCTAGAGGGGGATATTTATAAGGCTGAGAGTCAGTTGATTGCCATCAAATCACCTGTCGAGTCTGCTTAGCTGGAGCACAAGTGGGGATGCGATGGGTCGGTGAGGATATCAGAGATATTTATGCATTAATGGGTGTCAGTAGGTGTCAGAGATATTAATGCATTAATGAGAGATGCGATGGGCGACCATCAGCTCGTTCTTAACCTCTAGAATTAATTGGAGGTGTAGGTGGCCCTACGTCACCATGTCAGAAATATTTGTGCTAGGTTGCCCTTGGGAAGAGCCAAGCTCAGCATCCGAGCTTGGTGTCTTCGGACTCTCTGGACGTGCTTCTTGTTTGAAGAGTAAGCAAGCTTCTTCCATGCTAGGCCGGCGAGCTTCCTGCTTGATCAGCTGACGAACCATTCTCTTGATTCTGTTGGCCAGCTTGCCGCTTGATTCTGAGAGAATATTACATTTTTAACCCCTCATTTAGACCGTATTTTGCGTATATGTAATATATATTTGATCTCTAATAAGTGTATTTTTGTAATATCATTTAAATAATAGAGTATATCACTTGTTTATACGTAAAATACAACTTTATGGCCTAATTTTGTCTCAATTTTATTTTTCAGGAGAAACTTGCAATTTTTCAAATCCAACGGCTATTTTTCATATTTTTCGGAGATCTTTCTATGAATTAAAAGGCCCAATAAATGTATTTGTAAACGGGAAAAGTAAAAAAAAATGAAAAAAGGGGCGGGCGGGCTCGCTTCGCTGAGCAGGCTGCCGCCCACTTTGACTAAGAGAGCTACCGCCCGCCTAGGTTTACTGGGCTGTGCCCGCCTCTATTGAACACGCGGGCTGCACCCGCCTTTGCTGAAGAGACCCGCAAACCCGGTTGCCTATAAAAAGAGAGTTTTGGGCATAACTTCTTCAAACTCCAAATTGAGTAATTTTCATTTCATTTCGAAGCTAAGAACTTCCTCTGCCCATTCCAGAGGAGTTTTCTCAGCTCAAGGAGAATTTTGGATGTGTTTGGGCTTCAAAAATGGTGAAAACTCCCTTTCTTTCCTCGTTTTTATTGTTTTTGTATTAAGTTTTGTAATTAAACGATGTTTGTATTAATGAAACTTGTCGTTTTGTTACCATGCTTGGCTAAGATACTGTGGGTGTGTTGTGTGGAAGTTAGTGTTGCTAGGATCTTGCTTTCATATCTCAATATTTTGTGCAATTATCAAAACCGTTAAAATACGTCGATTTCTTCACTTTTTGAAATATGCACACTCCGTAGAGGAATCCACTTAGGATAACATGCCGCAAGGTATCGTCTAAGTGCATCAATCCGTAGAGGAGCCCAAGGAGGGTGATGAACCGCGAGGTTCATCTTTTATATTTTATTATTCAAAGAAATCAACAGGTTTTACGATTATATTTTTAATTAAAAAATCACCGTTTTTAAAGCTAAATCAACTGATCCCCATACCTTGGCATGGATGCGGGATTGAGAAACTATGGAGAATGAATAACATAACCTACTGCAACACTAACGGAAACACAACACACACACACACACGCGCGCGCGCGATTGTTATAAATCATATTTCCACGTTCACGATATTCTACTTTCGTAAATTCTCAAAAAGACTTTTACCTCACGTTAAATCCAAAACAAAAATCGCCTTCGAAGGGTGGTTCACCTCTCATCAAATAACTTTTCTCGCTTAATTTTAAATTGTGAACTTGCAGGCTACTTTGTCCCTGAGGAATACGATCATGGTCTCACCAGGTTTACTACTTGACCGACGTCCTATACTTGGGATTATCAGTGCATCCTTTTGGACCAGTCAAGTTTTTGGCACCGTTGCCGGAGACAACGGTCTACATATTTTACGGTTTCCAATTAACTTGGAAAATTCGGTGAGATCGTTCCACTCTTTTGTGTATAAAAACTTTGTATATCCATTTTTTTGAATTCTTTTCTTTATTTTGTTTGTTTGCTTTAATTTCGAATTAATATTGTCAAAACCCATAAAAATTAGCTTGAGATAAAACAAAAACAACAAAAAATCATCTTTTGTGTTCTTATTTGTTTATGTGGCTTAGAACCCCTAGGACACATAGATTAGTTAGACGCACACAACACAAATGACACCAGTGGGAATGACAATGATGACCACTCTCAAACTTTTGGAGATATGTCACTTAGAGATGTGCTCAGACCTACTAGGACTGCTTCTGGCTCATGCATCGTGATCCCTACCGATGCTAATTCCTTTAGTCTAAAACCAGGAATGGTTCAACTTATCCCTACCTATCACGGTATGGAGAGAGAGAATCCATATTTACATATAAAGGAATTTGAGGATGTTTGCCTAACCTGTGTAGATGGAAAGACAAGCAATGAAACTATCTATCTTAAACTCTTTCCATTTTCACTAAAGGATAAGGCGAAGAATTGGCTCAACTCTTTACCTTCGCACTCTATTACCTCATGGGTAAATTTACAAGCTGTATTTCTTAAAAAGTTTTTTCCTTTGCACAGGACTCAGGGGCTGAAGAAACAGATTGTGAACTTCTCGCAGAAAGGAAATGAATCATTTGATGCTGCATGGGAGAGGTTCAAAGACTAGCCGCTTGCTTGCCCCTACCATGGATTCGATGAGTACCGCCTCATCGGATTCTTCTACGATGGGCTTCCCCTTCCATGAAACAATTTGTGGAGATGATGTGCAACGGAGAGTTCTTCGACAAAAAGCCAGTTAAGGCATGGGATTACTTGGAATCTATAGCTAAGAGTGCGCAAACATGGGAAGTGACTCCTGACTACAATCGGATGGAGCAGCCTCAATCATCATCCCGTGGAGACGCATTTACTTTGAAACACGAGGAGGCATTGGAAGCAAAGATGGTAGCCCTCATCCCTAGGAAGCTCCAAAACCTAGAGAAGAAGGGAGTGAAGGCGGTGACTATTGAAGAGAATTGTACTCTTTGCGACAGTCTGGAGCACAATACATCGGGGTGTCCAACTATTCCAACACTTAAAGATGTGCTCAAGGATCCTAGTCATATAAATAATATTTCAAATTCTTATCCAAGGCAAGGACTCAACTTGAATGCATACAGTTCAAATTGGCGCAACCACCCCAATCTTAGTTGGCAAAACAAGCCACAAGCTTCTCAGCCATACATGCCACCACCTCAAAACAACTACCAAGGTGGAAATCAGAGAAAGAATGAGGAGTCTGGTGCAGATCCACATTTTCAGACACTCAGTGACACGCTCCAACAGTTCATGCAGCTGCAGCAGAACCAAAATCAACAACTTCAACAACAACAGCAAGCTCAGTTCCAACAGATGCAATAACTTCAGCAACAACAACAAACTCAGCAGACTCAGTACCAACAAATGAATGATGGCATCACAACGCTTATGGCAAGTCTGGAGAAGGGCAAGCTCCCTGCTCAAACACTCTCGAATCCCTACACAAGTTCATCATCAGCAATCAACAACATTAAACCATGCCAAGCGGTGACTACTTTGAGGAGTGGAAAAGAAGTTCAAAAGCCTGAGCCACCAAAGGACACTTCTGAGATGGTGGTAGAGGAAGAGGATCGTGACCCGCAAGTAGTACCATAGGAGAGCTTAAGCAAGGACACAGACGCTTCAAAGACGAGAGTTCCAGAACCAGAGCCTTACTCTCCCCCCGCACCATATCCACAGAGGCTCTTGCCTCCAAAGAAAGATAAGTATCAATCTGAAATTTGAGAAATTTTTCAAAGATGTCAGATTAATATTCCACTATTAGATGCCATTAATCAAAACCCTGCATATGCCAAATTTCTTAAAGACCTCTGTACTGTCAAGCAAAATCTTAATGTTAAGAAAAAGGCATTTTTAACTCAACATGTCAGCTCCATGTTTCAACATAACACACCACCCAAATTCAAGGACCCTGGATCCCCTACCATTTCTTGCACCATAGGCACCGAACAGATAGGTCAGGCTCTTCTTGACTTAGGGTCCAGTGTTAACATTTTGCCATATCCTGTGTTTACACAATTGGGGCTTGGGGAATTGAAAGCCACACTTGTTATTCTCCAGATAGCTGATAGATCTGTGAAAATCCCGAGAGGATGCGTTGAGGATGTACTTTTCCAAGTGGATAAGTTTTATTATGCCATGTAATTTATTGTATTGGACCTTCAGGGACCCCAGTCTGCCACTCCAACCCTCATTATTTTAGGTCGACCCTTTTTAGCTCTAGTAATGCTATTATTAACTGCAGGAATGGTCAACTTAAGCTTTCTTTTGGCAACATGTCTTTGGATCTAAATATTTTAATGCTTGTAAATTGCCAACAAGGGTAGAGGAGTTTAAGGAAGTAAGTATGATTGACAATCTTGTTGTTGATTACTTTGATGAAGAGTTCATTTGTGCTATTGATTTTGTTGATCAATTATGCGACGGTATTGACAATAAATCTTTTTTGCAGGAAGCTGGAGAGGTGTCTCGCACTACCTGGGTGCCACATTTTGAGTCACTACCATTGGAGACACTGTGCCAAATGCCATCTGATCTTGAGCATCCACAGCTGGAGCTCAAACCATTGCCATCGTATTTGAAGTACGCTTATCTTGGAGAAAACTATACATTTCCTGTGGTAATATCTTCCAAACTCTCTTTAGATTAGGAAAATGAATTATTAGTTGTTTTGAAATAACATAAGGGGGCAATCGGATGTACAATTGTTGATATTACAGGTATTAGCCCTCTTGTATGCACACATCATATATATTTAGAAGATGATACCAAACCTACCCGTGAACCACAACGAAGGTTGAACCCAACCTTAAAAGAAGTAGTTAAGGGTAAGATCCTGAAATTGCTTGATGCATGTATCATATACCCCATTTCTGATAGTATGTGGGTTAGTCCAACCCAAGTTGTACCAAAGAAATCTAGGTTAACTGTTGTGAAAAATGAAAATAATGAATTGGTACCCATGAGAGCCACCACTGGATGGCGTATGTGCATAGACTTTAGGAAGCTTAACTCCAAGACACGAAAAGACCACTCCCCCTTCCCTTCCTAGACCAAATTTTGGAGAGAGTGGCTAGAAATGAGTTTTACTGCTTCCTAGATGGATACTCTGGTTACTACCAAATAGAAATAGCCCAAGAGGACCAGGAGAAGACCACATTCACTTGTCCCTTTGGAACTTTTTCTTTTCGGAGAATGCCATTTGGTTTGTGTAATGCCCCTGCAACTTTTCAACGGTGCATGTTAAGTATATTTGATGATATGGTTGAAAAGATTGTAGAAGTATTTATAAATGATTTTTTAGTATATGGTAACTCATTTTCTGATTGTTTGACTAACTTGGCTTGTGTGTTGAATAGATGCATCGAAAAGAACCTGCTCCTTAACTGGGAAAAATTGTCACTTCATGACCACTGAGGGCATCGTCCTTGGTCACATAGTCTCCAGGGAAGGAATACATGTAGACAAAGCCAAGGTGGAAGTAATCGAAACGTTACCTACTCCCAAATGCGTTAAGGACATTCGGTCCTTCCTTGGTCATGTCGGATTCTACAGGCGGTTCATAAAGGATTTTAGTTTGATTTCACGTACTTTATACACACTTCTTATGCATGACACTGAATTCATTTGGACAGAAGAGCGTAAAACTCTTTTATTACTTTAAAACAATCACTTATATCTTCTCCCATTTTGCAGGTACCTGATTGGACACTGCCGTTTGAAATCATGTGTGACGCCAGCAATTTTGCAGTTGGCGTAGTTCTTGGACAACGAAAAGACAAATCTCCGGTTGTCATTTACTACGCAAGCAAAATCTTGAATGAAGCTCAAAGGAACTACACTACCACAGAGATGGAGTTGCTTGTCGTAGTCTTTGCATTGGAAAAATTCAGGAGCTATATTGTGGGATTTCCCATTATTATTTTTACTGATCATTCCGCTCTTAAATATCTTTTGTCCAAGAAAGATGCAAAGCCAAGACTTATACGTTGGATTTTACTTTTGCAGGAGTTCCAGGTGCAGATTAAGGATAAGAAAGGGGTTGAAAATCATGTGGCAGACCATCTTTCATGACTAACCATTGGTACAAAGTCTGCTTCCATTCCTATTGAAGACTCCTTCCTAGATGAGCACCTATTTACCGTCTCCACACTTCCATGGTATGCAGACATTGTAAATTACTTGGTGACGGGTAATGCCCCCTCAACTTGGTCAATTCAGGATAAGAAACGGTTTAATCATGAGGTAAAATCATTTTTCTTTGATCATCCATATCTTTATAAATATTGCAATGACCAAATAGTGAGGAGATGTATACCAAACCAAGAAATAGACAGTGTTTTACATTTTTGTCACGAGAGTGCATGTGGGAGACATTTATCGACACACAAAACTGTGGCTAAAATTTTACAATGTGGATTTTATTGGCCAAGCATGTTTAAAGATACGTTTTCATTTTGTAAATCATGCTTGCCTTGCCAGCAGTTGGGGGGATAACTAGGAGGAATATGATGCCATTAAACCCCATATTAGAAATAGAAATTTTTGATTGTTGGGGTATTAACTTTATGGGACCTTTCCCCCTTCTTTTGGACATACTTTTATTTTACTCGCAATTGATTATGTGTCTAAATGAGTGAAAGCTATCCCTTGCAGGACAAATGATGCATCCATCGTGCTCAAGTTTATGAAGGAACATATCTTTGATCACTTTGGGGTGCCAAAGGCGATGATAAGTGATGGAGGCTCACATTTTTGCAACCGCCTTTTTGCGAGCTAGATGATAAAGTTTGGGGTGAAGCACAAAGTCTTTACACCTTACCACCCCCAAATTAATGGCCAGGCGGAGTTGGCAAACAGGGAGATAAAGAATATTCTCCAAAAGACAGTGAATCCTACTAGGAAGGATTGGAGCATCCGTCTTCCTGAAGCATTGTGGACATATCGTACCGCCTACAAAACTGTATTAGGGATGTCTCCTTATCGTATTGTTCACGGCAAACCTTGTCATTTACCCGTCGAGATTGAACATTAATCTTTTTGGGCGGTTAAGAAATTAAATTTTGATTCTGATTCTTCTTCTTCTTCTTTTCACAGGTTGCAATTGGTCGAACTTGAGGAGCTAAGGAGAGAAGCATATGATAATGCAAAATTGGCTAAAGAAAGATTGAAAGTTGCACATGATCGCACCATACTGAGGATAGAATTTGTTCCAGGCCAAAAAGTGCTCTTCTACAATTCAAGCTTGCATCTCTTCCCAGGAAAGCTACGCTCCAAGTGGAATGGACTTTATATTATAAAACTGAGTTATCCACATGGAGTCGTGACCTTAGTCAACCCGAAGGATGGCAATGAGTTCAAGGTCAATGCCAACGCTTGAAGCACTATCAAGAGCCATGGTCACAGGAGGACGACACCATGCTACTTACAGACCCACCTTCGGGTGGTAACTGATTAGATGTGTTCTTTTCATAACTCTTTAGTATTAATATATATAGTAATAAATAAATCTGCATCGTACCCTTCAAACATAGAGGACTTTGTTCACTTTTAGTTTGGGGGAGGAAGTGTTTGCGTTAAAAAAAGAGTTTGCATATATAGTTTGCTTATGTTTGCATATATATATATATACACACACCCATATATATAACAAAAAACAAAAAAACAAAAAAAACAAAAAAAGAGTGTTGTGTTTTACACCAAAACCATCAATATGTCCATTTGAAGTGAAAATTCCATGTTTAATTGAACACCTATATTCATTGTAAAATAGATTAAGAATATTTTACCCATGCGTAGAATTTTAAATTATCATGAATTTCATGTAAATTAGTGCATGTTTTCGCAATTGTAATCTCCTGAAGCAATTGTAATCTCCTGAAGCAATTGTTTGGTTTAGGCAAAATTCACTTCATGTATGCGTTTATGAATTGGTAATTATGTGAAGAAGGTTATAAATTCTAGGATAATGGCCAACCACATACACAGGCTTGCTGATTACTAAGTGATGGAGAACCTTACTCAAACATGTCTCATGTCAAAAAAAGAAAAAAAAGAAAGCAACAAAAAAGCGAATAAAATGCACCGTTCTTCCAGCTTCTATTTAGTAGCCGTGACTCGTGCCTCAGGAAGCATGGGGATTCGCACCGAAAAATGAAGTATGGGGGTGCATAATAATCTTTAGACATTCCGAGTTATTAAGTCTGAGGGGTTTTTCAAAACCTAATGCCCTAAAACCGTCTGGTTTGGGAGTCATTGACCTAACGCTCGTTACATACATTGCTCTAAAAGTTATCAAAAAAAGAAGAAAAAACGAAAAAAAACAGAGATGAGATATTTTGAGTGGATTCAAAATCATGATCTTATGATTTGGATGTTGTGATGGCCTAATCCTATGAAATTTACAACCTAGGACAAGTGATTACCTATTTGATTAAACAATTGCATTTGTGCAATACTGAATATGTGTGGATTGAGATAAAATTGTGAATTTTTGCATTAGTCCATGAGAACACATGATAGTTATTAAACTTTGTTGGGTAATATTATTCTTAACTCATTTTAAGCTTATTGATGTGAATATGGGGTGTATGACATATTTTTGGAATATTCGCTTATTTTGCTAAGAGACTAGCAAAAAGCTAGTTGGGGGTGTGATTCTGAGAGAATATTACATTTTTAACCCCTCATTTAGACCGTATTTTGTGTATATGTAATATATATTTGATCTCTAATAAGTGTATTTTTGTAATATCATTTAAATAATAGAGTATATCACTTGTTTATTCGCAAAATACAACTTTATGGCCTAATTTTGTCTCAATTTTATTTTTCAGAGAAGCTTGCAATTTTCCGAATCCAACGGCTATTTTTCCATATTTTTCGGAGATCGGAGAAAATTTCTATGAATTAAAAGGCCCAATAAATGTATTTGTAAAAGGGAAAAGAAAAAATAAATAAATAAGCGAAAAAGGGGCGGGCGGGCCTGCTCCGCTGAGCAGGCTGCTGCCTGCTTTAACAAAGCGGGATGTCGCCCACCTAGGTTTACTGGGATGCGCCCGCCTCTATTGAACACGCGGGCTGCGCCCGCCTTTGCTGAAGAGACCCGCAGACCCGTTTGCCTATAAAAAGAGAGTTTTTGCATAACTTCTTCATCCAACCTCTAAATTGAGTAATTTTTGTTTCATTTTGAAGCTAAGAACTTCCTCTTCCCATTCCATAGGAGTTTGCTCCCATTCCAGAGGAGTTTGCTCAGCTCAAGGAGAATTTTGGCGGTGTTTGGGCTACAAAAGTGGTGAAAAACTCCATTTCTTTCCTCGTTTTTATTGTTTTTGTATTAAGTTTTGTAATTAAACGATGTTTGTATTAATGAAACTTGTCGTTTTTGTAACCATTCTTGGCTAAGATACTGTGGATGTGTTGTGTGGAAGTTAGTGTTGCTAGGATCTTGTTTTCATATCTCCATATTTTGTACAATTATCGAAACTTGTTAAAAACATCGATTTCTTCACTTTTTGAAATATGCACAATCCGTAGAGGAATCCGCTTAGGATGACATGCCGCGTGGCATCATCTAAGTGCATCAATCCGTAGAGGAGCCCAAGGAGGGTGATGAACAGCGGGGTTCCTCTTTTATATTTTATTATTCAAAGAAATCAAGGGTTTTACGATTATCTTTTTAATTAAAAAATCATCATTTTTAAAGCTAAATAAGCTGATCCTTATACCTTGGCACGGATGCAGGATTGTGAAACTATGGAGAATGAATAGCATAACCTACTGCAACACTAACGGAAACACAACACACATACGCTTGTTATAAATCATATTTTCACGTTCTCGATATTCTACTTTCGTAAAGTCTCAAAACGAATTTTACCTCAAATTAAATCCAAATCAAAAACTGCCTTCGAAGGGTGGTTCACCTCTCATCAAATAAATTTTCTCGCTTAATTTTAAATTGTGAAACTTGCATTCTACTTTGTCCCTGAGGAATACGATCCTGGTCTTACCAAGGTTACTACTTGACGGACGTCCTATACTTGGGATTATCAGTGCATCTTTTGGAACCAGTCACCGCTAAGCAAGGCAAGCTTCCCTGTGTCTGGGCAATCTTTTGTTCGGGCCTATTTTCATTCGGGATGGTCAGAGGGCTGTTCGCTTGGGCTTCAAATATATGGGCCTTTATTATATGGGCCGGCCTTAAGACCGTAACAAAAGTAAAAGTAGACATGCATGTAAGTATGATAAGTAACGTACAAGAGCAGCAACTGTCACAAGGTATATGTGACATGGTAGTTACAACATTTAACCAGCATGCAAAGACAACAATAGTAAGACATGAAGTCAAGTGTAACAACAATAAAAAGACGTGCAAGCGATGACAAGCAGTAGTAAAGTCGTGCAAGTAGTATCTAGACTAGAAATTACATGACTCAAGTAGGAGAGTATGATATGTAATCATTGAGTTCATCTCTTGCCAGTGTGTGTGCTTACCCAAACGATGCCGAAACACATGCAGCTAGACATGTATGCCGAAACATAGGCAGTAGAACGGGATGCCAAAACACAGACGGCGGGACAGGAAGATGAACTCCAGTCACTACCACACTCTTTCAACTATAAGCTACCCCAAAACCAAGTGAAGTTTCAAGTGTTCTAATTATACATTTTTCAACATGAAGTTCCAACGTGAGATCTTGACAAGAGATTCCAACATTATATTCCAACATGATATTCCAACATGAGATTTTAGATGAGATTCTAATATGTTAAGCCATTCAATCACGATGTTTTAATACGTTATTCCATTCAATCTTTCACATGGTAACACTGCATAATATTTTAATAGCATGCATTGAGTAATAGATGAAATGTATCAGGTGATGTGACTTTTTAAACGTGAGCAATCATGCAACAAGAGTGACATATTTCATGCATAGATTTCTGGTACAGAAATCCACGTTGCAAAAAGGATAAATTCAAGGTATGTATATAATCGATGTTTGCATTTGGTGATAATTGAAATTCTAGTTTGATCCAGGCGAACATGGTCAGTCTAGGAGAACCACTATCCCCAGATAATGCAAGCCCTACTAAGGTGATCCAAACTTGATACCAAACAATCCTAGATACATGCTCGAGGATCAATTTTAAGAACGTCGATTATCAACTTTTACGCCATCTATATAGTTATGGTTTATGGTAAATTAATTAATAAGCAGTTGAGTAGTTCTCTATTTAATTAGGTCTCTACGATGTAATGTTGTATGTTCAAGTCAATAGTCATTTTGGGGCTATATGTGATATCCTAAGTTCATACTAGTACACTTGTTCAAACTTTTAGATCTAGAATTAGAGTGACTTAAGGATTTCAAGATCATCGTAGGAAGATGAGGCTGGAGATATGGATGCCAAGGATGCTCGTGTGCCAGAACTGGTTCCTGCAAACATGAAATATAAGTATTTAAAGGTTATTCTATTTTCTAACTATTTTTCGTAACGTTTTTTATTTTTATAACAGCTTGAAATAGGTCAAAATAAGTATGAATAATTTTTATAAATGCTAGAAGTGAAGGATATAATTTTATCTAGGAAGAAAATAATTTTCTAAATCTCATAGGTATTTTTAAATAATTTTTAAACACTAAAAATCAATTTTCTACATTAAAAATAAATTAAAAACTAATTTTTAAAATTCAAAATTAACTATTTTACGTTCGACGATTTATTTAAAGAAATGTACACGTCGAAATATAACATATGATATGTCAAAAAATTTCTATTTTCGAGTAGAACACTATAGTATTTTTATATTAAGAAGGTTGCGTGTAGTATGAAAATTATACGTGTTTTTATCAAATCAGACATAAATATTATAAACTTCGAAAAATCATAACTTGAAAACTAAGTATTCGATTGGGACGAAACTAGTGCATACGCGTTCACGACAACACGTAGAATATTTTGTTATTTTCATATTTTCTTTTTAGGCCTTACATTTTCATTTATCGATTTTTTTCCTATTTTTTCTAGTTTCTCTCTTTAGTTTCTCTGTCTTACCCATCTCTTCTTCTCTTATTTTCTTTTCGTTGCTGCTGCTACGCGCGCGTTGTAGCTGTTGCAGGAGGGGAAGGGGGAACGACATGGGGAAGACCCTTCGAAGGAGGGGCGCGGCTGCACCGGTGGGCCGGCGATAGCTCCGGCGAGCGGCACACATGGTGGTGTGGAGGACAAGGGGGCTCAGTTGTGTTTCGATGAAGCTTCCTCGTCCCGGTGGCTCGAAGGTCGTTGCTTGGGCTTCGGCTTGCTCTGCGATGGGCGGGGGAGTCGTGGTCGTGGCCGAGCCAAGGGGAAGAGATGGTGTTGTGCTTGAAGCTCGTTGGGATGAGGGCTCACGGAGTGGGGGGCTCTATTCGTCGATGTCGAGGCACCGGTGTTGAGGCTCTGTAATGATGGAGGGCTCGTCAGGGCGGCGAGGATGCGATGGTGTCGGAGGCCCCCACTTAATTGGGCTGTCGATGGCTTCATCGGATGAGAGAGGGAGAGTAACGGGGGAGGGGTTGTCACGTTCGTGAGGAGGGGTTATCGCAGAGCTTTCGACAAGGCTTGGGGGTCTTCATTCGGTAAACGACGGCTCGTCAGGGGTTGGTGGTGTTCTTCAGAGGCACGAGGTTGTGGTTGTCGATATGTTTGCCTCGCATGATGTCCATGGGGTGGCACATGAGTTTGTGGATGTGGATGGGCATGAGGACGTATTTGTTGCTGTTGTGCTTGCATTTGAGGGAGTTGTGGCTGAGGTTGATGTTGCATTTGCATAGAAACTTGTTGGGGCTGTGGGAGTGGATGTTGCGGATGCGGATGATGCTTGCGGCTTCGTTGAGGAAGCTCGTCTGAAGGGGAGGGAAATGGGTGAAAGTGTGGGGCTCTGCCAATGTTTTGGGTTTGTGGAGTGTTGGTGTTGTTGCCTTTGAGCTGAAGGAGTTGGGGAGCTATCGTGGTGTGGGTGTTGCTGTGGGCTTGGAGGAGATGGGGAGAGAGAGGAGCTTGGGTTGAGGCGATGGCGAGGTGATGCGCCCACCGCTGAAGGTGAGAGAGGAAGCGGAGGTGGTGGTCGTGGACAAGGGAGGAGGGGATCTTGCAGAGGTGATGGAGGAGAGGGGTGGAGCTCAGGGTGATGGCAAATAGGAGGAGAAGACGAGGGGGTGGGTGGTCGTGGCCGTGGGTTCTCAGGTTTGTGTGGGAAACTGAGAGAGAGGGGGATGAGGGAGTATATAGGGGAAATATTAGTGTTAATAATAATATAATAATTTAGTTAATAGTGTTGTAATTAATAAAATTATTAAATGCATGGTTAGTAGTTGTTGACTAGCGGGAGAAAAACGATTTTCCCGTGTGGGCTACCAACGGGGGGTGGTTAGGTATAATTAATTAAGGTTAGAAAAAAAATAAAACGTAATTAGTAAAACATAATTAGTAAAATAATTAAATATAAGAAAATATGATTTTGCCCCTGAAATTAAACGTGTCCGAAAATTTACGAAAAAAATATCACTGGATCGTATCGTCGCGAGGATCATGAAAATAGTGTCCGTTTTAGATTTTGAGCTACGAAAAAATCTAAAAATAATTGTTTCATTATATTTGAACTCATTCGAATACAGAAATATGTATGAATTCATGCCATTACATTGTACATGACTATGTGGGAGAACAAGACGACGACATTAACTTGCCGAAGATCGGAACAAAGGACAACCCGGTAAACATGTTGAAGAAGTTTGTATCGGGAGTCAAGTTTAAGCACTGTTTGGAGGTGCTCAATGTGGTTCTCAGATGACACTGGTGTCGGCCCCAGGAGGGAGCATTGGACTCGGTGGAGCCAGCTGTAGCCTAGATGGGCAGTGTGCTCTTCGGAGAAAAATGGCGGGAACTCCATGTGATGCTCGACCAAGGCGAAGCGTGGACGTTCATTCGTGTGATGAATGCCTAAATATCGCCAAGGTGGAGATTTGTGGAAGTTGACTCAATTTCAACGCTGACGAGTCATTGGTTATTCAGTTGAGTTATCTTGTGCCAAGATAGCTCGTCTACGCTCGGATACGACCCATCTGACTTGACAGAAGTCAGATATGTCGAATGTTGAGCTATGAGACTTCAGCAGTGTATTGGACTCTCAGCCGTGGGCTCAGATGGATCGACAGCTCTATGGTTAAACCTACCTATTGGGTCGAACAGATTGGGTCAATACTTTGGATCCCTCAGTTTGCAGGAGGAAGCTCGTTTGTGCGATGCCGGCCCACTTGGATGTGACGGGGCCAGTAGGGTGCATTGCACACCTACTAGGGTTCAGTGCATTAAATGCGTAGAGCTGTAATGTGATATGAATTCCGTTGAAGTTGGGATTCGTATCTTTTGGGGACTCATCCTCAATGATGGCACCTAATTTACATTAGGGGTAGATATAGGTAGTTTTAGAGAAGGGTTTCAATTTGGAACATGTTGGAGAATTCTTGAGCCGCCATGTGTGAGAGCCAACTTTGAGAGATATTATGGAGAGATTTTGGAGAGATACTTGTGTGTTTCTTCTTCGTTTGTGAAGAGAAGATTTGTATTATTTCCTTCCTTTCGTAATAAAGCGCATTGGTGTTCCCTTGGCGGGCCAACGGTCTAAAGTTGTGATCTTTCTTAGCGCTTCTCCTTTGTTTGTGTTGCTTGTCATTGTCCTTGGTCAACGACGATCCTATGTATTCCACTATTCTGTGCATCGTCGTCATGCACAACAGATATGTACTATAACGCCCCGCTCCCCAGGATACCCGAGAAGTAGGAATCAACCATGTCTTATAACATCCATGCGTTTGTGGAAATGCCTATATGCAATCAAGTATGAAATGTGAGAAATGCCCTTTGCAAAGTTTGGCTATGGGCCAAAAGATGTGGTTGTAAAATTATATGTGTTGATATGAGAAAAGGTGGAAAATGGTGAATGTTACAAAGATGTAAATTGTGGACATTGGCTCTTGAATTATGTAAACATGGGAGGGATTCTAGTGACATGCATACTTGGAATATGGAGGCACCTGTGGCATGAATTTATGTGGTTAGTTGTTATGTTGAAATGATGTGGTTATGATGATGGACATGGCACATGGTGCATGACCCTTGTTTGAGAGATGTGAAATGAAAAGAAAGGTCCAAAATAAAGCCATGCCATGATGACCACATACTCCACATATGTATGACACTACTAGCCCACAACCATGCTTAATGCAAGTTGTAATAATCTAATATAATGCATGAACTTGTTGTAGCCTCTTTCCTTTTATGATCATGTATGCCTTTATGCCTTAAATTCAATATGTCACTTTGTAGTTGTCCTTGCATATAATTGCCTTATTTTCATCTTCATGTTTCATTCATAATATGCCATGACATGCCACTCATTGTAGCTTGCTTTACATTGTTGAATAACATGTCATACATGATAGTTTACATCATGCATTAAATAACATGCTATATAGGGATGGTAAGGTGTTGTACATGAGGGTTGTATATTAATGTTGTAATTTATATTCCTTATATATATATATATATGAATGGGTTATTCCTTGTTGTAGTTTGTCTTATATGTTGGTATTCTCTGGTGTTGTATTATTGGAGCAGTACATGTACTTCCCAGCATGTGCACATTGGCCTGCTGGTTTTATTTGTATTTTTCTTCGTAACACTTGCTGTTCTGGGATCACCTGGGACGGATTCGTACTTCCCAGGTATCATGGGGAGCGGGACGTTACATTATAACATCCTCCAACATCCTCCACACCTCTTCCTTAATGTTGTATTGTATGGCATAACATCATTCATAACATCCTTTATAATTTCCTTCATGTTATGTGTCAACTTCAATCCTTTATAACTTTATAATGTTGTACTAGTGAGATATTGTTGTACATTTGCGAGGGGATTAAATATTTGTACTCATGTTGCAATTGATATCCCATATATATGAATATGTTATTCTTGTTGTATATTGTTTTTTAGTGTTATTCTTTGGTGTTGTATTATTGGAGCAGTACATGTACTTTCCTGCACGTGCGCAATGGCCTGCTGGTTTTATTTGTATTTCCCTTCGTAACACTTGCTGCTCTGGGATCACCTGGGACGGATTCGTACTTACCAGATATCTTGGGAAACGGGGCGTTATATGTACAAAACCAGTCTCGACTCGGGAAGCCTGACCGGCTCGGCCTTCACACGATTGGACAAAGACGATCTCCTCAAGGTCGGCTCCATCAACCACATGGTCCAAACAACCGACGCGTCAGCATCGATGTGGTTAGAGAGAGATATGCCATGTCCCCTTCTTACCCATGTTAGGTTTTAATACCAAGCATTAAATGCCTAATTGTGGGAACTCCAGACAAATGGTCCTATAGGAAGACAAGCCAACGGCAGGCATCCTGGGGTAATGGCTTGTCAAAGCATTGCATTTATAGCAAGCGGTTGAGATCCCTGCATCACATCGGCGATGGAGATGTAGGTGGTCGATGAGAATTAGGGGTTATTTGATGTGGCAGATGGGCCCCTCCCATCCATCCGATAAAAGGAGACCGGAGTCTCCTTTATGAGGTACGCAAAAAATCAAAGAAAACCATGGTACTTTCCATTCTCGCCGCACCAGCGAGGGCTACATACAACCTGCACCCTTCCTTACCCTGCTTGAATCCAACTTGAGCTTCAAAGTCTAATAGGAGGGCTATATCCCCCTCCGGTGAGGCTAACAAGTTTTTCTATCATTTCAGACGGTGATGAGTGATTCTTCTGCCACGATTAGGCGGAACCACCCTGTCTGGGATTTCTGTTGTGGGATTTCTCGTCCCTAAGGCCTAGTCTGGACCAAACAAGAATATGTGCATCAACGCATCCAAAAAGGAGTTCTCACTTTCAAGCTTTTTTCCCACATCCAAGGAGTCGATTATAAACATTAAGAAAGTATCATAAGCTTGACTTGACGCCAATATCAAAAGCTCAATTTCGAGAACATTGACAATGGAACTTCTTTGCGCACATACCATTTTACTCCGGTGCACAACCATAATTCCACTTATTTACAAGTTTGCCACTCAAATTTTCTCACCATGAACAACAAACTTTAATTCCGAAATTGACCCATTGTGCACAATGAGTGATATGCTCTTATTTTACATGATTTATCGCATATTTTCATGAAACATTTCACCGTCCAAACCCCGATTTTATAAGCTTTTACGCTATTATTTGGAACAATACGACTTTCGAAGCATTTATGCCCATTTCAGGGATTTGGAGCGACATTGGAACAATTTAGAGTCAATAAGATGATCGGCGACGTGAGAGCACCAAGGAGACTCATGATGACATTCTTGAGGTACCAAAGAAGAAGACTAGAGGAAGAAAGGATGAAGATAAAGAGAAAGAAGAAGCCAAGAAGCAACTAGGCCACTTTCCCAGGCGACTCGACCCGAGCAGCATTCTGTTGCTCAGTCAAGCTGATACACGGGAGATATGGACAAGCCACTCGACCGAGCAAAGAGGCGACTCGACCGAGTCAACCAACTTCGATCTTATATCCGACTCGACTGCGTAGGTGTATACTCGACCCTAGCAGGCATACTCGACCGAGTAGGTGTCTATTCGACCCGAGCAGGCAGAGCGAGGTGTTGGACGAAGAATCCAGGCTTCCTGACGACTCGACCGAGCAAGACCTACTCGACCCGAGCAGACAGAACAACAATTTTAGGAGAAGCTCAGATGCACTAACGATTTGATCGAGCGGGCGGGTTACTCGACCGAGCACGAAGGCTACTCGGTCGAGTAAGGCGAACCCAGATTTTCAGACAGTCGTGCACTCTTTTCAAATCTTCTATCACCTGGGATTTTTTTGTATTTTTCTGATATTTTTCCCAGACTTCAAGAAGGTTCCAACGCCACCAAGAACACCTCAATCGGAAGTCGAATGGCTCCAGGGAATTTCAGCAAGTTGATGCTGCAATACTGAAATCTGTACTCGACTACCTACTCGATTGAGCAGGACCCTACTCGGTCCAAGCAGACAAAGCAGTGTTATTTGGAGGGATTTATGCCCTACTTTTGACTCGACCGAGTAGGGGGCTACTCGACCCAAATTAGCTGGGGACCAGAACTTAAGTTGCGTCTGGATTTGGCTTTGGTCACGAATTTCGGAGGGTTTCTTGGGCTTTTTGCTCGGGTTTTGAGGGGACTATATGTATGAATTCTAGCCGTCATTAGAGGGGACTTTTGGGAGAGTTTTTAGAGAGTTCTAAAAAATTTGGAGACTATCTTTTGGGAGTTAGGCTACGCCATAGGCCCCTCCTCTTGTATCAAGCTAAGTATTTTATCTCTTTAATTTTTATTTTAGTTCTTCTTATTGTTTTTCTATGATGCTAACAATGATCTCTATTGTTTTCATAATGTTAGCTATACTTGAATAATCTTTTCTAGGGCTAATGGATTAGCCCTAGGATTTTAGGATTTAGATGCAAAGATGGGATTTTTATGATGTGTTGGAAATAAAGGGGTTGTATTTTGGTTGATCTAGCAAAATCTCTAGGAGAACTCGTACTGAAATCGTGTCCACGGTCGGTGTAATCGATTAGCTTAAGGAGTATCCTACGGATTTAATTAGGGAGTTAGTGGATCAACCAAGACTCGTGACCATGCCCGGCTCGTGTCTTGATGGGATCCACCGACGAACTATATCACTAATTAACGGCTACCGCCATTGCGTCAATAAGAGCAACCAAAATACCTCGAAGCTCTAACCCACGAGAGTGGTATGAGTTGAGAGCATTCGACCCACGAGAGTGGTGAGATTATTGTAGATCTGTAATGCACGTATCATATGCGTCTATCGCGAGAGCAGGGTTAATGTGATACGTTAGATTCATGATGCCCAGACGCTTGAATTCACTTCCTAGATGCTACAACCCCCAATGAAACCAATTCAACGTAGAATTCCTAACCTAGCATCGACCTCCGACGGTCCTAGTGGTGAGTCCTAAAGCCCTAGTCTTTTCTCTTTTCTTTCCTTCTTTGTGTGGAGTCGTTTGTTTGCGACATCGAGTGACACGACTTTCGCATCCATCACCATTACAACACTCCACAATCCACATCCACCAATAAACTCGCAAGTCTAACTCAACCTAAGAGCAGATAGGTAGATATCACCTCTTCCCCGTGTTTGATACCCGCTTGCCACTATACCGTGTGCTTGCGGTTAGATGACATCATTTCCGAGTAAATTCTGGGCCGATCAAGTTTATGGCATCATTACCGGGAGGCGTTCCGCCATATTATCTATTTACTACAATTAAGTTGATTAGATTGCGTTAAAAAAACAAAACCAAACAAACAAGAAAAAACAAAACAAAAATTAAAAAAAAAACAGAGAGAGAAATTTTTCCCACCACCTGCTTTATCATTATCTCTATCTTCTTGTACCATTGATATCTCTTCCAGGTTGTTTGTTTTTGACTATTCAAGTACAATGGATCAATCTTGGCAGTATTCAGGCAATGATTATTCGGCACAGTATGAGACTCCAATGGAAGAATGCGAATATTATTCACAGGACCCATACCATCAGATGGAATGATATGATCAATATTCAGAGTGATATTCCTACTGCGAGTCTTGTGACAAGGAGGGACACATGCCCTACGAAAGACACGTCTGTCTCTTGAGTCCTGAACATCCTCTTAATTTGACACTCAATTCGTTAATGGCACAGGTAAAGGAGAGCATGGCTGTCAGTGCTATACTGAATGAGTCACATGATCGATGGCAGAAAGATATGGATGAAATCAACAAGTACCTTTCATATTATGAGCTCGAAGGAGAGACTGATGACACTGATACTTCTACCTCTGAGGAGACAACGGTACCAGGCACAGATGCAGCCACTTCTGATGAGAGAACTGTGATGAGACACTCGGGAGGTGTTACTGCAGATCCAGTTTGCGCCCTCGCCGCTCCCTCACCCACCTATACAGCTAGTTCATATGAAGAGTGGATGGACGATTCAGATGGAGAACACATTGATGTTATCTACCTCGCGTCGACTGACATATACCATACATCCAAGGGCTAGACATTCACTTCCATACCTAGAGAGCCTGAGGATCTTTTAGCATCCTGCTTGTCTCCCTACCAGATACCTGGGCTCACGACGCCACCTGCACCTACTGAGAAGGCCAAGCCACGCAATCGGGTGCCTCGAGCTCCAGGACAGAAACAAAGAAGGAGGCATTAAAAGGAGAAAATGAAGTTTACATTGCCTTCTATACCTGAGAAGCCTGAGGAGGATGTCCACGTTCAGCTTGGGGGATGTATTATGCGCTTTGATATTGCCACCTCTGACGAGACCACAGCACCTGGTATTGCGGAGTTAGCTTGTGACATCGTCGCTCCCCCTTGCCACCCACATGAGCCAGAGCATGCTTTTAAGGAGGCCTTGCATGCAGAGCCAGAGATTATCACCGAGGAGTTCGTGCATTGGGACGAGGACACAGCCATTCATGAGGATCCCGATCATGACCATCCTCCTTTTGAGCTACCGCAGCCACCTCCACTTTCTACAGAGGCTGAGCATCCCTCAGAGGACCACCCTCCCACTAACGTTGAGGACTATCCCACAGAGCTTTTGGCCCCCCTTCAGGGAGATCTATTCACTCACTCGCCCTTTACATTTGATTTCCTTCCCGTATATGATGTTTATTATGCTTCAGATTTTGATGACTCATTGCACCTTTTGCAGGATACACATACATATGATCAAGAGGTACGATGGGACATATACGAGGAGGAGAGCGAGGAGTTAGCACACATGGATACTATTGAATATGATCAGGAGGTGCGATGGGATAAGTCTGACGATGATGAGGAGTTGCCTGATGAGACCCACGCTTATATGCCAAAGCTACCTGAACAACCTGAGGCAAATAACGAGGAGTTGGTCGACATGGTGCACGAGAGTAGAGATTTATTTCCAGGGAAGTGTTGTCAACCATCCTTAATTTTAAATATTTCTTTTGATGACCATCTTTGGAATACATTTATTTTGGGGAAGAATTATCCACATCAGATTGATGCAGCTTATCTCTTGCAGGGTACAGGTGTAGTCCTTGGAGAGATGTTGAAAGCCGTATTGCTAGAATCTGATGGAGTCTATGGACACACACGCCTAGCGGAGCCGTAGAAAGAGCAGTTGGAGCAGTTGAATGCACCGACAAAGATACTGGATCCGCCTTTTGCTGTAGGTGATATCAATCCAGTGGTGTAGTATTTTATGCTTTCAATAAACACGAATCCTCTCGACAGTGAGAGGACCGTATAGATTTGCTTGAATAAATATCACCTCGTATGATGGCAACAATAATCTTTTACATCCCAAACCCATTATATATATTAATTGCCCTCCTCACATTTTGATATGTCTCACCATTTTGCTTACCACCACCGAGCATTTCTTTCAAGTGAAACCTTACTTTATTATTCGTTTGACTTGATCTCGCTTAATGAAGCCGTGACATTTTTGATCGAGTCATTTGATTAGGATTGTTTGGTATAAGCATGGGGGAACGTGCTCTCATGCATCATTGCTTGTGCATGTAGTTGCATTAGGATTTCATGTCATTCATTTCATCATTTTTCATTTCCCCCCTCATATTTATCGTTGTTCCTCACATTTTTCCTTTTATGATCACATTGAGGACAATGTGAAGTTTAAGCTTGAGGGGAGTGCATTTCCATGCCATTTAGTTGCATTTTTTCTTCATTTTAGGATTTTTAGGATTTTTTTTCAAAATTTTCCATTTCACTTTTCATCTTTGTTTTCTCTTTTTGTGTGTTTCATGCATCATAATGTGTGCTTGTGAGTCGTTTTTATCTTTATTTATTTTTTGCTAGAAATGATTGTCCTTCTATGGTCATTATTCATATTTGACATCAACACACATTATCCTTTTGTATGACCACGAATTATCACTTGATGTTTGAAATCTCTTGTGCTTCAATTATGAAATGTATATGAATGTATTATCTTTCCGAACTCTTAATTGAAAGTGATGGTTTTAGAGTATATTCCTTGAGTATGATAGCATTTTTAATACGCTTTTCATAATAGTGCTCACATTTCCATGATTCAAATTCTTGAAATGGCCTAAATGAAAATGAAATGTATTAAACCCGAATTTTAACTATATTTGCATGACTTGTTTGAGATATTAAATATGTTTCATGTATGAGTAGTAATCCAATTGAGATAGGATAACCCCTTAACACTCTAAGTATTGATGAGTAGGATATTTGTGATACGGAGTCCATGTCTAAATTCTATGCTTTTTCCTTTTTTTATGAATATAGCCGACTAAATGATCTTTGATCATGCTTTGCATTCCATCCCGTTTACGTGAGTTTGCAAAATCCTAATAATACAAAAACCAAACAAATATCCTAAATAAAAGGTCCTTGGGGTTCCTTGTAACCCGATACCCTAAGGTCGCCTGATCTGGGATGCATAGACCGCTCTTTGCACTCCATTGCGTTTACGCAAGTTTGCAAGACAAAAAGACAAAAGGAGACAAAAATATAAAAATACAAAATTCCATATCTCTACCTCCTTTGCTATTTAGAGTAAAGACATGGACGAGGTTGATGGGTTCCTAGGATTCAAGAAACGGGTATTAGTGTGGTGATGCCTTGATTGGCTGAGTTTTCTATTTCATTTCATGAACAACTAATAATAATATGCCATGGATGCTTGGTGATTTAATCATGATACATATATGCCGGTTAGAGAATCTTTCATGGATTTTGAGTTATTATCATGAGCTAGTATATTATATATTATTCTATGATAAGATGAATACTCTAACTACTGTTATGATCGGTTGATTTGTTCACTATGCTTCAATTCAAACCCATGATATGTACATTATAATTCGAGGATAAAATGTCAAGTGATATTCGTGGTTATTGATTGTTTCTCATCTTGTGTGTTTATGAATGACAAGGATGATATGAGTTGTTATCTAGTGCTCTTCTTTATTTTCCATTTCTTATTTTTCCTCCACGTTCGCTTCTTATGCGTCTTCCTCGAGGACGAGTAAGAGGTAAGCTTGGGGGATTTTGATATCTCTTATTTTACATGATTTATCGCATATTTTCATGACACATTTCACCGTCCAAACCCCCATTTTATACGCTTTTACGCTATTATTTGGAACAATATGACTTTCGGAGCGTTTATGCCCATTTCAAGGATTTGGAGCGATATTGGAGCAATTTGGAGTCAATAAGATGATCGGCGACGTGAGAGCACTAAGGAGACTCATGATGACATGCTTGAGGTGTCAAAGAAGAAGACTAGAGAAAGAAAGGAGGAAGAGAAAGAGAAAGAAAAAGCCAAGAAGTAACTAGGCCACTTTCCCAAGCGACTCGACCCAAGCAGCATTCTGCTGCTCGGTCGAGCTGATACGCGGGAGATATGGACGAGCTACTCGACTGAGCAGAGAGGTGACTCGACCGAGTCAGCCCAACTTCGAGCTTACATCCGACTCGACCGAGTAGGTGTCTACTCGACCCGAGCAGGCAGAGCAAGGTTTTGGACGAAGAATCCAGGCTTCCTGTCGACTCGACCGAGGAGGACCTACTCGACCCAAGAAGATAAAACGACAATTTGAGAAGAATCTCAGATCCACTGATGACTCGATTGAGCAGGCGGGCTGCTCAACCGAACACGAAGGCTACTCGGTCGAGTAAGGCGAACGTCCAGTTTTTCAGACAACCTGCACTCTTTTCAAATCTGCTATCACCTGGGTTTTTAGTAATTTTCTGATATTTTTCATAGATAGTAGACTTCAAGATGGTTCCAACGCCACCAAGAATGCATCAATCGGAGGTCGGATGCGCTCTAGGAAATTTCTGCAAGTTGACGCTGCGGTGCTGAAATCTGTACTCGACCACTTACTCGGTCCGAGCAGACAGAGCAGTGTTATTTGGAGGGATTTATGCCCTACTTTTGACTCGACCGAGTAGGGGGCTACTCGACCCGAATTAGCTGGGGACCAAAACTTAAGTTGCGTCTGGATTTGGCTTTGGTCACGAATTTTGGAGGGTTTCTTGGGCTTTTTGCTAGGGTTTTGATGGGACTATATATATGAATTGTAGCCGTCATTAGAGGATACTTTTGGGAGAGTTTTTAGAGAGTTCTAAGAAGTTTTGGAGACGATCTTTTGGGAGTTAGGCTACGCCATAAGCCCCTCCTCTTGTATCAAGCTAAGTATTTTATCTCTTTAATTTTTATTTTATTTCTTCTTATTGTTTTTCTATGATGCTAACAATGATCTCTATTGTTTTCATAATGTTTGCTATGCTTGAATAATCTTTTCTAGGGCTAATGGATTAACCCTAGGATTTTAGGATTTAGATGCAAAGATGAGATTTTTATGATGCGGTGGATATAAAAGGTTTGTATTTTGGTTGATCTAGCAAAATCCCTAGGAGAACTCGTACTGAGATCGTGCCCACGGTCGGTGTAATCGATTAGCTTAAGGATTATCCTACGGATTTAATTATTGAGTTAGTGGATTCAACCAAGACTCGTGACCATGCCCGGCTCGTGTCTTGATGGGATCCACCGATGAACTATATCACTAATTGACGGCTACCGCCATTGCGTCAATAAGAGCAACCAAAATACCTCAAAGCTCTAACCCACGAGAGTGGTACGAGTTGAGAGCGTTCGACCCACGAGAGTGGTGAGATTATTGTAAATCCTTAATGCACGTATCGTATGCATCTATCGCAAGAGCGGGGTTAATATGATACGTTAGATTCATGATGCCCAGCCACATGAATTCACTTCCTAGATGCTACAACCCCCCAATGAATCCAATGCAACATAGAATTCCTAACCTAGCATCGACCTTCGACAGTCTTAGTGGTGAGTCCTAATGCCCTAGTCTTTTCTCTTTTCTTTCCTTCTTTGTGTGGAGTCGTTTGTTTGTGACGTTAAGTGACACGACTTTCTCATCCATCGCCATTACGACACTCCACAATCCATATCCACCAATAAACCCGCAAGTCTAACTCAACCTAGGAGTAGATAGGTAGTATATCATCGCTTCCCCGTGTTCGATACCCGCTTGCCACTGTACCGTGCGCTTGCGGTTAGACGACATCGTTTCGGAGTAAATTCCAGGCCGATCAATGAGTTAAATGGCCGACCCATCGCCTAGCCCCCTCTGTCACCCCCCGACAATCCCTAGCCTAGCCTCATCTACCGCCCCCATCCGTCGACCTTATTCCTACGACAGCCCATCTCCATTATACGCCTACCTTCTTCCTATGTCAACCCATTCCCCTCCGCTGCCCCCTCCGCTGACCTTCTTCATATAACAAACCCTCGCTGACCTTTTTCCTACGACAATTCCCCTCTCCACTTCTTCCTATGACAACCCCTCTGCTGCAATCCCAAGCCCCGCTCCATCCGACAACCATCTCCTCTGTCGGCCCATCATCCGACAACCCATTCCCCTCTGTCGTCCCCCTCCACTACCCATCTTTTCGATAACCCATCCCCCTCCGTCGCCCCCCTCCGTCGTCCCTCTTCATCTTTCACAGCCCCTCCCTCTCCACCGACCCCTTCCCCTCTGCCACCCCATCCACCGACAACGTCGACCCATCCCCCTCCGTCGCCCCCTACACCGACAATCCATATCCTCCCCCACCCCCTTCACCACCCCTTCCCTACAGATACCCCATTCCAAACCCTAAAAACCTAGCGGCAAGGGGGTGGGGGGTTGACGAGGTTAAAAGTGGTGTAAATTTTGAATGGCAAACTTGTAGATAAGTAGTTGTGAGCGCGTAAAATGATAGTTGCGCGAAGAAGTTCCCTATAGACAAATCAAATACTAACATACCTTAAATAAGATGAGCTCACTTGAAATTTGTTCATTTATATTCATATTGACTTTTTTGATCTGATACAACCCTCCCAAAACGGGCCAAGACGGAACGGGCCGAGCCCATGATCCGAGCCCATGGGCCTGGACAGAATTAGGCCCTGGCCCAAAAGCACTGCAAACGCCTCGAGTATTGCTGGCTTCGGATTGACGCGAAGGGAACCGCTGACCCTTGTAGGTTGAGGTAATCGCTCCCCCAAATTGTGCCCACCTTCATCACCATTCAAGAGCCCCATTACACACACCTTCATGACCCATCAAAGGACGATCAATGCGGTAGGTACTTGGGTCGAGATGGAGGGACGTCAAGGGGATGTGGCCGGAAAGACTCCCTTAAGAAACATGAAGAACTATGCACCAAGGGATCGAATTCTGAATACTCTATACTCATGTATTCTTCCTCCTACGACCTCGTCTTCCACCTTAGATTTTTCCTCCACAGCTCGGCCTGAGGATTGGTATACCGGTATGTCCGTGAACTGTACCCAATCCCACCTAGCATCATCATCCAGATCAGATCTGACTTAGGCATCGGAGGAGACTTGGTCGGAACCAAGGTACGACCCCCTGACGAGCTTTCTCGTCTGTGTAGGATAAGGAGACTTCACCCTGCTGAAGCTATCCTTTGACGCTTCATCCACAGGATGTTAGTTCTTGGTTTCAAGACTAATGTTATTTTGATGATGATCAATACATTATGTTCGTGTGCTAATCTTTCTTATGTTTTAGTCTCAGTTTATCTTAATGATTATATGTTGATGAGACAAAGCATAAGGCTTGGAGGATATTACAAGGGATATCTTAAAGACCTCCAAGAGTGATGGTGTGCTCAAGCTTGGATGAAGTCATGAAGATCATCTAATGAAGCCAAAGCTTGGAGCATGATGATGGATGGACATCTAGAGAAGCTTGGAGCTTGATGAAGGGAAGCTCATCAAGGAGTGCCAAAGCTTGGAGATGATGGAGAGCATCAAGGTATAGTGAGCTTGAAGACTTAGACTCTAGGAGATGCAATTTGTAATCCATGTAATTTCATTTACTTGCATTTCTCTTTTTGAGTCTAGGATTATTGTAATGCCTTGATAGATGGTCATACTCTCATGCATTTGCATTTCACCATCTTAGTGAGCCTTAGGATTTTCATAGAATCCAACCTAATAGGTTCATCTTGCCCAAAGACTCATTTGGAGTCTCTGGCTCTCCTGTAGTCGCCTGCTGAAGGTTTTACAGTCGACTGGGTGATTTCCAGTCGCCTGTCGAGCCTTCTACAGCCGACTGTGATGCACAGCTCAAGTCAAATTTTCTATTGACTCATCTTGAGCTTTTCGCATCAGTCGCCTGATGTTCAATTTACAGTCGCCTGTATTCTTACAGTTGCCTGTAAATTGGTCGACAATCGCATGTGCGCTTCTTGCATTTTCTGGGCTTTTTCCCATGTTGCAAGACAGTCGCCTGTTGCTGTTTTTACAGTCGCATGTATATTTACAGTCGCCTGTGAAATGGCCTTCAGCCGTCTGAAAGGCGTAAGTGCGAAATATGCATCTCTCTCTGTCCTTTCTCCATCTTTTACAGCAGTCGACTGATGAAGGTTTTACAGTCGCCTGGCTAATAGACAGTCGACTGTATTATTGATATCAGTCGCCTGTGCGTAAACTGGAGAAAGAGTGCAGCTCTCTGTTTCTTGTCCATCCCTGCTGCAGTCGCCTGATGAAGGATATACAGTCGACTGTCTGCTTTTCAGTCGCCTGTGTAGTCTTCTACAGTCGACTGTCCTGGCTCAGATTATAGCCGTTGGGATATTTTCTAGCCGTTGATCAGTCGACTGTCTAATGATCATCAGTCGACTGTTCTTGCCGTAAACTGCCAAAATCTAGCCGTTGCAGATTTCTTCCCTTTGGGTTTTTGGCTGGTTTTATGGGTTCCTTTGGGCTTCCTATATATAGGAGTTGGCTTAGTTCTTGTAGGACCCGAGGTTGATATTGAATATCTTTGAGAATCATTAGCCACTCCTATTCTCTCCCATTTTCCTCTCATGAGCACATTTCTCTTCATGCATTGAAGCTAGCTCATAGGGAAATTCTCCAAGGGATCTAATTCTCATTCCTTTCTTGGAGAACATCTTTCTTCTCTTCATTTCATACACTCAAATGAGAAGTGTTAGGATTCATTCCTAGAAGAGAGAAAGATCATCAAGTGCAATCAAAGCCTCATCTCAAGCACTTGAGTTTCACTTGCATGCCTTCTTCATCACATTGGTAAGACCATATCAAGGCATAGGTAAGTGTTATTTCGTTTCACTTTTGTGTTTCCCCTAATTCTCTTTGTGGGAATTAGTTACTCTCTTTGTGGGAGTTACTCTCTTTGTGGGAGTTTGGTTCTTTCTGTGTGAAAGAACAAATCCTCTGTGTGAGGTCTCTCTGTGAGAGAGTGAGGATATCTCTTTGTGGGAATCCTAAATCCTCTTGATGAGGTCTCTCTCTTTGTGGGAGTGTATCCCTTTGTGGGATTGTGTATTCACTTCTCTGTGTGGGATTATAGTGAATACTGGTGTGGCTGGATGTACCCAAGTTTTGGGGAACCAGGGTAATATCTCTGTGTTTGCGATTGTTGTTGTTGAGCACTCTGTTTAATTTCCGTTGCTTATTGTGCTTTAATTTTAGTAACTTTTAATTGAGCACTTTGCTTGCTATTACACTATTCACCCCCCTCTAGTGTATGTGTAGCCCCGCAGGGTCCCTTACACAGGAGCCGAGCGATCTCGATCCCGAGCTCGTTCACCTTTCTGCTTGTGGAGGCCGTCGTTCCCCCGAAGCAACCCTTCGGGATACCAACATATGGATCTGTGCATTCTCGACTGAGTGAACGCATCACTATCCGATCTTAGAGGCCGCACGTGTCTCGTGCAACCACGTCGACCTCCGACCCTCCAGACTACCAAACTGTGGTGAGAAAATACCCTGAAACATCTGGTACCATCTGTGGGAAAGAAATCGTCGCCCACGTCATCCACTACAAGCAACATGGAGTAGCACGAAAGCAGATCCACACGCCTGCCAACCATCCCCGAGAACAGTGGCTACGTCCCGAACGGAGCCGGACACAGCCATTCTGCAAATGGAACCGACGGCTCGCGCTCGCTAACCTGTGAACTACTCGACCATCTCGCTCAGGAGATGAACATCAACTTCCAGGCTCTGGCAGCGGCCATCAAGAAACTCGCGGGCCCACAACACACCTTTGGGGGAAACCAAGCGAGGTTCACTGACCACTCGGGGCAGCGCCACCCACTACACTCAACCATAGTCGCGGACCACGAGGGTCGAGGCTAGAACTGGGAGCGTTCACCGACCCCCACTTCTCTTGGAACAAGGGGAGGGGAGAACCAGGTGTACCGGGGGCGAATCGACGGTCGCTTCATCCAACGGTCCCGCTCTGACGGGCGTTAGTCATCCAACCGCACGACCACCGAAGGGCGCCAGGGACAAAGCAGGAGCCCACGCCGGAAGAGGCCGAGAAGCTGCGAGGAATTCCGTCGCAGAGAGCGCACTCGACAACCTACACCGATCCCCAGCTGGGATGGCCACCGAGGGAATCCTCCCCACGTCTCCACCGACCTGCACAGACAACCCGAGCACCAGGGCAAGGCACCAACCGACCAGTCTAACCTGGGCATATGGCAATCGACCACTGTCCGTTAGCAAGAAGCATCACCAAAGCACGAGTGCCCTCCAAGTTCAAAGTGACAACCCTGGAGAAATACGTTGGCTCGAGGGACCCCAAGGAACGTGTTCTGGACTACAAAGGGATCAAGAGGTTCCAGTGGGCTGACGACACTCTGCTCTGTCGCGGCTTCTACACCACCCTCAAGAAGTTCACCCGGGACTGGTACAACAGCCTCCCTGATCAGTCCATCAACAACTTCCAGGATCTGTCCCAGATGTTCTGCCAACAGTTTATGGACGGACGACAGATGAAGCCAGGCTCGGACTTACTGTTCAATGTGATACAGAGACCGAGCGAGACTTTAAGGGCCTACATGAAGTGCTACAATGCCCAGAAGTTGAACGTCAAGAGCTGCCCCGAATTGGTCGTGACAACGGCCCTAAAGAAGGGGCTCCGACATAGGGGCCTGAAGAAGAATCTACACAATGACCCCCCCAAATAACCTTGCTGAGGTCATATCTCGGCGGAACGGTTCATGTTGACCGAAGAGACCCTAGCTGCGGAAGAAGGGGGTCCCCTGGCGGGAACCAAGCGGAACTCCAAGCGCAATGAATGCGAGCGTCGCGAGCCGGAGGATCCCAGGCGGGAGAAAAAGCCAAGTGGGACGCAGCGCAGAGGGGAAGCGCCGCCCACCAAGTTGAATGTGACCCAGGACGTCGTCCTAACACATGCTCAAAAGGAGGGCCACATCAAGAAGCTGTCCCCTAAGATGAAGGGCGGCTGAAGGGATGAGGAAAATTACTGTAGGTATCACAAGGACAATGGCCCGACGCCGGTGATTGTTGGCACCTAAAGAAGGACATCAATCAACTGATCAGCCGAGGACACCTGAAGAATTTTGTCGATGCCTCAAAGGCGACCCCAGAGAGGGCACATCTCAGCAAGTGGACAAGGGGAAGAGGGTGAACGTTGTCCAGACCCCCCTGCGCATAATCGAGTGGGAGGCGGGCCAAATCAACCGTGACTCCTCCCCCATGCAAGATTTGCACGCCCACCGTTATCTTCCCTTATTTTTGTATTTCTTTCCTAATGTATTTCCATTTTTTATTTTCAAGAATGAAGTGCGAGTTCACGCTAACAACTATATGTCTCTCGAGATCTGACTCAACACTTCGCCGTGTCAAACCTCCTGAATCATCCGTAAGGCTGGGAGCAACTTCCCTAGCGAGCCAATCATTCAACCGGCCATAAGGCTGGGGGAAACTTCCCCAGCAGGCCGATCATTCGTTCGGCCGTAAGGCTGGGGCAACTCATGCATCAGGTCGATCATTCAAACCGACTGTAAGGTTGGGGGAGACTCTCCCAGCGGGCCGGCCGATCATTCAAACATGCTATAAGGCTGGAGGCAACTCCTCCAGCAGGCCGATCATTCAATCAACCATAAGACTGGGGGTAGCTCTCCTAAGAAGCTGACCGACCCATTAACCATCAGGCTGGGGGAACTCCCCCAACAGATCGACATCGCATCGACCATAAGGCTGGGGGCAACACCCCCAGCAGGCCGATCATTCGCTCAGCCGTAAGTCTGGGGGTAGCTACCCCAGCCAGCTGACCAACCCGTCGACCGTCGGGCTGGGGGTAACTCCCCCAGTAGATCGACATCGCATCGACTATAAGGCTGGGACAACTCTCCCAGCAGGTCGATCATTCGTTCAGCCGTAAGTCTAAGGGTAGCTTCACCAACCAGCCGGCCGACCCATCGACCGTAAGGATGGGGGAAACTCCCCGAGCAGATCGACATCGCATCGACCATAAGGCTGGGGCAACTCCCCCAGCAGGCCGATCATTCTTTCGGCCGTAAGTCGGGGGGGTAGCTCCCCCAGCCAGCCGACCGACTCGTCGACTGTCAGGCTGGGGGCAACTCTCCCAGCAGATTGACATCGCATCGACCATACGGCTAGGGCAACTCCCCTAGCAGGTCGATTATTTGTTCGGCCATAAGTCTGGGGGTACCTCCCCAACCCGTCGACCGACCCGTCGACCGTCAGGCTGGGGGCAACTCCCCTAGTAGATCGACATCGCATTGACCATAAGGCTGGGGGCAACTCCCCCATCAAGCCGATCATTCGTTTGGCCATAAGTCTGGGGTACCTCCCCCAGCCCGTCGACCAACCGTCGATCGTCAGGCTGGGGGCAACTCCCCAGTAGATCGACATCGCATCGACCGTCAGGACAGTGGCAACTCCCTTAGCCCGTCGACCGACCCGTCGACCATCAAACTGGGGGCAACTCCCCAGTAGATCAACATCGCATCGACCGTCAGGCCAGTGGCAACTCCCCCAGCAGGTCGGCCCTAAACAAACCATAAGGCTGGGGGCAATGCCCCCAGCAGGTCGGTCCTAAACCGACCATAAGGCTGGGGCAACGCCCCCAGCAGGTCGATCCTAAATTGACCATAAGGCCGGGACAATGCCCTGAGTAGGTCGATCCTAAACCGACCATAAAGCTGGGGCAACTCCCCCAACAGGCCGGCCCTGATCCAACCATAAAGCTGTGGGCAACTCCCCCAACAGGATGGTCCAAAACCGACCATAAGGCTGGGGACAACCCCCAGCAAGTCGGTCCCAAAACCAAGGCTGGGGGCAACTTCCCCAGCAGAGCGACCATGGACCGCTACGAAGGATTGTGAACAATCCCCTCAATGAATACCTCCGCAGATCAGGTCAGCGAACGACCCCAACTTGAGCAACGAGAGGGGGGCAGAACCAAACCAGATCAAAGACAATTCAGAAAGCGCAAACAACGGTGGTGACACAGAAAAGGAGAAAAATCCATTTCAACAAAAATATTTCTTCTTACAGTTTGATAACAAAAAATAAAGAAGAAAAACAAAAAGGGTCCGCTTCACCTATGACGCAGGAGCTCGCGAGAAGGCGTCCCCAGGTGATTCATCTTCTCCCGAACCAGTGGGACACCCAGTGGCAACTGGAGGACGGGGAAGCATTCTTCGGACCCGCTCCTTGAATGCTAGGAACCCTTCTCGGAATGACCTCACAATCTTCGGAGCCAAAATGCCCTCGTACGCCCGAAATCCCTCCCGGAGGGATTCCGCATTCCTCGGAGCCAGGACATCGTCATAACCCCTCTGGACCTCGTCGATGAGTCGAACGGGGTCCACTTGTCACAGGGCGCCTAGCTCGGACCGAAGATTGGCTTTCTCCTTCACGTGCACCTCCTGGACAAGGGACAATGCCTCCTTAGCCTCCTTGGCCGATCTTTCGGCGACCACCCGGGAAGCCTCATCGATCGCCCAAGCCTCCTTCAGGCTTCCCACCTCCGAGGTGAGCTCTGTGACCCTGCGTTGTGATTGGTGGGCCTCCCTATGGGCCTCATCGGTTGCTTGCTCGGTCTCCTCAGCCCTCAGGCACTCCTGCGCAAGAGCCACCTCGAGCCCATCAAACCATTTTGAGCGCTGTCGCGCCTCTACAGCTAGCGAAGACGCCTGCGAGACGAAGGGATTCAAGATCATTCAAAAACAAAATAGGAATGTGGGAAGGAGAAAACATATCTGCTGGATCTGCCATACCATGCAGTCCGCCAGGGTTATGGAGCGGACCCTCTCAAGGAGGGAGCGATCCCCCAAAAGGGCAGAATCCTGCACTAGTCGGATGGCCACGTCGCAGTCCGTAAAGATCGACCCCCGGATGGAACCTCTGGGCCGATCCCAAATGCAGACAAGACCCGTCCTGCCCCAAATGGGGTACGCTTGGCTTGATGGGCAGGTGAGACCTCCACCAAGGCCCGAGGGCTCGCCCCAGAGACAACTGACGAATCACGCGCTGTCGAGGGACCCATTTCCCCCTTCTTCTTCTTCCCCTTGGGCCCTTCAGACCCCCAGTGAGAGCGTCTCTTCCTCTCACCCTAATTCTCGGTCAACATGCGGGGGCCCTGCTTGGCGGCTGCTGCGACCCTCTCTCTAAGGACGAGACCGACGGGAGCTTCAAGCGGATTTGCCACAATGGGAAGAGGTTCGACCATAACCAAAGGCGGGGAGGGGGAACACCCGCTGGCCTCAGCGTCCCAATCGGTGTGTCAGCCTCACGTTTCTCCTCCTCCACAGCACGACGCGACGCATGGCCAGAGGAACTCCACTGAGTGCCGAGAGCCCCTCGACGGATGACTTGGTGCACGTCATGGCTGAACTTCTGACCTGCCATCTCTGCAAAATAGAGGAAAAATCAATGTAATCAAGGGAGGAAAACAAAATCTAAATTGCGCCTTTACTAGGAGACCACAAGACGCACTTGAGGATGAGGCTGTCTAGCAAAGGCCAGACCGATCTCTCTCCTCTAGATAAGCCTGCCAAAAGCCTGACCGCGACCCGATCGGACTCAGAAAGGAATAACGTCAGCACATAGGTCACCAAGCTCCCCCATCCGGTCAAGATTACTGCATCCCCTGGGAAAGTGGCAAAGACATCGTCATTTTTCCAATCACCGACCCAGCGTGGTAAACCCAGTAGACATTCCCTGCCAGCCCGGGGGCAGATATGAATCCACGTCTCCCGAGCAACAACTCGGACTTTGTGATGGTAGAAGAAGAGTGGTAAGGTCGGCTCCAACCCATGCATGTGCCAGATCATGATGAAGCCGACCAGAGCCGGGACCGAGTACGGGGTCAGTTGGCACAATGCCACCATCAAAAATTTCAGGACCTGAATGATGAAGGGGTGGAGAGGAAAGCGAAGCCCTATTTGGAACATCTCAATATAAACCCCGACCTCGCGGTTCCTGGGAAAACAGATCATCTCGTCCGTAAAAGGCACCCGAACACCATATGGGTGAGAGAGGTATTCCGCCCTAATTCTCATGGCGGTGGAATAGAGGACGGTGGAAGTCCACTCGAGGATCGCCGAAGGGACATCGGACTCTCCCGTTCCAGAAGGATCCCCTCATCGGGCCAAATCCTCAAATAGCAGACACTTGCCCTTATCAGGGATCAACCTGGGCTCAGAGGAGCCGTCGGGCTCAGACGACGGAGTTCCTATCCTCAACGCCATCACCAATCGAGCAAATCAAAAGCAGAAGCACGAGAAGGGTACCTTGCGAAGTTTGAAGAAGAGGAACTCTCCAACAAAGAGAGAGCAGAAACCAACTCAGGAAGCACAAAAAAAGAGATCCAAACCCTAACGGTTGTCACGCCCAGCTTCCCATTTTACCGGGAGCGAGTACGCGAGCGGGTCCGCGATGTGTTTAAAACAAAGAGGAGTACTTTTTTTTGCTTTTTCTTTTCTTCCTCCTTGGTTTAAACACACTAAGCGTCTATGAAATAATATGGCAGGATCTTGCATGCTTATAAGAAATAGTTCAGGTGACATTATTACAATACCAAAGCGTCTGAAAGTAAAGTACAACATAGGCCTAGTATGGCCGCAATCAACAAGTACAACAATTACATTATTCAAATATATAGAGTGCAGTCGCGAAGGGGAATGTCTAGTCTTCTGTGGGTAGGTACTCCAAGTAGCCTTCGAGCACTGGCTCGGTTCCTGCAACAAAGACTTCAACGTACTCACTGTCGCTACCTGACGGACATTTCGTAAAAACAACAAAATGAAATGTCCGTCAGCGAGGTATACTCGGCAAGATATTCTCAAAACCAAAACGTTAGACATTTAAATTAAAAACTGAAAAGACAAGTGATAAGATAAATAGAAAAGAGTTATAGCAGTTTAAAACAGTTTAAAACAGTTAAAGCAGTTAAATGATCGCAACCGTATGCAACCTGCGACAATTTAATAATCTGATAGCAATTGGCGATACTGCTAACAACCTGCAACAATTCAATATTCAATAACAATTTTCAAAGCCACCTGTAACCTGTGACAATTTAGCATTCAATAATCACACTATAGCAACCTGCAAAAAAGATGTTAGAACAATTAATCAAAAACCAGTCTATCCTAGTGATAAGTCCATGTCCAAGAGTACTAGAGATAACCAACATGCAGCATGCGACGGGAGCAACTCCGAGGCTTACCCACCGTTCCGATATGGCAACGGTCAAGGATCTAACCCCCGTAATGTGTTGGAGGTAATTTAGTATGGCGCATCCAGTCATTCTGTGACACTTGTGATCATAGACTACCCCAATCCCAGGTCAAGTCAAGTGTCGGTCAAAAGAACGTGTACTATCTGTCTATTATTGAAATTCCATCTTCCATTCTATATTGTTAAAGTTCCATCTTCCATTCAATATTGTTGAAGTTCCATCTTCCATTTCAGTCAATTCAGTCTCGGTTTTCGACAGTCCGTACAATAATTTAACAAAAGTTCACAACTTTGCGACTCGGTTTAGCAATTTAAATGAAAATATCAGGATCACTTAAAATAGATGAAAGAATGAGTAAGATATGATTTAACTAAGCAAATGAGTTTAAATTAGTTCAAAACATTTTTTAAGACTAATAGTTATTTTTCAAGATTGTTTTAAATAATTTTTAACAATTTTTTTGACAATTTAAAATAGCCAAAAACAATTTTAAAATCAAGAAACCATTTTAAAATGAATGTTCAAGGAATTGTTTCGAGCAAACCGTGCATCAGAATTCTTCAAACAAGGTGTCAAAATGATCGTATTTACTAGTACTACGGCATATATTTTTATCGTACGTCAGTGTACGTAAAAATCACAGATTACGAATTTTAAAAGGATTTTTAAAACAAGAATTTATCATTACAACATATCTTCAAAGATTTATTCCGGGCAAACCGTACGTCAGAATTCTTCAAACAAGATGTCAAAACGATCGCCGGGCCCGAGGGTGATGGGACTACTTCCTGAAGGAGCCTTTCGTTCAGGCCGGCAGGAGGGCCCCTGATCTATCCCTAGCTTTCGTCTCTCAGTGTCAGTGTCGGCCCAGCAGAGTGCTTTCGCCTATTTACAAGTACTGTAACATATATTTTTATCGTACATCAGTGTACGTAAAAATTGCAAGCTACGAATTTTAAAAGAATTTTAATCTAGTTAAGTTTTTCCTTTAAAAATTCACTGTGAGAAATATACTTGCCTTATGGCGATGAAACTGGAGCCAATGGATTCGTTTTGTCGTTTCTGATTTTCTGGGACTAGTTTCGTATTTTTCTGAGGCCTGTACGAATTACCATGAATTTAAAACCATTAATATCATTTAATAAATATTTAAAAATACGTAAATACGTATCAAAATACGTATTAAAATACGTATAACGATTTAAAAACACAGCCGCGCTCGATACCTTGCGTGAGAGAGGGGGGGCGGCGGTCGCCTTCGATCGACGGCGGTGACGGTGTCGGGGGTCGGGGTTGGCGGCTTCGCGGCGAGGCTGTTGGATATGGAAGATGTTAGTACACCCTTGTAGGGGATGTACGAGGGAATACGGACCTCGAACGTCGTGTACACGAAGTCGTACGCAAAGGGAATCTGTTCCCTTGCGGAGAGGATCTCTGGATGAGTAGGAAAGTCGCATTATATATGCATAAGTGCATGCGACATATGGCTAATAAAGGGGGAATATCTTAAGCTTATGTTGTACCATGCATATGGTACAACTTAAGCTTATAATGTGCCATGTATCATGGTACACCTTAATTAAATTGTTCCAAAGGAACAATTTACCCTAAAATAACTACCTTGGGGGCTATAAATAAGACCCAAGGGTAAGCCATTATTTACAACTTTTGCATGGCATTCATGCATGCATCTTCATTCTAGCGAAGCTCTGCCAAAATATTTCCTCTCCCTCTATCCAAGTTCTTAATCTAAAGTAGAGATTTAGATTGTGGATTTAGTAGCCTTACTCCGTTCGTGAGAAGACTCGATCCGTCGTGGCGAATCCGAAGGCAAAGTTCCGAGACTACCGTGCCGCATACGCAAGCGTAAGTCTCAACTTTATTTATCGATCCTAACTCTGTTTTGGCAGGATCCTACATTGGTATCAGAGCCATATGGGTTCGCCCCGGTCAAACTGTCGTCCCGTCGAAACTATGAACGAGTCGTTGTCTTTTTCACGAATGGGTCTCCTACCATTACGGATATGGTAGGAACGCTTTGTGACGGAGAGAACGCAGCGGTTGTTCTTTTCACGTTAGGGTCTCCTATCATTACGGATATGGTAGGAACTCTCCGTGACGGGAAGAACCGACCGTTCACGTAGTATGTTTTTCATTTTTGGCACACGGCCATTAGGAAATAACTAATTTCTCGACGAACGGATGCTTCATCGACGAACGGGTGCTTCATCGAGGAAGATGATGGTAGTTATTTCCATCGGGTAAGATGAAATTTGGTGCATGTGCACCATGGCCAAATGGGCTATGAAGGCCATGCACCCCCCCCTCCCCAAGCGGAGGGGGTTGGCTACGGCCAATAACCACCGGCGACCACCCCATCAAGGGGGGAGGAGAGTGTGCGGCAACCCCATTCAAGGGGGTGGCCGGCCATGGCCAAAGGGGCCATGGTCGGCCAATGCCCAAAATGGCCTTGGCCATGACCGGCCATGGCCAGGCCGGCAGAGGCCGGCCATGGCCAGGCCGGCAGAGGCCGGCCATGGCCAGGCCGGCCAGGCCGGCCCTGGCCTCTGCCAGGGCCGGCACCCTGGCCTCGGCCAGGGCCAGGGCCGGCCCTGGCAGAGGCCAGGGCCAATGCCCTGGCCTCGGCCAGGGCAGAGGCCCTGGCCGAGGGGCCAGGGCCCCTGGCCGGCCCTTGGCCAAGCCCCGGCCAGGGCAGAGGCCCTGGCCGGGAAGAAATTGCAGACAAAAAAATTGGTCGACCAATTTGGTGTTTTTGGTCGACCAATCTGGCAGAAGGTCTCGGTCGACTGCAAACTTGCCAACTGACCCATACGGGGTGACAAAAGGTCTTGGTCAAACTCGAATGTGCCGATTAGCCCATACGGGGCTAACCACAGTGTCGTCTAGTTCATACGGGACTAACGTTTTAATGAAGTTTTTTGGGCTCTACTCCTTGAAGATTAGCCATAGTGCTCTACTTCATGCGAGATTAGCCATGTCATTGTGCTCTACTCTACGGAGATTAGCCAATGTACTTATGACGTTGTGCTCTACTCTACGGAGATTAGCTAACGTGCTTTCAAATTTTTTGAAAAAAAAAAGTTTTCAAATAGGTTATGTCCAGTCCTTAATCGGGATAGCGCAATTTATAATTCCAAGTCCTACCACGATCCGGCCATGGTTATCTAACCCATGGGTGTGTAGAACAGGTCTCGTGGCTTGGCAATTGTTGCGCTAAAATTCTTTGCGCAAACTCTCACCTATTCCATTTTGAAAGATATGTTTTTCAAAGTATTTTTCCGCTGCTAATACCATACGGGTATTATTTCTTATTTCTTTTTACTTGAGATAAGTAAGAGGGATACTTTGAAAGTTACTTCTAGATGGTAGTTGGGAACGTAGTGAGCTTCTCGATTCTAGAGTAACATTTTAACGCATCCAAGGAACTTATCAAGTGTTTAAAGAATCGAAACTTTATGCATAGAATTTTGATCGTGTTTTTCATTCTCCTTGCAGTTTTTTGAATCGAATATGTCTACCGCTTCTAAGAACATTGTCGCAGAGCTTAACAAAGGTGAAAAGCTCAACGGCGACAATTATAAACTTTGGTCAATTAAAATCCAATATGTTTTGGAGGAGCAAGATGTGCTCGAAACACTCCAAAACATAATGGAAGAACCTGAGTTGGGCAATACGGCCCAACACAAGAGGGACCGGGAAGCTTATGATACTTGGACTCGAAAGAACAAAATAGCACGTATTACGTTACTGTCCGCAATGGACAATGACATAATGCGTCTATTTAGGGAATTCGACCTAGCCAAAGACATATGGTCTGAGCTAGAGATAAAGTTTGGTGGAACTTCGGTTACCAAACTCCGCTCCTTAAATATTCAATTTGATTCGTACAAGATGCGGCGAGATCATTCTATGAAAAAGCATCTCCGCCACATGGCGAATCTCATATCTGAATTAAAGGATGCGGGTGTTACGCTGTCTGACGAACAGCAGATCCAAGCAGTCATTCGTTCACTCCCAGATAGCTGGGATAACATGAAAATGCATCTCACTCATAATGAGTGCATTAAAACTTTAAGCGATGTTTCAAAACACCTCGAACTCGAGGAAGATCGGATTCAAGCCGCAAAACCAAGTGCAGAAGTGCACGTGGCCGCTAGTTCCTCACATGGAGGAAATAAGCGGAAGAATAAATGCTTAAGGTTTGTGAACGAACGAAAGCAAGAACCGGAAACCTCAAAGAAGACAAAGAACAAAAAGTGGCAAAAGAATGTGCACTCAAAGAAGAAAAACTTGAAGAAGATCAAGTGCTTTAAGTGCAACAAGTACGGTCACTTCGCCCGTTCATGTACGGATGGAAGTGATAAGGTAACTTGTAGGGCTAGTTACATATGTGTTTCTAGTTCCATGTTTCTTGCTGAATCTAACTATTTTTGGTTGATTGATTCAGGGGCCACAAACCACGTAGCGAAGGACAGAAGGTTCTTCGTAGAGTATCGAAAGATAACTCAAGGAACAAAGTGGATTTACGTCGGCAACAACACTCGTGTTGAAGTCAAAGGCGTCGGAACATGCAAGCTAGTTCTCGACAACGGCCGGACTTTATTATTGCACGACGTCCTCTTTGCTCCAGATATTAGAAGAAATATCGTATCCGTGGTCATGTTAATGTCTTTAGATTATGAATGGAGGTTCTATAAACAGAAAGTTGACATTGTTTGTAATAGTTCTTTAATTGGATCTGGTAATGTTTGTAATGGATTAATTGTTTTAAATACAATGTATGATGCTTCTTCTTCCATTAATGAAAGTTTCCATTTGACAAATGCTTCTAACTCTGAATCTGAGATCATTTGTTGGCATGCAAGACTTGGTCATATTGGACCAACTAGAATGGATAGACTTGCCAAAAGTGGCTTGCTATCTAATGTTTCAAAAGTTGAAATGTCAACTTGCGAACATTGTCTTGTAGGGAAAACTTGTCGCAAGCCGTTTGGAACTGGCACAAGGGCCGAAGTTCCATTACAGCTTATCCATTCGGACATTTGCGGTCCAATGAATGTTAAGACAAGACGCGGGAAGTCCTATTTCATCACCTTCATTGATGACTTCACACGTTTCGGTCATATTTATTTGATTTCCCACAAACATGAAGCTTTAAGTTGCTTCAAAAACTATATGAGTTTAGTGGAAAATCAAATAGATCGCAAGATAAAGGTCTTGCGAACCGATCGGGGTGGAGAATATCAATCAACGAGTTTTAAGGAACTCTGTGATGAACAAAGGTATAGTTCATCAAATAACTATGCCTTACACTCCGCAACAAAACGGTGTTGCGGAAAGAAGAAATAGGACATTGATGGAAATGGTCCGATCAATGATGTCTCAGGCAAATTTGCCCATCACCTTTTGGGGTGATGCATTATTGACGGCAGCATTCATCTTAAACCGTGTACCCTCGAAGTCGGTAAGTTCTACTCCTTATGAGTTGTGGAACAATAGAACTCCAGACTTAAGCATTCTAAAACCTTGGGGTTGTGCCTCTTACGCACATTTATCCTCTCACAAATATGGCAAACTTGGGCCACGTGGGAGGAAGTGTATCTTCATCCGATACGCTGAAAACTCCAAAGGATATGTTTTCGTCGGTCAAGAGGACAATGGGGGTCTAATAGAATTCAAATCGAGGGATGTTGTCTTCTTAGAAAACGAGTTTCCAAGACAGGGTGAGATAAGTCAAGACTTATCCTTGTTTGAGACTTGGGATCAAGAAGGATCGGAACGTTCGAGTGGGAGAATTCATGGTGAAGAAGAAAATACGTTTCAAACTTCACCAATGGATGAAACGAACGATACCAATCCTATTCCGAGTGGGAGTGATATTATTCCAAGTGGGAGTGATGTCATTCCAAGTGGGAGTGATCAAACTCAAACAAGACGTAGTAATCGAACGAGGCTAACACCTCTGAGATTTGAGGATGAATTTCCTCAAACATTCATGACATTACTACAAGATGATGACGAACCTGCGAATTTCAAATAGGCCGTCACATGCCCTGCTAAAGATAAATGGATAGCGGCAATGGAAGAAGAACTTCAATCCATGAAAACAAACCAAGTCTGGGACTTGGTTGATTTACCTAAGGGACGTAGAGCCATTGGGAACAAGTGGGTTCTCAAAATCAAGCATAAGGCTGATGGCTCCATTGAGAAATATAAAGCTCGCCTTGTTGCGAAAGGTTTCACGCAACAGGAAGGAATAGACTGCGAAGAGACTTTCTCTCCTGTCGTGCGTTTTACCTCCATTCGCTTAATTCTGGCAATGATGGCTTGTTTGGACCTCGAGTTACATCAGATGGATGTAAAGACTGCTTTTCTTAACGGAGAACTAGATGAGGAGATCTACATGGAACAACCAAACGGGTTCGTACAAGAAGAAAACAAACATAAGGTTTGTAAACTTCATAAATCCATATATGGTCTTAAACAATCCTCAAGGCAGTGGTATATGCGCTTTCAAGAAGTCGTTTTGTCGTATGGTTTCTCCATGCTCGACGAAGACAACTGCGTATATATTAAGAGGATTAAAAACAAGTATGTAATTATGTCTCTTTATGTAGATGACATGCTTATAGCCGGAAATGATAAGCGTCTTATATTGGATATCAAAGCTTGGCTTTCATCCGTCTTTGAGATGAAGGACATGGGTGAAGCTGCATATATCCTTGGGGTTAAGATCTCAAGGAATCGTTCCAAGAAACTTCTTTCTCTCTCTCAAAAGACATATATAAAGAAAGTTTTAGAACGGTTTAATATGCAGGACTGCAAGCCAATTGATACTCCAATAAGCAAAGGCGAGGGTCTATGTTTGGAAATGTGTCCCAAAGATCGAAAAGAAAAGAAAGCTATGGAAAAGGTTCCATACTCCAGTGCTGTCGGGAGTCTGATGTACGCCATGATGTGTACCAGACCCGACATTTGCTATGCTGTTGGTATGGTAAGCCGTTACCAATCCAACCCAGGGCAGGCACACTGGAAAGCGGTGAAGAGGATATTAAGATACCTCAAAGGGACTGCGGACTATGCGTTATGCTATCAAGGCAATACCTTGAGACTCGAAGGCTATACCGATGCTGATTGGGCGGGTGATCTCGACGAGCGAAGATCTACCTCAGGCTTTGTTTACTTGCTCGGGAATGGTGCAATATCCTGGAGCAGCAAGAAGCAAACCTGCATCGCCCTATCAACCATGGAAGCCGAATTCGTAGCATTCAGCATGGCGGTCCAAGAAGCTGTTTGGCTTAGGAAATTCTTAGACAGGCTAACGGATACCACTGACTCAAGCATTGTTCCTATATACAGTGATAGTCAAGCTTCGATTGCCTATGTCAAAGATCCTAAATTTCATTGTAAGACCAAACACATTGACATTCGATTCAAGTTTGCGAAGGACTATGACAAACGGAAGGAAGTAGACATAGGATACATATCCACGCATGAGATGATAGCGGATCCCCTTACTAAGGCGATCCCCAGAGATGTGTTCTACAAACACTTATCATCTATGGGAATGCGTAGGTGCTGAGCTGTATCTTGTAATATTTCCCATGTCTATAGAAGATCAAAGTTTAATAAAAGAAAGAAGTTCTTTTATATATTGCATTCAAGTTTCTTACAAATGATTTTATACATTTGTGTTTAAGTCTCAGCTATTTTATTGTGTGTATGTCGGACAGATTAAGGTTGGCTCTCTCACATGAGCAACCGCCTTATCTTATCAGAAGGATAAGATAGAGATGAGACTAGTTTAAAGTCAAAATCATTAGACAAATGATTTAGAGTCGTGACTTAAACAAGATAGTCGAATGAAAGATCTGCATCATATGGATGCTTACAAAAGATCTGAGATCTGTATCACAAGGATATTTGAAAGAGATCTCATAGGATTTTTAAATCCTATCTGTCTTATGCAGGATGAGAGTCCGTGAATATTTCACGAGTAGTAAGGGGACTCAAAAGATAGGCACTGTGGTGTCTGATCTTTCATCCGTACAACATCATTAAGACATACTCTCCCTGGGAAAGGAGTGATGTTGTAGTACGTGTTCATACCACGTATGCATTTCGACCACTGAGTTAGTAGCAATAGTGTTTGCTATTATGTGAGACTCAAAGGCCATACGGGTCTTAACTATTACCCTCAAGGACTCCAATTGGTTCCTTTAGATTTGACGAGGTGATCGCTATCTTAGCGTGTTGCTAATGGGCCATGATAATTCGGCTCGGCGGGGCACGTTAGAAAAGCGAATCAAGTCAAGATCAGAAGGTTCGCATGAAGAGGAAGATTGATTTCAAATTCACATTTGGACTTTAAATGATTCAAAGCTGGCCAGCCAATTGTAATCCAGATGGGATTCAATTGTTGAATATAAAGTACAAGAAATGTGAAGGAATAATCTAGGGTAAAGCATGCGTTGAACTACTCAACTTTGCACCTTCGAGGTCGTTGTGTATCTCTAACAAGTGCACAACAACAGACTCTACGCGCATGACGGTCGCACGGTCTATTTCTCGGTATGATAGATGAAAGAACTAAGAGAAAGACGTTCTCTTACAATCCCCTCAAGTGTGAGTGAGAGATGTTGGATATGGAAGACGTTAGTACACCCTTGTAGGGGATGTACGAGGGAATACAGACCTCGAACGTCGCGTTCACGAAGTCGTACGCAAAGGGAATCTGTTCCCTTGCGGAGAGGATCTCTGGATGAGTAGGAAAGTCGCATTATATATGCATAAGTGCATGCGACATATGGCTAATAAAGGGGGAATATCTTAAGCTTATGTTGTACCATGCATATGGTACAACTTAAGCTTATAATGTGCCATGTATCATGGTACACCTTAATTAAATTGTTCCACAGGAACAATTTACCCTAAAATAACTACCTTGGGGGCTATAAATAAGACCCAAGGGTAAGCCATTATTTACAACTTTTGCATGGCATTCATGCATGCATCTTCATTCTAGCGAAGCTCTGCCGAAATATTTCCTCTCCCTCTATCCAAGTTCTTAATCTAAAGTAGAGATTTAGATTGTGGATTTAGTAGCCTTACTCCGTTCGTGAGAAGACTCGATCCGTCGTGGCGAATCCGAAGGCAAAGTTCCGAGACTACCGTGCCGCATACGCAAGCGTAAGTCTCAACTTTATTTATCGATCCTAACTCTGTTTTGGCAGGATCCTACAGAGGCGACGGCGGTGGAGACAACGGCAGCACGCGGCGGCGCTAGGCAGGGGCTGTCGAAGCAGGGTCGGCGTGTTGGGCGCTCGGTGATTGTGCGGGGCGGTGCTGCGACAACGGGCGAGCGGTGGCGGTGGCGAGCGGCGTACGGTGACGGCGAGCGGCGTCGTGGAGGCTCCGGGAACAGGGGAGCTCACGGCGGTCGGGGCAGCGATCTTCGCAGCACGGGTCCGGGCGGTGTTGGGCGGTTTTGACGGCGGAGCGGGGGTCGTTTCACGGTGAACTGGTGGCGGCGGTCGTCTGTGGCGGCGCATGACGGCGACGACGGGTCTCCGGCGATGGTGGAGGGGAGAGAACGTGAGTGGGAGTGAGGGAGAGGGCAATTGAAAAGAGAGGGAGGAGGGAAAATGGGTTACGGGTTCAATCAATGAAGCCTGGGTTTCGCCTGGGAATTTTTGTGAGGAATAGAGCTTAGGGAGAGTGTTTAAATAGGGTTTAAGTATTAATAGTTTAATGGGAGAGCAATAAATATTTAGTCCAAGGATTTAATGCAAAGTTTATCTCTTTTTGACAAAGAGTATGCAAATTAGACTAAAACTCTTCCACTAACAAAACGTGTGAGGTTGCCGACAAGAGAGATGTTAATTAGGATAGTAATTAGGGAAATGTAAAACAGCAATTAGTGAAATTACAATTTTGCCCCTAAAGTCAAATGACTCCGAAAAATTACGAAAACATAGCAACGGGTTCGTATCGTCGCGAGGATCGCGAATACGAGATCCGTTCTGGAATTTGAGCTACGTAAGTACGAGTTTTGGGTCAAAACGTTTAGGAAGCGGGTTTGTGGGCTCTCTATTGATTTGACTTCGAAAAATTACGAAATTAATGTGGAAATACCTAAATGATCATAAAATGACACTGTAGAAGTTTGAAATCATTTTGATAATGTTTACATAGAAAAATAATTGTTACGGCTGTAACATCAATAATTGAGTTTAAATAATTATAAAAATCATTTAGGGATTTAGGATGGCACTCGTATACCCTAAAATATGATATAACTATATTGGTTCTACAAAACATTTTTTATATATGATTTAGAAACTATTTTGATGTTCAACTCCTAACAAACCATTATAAAATATTATTAATTAAGAAAATACGTAGAAAATAGGTATTGCTGAATACGGGTCATCACAACGGTTCTAAATGGAAGGCAACTTCGAATCCAAGCTGTTCAACAGGGGATGCGTGGAAGGTGGCACTTCGAATCCCGCTTCCTAAGGGCGGGAGAATTCCAACCTAGCATTACCATGATGTCCTTCATTTAATGCGTCGCCTCGACTGACGCGTCCGTCAGATTCACACGAATCACATCCCTCAGACCGAACAGTCAAAATCCGAACGGCCCGAGCGATGTGGGCAATTGATACAACCCTCCCAAAATGGGCCAAGACGGAACATGCTAAGACAGAACGGGCCGAGCCCATGATCTGAGCCAATGGGCCTAGACGGAATTATGCCACGGCCTAAAAGCCCCGCAAACGCCTCGAGTCATGTTGGCCCCGAATTGACGCGAAGAGAACCGTTGACCGTTGTAAGTTGAGGTAACCGCTCCACCGAACTGTGCACACCTTCATCACAATTCAAGAGCCCCATTACGCCCACATTCATGACCCATCAAGGGAGGATCAAAGCGGCGGGTACTTGGATCGAGAAGAAGGGACGTCAAGGGGACGTGGCCGGAAAGACTCCTATAAGAGACCTGAAGAAATATGCATCAAGGGACCGAATTCTGAATACTCGTTACACATGTATTCGTCCTCCTATGATCTCGTCTTCCACCTTAGATTTCTCATCCATAGCTCGGCCTGAGCATAGGTGTACCGGTCTCTCCGTGAACCGTACCCGATCCCACCGAGCATCCTTCAGATCAGATCTGACTTAGGCATTGTAGGGGACTTGGTCGGAACCAAGGTTCGACCCCTCCGACGAGCTTTCTCATCTGTGTAGGTCAAGTAGACTTCACCCCGCCAAAGCTACCCTTCGTCGCTTCATCCACCGGAGCCGAGTGATTTCGATCTCGAGCTCGTTCACCTTTCCACTCGAGGAGGCCGTCGTTCCCCGAAGCTAACCTTCAGGATACCGACACACTGATCTGTGCATTCTCGACCGAGCGAACGCGCCGCTATCCGATCTCGGAGGCCGCACGTGTCTCACGCGACCACGTCGACCTCTGACCCTCCAAACTACCAAACTGTGGTGAGAAAATACCCCGAAACATGTTCGAAAGCGGGTAACACGCGTGCAGGAGGCTCACATCGCCCGGGTTTCTAACCCGGGTCGCATCACAAGGAGGCAAATGGATATGCCGATGGAGCAATGCTTCGTTGGCATACTGACTTTTGAAATCATCAGTGCGAAACTTATCCGCAGTTGTTTGTAATCAAATTATTGAGATGTTGGATTTACTATTGCGGCAACTTCATTTTTACAATGTAAGTATAAATCATCTAGAATCGTAATTTTTGATATTTCTACTGGAAATATTCTATTTTTCCCAGATATTTTTTGATGCATAATTTGAATCCTAGCTATTATTAGGTACAGACATTTCTATGGCAAGATCTATCAAAAATACATGCGCCTACAGCTGGACGTTTTGATTCGTGAACCCAAGATTGATCTCATCGGACCAACCATTTTTTCCGCAAATTTCTAGGAGGGACATCGATCCTTTTCTTTTGTCTAGGCGGGAAGGGATAAAATCCGCCGGCGGAGCAACCGAAGCGCCCCTTCCCTCCTCTTATCGTCCTCCAGTCTCATCTCTCTTCATCCATTTTAAAGAGAGAGAGGAGATAGAGAGGAAAAAAAAGTAAAAGTAAAAAGAGAAAAAAAGAAAAGAAAAAGATGAAAGCGACGATCAAGGGGCGATACGACACGACCAATAGCTCGTCGGCGTTGGCGACGATCGCCGTGAGCGCCGGCGACGTGAACCTCAAGGCGTCGATGACTGACGCCACATTCGTCAGGGGCTCGGCCTTCAATGCCCTCACGCTCTCCGTAGACAAGCCTGGTTCCTTCATCATCGACTACAACGTTCCCGATAAGGTAAACGGCGGTTTAGGGTTTTTGCTTAAAAATCCAATTTTGTTCGGTTTTATATACGATGATGGGGAGTAGGGAGCAGGCAGCGGAATGCTGGACTGAGATTTGGTTTTTATTCTCCTATCGGTAAATTACTGGCAAATTATGATAAATTAGAGCATTTTAACTTAGGATTTTCAGGAAGTTTGTTCTTTATTTGTTTGCTTGATATAATGACAATTGACTGGAGTCGAATCAGGGAGAAGTAATATCAGTAGAGATCTAGCTGATTTAGGGAATATTAATTCTAACTCTTTAGATACTTGTTTTTTTAGAATGAGCATATCCCCCGAATTTAATGATCCTTTTGGTATTGTTTCATAATAGACAGCAAGAACACTGGACGGCTCTCTGTAATCATAACTGAACTTCTAATTTCAGGGAGCTAAAATTCTGAGGAAACCAGTAAGAATAACATTTATTAAGTCACCTGACACAAGAATAGCCTGCTAAAATTAAATTTGGTTTCATATACGTGCAATATTTCTTTAATAAAAACGGAGATATCTAATTGGACATGTACTTATTCCGCTACTTCTTAAACCTCAGATGTATACCTTCTATTTAATTAGTGGGCATAATAATTTTAAGACGTGGTTGCAAATAACATAAGAATCGTGACGGAATATTGGTTTTCAGTTGGCATATGTTTTCTTTTATCTTTTTCGTAGATGGACAATTTGTTCAGTAACTCACATCACGATATTACTAAATGGATCGTGGTTCAATCCCTTGGAGGTAATTTCAAATTTTAAAAGAAGCAATTTCCTTTCTAAATATTGGCTGAAATGTTACACCTAAGGTTTTGTTTGGTAACGTGTTAAACTAGGGCTTCGAAGGTTTACTTTTAATTTACATTGCCAAACATTTTTTTTGGATAAATGGTCTCAAATAATTTGGGTTAAGAGATTGGCATATTTAAACCAGGTGAGGGGAGAAGGGGTTTACTAATCAGTACACTTAGATGTGTTATCTAGTAACATGAGTTTTTCTTACTATGATATGGCTTGGATTATACAATCAAAAAATATAATAAATGTTGTCTATTAGAATGCACTTAAGCACGCTCGAATTGCCAAACACAGAAGTGCATTAGTTATTTTTCGAAATCCATTTTCCAAATGCTAAAAATAAATAGACTTTATGACTTTGTTTGTCAATAGGTTAAACTAAAAGGATTTAACCTAGGTTTAAGTTGGCCAACAATTTTTTTTGGATATATAGGCTTAAATAGTCTCGGTAAAAAGATTATGATATTTAAACCGGGTTAAATGAAGGTTTACTAATGCATATATATAAGTGAATTCTTTAATAACTTGGGTTGTCTAACTAAAGATTTGGATTAAAATTATCATAAAAATAAATAGAGAAAAGATAACTAAATTTTGGATTTTAGAGTGATTAACCCTTGTCAAATTGCCAAACACCAATGCCAATTAGTAAATATTAATACTCGTTATCCAAACGCATGAAATGCATAAAATTTAATTTAATTAGGTAAATCATTAATTTCTTTTTTGTAGAGCTGGATTTGCTTTAGGCCTGAACCCATTTGCCAATTGACCACTAATTCAGTTTAGAATAAGCCTTTAACTGTTATTTTACTAACCTAGATTTAGTTTTGGCCTTTATTCATTTCCAAATGGCACCTAAAGGTGGCTTAACTTCTGTTTTTCATGTTTACTTTGGTAATAATAATTTGGTAATAATAATTTGTTTGTTTCATTTATGGACAATTATTTAGTAAACCAAAATTGGTATGCTGAAAGGTGTTGCTTGTGCTTATGTATATCTCATAACTCCTTGATACTTCTATGAAAGTGATGCTTAGTAAAGGACTTTTACATGGCTGCATTTTGGAGCCTAACATTTATCTCTATGCAACTGAAACTTACCTCCCCCGGTAGGTCTTTCAGTTATTTTTTTCAGTTTCATGATGATCACTGTTTGATTATGCATCTCTTCGCCCAGGATATCAGATTCCAGTTCATGAACACAGTGAAAGTACTCGAAAAGCCAGTGAGTTTGACCTATGTTCATGCACACGGGGAAAATCGGATGGCTTTAGACACGTCTGTGGCGTTTGATCAGGCAAATAAAGTGACAATGAGCTATGCATTTGGATCAGGGAACTGCAAAGTAAAGTATGTGTATGCTCATGGGGAGATGAGGAGGACAATGATCGAGCCATGCTATGATGTGTCGAAGAATGTTTGGGACTTTGCTGTGTCGAGGAAGTTTGAAGGGGGTGATTCCATTAAGGCTACATATCAGACATCGGCCAAAACCATATGGTTGGAATGGAGTAGGGATTCAAAGGTCAATGGTTGCTTTAAGGTAGTCTTTCTTCTTCTTTCCTTTCCGTTCTCTTTTGTTTGGTTCTAAGAAATATCAATGAGATTACGGTCCATATGCATATGCCAGGCTTTGTTGTGTAATATGATATGTATTTGTGGAGTTTTTCTACGTCGTGGATGTTAGAATATTAATGGCTTAGGTGGGGGCATTAATGATATATCATCTAAAGAATTATCATCTGCATTGTTCTAGAGTACCTTGAAATGAGACAAAAAGGATATACTTATAAAAAGTAGCGCCAGAAAGGGATAATGGGGTTTTTGAGTGCACTACTTTTTCACACCTAAAAAGGAAGCTATTTATTGTCAACTTCATTCTCTTATTATATCTCATTCACAGAAAATCCATCATGTCCTTTAAACTTTTTTTGCCTTCTTATTTACTCTGAGAATGCTAGAATAATGTCTAACGAACTTCTTCAGTCATGAAAATTTCTAAATTCCATTCCTTTGGAACAATTAATCAACCTAATCATCTTTCCAAAACTAGGCTTGACTTTGTACTAGAGCCATTGAACACCCTATTAGCTATTACAAAGACTAAAATAAAAAAACGATAATGAAATCTTCAAATTAACCTCTGATTCTCTGTCTATTTGCTCTTGCATCAGATATCTTCCCTTGTTTTTTCTCTCATCCGCGGGCAGGAATCCTATACCATTATTAAAAAGCAGGAAAAAAATTTCGGCATACTAGAGAGCATATTTTCATTTTCTCTGAAACTGTTAATCAAAGGTTTCATGAATTGATAGCCTTACAATGAATCTCCTTAAATTATCTCCAATATTCATCTTCCTCATTTGGTACTTGAATCTTTGTAATTCTTTTGCTTTATCATTCTCCATGCAGTCAGAAATAAATTTGTGGTGTCAGAGTTACATGCTCTTCATCTTTGAACATATTGTCATACTCATACAATTAACATGGGTCGTAAATTTGTGAACAGGAGACTATGACTATTGTCCATACATGGCTGGTGGGTTGATCTTGTTTGTTGCCTCTGCTGTATGGATTTTTTCATGGATTTGTTTGTTTATGATATATATTAATTTAAGTTTTTCTTAATTGATAGTGGTGGACCTTAACATAATTGAATGAAAAATGGATTCATGTAGCCTACGCTAAATTGATATGAAGGGCTTGCTGTTGTTTCGTTTTAAGCTATTTAGGTGTTCACCCTCTTATGACTCATTCAGTCGGGCCTCAATTTATTGATTGGGATCTTTAACCTTCGTGCTTGATTTGTCTCTAAGACTCAGTGATCTCCAGTTGAAGACAATGTCTACATGCAGTGCATTGATTTCTCCATCCATTCTCTTGCATGCCCAGACGTCTCATGTTAATGTTTTGCACTTTTTAGCTTTATGATTAATTTGTCTTTGCAAATCAGTGACCTCCGCTTAATGACGATGACTATTATTTAAGACATTGAACCCTGACATCTTATCTTCATTTGGGCATACTTCATGAATGATTTCAATTTATAGAATGTATTATATTATCAAAAGGGGAACAATACGTCATCTTATGCGAACCTCTTTCTTATATAGAGCAGTCCATATGTATTTCAACTATGTCATGATTTGCTCTTTTTTGCATAGGACTATTACCCTCTCCAAACATTTTCATCTGTCCATGTTTAGTACAACAATCCAGAGAAGGCAGAGCAACCTCTAACTCAACCCTAGAGTTGTGTTATTTCTTCATTAAGGGAGCTGGTCCAACAATGCATGCGATGTTGTAAAACTTGTTTTCATTACATGCTTAGTCCAAGAGCGCATAGCGCGTAAATGGTTTACACGTCGTATAAGCGGAATATGCAGAAATGAAATCTATACTACTATAAAAACAGCAAGCTTGTCACTATATGTATGTCAGTTTTTTGTGGGTCTGTCTAGAGGATACCTTAACAGTCGATTCCTTTGGATAAATCCCGACCGTCCAAAAAAGACTACACTCTGTACTTTCTACGGAAGCTGTGGTATTGTGGCACTGACTCTAAACTACAGGAATTCGATTAAGACAAAATAAAAAGCATTGAAAAATAGATTTAAATAGCAATCCAATGATATATAATTTGATGGGTATTACTTTACATTGTATGCTTGAAACAGGGTGAAAATCTTTAGCTTTGTAAAATTCCAGTAACATGATTATTAGCTGGCATAGATTTATAATGTTTCAAGAAAATTTATTTTATTTTATCAAATTAAAATTCAAATCTAACTATACATTAAAAATCTTAACTGATTATGATTTAATAACTAATTGTAAAATAAAAGAACTTTCAAATTGAAATCTAGTTATACGTTCATTTGGATTGCTAGATTAATGAAATATGAATTTCAAATTGGTTTAAACTGCTATCAGAATATAATGTTAACTGGGAGTATTTGCCTGATATTGAGTAATTATACTCTATAACTGAAATAAGATGAAAGCGTTCAATTTTGAAAACTTTATTTTGCACCATGACCGGCAAAAGTATGGTTTATAATGTTTTAAAAATACTTGTTTATTTTTTCTTATTATATATTTTTTCTTAGAGAGAAACTTGTCAAATTTGTTGAGATGCAAAAGATGAGAGAGAGGGCACACAATACGAAGATGAAGTATAAGAAAATGATCTGTGAGAGAAGGGCTGCAAGAGAAAAAGAGGAGAGAGAGAGGTGACAGAAGTTGGTTGAGATTATGGCTTGGTTGCCCCTGGAACCGATCAATGTAATAAGACTGGACGGCCTGCAAGCCGAATATATCCTTGTTTCCTAGGTGATCAGGCTGTGTCGGTTTTGATTTTTTTAATCCATAACCGGACTTGGATATACAATGAGTTTAAAATTCAACCCATATATCGCTCATTATATGTCAGATCGAGTAGGGTTCTTAATAACCATCAGGTTTCAAATTTCAGTATTCAATGGTTTTAGTTCAGTTTTGGTTGTAGATTAGCAACTGTTGGGATATATATATCTAGTATATATTTGACAACCTTTTTTGAATTCTATGGCTGACTAGGACAAGATAAAGAGTGGCTGAGATTTGATCTTGGTAAATCAATGGTTGCGATTAGATTTTGTAAAAATTTTAGTGGGAAAACTTAAATTTTTTTTGGGGGGAGAAGTGTCTTGGGAACCAAAACTTTGAAATTAAAAGTGTATTGGGAAACATTGTGGAGATCAAATTTTTGGGGGAAAAGCGTCGTGTGAACCAAAACTTTGAAATTAAAAGTGTCTTGGGAAAGATTGTGGAGAAACATGATCCATTAAATTAAACAAAATAAAAAAATTAGCTAATTCAGCGGAACAACAAACTAGCGTAAAAAAATTTAAGTTAATACCGTCACCGAAAAATACCTTGAGGATTGTTGTTCCGAGCCGAATGCGTAAAAAAATTTAAGTTAATACCGCCACCGAAAAATACCCTGAGGTTTGTTGTTTCGCGCCGAATGCGTACCCGAAATTTTTTACGCTAATTTGTTGTTTCACGCCGAATGCGCCCCCGAAATTTTTTACGCTAATTTGTTGTTTCGCGTCAAATGCGCCTGCGTCGAATTTGTTCTGCACCGATTGCGCTCGCGGGTTGTTCCACGCCAACAAACGGTGCCCGAGAAATTTTTTACACTAATTTGTTGTTCTGCGTCAAAGGCGTCCGCGCCAAATTTGTTATTCCGCGTCGATTGCGCTCGAGCGTTGTTCTGTGCCTAAGGCGCCCGCTAAAAATTTTTACGCTAATTTGTTGTTTTGCGCCAAAGGCGCCCGCGCCGAATTTGTTGTTTCGCACCGAATGCGCTTGCGCGTTGTTCTGTGCTAACAAACGGCGCCTGCGCCCAGTGGCGTAACCAGGACTTCTTTTTGCCCTGAGCAAAAATAAAGATAATGAAAATAATTTTTTTAAAATACCAAAACAAATAAATTAAACGTTAACATGCTTTAATTATTTATAGATAGTAGCGACAAAATAGTATTACACATATATTCAAAATATGATATATAACATTAAAATGTCTATTTAGTCGACAAAATAGTATCATACATAGTATCATACATATATACATGCATGTCTATGAAAATAATATTTGATAAACAATGTAATAATTAAAGATTAATTTTTATATCAATATATTGACAGCTGGGTTCCGGTCAACAGTGATTAGGTCTGACGTGGACTCCTTTGGTGAGGTGGAGCCTAGTCAGCTGTTGATGTGTGACCCTTGGTTGGTAGAACTAGGTTCGGACAAGGTTGAGCTGACAGTGCTGGGTTGAAGCTCGATCAGTCTTACGATCAGATGACGGCTGTTCGACCTTTTTACTGGATCGTGCCTCGAACGACCTGCACCACAGACAGTCGTTAGGGTGGTCGGGTCTGGGTTTCGACCCAAATTCCCTCCGATGCTTAAGTTAGTATGGACTTAAGAATGGCTTGGGGCTGTCAAGATCGATCCAAGGAAAATCGTCCTGAACCCGTCACCACAAGCGTTTGTATGAAGAAATTTTAGAGTGGAAGAAGATGAGTTTGTCAGAGTACCTAATATTTTGTACCTCTGGAGTCTATTCCTTCTTTTGTTTGTCTCATCTTTATTTATAGATAGAAGCATCTCTTCAGTGACGTTGGCGATTAACGATCACCAATTACGGTGGCATGATCATTTCTCATAAGTATGCATAACCGTTGTCAACTACTCCAGCCATTTATGAGCCCATTATCAACCGCATCCTCAAGTTATGGAATCTCAACAGGTAAATTATATGCGGGTTTTGACCGGGTTAATGGTTAGCCCTCCTTGAGGGCTTCATAAGCCTAGATGTTATATCCGTAGGCTTCTTGATGACAATATTTTTCCCTCATCGAGTGCCGGCCTAAGGATTCAACACAATATATATACATTCACAAGCATATGGAAATAATAATTGATATAAATTTTTTTACATTAATTTAGAGATAGAGGAGAGTTAGAGTTAAAAGAGAAAAATTAGAGAAGTGGGATGTATTAAGAGGGAGAGATGGTGATTATACATAATTGTTAAAGCCAAATTTGACGTCAGCAGTGATTGGGCCGATGTGGACTCTCTTGTCGAAGTGGATCCCAGTCGACGGTTGAAATGTGATCCTCGGTTGTAGAACCGAGGTCGATGGTTGAGATATGGAGGTAGTGTTGAAGCTCGAACGATCTTGTAGCAGAGTACAACGACCCTTCGACCTTTTAGTAAGGTCAAATCTCGATCAATGGTTCGAGAGAGTAGTCGCTCGACCTTCCTATTGGGTCGTGCCACGATCTTCCTGCACCACAAAGGAACGTCAGGAGGTCGGATCTGGGTCTCGACCCAAATCCCATCCGATACTTAAGTTAGAACAAAAACTTAAGGGAAAACTAGGGGTTATTGAGATCGACACATGAAGCTTCGTCTCGAGTCAGTCACCGCAAGCTATTTGGAGGAAGAATTATATAGTGGAAAGTAGAATGTCAGAGTATTAGGTCTTTCGTACCTTGGGCCTCTTCCATTCTGTTCATCTTCAGTGTATTATAGAATTCGGAAGTCTCTTTAGTGACGTTGGGAGGATAACGATCACCAATTATGTTGCCTCGATCCTCCCCCATTAATAGGGATAACCGTCGTCCATGCCTCTGCTATTTATGAGACCATTATCAATCGCAATTTTGATACGAAGGAAGTCCAACGGGCAAATGGCACGTGCGCTTTGACCATGTCAGCTTCAAGCTTCCTTCGTGCGCCTTGTGGGCTCTGGTGTCATTCGAGTAACCACTCGAGTGCTGGCCCCCGGGTTTAATAATAATAATAATAAATTTCTTGCCTTGAGCTGCCCAGTGCATGATGTGCACAGTTCCGCCCCTACGTGTTGTATTAGCATAGGAATCAAAATCAAAATAAAAGAAAGGAAAAAACATGAAACTCTATTAGTGTACTAAATACCATAAGCGCTTTAAAATACAAATTATGTTTCTAATCTATAAAAGATTTTATATGGTAAATACATAATTATTGTATGTAAAATATGTAAGATTACCTTTTATTTAATTTACAACATCACCTTGTCATATTTCATCCCAATAAGGGGTATATCAAAATATAAAGAATTTAGATGGAAACATAAAAATATGGTTGATTTTATTTCTTTCTTTAAAGTGCAAAACCAAAGAAAAAATAACCAACTTGCTAAAAATGATTACAGGTAACAAATAAAAATTGATTTCATATTGGAGCTCCAACCCAAGACATTTCTCTCTGCAACTACGCCTTATCAAGTGGACCATTAGGAGATTTTGATAATATGTGAAAACGACTTTGTCTTGATTTTATTTCCCAAGTAACAAATAATAACAAATGAAAAAATTTAGTTGATTGGGGTTCAGTCTTGCTTTTATTTCCCAAGTAACAAATGAAATAATGAGTTGATTGGGGATCAAACCCTTGAAGGGTTACTCCGCAGTGCAACGCCGTATCAATTGGGCTATGTATAGAAAGTGTCAATGTATGAAAAAGGTTTGTGGGCAACAACTACATAGTTCCATCCCTGCCCGCGCCAAAGGCACCCGCTCAATTTTTTACGCTAATTTGTCATTCCATGCCAAGGGCGCCTGCGCCGAATCTGTTGTTCCGCTAAATTTTAAAGGTGCCTGCGTCGAATTTGTTGTTTCGCGTCGAAGGCACCCGCGCCAAATTTGTTGTTCCGCACCGAAGGCGCTCGCGCGTTGTTCCGCGTCGAAGGCGCCCGCACCGAATTTTTTGTTCCACATCGAAGGCACCCACGCCGTATTTGTTGTTCCGCGCCGAAGGCGCTCACGTCGAAGGTGCCCGTGCCGCTAAATATTTTTACGCTAATTTGTTCTTTTAAATTTTGGCTGTGGAAATAATTTTTTGGGGAACGAAGATTTCACGAGGGAAAATCTTAAATGAACCGTGTCCGCGAGCACGGGTTATGACTAGTGTATATATATATGAGAATAATATAGAAAATGTGACATCTGATCTAATAGATCTGGTGCCAAGACACATAAAGTTGGAAAGTACAAGCCTATACATGGTGTTATGATCCCAAAAATAGTCACACATCGGAAGTGCAAAAGAAAAAGAAATAGTTTAATTATTAGAGGGCCTCTCCACCTAATACCAACTGGTTTTGGGTTGGATGCTCAATAATACTTAACAAATATGGTGTGAGCCCAATGTTATGTGCCTAGTATGGGATGAGCTCTTAGCAAGGCTATTGTTACTAGTATGGGATATGTCTTTAACAATTGGTATCAGAGCTAGCCCCATGCTACGACCCACGTTGTGAAATGGGCGACCTGGGTAATGAGCGACCTAAGAGGGGACGACCTGGGTGAGGCCAGAGTGGGCCACTTAGAGTGGGCACCCCAGAGTGGGCCGTCGTGGCGGTGGTTGTCGAAAGCGGAAGGGGTGACCTAAGAGGGGGCGACCTGGGTGAGGCCAGAGTGGGCCACTTAGAGTGTGCACCCCACAGTGGGCCGCCGTGGACGGCGTTGTCGGAAGCGTGGTGGTATGTTATGTTCCCAAAAATAGTCCCACATCGGAAGTGCAAAAGAAAAAGAAATAGTTTAAGTATTAGAGGGCCTCTCCACCTAATACCAATTGGTTTTGGGTTGGATGCTCAATAATACTTAACAAATGGGGTTTGAGCCCAGGGTTATGTGCCTAGCATGGGATGTGCTCTTAGCAAGTCTATTGTTAGAAGCCTCGTATGGGATGTGTTTCTAACAAATGGGCTAGTGTTGGAGGCCTAGTATGGGATAGGTCTTTAACACATGGCTTGTAATGTCGTGCACCTGATCTATTAGATCAGATGGCACCTGATCTACATGATTCCCATATATATAGGATTTAATGTAGAAAAACTGTCACCTGATCCAATGGATCAGGTGCTAAGACACAAAAAGGTGTAAAGTACAAGCCCCCACATGGGCTTGTACTCGTTGGGGCTCATCTTTTTGTGTCTTGCACCTGATCCATTGGATCAGGTGCCACCTGCTCTACATTAATCCCATATCTATTCTATAACATATGGATGTTATCAAGAGAAATTGGATAAGAGAAATTGGACAAGAGAAATTAGATAAGAGAATTTGGACAAGAGAAATTGGATAAGTGATGAGATTTTGAGAGATAAGAGAAGATGTGGGGAATTTTGTGATGAGATTTTGAGAGATAAGAGAAGATGTGAGAAATTTTGCACATACAACCCCAGGTTTTGCATTTTTGCCCCTGGACCCTCCCCACACACACCTACACTTTTTATTCTCCCCCCTACTCGACCATTTTTTCCAGTCCACGTGCACGTGTGCACGGGTTATTTGCTATCCCCTGGACCCTCCACACACACACACACTTTTTATTCTTCTTCCCTTCCCAACCATTTTTTTCCAGTCCACGTGCACGTGTGCACGGGTTATTTGCTAGTATGTATATATGAGAATAATGTAGAAAAGATGGCACCTGCTCTAGATCAGGTGCCATGACACATAAAGTTGGAAAGTACAAGCCCCATGTGGCCCTTCTTTTTGTGTCTTGCACCTGTTCTATTAGATCATGTGCCACCTGATCTACATGAATATATATATATATATATATATATATATATATATATATATATATATGAGGAATATGGAGATGTGCTGACAACATATGAGATTTTCCTGTGCTGTCAGCAATTTCACCCTCAAAAAACTATTTTTTAAATTTTTTTGCAGTTTGTTCTACTACTTGTTGGCTACATCTCTACTAATTTTCAAGTTAATATAACACTTTTGAGCCTCCATACATGCATTTCAAAAAAAGATATCTCAAGTTTTGAAACTGTCGGCGCAATTTTTTTGAAATGCATGAATGGAGGCTCAAAAAGTGTTGGATTGACTTGAAAATTGGTGGGGAGGTAGACAACAAGTATTAGAACAAACTGCAATTTTTTTTAAAAAATGTTTTAAAAAAACGTTTTTGGAGGTGAAATTGCTGACAGCACAAAAAAACCGAGCCTGTGCTATCAGCACACCTCCATATTCATATATATATATATATATATATATATATAATTTTTTTGAATTTTTTTTCTTGGTTTAATCCAACATATGTATAACCTAAGAAAAATAATGGGTGAACACTAGGTGGATTTGGCCCTCAATCAAGGTATTATAAATTTAATGGTTTCAGAACAATATAACATCTTATAATAATCTTATATTTAATCTGGTCGAAGGGCAAATGAGGGGAAGTTTTATGATTTTTGATGTGTATGTGTATTAGCATTTAGTCATCAGATCCAACAATTTGGATCTTTAAAAAAGCTAAAAAAAAATTTCGAACGTTTTTTACACGGGGTTTTTGCACATGAAAATTTTCCTACACACACATAAGAAGCACATATAACTATACAATATATGTTGTGAGTACCATGAGTTGTTTCTGTAGGTGATTTAGGAAAATATTTGAGATTTGTTTGATATTTTTGTTGAAAAGATTTTGTTAATAATTTCATAGTTAATCTTTAGTTTATGTTTGGGTTAGATCATTATATTGAGGTCGAGATTGTTTTTATTAAATACATACCTTACCCATTATAAATTCAGGTTAAAATGGATCGAGTTTGAGATCAGTTCTGTCCTGTTGTATACATACCCAACCTAAAATGAATCTGGGTTATGGTTGATTCTATTTAATCCATATCCGACCTAAAAATTCTATCGGGTAAGAATATGATCACTGATGGGCCTCCAGGCCCATTGCGGGTTTATACCCGCAAGAGGGTGGGGCGGCCCCCAAGCCCGGGCCGCCCCTTTGCCACATTAGCCGCACGCCCAAGCCCCCTTGCCCTAGTTTTCATTATAAATAGGGGGCTAGCCGTCGCTTGTATGCCTATGCTTGATTACCGATATTGTGTGATTCATATGTAGACGAGTGCGGACGTCCTCTTTGGCGTCTTGGGAGGAGAATACACCTCTTTTGTATTCACTTATCTAGTTCTTGCTATTATATTTTCTATAAAAATTGTGCCTTTTTGTAAGATCCTAACAATTTGGTATCCGAGCGTGACGATCCATGGCAACGGCGACGAGATCGAAGGATAAGATCGAGGCGTTGGAGGAAAAGTTCATGGGGGAGATTGAAGGTCTAAAGAAATCGGTGGCGGAATCCATTGAAGGCGTAAAGAAATCGGTGGCGGAATCCATCAATCAAATGAAGACAAGCCAAGTAAAGAACGATGAACAATTCGCGAAGATCCTCTCCCTTTTGACGGCTATCCCACAAAGCGAGGAAACCCTAATCTGACACCAAAGACGGCAACTTTGAAGAAGGAAAAGGAAAACGAAGAGATTTTTACCCAAAATCAACCTTATTTCGTTGAAGAATTGGACGAGGAAGAAAAGGATGGGCCATGGAAGGTTGATTATCGCGAGGAGGTGCGGTGAAAAGCGGCGGAGTCTCAAAGGGGGCGCGGTGGCCCTAGCCGCCCTTTCCGGGCGTCGCACACAAGCGAGGAGGGGCGGTCGACCCCCCACAACAATTTTGGGGGCCGACCGCCGTGAGATTGGGGCGGGGGTCCCCCCGCCAGCCGCGAGATTGGGGCGGGGGGTCCCCCCGCCAGCCGCGAGGCGCGGCAGGGCTGGCCGAACCGTGCCGGCCCTCGCCAGGTCCGGCGACCCTGTCGGACCTCTGGCAGGGCCCGTCGGCCCTGCCAGAAGATCGGCAGGGCCCGTTGGCCCTGCCAGAAGGTCGGCAGGCCCTGCCAGCTCTCCGACAACCTTGGAGGGCCCCGCCGGACCTGCCCTTTGACCGAAAGATCCCTTGGCAGCCGCCAGGGGGGAGACGCTCGCGGACATCACTTTGGGGGATTTTTTGAGCCTTCGGGCAGCGATCAGCCGTGGAGGACCAGTTTTACGGAGACGGACACGGACACGGGAGAGACCATTATTACGACGGCAGGGGAGGCTACGAGGCTGATTTTGGCGATGATGCAGGTTGGGATGACTTCGATGGCAGGCGTGGAGGTCACCGAGGGGACTATGGGGGTCGTGGAGGAGCGCCACCGAGGCCGTACGAGACCCAGGATGAGAGACGACAGCACTACCGTCTGTATCACCGAGCGGAGGGGAGGCCCGAGCAGGGGCACTTTGGAGGAGATTGCAGGGTGCAGAAGCTGAAGATGCCGCTATTTTCTGGGGAGGATCCATATGCCTGGTTGTTCACAGCAGAGAGATACTTCGCGGTGCACCACATGACCAAGTCACAGAAGCTGGAGGCGGCAGCCATTTGCATGGAGGGGAGAGCCTTGGAGTGGTTCCAGTGGAAGGAGAGGAGACAGCAGATCCGGGGCTGGGAGGAGCTGAAGGACCTCGTGTTGGAGAAGTTCAGAGATCCCCGTCTGGGGAACCTACACGAGCAGCTATATGCCCTCAGGCAGGAGGGGCCGGTGCGGGAATACATCAAGAGATTTGAGACACTGGCAGGGCGAGTACATGGCGTGTCGGACGAGTCCCTGGAGGGCACCTTCCTGAAGGGACTGCGACCCAGCCTTCGGGCTGCAGTGAGACCCTACAAGCCCAGGGGCTTTCAGAGGTCATAAAGATGACACAGATGGTAGAGGATGCACAGACGGAGGATATGAGGGTCAGGAGCGGCTACAGTGGCCAGATACAGAGAGGCACCCCATCTGGAGCTGGAGAAGCAGTGACCACCACGGGGGCGGCCCAGGCGAGCAGGAAGAAGACGCGGGAGAAGAGCAGCACCACCCTAGCTGGAGGTCAGTTCAGGAGGATGACCGACGCTGAGATGAGGGAGAAGCATCAGAAGGGCTTATGTTTCCGCTGTGATGAGAGGTTCACGCCAGGCCACAGATGCGCGGGGTGCAAGTTGCAGGTCATACTGCTGGAGGATGACGACGAGGACGAGGACGTGGAGGATGAGAGTGCTGGGCAGGGTGAGGAGGAGCCCGAGGACCATCAGCTGGACGTGGCAGCGGTGTCCCTTAACTCCGTGGTAGGGTTCACACCGAACCATACCATGAAGTTGAAGGGGGAGATCGGCGAGTAGGAGGTGATCGTGTTGATAGATAGTGGGGCGACCCACAACTTCATCTCCAGGAGAGTGGTGGACCAGCAGGGACTGCAGTTAACCGACTACGGGAGCTTCAGTGTGATGATGGGCATGTGGAAGGAGAGTAGTCGGGGTGTCTGCAGGGGGTTGGTACTGACCTTGTAGGGGATACATGTGATGTCGGACTTTCTGCCCCTAGACTTGGGGAGCACTGATGTCATCTTGGGCATGACGTGGTTACAGACGCTGTGGGAGATGAAGATGAACTGGAAGCTTCTGCGGATGGAGTTCCAGAATGAGGGGAGAGCGATCATCCTGCAGAGAGACCTTAGTCTCTGCAGATCAGTGGTGTTGTTGAAGACCATGCTGAGGACCTTACAGACTGAGGACGGCGGTTACCTGGTTGAGCTGCATACCATGACAGAGGGAGGAGACATAGAGACTAGTGGGGAGTAGGCCGTACCGGAGGAGGTGCAACATATGTTGGCGCAGTTTGAGGAGATTTTTCAGGAGTCTCGGGGTCTGCCACCGCCAAGAGACCATAAGCATGCCATTGTACTACGAGAGAGGGTTTCTCCCATCAGTGTCAGACCCTACCGGTACCCCCAGCACCAGAAGGACGAGATTGAGAGGATGATGGCCGAGATGGTAGAGGCAGGGGTGATTCAGCCGAGTGTGAGCCCAATCTCTAGCCCCGTACTCCTGGTGGAGAAGAAGGATGAGAGCTGGCGTTTCTGTGTGGACTACCGAGTATTGAACAAAGAGACGGTGCCAGATAAGTTTCCCATACCGGTGATAGACGAGCTCCTGGACGAGTTACACGGGTCAACTTAGTTCAGCAAGATAGATCTCAAGTCAGGCTACCATCAGATCAGGATGCGACGGGAGGATGTGCCCAAGATGGCGTTCAGGACGCATAAGGTCCACTACGAGTTTCTCGTCATGCCTTTTGGCTTGACGAACGTACCAGCCACCTTCCAATCTCTTATGAACAAGGTATTTCGTCCGTACCTGCGGCGATTCGTACTTGTTTTCTTTGACGATTACTAGTGTACAGGCGCACCCTGAGGGAGCACTTGGACCATCTGTAGGTGTTTACAGAGTTGCAGTACCACCGGCTGGTGGCGAATAGGAAGAAGTGCCTTTTTGGACAGCCACATGTGGAGTACCTGGGATATGTGGTGTCAGTAGAGGGGGTGGCAGCAGACAGGGGGAAGATTGCGGCGATGCTGGACTGGCCGCGCTCTACCACTCTTAGGGGGCTGCGGGGGTTCCTAGGGCTAACAGGATACTACCGCAGGTTTGTGGAGGGATATGGGACCATCACCTGGCCTTTGACTGAGTTTTTAAAGGACCAGTTCCATTGGGGGGAGGAGGCAACGACATCTTTTTAGGCTCTGAAGAAGGCCATGACGATAGTGCCAGTCTTGGCATTACCAGACTTTTCCAGACCCTTTGTGGTAGAGGCGGATGCATCGGGGCATGGGCTGGGGGCCGTACTGATGCAGGAGCAGCGGCCCATTGCCTACTTCAGCCAGGTGTTGACTGCTAGAGGCCGACTGCTGGCAGTCTACGAGAGGGAGCAGATGGCCATAGTCTTGGCTATTCAGAAGTGGCGACCGTACTTGTTGGGGGCGGAGTTTCCTGGTACGCACCGATCATCGGAGCTTGGAGTATTTATTAGAGCAGCAGATGGTAGCAGAGGAGCATCAGAAGTGGCCGCGGAAGCTGATGGGGTACAGGTTTGAGATTGAGTATCGTCGGGGCTGGAGAACAAGGCAGCTGATGCATTATCCCGACGGGAGGAGGAGGCGGAGCTAGCAGCACTGGCAGTGTCTGTCCTTAAGGATTGGGTGACACTACATCAGGAGCTGGAGCAGGACCCAGAGTTATCAGGTATACGAGAGTCCCTTCTACAGGGGTCGACTGAGTATCCGGGGTATTCTCTTCAGGATGGGCGGCTAATATACTGGGGGAGGCTGTGCTATCGAGGACATCTGCATTTCTACCGGCCATACTCCAGGAGTTTCACGGCAGTGCTATTGGAGGACATTCTGGGGTCCTCAAGACCTACCAACGGCTGACGAGGGAGGTCTATTGGAAGGGAATGAAGAAGGAGGTGGCAAGGATGGTGGTAGGTGTGACGTGTGCCAGCGTCATAAGTACCAGGCGATATCCTCAGGAGGATTACTACAGCCGCTATCCTTACCAGACCGAGTTTGGGAGGACCTCTCTATGGACTTCATAGATGGGTTGCCGAAGTCGGGTGGATACACTGTCATTTTTGTTGTGGTCGACCGCCTCAGCAAATATGCACACTGTTCCGCTTCGGCATCCTTACATCACAGTATACGTGGCAGAGGTGTTTGTGAGGGAGGTCATTCGTCTGCATGGACATCCAAATTCTATAGTCTTGGATCGAGACAAGGTGTTCCAGAGCAGATTTTGGCAGAAGCTTTTCAGGCTACAGGGGACGGCATTGAAGCGAAGCACGACCTACCACCCTCAGACCGATGATTAGACGGAGGTGGTAAACAGGAGTGTAGAGACTTATCTGCGATGTTTCATTTCAGAGAATCCTAAGGAGTGGGCGCGTTGGCTATCATGGGCGGAATATTGGTATAACACTTCATATCACACGGCGGCGCAGACAACACTCTTCAGGATTCTGTATGGTAGAGACCCCCCACACTTACTACATTATGTGGCACGAGACGACACCCGTGTCGGATGTGGAGCAGTACTTAGTGGAGAGGGACCGGATTCTAGAGGAGCTTAAGCTCCACTTGGCAAGGGCACAACAGGTGATGAAGGCTAGGGCAGACTTACACCGTCGTGACGTACAGTTTGAGGTAGGGGACATGGTGTACCTGAAGCTGAGGCCCTATAGGCAAAGATCAATGGCTCACAGGGGGAAATGCGAAGCTGGCACCACGTTATTTTGGACCTTTCGAGGTTGAGGCGAGAGTTGGGCCGGTGGCCTACAGGTTGAGCTTACCCCCAGGATCGGCCATTCACCCATTCTTCTATGTTTCACAGTTGCGCCAGGCCATCGGCGACTGCACATCCTATCCGTCACTACCAGAGACCCTTACTGCTGATATGGAGGTGAGACTGGAGCTCGAGGTGTTGAAAGGGGTTCGGCGGAGCGACACAGGAAATCGACAGGTGTTGCTGCAATGGAGGGGCTTGCCAGAGCATGATAATACGTGGGAGGACATGGACGAGATGGCGTTGCGATTTCCAGACTTCCACCTTGAGGACAATGTGGCTCTTGGGGGGGAGTATTGATGGTCCTCCATGCCCATTGCGGGTTTATACCCGCAAGAGGGTGGGGCGGCCCCAAGCCTGGGCCGCCCCTTTGCCGCATTAGCCGCACACCCAAGCCCCCCTGCCCTAGTTTTCATTATAAATAGGGGGGCTAGCCGTCGCTTGTATGCCTATGCTTGATTATCGATATTGTGTGATTCATATGTAGACAAGTGCGGACGTCCTCTTTGGCGTCTTGGGAGGAGAATACACCTCTTTTGTATTCACTTATCTAGTTCTTGCTATTATATTTTCTATAAAAATTGTGCCTTTTTGTTAGATCCTAACAATCACATACTTTACCCACACATATTTGGAACCGGTTCGGGTTCGGTTCATGTTCGGATCAGGACTAGGTAATGAGTTAAATTCCCATCCATTGTCGAGAGTGGTGGAGATGAGAAGGGTTAGGGTTTAGAGTTTTTATGCATACGGCTTAGGTTTTTTCTACTGGTATTTAGTTGACCCGGTATGTTTATGTACCCGTGTATTGGGTATGCGACCACATAGTCTTGCATACATTTGATTACGCTAGTTGTGTGAATAATGTGGGCAATTCTTAAAAATTCCATGCGGAACGGCAGCATAATCCTAATTTTATAACACAATTCATGGCTGAGCAGGACCTATTTGTTGAATATTGGACTCCCCGGATTTGGTTTTGGATGATGAGCAAACATAAATAATTCATGAACTAACAATTTGTGAGCGCAGTATTGGAGATCGTCGCCAATTTCACGAGAATATTCAAAGCGACATCTCAACACTTCCAAAAGCTCGTATTCAAGCCTAAAGCTTCGTTGAAGCTCATGCAACGCTTTGGAAATAATGAAGATTCAATCGAAGCTCTCAAAGACCGTTTATTAAGGTTTTATTTATAGTCTTTTAGTTTCGATTGATAGAATGTTAAGCCTTGAGTATATCTTACGTTTCTATCTTCATTTCGCTCATTTCGTAGCTCTAGGATTCTTGCACAAGTTCACTCTAATTTCCTCGAAGCGTCGCGCTTCGATTCGGACCTTGTTGTGCATGTTAGTTGGTACAAGAACAAGTACTGACCGACTAGATGGAGATCTAGTCGGTCGGCCACTGTTCTTGGACCGACTAGTTTCAGTCAGTTAAATCTTTGTTCTTTACTGTTTACAGTTAGTCGGTCTACGTTGACTCACCGACCGACTAGTTTGTGAACTAGTCGGTCAGTGATGCTTCTTTGACCGACTAGTTGTGATTTACTGTACATGCCAAATTTCTCCTAAGCTACTGTTTTCCGTTAGTCGGTCTAAGAACGTTTGATGACCGACTAGTTGACAATCTAGTCGGTCAACTTTTGTTCTTGGACCGACTAAGTCAACTTGCCTTCAGACTAGTTTTCTAGGTCTGAAATTCTATCTCTTCTCTGATCTGCTCTTAGTCGGTCCATGCTTTGTGACTGACCGACTAGTTGATGAACTAGTCGGTCAGTGATTGTTCTTTGACCGACTAATTCTCCCAGATTTCTTTCCGTTGGAGATTGACCTAACTTATGTTTTTGGGTTCCTATAAATACGAACCTAGGTCATTTCTATCTTCAATAGAGCTGCCATTAAGAGATTCATTGAGCCCTAAAGAGATAGCCATTCTCCCTCAAATCTAAAGCTCTCTTCCTCACAAGAAAGCCATTCTCTCTCATTTCTAGATCTAGAGAGAAGCTTGTTCTTGGTGAGCTCTTCAAGCTATTGCTTGATCCAAGTCTCCAACTCTTCCCTAGGCACCCATTGCTGCTCATTTCCTTGGTGCTAGGGCTTGGTGACTTCATCTTCCTCAAATCCTTCATTCCACCTATTGGGTAAGAAAAACTCAAGGTATAGGATTTTGTGGTACGAGTATTTATTTCATTTAAACTCTTTATATTGCTTATTGGCTCTCTCGGTTGTGAGAGAAGTTTGTGATCCCGGGTTGTGGGATTCACTTTGCCATTGCATGTATGATTTGATCTTGTGAAGGTTTTTTCACAAGATATTCATAGTGGAAATCTTGAGTTAGGGTTTCTAACTCAAGTATCCGGAGGGGATCCGGGTGGTTGGGACGTAGGATCACCGGGAACAAGTCGGGGAGACTTGGGTGGATCCGAACCCATTAACATCGTTTGTTAGCTTTGTTTATTTCATTGTTGTCAATCAATTTAAGCTTCCGCAAATTGATTTGGTGGTTGTTTGCAATTTAATTTGGAATTATACGCCTTATTATTTTAAAGTACTATTCACCCCCCCTCTAGTACTTGTGCAGTAGCTGGTAGGGCATTACATTTGGTATCAGAGCCAGATTCTCAGCTATGTCTGCCAACGACAACAAGACCGTGCGTCCACCTTCCAACTATGACACCTTCAGGAACCGTGAAGGAGCATCTTCCGTGATGGAAGGACATTCCTCTACGAGGCCTCCATTCTTCAACGGTACCAACTACGGGTACTGGAAGTGTCGGATGGAAACCTTCCTCCGAAGTGCATCTTTATGGAGAACTACAATGAAGGAGTATATTGAACCCGAAGAAGAAGATTTTGAGAAATGGACTACCGCGGAGGTCGCCGCGGAGGTAAGCAATGCCAAGGCAATGAACGCCTTGCAATGTGCATTGGAGCCCGAGGATTTCAATAAGATATGCACATGTAAGAGTGCATATCAAATTTGGAACTCCCTCCTCATTCTACACGAAGGGACGAGTAGGGTAAGAGACTCTAAACTCGTAGTCGTAACCAAAGATTACGAAATGTTTCATATGCAACAGGGCGAGAAGATGAAAGAATATTACGCTCGTTTCGTTGATATAATAAACGAGTTAGAGGCCCTCGGCAAGATCTACACTCAAAAGGAGAAGTGCTTAAAGCTTATTGAAGGACTTCCCTCTTCTTGGGAAAAACGTACCTTCGCCATCGAGGAAGGTAATGACATGGACAAATATACCGTAGCTCAACTAATGGATACTTTGATGTCATATGAGGTACGCAAAGATAGCAAGGTGAAGCTACAAGAAAAGATGAAGTCATATTTGAACCTAGATGCGCCTAAGAAAAAGGCGATTGCATTCAAGGCGGCTTCATCCACCTCTACCGATGATGAGAACTCGGAAGAAGAAATGGACATGGAATCCATTGCACTCATGGCAAAGAAGTTCAATCGCTTCTTCCGAAAGGGTAACTTCAAACACAAATCTAAGTTTACATCTACTAACGCCTCTCCACCTTTGTGCTTTAAATGCAATAAGCCAGGACACATCAAAGCGGATTGTCCTCAAAACAAGCAAAAGGAGAAGTGGAAGGCGCCAAAGTATGACAAGTCCAAGAAGTACACGAAAGGAAACAAGAAGGGACTTGTCGGAGCTACCTTCACCGACTCCGAGGATTCCTCAAGCGGAGAGTCGGACGATGAGCACGTGGAGCAAGCACACATGTGTTTCATGGCAAGAGAGGAGCACGATCAAGGATCCTCCTCTTCCGATGATAGTGATGAAGAAAGCGATGAGGTAACGATGGATGATCTTAGGGATGCTAACACTCAACTTTGGTCAAAATATACTAAGTTAGTAAATAGATATACTAAGGTAAAAGATGACCTAGCTAGCATTCAAACATCGCCTAAGACTATCATCACCAACAACGACACCGTTGTTGAAGAGTTAAGAAATGAGATAGTAAATCTCAAATCTAAACTTGAACATGTTAGCATTGAGGATGCGGAAGAACATGAGATAGCGGATTTAACTTCTCAAAACTCGACTTTGAGTATTGAGAACGAGAATCTTAAATCTCGTGTTTATGTGCTCACTTCGCAAATATCCACTTTGGATACTTCCTTGCGTTCTCTCAAAGAGAAATATGAGGACACATTGGGCCGAATCAACAAATTCAACAAGGGTAAAGGCCATTTGGATAATATCCTAAAAGATTTACTTCCGGCCAAGCACCACATTGGCTTGGGGTATATGATGGGAAATTCTTCCAAGTCGGTCACTACCTTTGTTAGGCCAACTTCCGAAGCCTCAACGAGTGGGAGCAAACACTCTATTGGTAGTTCATCTACCAATGGTGCTTCCACCTCGTCCACACCCTCTTTCGGAAAGAAACCCACATTGGGTGGACCTCCAAAGAAGGGGCATGCTTATATGTACACCAATTCCATGCCACGTAGGAACACACGTCCTACTCCACCATCTCACACTTATGATGATTTTTATGCAACACATTCTCGGGCACGTGCACACCAAGTGAGACACCCTCACGCACGTGTTCCCACACATGCATATGTACACCCACCTCATCATATGAATAATTCTCGTCGTGCACCATTCCATCATGTCCCGTATGCCTATCCACAACATGCATCACGTAGAAATCAACGTCGCATGCATGCACCCAATAGGATGATGGCTCCCAAAGTTTTCACGATTTGGAGCCCAAAGGACACAAGCATGGACGAAAAACAAATATATATGAATGCTTATTTTTCGGATGTTGTGCATAGTAAGAATTATGTGGGGAAGTCTAAGTCCACTTGGACTTGGCTTCCAAAGGTCTAATCCCTTGGACCCAATGACCTTGGGTACCATGATATGAAACTTATCTATCTTTAGGTACTCAAGGAAAAGAAAAAGAAAAGGAGCAACAAATTTAAATTTAGCTCCAAAGGGAATTGGATACTCGATAGCGGGTGCTCCAAACACATGACGGGTGACGCTCGATTGCTCTCCGGAGTGGTTCCCATTGTGAATGGAAACCGCGTCGTATTTGGAGGCAACGAGAGCGGAACCATCATAGGTGTTGGTAATGTCGGTAACCCTTCTAAACCATTAATTAGTGATGTGTATCTTGTTAGTGGTTTAAATCATAATCTTATTTCAATAAGTCAACTTTGTGACAAAGGTTACAAAGTTAGCTTTGCGAAAGGATTGTGTCATATTTTAAGAAAGGATAATGAAAAATTATTATTTTCCGGAACTCGTCGTAAAGACATTTATATTTTGGATCTTCCTAAGTCATATGAACAATGTCTCGTTGCCAACACAAGTGAACAACACTTATGGCATCGACGCTTTGGACATGTGAACTTTGGAACACTATATAAGCTTTCAAAATTGAATTCTATTAAAGGTTTTCCGAAGCTTGTTTTTGAAAAGAAAAGTTTTTGTGATTGTTGTCAACGCGGGAAGCTTCCTAAATCTTCATTTAAACCTAAGAAAAGCATCTCTACAAAACGGCCACTAGAGCTATTACATCTAGATTTATTTGGGCCAACTAGAGTAGCTTCCTTAGGAAATGCAAGGTATGGACTTGTCATCGTAGATGACTATTCAAGATTTACTTGGGTATTTTTCTTGTGCAATAAAAATGAAGCTTTTGAAAACTTCACAATTTTTGTTAAGAAAGTACAAAATCTCTTAGGAAACACCATTGTCACTATTCGTAGTGATCATGGAGGTGAATTTGAGAATGAGTCTTTTGAGACATTTTGTGATGAAGTTGGTATTACTCACACCTTCTCTTTCCCTCGTGCACCGCCTCAAAATGGTGTAGTTGAGAGAAAGAATAGGACGCTAGTGGAGTGTGCTCGCACTATGCTTGATGATAGCCAACTTGGCCATCAATTTTGGGCGGAAGCGGTACACACCGCTTGCTATGTGTTTAATAGAATACTTTTGAGGCCCGGCACTAAACAAACTTGTTATGAATTGTTGTTTGGTAGGTTGCCTCAAGTTAAACATTTTCGTGTTTTTGGTTCGAAATGTTTTATTAAGAACACATATGGTAGTTTGGACAAATTCGATCCGAGATCCGATGAGGGGATTTTTGTGGGATATTCTTCGCGTAGCAAAGCCTACCAGATATTCAACAAACGAACCTCGACGATCGAGGAGTCGCTTCATGTCTCATTTAATGAAGGATTTGTTCCAACTAGAAGTTCAAATGATAATGATTCTATGGATGTTTTATGTGATTCATTTGATAATTCTAAGTCTATTGATTCTATTGAGACTAACCCGACTAATGAAGTTGTTGAGAATGTTCCAAGTGATCAAGGTATTCCCAAGCGACTTCATGTCATTCGCGACCATCCCCATGAGCAAGTAATTGGCAATATTCAAGATAGTGTCAAGACAAGATCACAAGTTCACCACTTCGCCAATTGTGCCTTTGCCTCATCGATAGAGCCAAAGAATATAGTTGAAGCATGCGAAGATAGTGCTTGGATACTTGCCATGGAGGAGGAGCTCATTCAATTCGAGAGGAATGAAGTGTGGGAGCTTGTTCCATTGCCTTCGAAGAACCACACCGTCATAGGGACAAAGTGGATTTTCAAGAACAAAACCGACGAAAACCAAGTCGTCGTCCGGAACAAAGCTCGGTTAGTAGCTCAAGGCTATCGACAAGAGGAAGGTATTGATTTCGAAGAATCCTTCGCTCCGGTAGCTAGATTAGAATCAATTAGATTACTTTTGTCTTTTGCATGCCATAAGAATTTTAAATTATTTCAAATGGATGTTAAAAGTGCTTTTTTAAACGGAGATGTCGTTGAGGAAGTTTACGTTTCTCAACCTCCGGGCTTCATAAATGAAAAATTTCCAAATCACGTTTTTAAACTAAAGAAAGCTCTTTATGGTTTGAGACAAGCTCCTCGAGCTTGGTATGATCGCCTAAAGAATTTTCTTTTGGATTTGAATTTTAAAATGGGCGAAGCCGATTCAACTCTTTTTGTTAAGCATGCGAATAATGATATTTTATTAGTACAAATTTATGTTGATGATATCATTTTCGGTGCTACTAACTTCACTCTTTGCGAAGAGTTTTCTAATGTTATGAAGGAACAATTTGAGATGAGCCACATGGGCGAACTCAAATATTTCTTAGGACTCCAAATTCGCCAAATGAACGATGCAATCTTCATCCACCAAACGAAGTACACGGTGGAGTTGCTAAAGCGATTTGGAATGGAGAATGCCTCCGGGAAAAAGACTCCAATGAGCACGACTACGCATCTTGACAAGGATACGGGCGGTAAGGATGTAGACATTCGTTTATATCGAGGTATGATTGGTAGTTTGCTTTATCTTACCGCAAGTAGGCCCGATATTATGTTTGCCGTATGTATATGTGCTCGTTATCAGTCTCAACCTAAGGAGTCTCACTTAGTAGCGGTAAAGCGTATTTTTCGCTATCTAAGTTACACTTTAGATTTTGGATTACATTATCCGAGATCTAGCACATATGAGTTAATCTCATATAGTGATGCCGATTATGCGGGATGCAAATCCGACAGGAAAAGTACTAGTGGCACTTGCCATTTTATAGGAAATTCTCTTGTCTCTTGGTTTTCCAAGAAGCAAAATTCCGTATCACTTTCAACCACCGAGGCGGAATATATTGCCGCCGGTGCCGCGTGTGCTCAAGTTCTTTGGATGAGACACACACTTAAAGACTTTGGTATAAATTGTGATACTTGCCCTATCATGGTTGACAACCAAAGTGCAATATGTCTTTCCAAGAACCCGGTACATCATTCCCGTTCGAAACACATAGATGTCCGCCACCACTTTTTAGATGACCATGTTGCTAAAAAGGACATCATTCTAGTGTACGTTGAAACCCAAAAGCAAATCGCCGATATTTTCACGAAACCCCTAAAGGAGGACTCCTTTGTGCGGTTGCGTCGAGAATTGGGGATTATGGGTGAATCCGAAATATAGGATTCATGTTTCATTCAATAATTTTGCATGCTATTATTCTTGACAATATCTCATTCATGCTAGAATTATTGGATTTTTCGAGAATTTTAAGTGTTATCTTAATTTTTCGTTCGATTTGTGCGTAATCGTCAAATTTCTGTTTTTCGATGTTTAATGGGGTAGTTTAGATGTCTATTGAGAGTTTTGAGATTTTTCGTCCAAGCGTATTATGGAGAGAACTTAATTTTCAAGTTTTTGACTCTTTAGTCGGTTCATGTTCAGTGACCGACCGACTAGATTGAGATCTAGTCGGTCAGTAATCGAACGCAGACCGACTAAATCTTGTCAGTCTTCTTGGATTCAGCCACTGTTTGCACCTAGTCGGTTCAAGCTCATTTACCGACCGACTAGTTTGTGAACTAGTCGGTCAGTGCTTGAACTGTGACCGACTAGTTGTGCCAGGGGCTGTTTGGTCATTTGGGAAATCGACCGACTTAAACTCAGTTTAGTCGATCGATTTCCATTCTAATCGATCGAAAACTCAGTTCACTCCGCTCAAAACCCCGACCCTTCCCCTTCCGATCGACTTCCGGCCTCTTTCCGATCATCTCCGCCGTCGCCGGCCGTCGTTCTTCCTCCTAGGGTAAACCTACCTCCTCCCTCTCCTATCTAGGGTTTCGTTTTCAGCTCTAGGGTTAGGTTTCTCTGCCTAGGGTTCTAAATTTCTTCCTCTAGGGTTTCGGATTTCTAGGGTTGTGCTAGGATTCGTTGATTTGATCTCGTGTCTTGCTTCGACTATGGCAAGAACACGCATTCCGATCCCTTCCTCTAACCCCTCTCCGATGACCGTTGATCCAACCTCTTCGGATCCCGAGCATCCAACCCCTACGAAGCGTAGAGCCAAGACCACCCATCCTTCGTCGTCTTCGCCTCCTCTCAAGAAGAAGAGGACGACGACCGCTAAGCCTAGAGGTCAACCCAAACCCAAACCCAAACCTAAGCCAAAGGCCAAATCTCTTGCCTCTCCTTCTTCGTTCCATACTCCTACCGATTCCGATACGGAGTATAATCCCGAGACCGAGACTCATAGGGAACCCTCTCCTCCTATTCATCCCGAGTCTAGCACCCACCCTCGTACGTCTTCTCGAAAGCCTAAGGGAAAGGCTCCGATGCCGGTGGGCGGTGTCGATATTTCCTTATGTCGCGATGACCCTTTGTGTCTTGCGGCATATAATCGTATCGAACATTGTCCGCTGCTTCTGGAGCATTTCGTCCAGTTCAGCGACTTCATAGGGCTAGCTGATCTTCTGTCGTCGTCGGGTCTTCTCGATTACCTTCGATTTGACCCGAAGGCGAATCCTCGCCCCTATCCTAGATTAGTGAAGCTTTTCTATGCCAATAGGATCCGGGGTCAGTTCTATCAGACCCACTCTATTGAGACGACCGTTTTGGGGACTCCTATAGTCCTCACTGCGGAAATCTTAGGAGAGATTCTGGGTATCTCTTCGTCTGGCCTTCTTCCTTCTGATATCTCGGTAGATGATATTTCCTCTCTTGACCAGACCATCCTATCAGAGATTTTCCATCAGATTCCTCCTGCTATGATTGGCGTGCCCTCTAAATCTTTTAAGCCAAATGCTTGGGTCCTTAATTTGATTCTGAAGTCGTGCTTGCTTCCCAAGTACGGCTCCTCATCTTTGCCATCCCAGCCATTTTTGAAGCATATCTATGCGATCTTCATGGGGAGCTCGATTAATTGGGCTCGAATTATACTCGACAAGATTGATTCTTTCGAGTGTATTCGAAAGTCCAATAAATCGGCTCATATTCCTTTTCCTTGCATGTTGACCCTCGTGTTTCGTCACTTTCGTGTCACATTGCCTCGTGACGATGAGCGTCCCCTCGGTCCTCCGCTGAATGCGACGGCCGTCAAGAAATCTCTTGCGGCGCTTCGTCACGTTCAGAGGACGACTCCTTCAGCGTCTGTCCCTGCCTCTGCCACTGCCTCTGCTTCTCCCGTTGCCACCCTTGATGACGTCGTCCGGATACTTCTTCGTCACGAGTCCCGCTTGGCTCGTACCGAGGAGGTGGTCTGCCGTATGGCACGTCAGATGGGTGTTGAGCTTCCTCCTTCCGTGTCTGAGGGAGAGGAGATGGATGAGATGGATGAGGAGGACGTTGAGGAGATCTGTCGTGCTTCGACTCGTGCCCCCAAGGGCACTTCTGCTGCTGCTGGTACTTCCACTTCTGCTCCTGGAGTTGCCACCTCTTCCGGTGTTCTAGAGCCATCTGCTGCTGATCCAGTTTCCGAGCCTGCTCATGTATCTGCTGCTGCTTCTGTCGAGACTCCTGCTGCTGTTGAGCCTGTTGCTGAGATCTCGACTCCTGCCCCGACGATTCCATCTGTTGAGACACCTCTTCTCCCTGCAGATCCTGAGTCCACTCCGTCGACTGGACCCACGGACGCTGCAGATCCTGCCTCCTCCTCGTGATCGTTGTTCCGAGGACTCTCCATATACACTTTGGATGATGTATTCTAGTGAGAGAGTTTTGGGTTAGGATGGGGTTGAGAGTTGCCTTGTTGTATTGCTTTTGTGCTTTCTGATTGTCGGTGTTGGATTGTATGATATGTTGATGATGATGTATTTCTTTTTGATGATATGTAGCACTTGATATGATGTATCTCTTATATTCGATGTGATATCTTTTGGATGTACTCATGTTGTCTCTATGTATATATATGTTCATCATCGATCACTTTATCTTTTATTCGTCGTGCAAATTTAATATTCGTTGAATATATTTGAAATGTGATATCGAATCGACGCATAAAAAGTTGGTTAAATGGATTTTATAGAATTGTTTTCCATGCTCAAAATTAACCAAGAATATTGAATATTGAAGAGTATGTTTCTTTATTCAAGACATGAATAAACATGTGGTATTTTTTGATGATTTTGATTATCGTTGATTTTTATTGATAATGGAAAATTTGACACACCTTGTTTTGATTTCCACATTTTTCCCTTGGTGTCAAGTTGGTCCATTGTCTTCGTCTACGACTCCCGATGTTGGATTTTACATTTCCTAATTGTTGTCGTTGTATGCCCCCCCATTTTTGGGATAATGCCAAAGGGGGAGAGATAATGATAATAAATAGCGCAAATGAAAAATTTAACTCAATTTCCAAGAATCTAGTTTGATATGTTAGATTCAGGGGGAGTTAAGATACAAATAAGGATTTTCAAAATCCGATATTTCAAAAATCAATTCACTTTATTTATCTTACTCGTCTGCTTGATACAATTCATTTATATTCATTTTGGAATTAACGTGTCATCAATGCAGGGGGAGTAAGTATTTTACATTTGAATTATTATCTTTGATTATTATTTATGTTGGTTTGTCATCACCAAAAAGGGGGAGAATGTTGAATATTGGACTCCCCGGATTTGGTTTTGGATGATGAGCAAACATAAATAATTCATGAACTAACAATTTGTGAGCGCAGTATTGGAGATCGTCGCCAATTTCACGAGAATATTCAAAGCGACATCTCAACACTTCCAAAAGCTCGTATTCAAGCCTAAAGCTTCGTTGAAGCTCATGCAACGCTTTGGAAATAATGAAGATTCAATCGAAGCTCTCAAAGACCGTTTATTAAGGTTTTATTTATAGTCTTTTAGTTTCGATTGATAGAATGTTAAGCCTTGAGTATATCTTACGTTTCTATCTTCATTTCGCTCATTTCGTAGCTCTAGGATTCTTGCACAAGTTCACTCTAATTTCCTCGAAGCGTCGCGCTTCGATTCGGACCTTGTTGTGCATGTTAGTTGGTACAAGAACAAGTACTGACCGACTAGATGGAGATCTAGTCGGTCGGCCACTGTTCTTGGACCGACTAGTTTCAGTCAGTTAAATCTTTGTTCTTTACTGTTTACAGTTAGTCGGTCTACGTTGACTCACCGACCGACTAGTTTGTGAACTAGTCGGTCAGTGATGCTTCTTTGACCGACTAGTTGTGATTTACTGTACATGCCAAATTTCTCCTAAGCTACTGTTTTCCGTTAGTCGGTCTAAGAACGTTTGATGACCGACTAGTTGACAATCTAGTCGGTCAACTTTTGTTCTTGGACCGACTAAGTCAACTTGCCTTCAGACTAGTTTTCTAGGTCTGAAATTCTATCTCTTCTCTGATCTGCTCTTAGTCGGTCCATGCTTTGTGACTGACCGACTAGTTGATGAACTAGTCGGTCAGTGATTGTTCTTTGACCGACTAATTCTCCCAGATTTCTTTCCGTTGGAGATTGACCTAACTTATGTTTTTGGGTTCCTATAAATACGAACCTAGGTCATTTCTATCTTCAATAGAGCTGCCATTAAGAGATTCATTGAGCCCTAAAGAGATAGGCATTCTCCCTCAAATCTAAAGCTCTCTTCCTCACAAGAAAGCCATTCTCTCTCATTTCTAGATCTAGAGAGAAGCTTGTTCTTGGTGAGCTCTTCAAGCTATTGCTTGATCCAAGTCTCCAACTCTTCCCTAGGCACCCATTGCTGCTCATTTCCTTGGTGCTAGGGCTTGGTGACTTCATCTTCCTCAAATCCTTCATTCCACCTATTGGGTAAGAAAAACTCAAGGTATAGGATTTTGTGGTAAGAGTATTTATTTCATTTAAACTCTTTATATTGCTTATTGGCTCTCTCGGTTGTGAGAGAAGTTTGTGATCCCGGGTTGTGGGATTCACTTTGCCATTGCATGTATGATTTGATCTTGTGAAGGTTTTTTCACAAGATATTCATAGTGGAAATCTTGAGTTAGGGTTTCTAACTCAAGTATCCGGAGGGGATCCGGGTGGTTGGGACGTATGATCACCGGGAACAAGTCGGGGAGACTTGGGTGGATCCGAACCCATTAACATCGTTTGTTAGCTTTGTTTATTTCATTGTTGTCAATCAATTTAAGCTTCCGCAAATTGATTTGGTGGTTGTTTGCAATTTAATTTGGAATTATACGCCTTATTATTTTAAAGTACTATTCACCCCCCCTCTAGTACTTGTGCAGTAGCTGGTAGGGCATTACACTATTCTAGTGGCAAATGGCAAAAGTGGCACACAATGCACGTGGGTTGGGGTGTTTTTTAAGGGGTGGGTCAGGGCGGTGAATAACAATCTTTGGGAAGATAGCAAATGGATCACCATTTGGTTTATGATGATTTAGTTCGGTACTATAGCAACTATTTTAATCCAAAATTTAAGTAATTACGTAGCAGTTTTAGATCAATCGAGAATATCATCTGGAGCATAGTTACAAAATTCACATAATGAGAACAAAATTCACGGAACAGATTTATGATTCACTCAAGCAAACAAATTTATACCAAATAAATCATGACTTTTGTTCAAAGTAATTGTAATTAAGGACGTATTTGGCAGAAGGAAATTGAGAATAAAGTTGAAGGTGTGGGCTGGTTCAAATAGTTCAGTGGTTTGTTTTGAAGAGAATCAACCATAAAATGGATTTCATATGCTAGATGTCATGTCAGCTCTCTCTTTAAAATCATGTAGATACTTCGGGCTACAAAGTTGCAAATGCAATGAGCTCTTTTTTGATAGTAAATTTCATTTTTAATTAATTAGATTGCATGGTTTTCAACCTTTATCTGCACTTCAACATCTTTCAACCTCCTCATGCGAATATACAAAAATGACAATGAAGTTGCAAATGATTTCTGGGTTATGGAAACAAAGAAAAAAAAATCACATCTTCGAGTTCTGCAAAGTCGCTTTCGTTGGATTGAGCTCAAGTTTTCAATTCACTTTTATTCCAAACATGCCCAAAGTGTATTGCTTATGAATTATTAAGTTTCCCCAAAAATATAATAAACTACATGCGCCCGTTATCTAAAAAATATAATAATCTACATGCTCCGAGTTTGGACCAACGACCACAAGATCCGAATTTAAGTGACATACACACTTGGTTGACTAATTTTTTATGCATCTTTCTTGTGTTTTTTACAAATGAAAATTTATAACGTGCTAAGTGGGAACATTTAACGTCCACATCCCTTAAAAAATACTAGCTATGATTTATTTTTGAGTTCATAGGAGTTCTTATATATTAGAGACCTCACCACATATCAGATATGTGACTATTTCTTAAGTCCTTGGGACATTCCCTCCCCTCGAACCAATTGTATTTTTAGGGTGTTTAGGGTATGGTGTCTTCGTTATACTTACCCTTCGCCAAGCGACTCTATAGGCGACTCCCGTGGATTTTTAAGGTGGCCCAGTAGGTTCAAAAGGCATTCTCCATCACATCATCGTGTTGCATGGCATTTTGCTATGCGTAGCACATGGTTCTATGTGACAGTTGCACACTTCTGACTAGTGTTAGGCTTTGATACCATTCACAACATCTTGAGTGGGAACGTTTAACACGATAGAGTTTTCCCCATTTACTCAAAAATACTAGCTATGCTTTATTCTTGAGTTCATAAGAATTCTTGAATACCAACGATGTTATCACATCTGTTCTGGGACCATACCATGATGGGGTGTTACATATATGAATCTACCAACTTATAATACCTAACATTCCGTAATGATTTTGAAATTTTGGATTTTTCCTTAATTCTAAATTTCTAAACATCGCCATATCATTCCCAATTGTCAAATCGAACTTGTGACTATGATCCAGTTAACTCAACAATATGAACTCATCTATCCTTCCGAGGCTTCTGAAGTAAGTTCTAATTGTACACCTTATGAAGCACTTTTTAAAATCGAACAATTTTCAATGATTAAAACGTCTTGTGAATAAATCTAACCAGTGGTGTGCACTACTCTACCACGCGGCATCTGTACATCATGCAAAACATTTTGAGCCTGGATGCCTCAATGAAATTCTATCAAAATGCAGAAACATCGCATCCATCTATTTACACAATCCCAATGGCAACTCATATAAAAAAAAAATCCCCCATTAGTCAGCTATACACGAGCTATCGTATTGTGTAAGATCTAACTTTGTAAATTTGCTTCCATTGTTAAATTAAATTTATTTTGAGAAGTTTTTCACTTTCCGTGATACCTGCTCAAGCACATTGTTCCTAAGATTAATCATCTCAAGCTTGCATCATGGGAAACAGTCTTTTGCATTTCTTCTCTTTTAGTTATTTTCTGCTTTCTTTTTCCCCAGATCTCAACATCCATCAATTTGGCGGAGCAAAGTATCAAGCCAAAGATTATGGCGGAGAGTACATTGAATTATGAGATCTTATTTTAGTAGTGTTCAAATTCATTGTTATCAACCTTGATTGCTCTAGTCTACTGGTTGTTATTGTATGACTTACGGTTTTAGCTTCTTATTTTCAATCGAGGAGTGTCAATCTCTCATTTAGTGATCTGATAACTTGGGCAACACAGCCTTTGAGTCAGTATGTTTGTGATATGAACACACTGCCCACAATTTTTAGTTATATTGTTTCGACTGAAACCAAACCGTTACATTGTTTGCTTCTTTTTCAGCATTCCTCGTCTATAAGCATTGTAGTTTGTCTGGTACAGGAACATTAACCCTACAATTTATGTCCTTTTTTGTTTCTTTCCCATGCATTGATTTTTCTCTTTGATTAGCGGCAAAACTATGAGTATGATTGTCTATAATCATATTAATATTCATGGTGCACAAGCATTAGATATATATTTATATATTTAAATGATATATTCAAAGGATCACTTGGATGTTCTGTTTGATGCTCGTCAACGTGTGGCCTTTGGGTTATGCTGAAGCCATTCAGCAAAATGATGAATTTGAAGTGGAAGAATTAATCTAGTTTATATAATGCATGCATGCATGCATACACACACACGTACGTACATAGTATATGTACGTACACACAAACGTACGTATGTAAATACATATAGATACCTACATGCATATACATACATGCATGCATGTGTGTTTGTGTAGATATATAGATAGATACATAAATAGATACATACCTATACACACATGTATTCATATATATATACCTATACACACGCACATGTATACATACATACATACCTATAAACACGCACATATACGTTTGTGAGTGTGTGAGTGTGTTGTGTATACATGTACATATGTATGTATGCACACACGTCTGTGCATAAATACACGGGCGGGCCGACATGCTTACAGGCATACATGCGTGTGTTTGTGTGTGGGGGCCTAGCGCCCTTGTATCTGTTTAAGGTAATCTTAACTGTTAAAGAAATAAACTAGCCTATTGATCAGTGCATGGCTATTGTCTGTCTTTTTGAAATAACTTTCATATGGGAGGGTTTATTCTTTAGTGTGGTTCTGGGATAGTCTAAAACCATTGCAGATTAGTAAGAGGAACAACATATTCATGATGTCATGTTGATGCAATGACCAACTATCCTGATGTTGGGGCAAAAGTCAAACCGACACGCTATGAACTACACCAATGTTTGCACATCGGATTATTCAATAGTGTTATATCACCAACTTTAATCGAACAGGGTTAGGATCTTGGGATGAATCATAAAAAGCACAGGATTAACCACCATAGCACAAGAACAAGCCAATCATACATAGACACAATATTTATACTGGTTCGGCTCAATCTATGGCCTACGTCTAATCTTCCGTTGTCACAGCTTTCACTTGATCAAAGATGTTTACAGAAAGCGATGACACAGGCTCCCAGATCTTCTCCAAACAATATGTAGCTCTCTTGACCAAATAATTCTAGCACTCTAGCGATTATAGGATCTCATGCATACAAGTAATGGAAAAAACCCAATCAGAAACTCTAGAAGATCTCACCATCCTAAGCTCAAGCCGACTCTGTCTTTCTCTTTCTCCTTCAAAGCAATCACCCAAACTTCGATTCTACCTCCCCTTGGGCTTAGGAGAGTCTTAAATATGGTTTAGGGGTCTTCTCAAATGATGGCTGTTCGATCTGACTTAAAATCAATCGAACGACCATGATAGATTTCTGCCCAGGTTGAAATCGCAGATGTGAGACATCTGATGCCAAGAGGCCAGACGTCTGGTGCCATAAGAGACAAGACACATCTTCAAGAAATCAGACGTCTGACCTAAGGTTGTCAGACATCTGGCGCCAAGAGGCCAGACGTCTGGTGCCATAAGAGACAAGACACATCTTCAAGAAATCAGACGTCTGACCTAAGGTTGTCAGACATCTGGGAAAATATTGATACAGTTTCTCGAGAGCAGCCAGTCTTTCGACTCCCATGCCTTCAGACGTCTGAAGGTATGTTGTGAGCATCTGGTCCTTCAGCCAGACGTTTGACGACGTCTGGCATATCTATCTGATGCGTTTTCCCTGGAGCGGCAGAACCAGAGTTTGGTCGTATACTACCAAACGTCTGTTGGCTGTGTAAATTCCAGAATTCAGTTTGAAGCATGAATTTCAACACTCTACAATGCTTCAAACTTTCTCCAACACACCAACAATACTCCAAGCATTAATAAGACACCCCCAAGCTTTGCATCATGGCTCTATCCTAATTCACATCATCTCTACCCAGATCTAGTATTTTTTGAAACACCAATGACAACGGGAAAAGTCAACCACTCACCAAGTAAAGTTCAAGCTCAAGCAATGCCTGAGATTGACACAGGAACTGTCTTTATGAACATATCTGCAGGATTATGATCCATTGCGACCTTCTCTAGTGCTATCATCTTCTCCCCCTCCTGTAGAAAGAAGTCTTACACTTCAATATGCTTGGTCTTCGAACTGTAGGCTTGATGATCTGCCAAGTGAATAGCGCTCTGGTTATCGCAATAAACCTTCGTCACTTCTTGTGGAATACCCAAGTCTCTCAGCAGACTTTGCAGGTATTTGCCTTCCTTGATCGCCTCAACTGCAGCTATTAGTTCTGCCTCCATGGTTGATAATGCTATAGTGGACTGAAGGACCGATCTCCAGGATATTGTAGTAGCGCCCAATGTGAACACATATTCAGTCGTAGATCTCTTTCTATCTCTGTTACCCGCATAATTTGAATCATAGAATCCAGATATTACCAACCCATCACTCTTGCCCTAACACAAACCAATGCTAGCTGTTCCCATCAGATATCTCAATACCCATTTCACATCCTGCCAGTGTTCCTTTCTTGGATTTGCCATATACCTACTAATGACTCTAATTGCCCGAGCCAAGTCTGTGCCCGTACAAACCATGACATACATCAGATTTACCATGTCACTAGTATATGTGACTTTAGACATGTAGCGTGTCTCCTCGTCAGTGCTCAGTGACTGTTTCACAAAAAGTTGAAAGTGAGCTTCTAGTGGCGTGGTGACAGGCTTCGCCTTCTCCATTTCATAGTGTGCTAGGACTTTCTTGATATAGCCCTCCTGGCTCAATCTCAACTCCCCTTCTTTTTGTCCCTGCTAATTTCCATTCCAAGGATCTTCTTTCCAGGCCCTAGATCATTCATGTCAAACTCTTCTGCAAGTTCCCTCTTCAACCTATTGATTTCCTTCTTGTCACGTGACGTAATCAGCATATCGCCAACGTACAAGAGCAAGTATATCCTCGACCCATCATCATATGTGCGAACATAAACACACTGGTCCTTTATATTCTGCTTAAAACCAATACTTAGCATGAAGAAATCAAATCTCTTATACCATTGCCTTGGACTCTGTTTAAAACTATATAAGGATTTCTTCAACTTGCATACCTTCTGTTCTTGTCCTTCCATCACAAAGCCTTCAGGCTGGCGCATGTAGATCTCTTCATCAAGCTCTCCATGTAAGAACACTATCTTCACATCCAGCCGCTCCAGCTATAAGTCTTGGGCTGTTACCAAGGCCAACAACACACGGATGGACGTGTGTCTCACCGCAGGCGAGAATATCTCATTCTAGTCTTCTCCTTTCCTCTGTGCAAATCCTTTGGCAACCGACCGAGCTTTATACGTCACATCGTCGCCATCTCCTTCATTGACTTTGTAAGCCCACTTACATCTAATGGCCTTCCTATCTTGGAGCAATTCTACCAATTCTCAAGTGCCATTTTTGTAAGAGATCCCATCTCTTCCATCGCTAGTCACCGTTCTGCAACTGCGCTCGATGTCTGGGCTTCATCAAATGTCAATGGCTCTTCGTGCTCTATGTTCATGGCACGTCTCACACCGCTTCCCATTATACTCGAGAGTAAGGACGTGAATGGGTCCACGATGTGCTTAAAACAAGGAGTATTTTTTTTCTTTTTTTCTTTCTTCCTCCTTGGTTTAAACACACTAAGCGTCTGTGATTTAAACTGCAGATCCTTACATGCTTATTTAAGAATAACACAAATATTTATCATTACAAATCAATTGTCTCAGAGTAAAGTACAACATTCGGTCTAGCATGACCCTTTACAATAATTGACATAAATTTGGTAAGAAAGGAAATAGCTTTTAAATGTAATCTGTTCCAAATACTCGACAGGCTTAGCATAGTTCCTGGCTACTGTGTCCACTTCCTGTTAAGCTCTTTTGGATAGTTACTCCTGAAAACCGACAGACATTTTAAGACAAAACATAATGAAATGCCCGTCAACGAGAGTTGCTCGGTAAGTATTTCTGATAATAAGATTTATACAGAATAACATGGTGATGAAGCAACATGATAATAATATGATTAAGAGAGCAAGTGTAAAACTAACTAGCAGTTAAAGCTTTGATATCAAATATCGCCAATTTAATAGATTATGGCATGAATAGAGTAAATATTGAATTTAATTGAAAAAAGCATGGGTAAGACTAACAGTTGAATATTTTAGCTACTGCTTATGTAGTATTGATAATGATTGAACAAAGAGTATTGTTAACCAATAACTTCATTAATATCCAAGTAATGACAGTTTATCAATATATGCTTAAAGGAAGCTGCACATAATATTTCAAGGGTATCACTAACATGGAGGCATATGAGATAAACATGAAATGCAAAGGCAGTATGTAATTCTAACTAGCCTTCATCATTATTGCAACCACCTGTTCTAACTCCATGTCCAAGGACACAATGTGTGACTAAAATGCACCCCGACATTGGAAGCTATCAGTGGCGCTACTTATCCACCCCATACCACGAGTGATGGTCAAGTTGCTTTCCTCCACTTAGTATGGTCAGATGCAAAGTCTTCGGGTGGATCCAGTCACTCCAGCATCATTTGTGACCATAGACTAACCCAATACCCACAAGTCAATTCAAGTGCCAGGTCTATGTGTTCTACCGATTGATAATATGCACCACCGTATACTTCCATCAGTCATATGACCATTTCTGCACAGTTGCATCATATCAGATGCATCTAACCTGCCCACGGTGTTTCATAGGTCCATGCAGTAGTCAACATAATTTTCATGGCGAGTGACAAGTCGCCAACTCATAATATACCATTTTATAATTATTGAATCAGGCATATCTAATATAAACGAATTCAAAAACATATAAAACGTAGCACATGAGTACATCTAGGTCAGAAATAATTTTCTAAGTCTAACATGCATGTTTCCTAATTTTTAAACAATTAATAAGCAGTTTTTCTAATTTTAAATGGCCAAAAACTAATTTTTGAATTTAAAAATGAATTTCTAAAGTTGCTTCACAATTTATTTAGAGAAAACTACATGTTAGAATCTTATGCAAAATATATAAAAATATTCGTCTTAACTAGCAGATTCATAGAAAATTTTATTGCATTTAAGTTTATGTAAAATTTGGTAGTAGTAATTAATTTAGCTAAATTAGCATAAGTAGCATATCTTTAAAAATCTATTATGATAGAAATACTTGCCTTCAAGGTACGAGACAAGCGCCTACGCGTTCGTGACAAAGCACTGGATTTTCTGGTGGTCTCTGTTCATTCTTCCGATACTAGTATCACTATTCGTACGTATACATATAATAATACATATTATTATTATATTCTTATAAAACTCTCTCTCTCTCTCTCCCCCCTCTCTTACTCCTCTCTTTCTCCATGCAGTGCACGTTACAACTTTTAATTTTTAGTATTAATCTTTCATGCAGTTAGTAAATATCCAAGCTATGTAACTTCTATAGCTTGGTATGCAACTTTGAGGAGAAGTAGCAGCACGTTCCTGCCACACGATTTGCCGGCAAGAAGGGGAAATGAGGGGGTGCACAGGGCATGGGTGTGTTTGTTAGCACTGTGGAGAGGTCGGGCTGAGGCTGGAAAAGGGAAGAAGAAGAATAGGGGTGCTTGGCTTCTTCGTCGAGGCGCGTCGGAGAGGCCGAGGGGGAGCTCAGGACGTCGGAGATGGTGGAGGAGCTCGAGAGGAAGCCGAGGTACAGGGAGCATGCAGCTCGTCGGAGCTCGACGGAGATGGGACGTCGGTAGTGGCTCGGTTGAGGCGGGGAAGAGCGTAGAAGGAAGAGCTTGGGGAGCTCGGGTGACTTGGCGGTGGGTGCAGGGCGTCGTCGACGTGGAGAGGAAGGAAGCTTGGGCGAGGTTGTGAGCTTGGATCGGTTTTCTGGGCTCGGTGGTTTGAGGGGGAGGCCGGAGTGGGGGTGGGGTGAAGTCGGAGGTGGGGATGCCGATACAGTGGTGGCTGTCGGAGGGGGGTCGTCGGGGTGAGGCAAGCTCGGAGAGAAAGGGCGTGGGTTGGCCGCAGGAATGGGTATGTGTGTAGAACGAAGGAGGGGGAGAGTTAAGTTGTGTGGAGATGAGAGGAGATGAGGGGTTTATAATACAAAATATTAATATAATAATAATAATTAATAGGTGTAATTAATAGGGGGTTGGTTAGTGTTGACTAACCTTATAAAATAGGATTAGTGTGTAACACATGGAGGTGGCTGCCGACATGGGAGGATAATTAGCATATGTAATTATGTTAAGATAAAACGTAATTAGTAAGGGTAAATGGTAATTAGTAAAATGTATTATTATAATATTAAAATATCATTTTTCACATTTGACTCCGAAAAATTTCAGAATAAATGACACATGTTCGTATCATCGCGAGGATCATAGAAATAATGCCCGTTTCAGAATTTGAGCTACGAAAGTATGAGTTTTGAGCCAAAATGTTTTATCAGTCGTGGTTGCGGGGCTGCGGGTTTTGAGTCGATTTGACCTCAGAAAAATACGTAAAAAAGAAAATATTTAAAGATCATAGAATCATATTTATTAAAGTTTAAAATTATTTTGATAACATTTATATTGAAAAATAATTAGTAAAACTATTTCAATGATATTGATAAAAAATATATTTAAAAATCATTTAAAGTATTTATAACTGTTTCAGAGTGTTTTCTCACTACAAAAGCGTTGACCGTGGACTCCCCGGTCAACGTGGTCAAAGGGCCGACTTGGGTCCCTCGGGTGCGTCGAGTCCGTGAAGACGCGGCGCAAATCTGAGTTGTGGATGACGTGGAGCACTTCGGCTGGGCCGGGTCTGGATCCTCGGCCTCAGGGGGGGCGAGGGGAAGCCTCGGCCCAGCGGGAGACGCTCGGCCTCGGACGGTCTGATGACGAGGGATAGTCTCGGCGCCTCGTGAGCGGAGGGGAAGCCTCGGCTCGGACGGACGTGCTCGGCCTCGGTCGGTCGGACGACGAGGGGTAGCCTCCGTCGCCTTGCTTGATACGTGGCCGGTGTGGGGCGGAGGGGAAGCCTCGGCCCGCGGATCTGATTTCCTCCTGCGCAGACGAGAACACTCGTCAGGGGGGCCGGACCTTGGTTCCGGCCAAATCCCCTCCGATGCCTAAGTCAGACGATGATCTGAAAGAGGAGGCTCGGCGGAGACGGTTCGACTCGAGAGGAGATCGGAACGTCGTCTACCGGCACGAGCGGGGGAGGAAGGAGAAGAAATGGGGGAACTAGGTCGTTGATGGAGTACCTTAGGTTTTAGTTACCTTAGATGCCGTACTTTGTTCAGTTGTCCTCCTAGCCCGTTTATAGGCCTCCCGCCGTGACTGCCCATGACCCACGTCCCTCGTCCGCTCCCAATCGTGCCCCCTCAATCCGCCTCCCCTTCGCCGCTCCCTGCGCCATCCCAGCACCTCCCCATAACGGCCATTAAGTGGTCACGGGATTGGGGGAACGGTTATCGCTGGAGTGGGCGAGTGACTGGCGCGTTATCGGGGCCGGGTCGGATCGATATTGAGGGGTCCTCTATGGGGCCTTGTCGGGCGGGCCTGATCGCGCAGATGGGCTTCCGATCGGCAGTCGGGTATCTGGGCTCGTGTCTTTCGGGCTTCGGCCAAATAGGCGTAACAATTGCCCCCATTGGTCAGGTCGATCGGCCTCGGCTGGTTCGGCTCGGCCGATGTGACTTCCGCCGATTTCGACAGGCTCGTCAGTCGATGCCGACTCATTAATTGGTCGTCATCATGAGTTGGTCCATTCGATACTTTTAAGGCGCGGGTTCCGAAGCGCCGTCGATCCCCTGATGTTGCCACGTGTAACTGCGGGTTCATCCCCACCGCTCGCGGGGTCGCCTTAGGTAGAGAAGCCGGGTGGGTTGTGAGCCGCCATCCCGTCATTTTCCTCTTTGTGTTGATCTTGATCTTGCCTGAACTCTGCCTCATGTCGTCTTCCTCTGCCACTGGTTCGGGTCGGCCGGAGCGTGACGCCGCTCCTGGCCTGGTGGATAGTCCTCCTTCGGCGATTCGTCGGCACGGGGGAGAACTTTTAGGGGTGCCCCCGGAGGTCTTGTCGTGGCCTTCGTCGATCTGTGCCACCGCCATCGGGAGCATGCGCTCCGCCTACCTGCTTCCGCTTTACTCGGCTCGTGCTCCCGGGTCCGACGAGCGGATCTGCCTTCCCGGTCCCAACGAGGTTGGAATATACGAGAAGTGCTTCCGCTTCGGGCTTCGTTTCCCGCTCCACCCCTTCATCGTTGAGTTCCTTCAGGCCCACAACGTGGGCTTGTGCCAATTCTGCCCCAACGCCGTCGGGCTCCTCGTCGGGTTCGTCGTCGTCTGTATGCTAAGGGGAGTGGCACCCTCTCTCCGTCTCTTCGCCCAGTTCTACCGCCTGAGTCACCACCAATCGGGGGCGTGGATTTACATCAGCGCCCGCCCGAAGATGACCCTGGTGCTGGGGTTGCCGAGCTCCCTGAAACGTTGGAAGGGGGAATATGTGTTTGTCACGTTCCCGTCGAGTGTACCTTTCCCGGTTCGGTGGGGAGCGGCCGGCGCGGTCATTCTCGATCTGGGTGAGCCGACTGCCGCCGAGCTGCAGACGTCGAAGGACCTGCTGGCGATTCCTGCGAGGGAGCGGACGATCGACGTCCTATTTAGCGACCATAACTTGCGCAGGACGGTGTGGCCCTTGGGTAAGCTCTCCGAATATTCGCCATTCGAGGTTGCCCGGGCTTTTCTCGGTCTCTCACTTCTTCTTTGGGTGCAGGTGGATTCCCTCTCGGTCCTTCTCCCGCCAGCACTCACGTGCAGGCCCCAGATCCTGATCCGCGCAGGAGGGATCACGTGTTGGAGGTCCGGAAGAAGCAGCGGGTCGTGACCTCGACTGGAGGCTCCAAAAGGAAGAAGGGGCCATCCCCCTCTATCCCCTTGTTGGGGCCTTCCAAGAGGATCCGTGAGGGGGTCGAGGGAGTTGACGTCCCGCCGGCTGCCGATCAGCTCCGACCTGCCCCTGTTGAGGTTGCCTGGCCGTGGGTTGGCCCTTCGCCTCTCCCGGGCGGTTCTCTCCCTGATGCCTACGATCGGTATCTAGGCGCGTTCCGCTCCGACCCCGGCGAGTTTCCTTCTTCAGGGGAAGGCCTTCTTCGTCCACGCTTCCCAGTGGGGGAGAAGGAATCGGTGTTTTTGAGCCGCGGGGCCGCCGCACGAGTGGCCGAGAACTGTTGCCTCCCTCCCGATCAAGCCGTGTTGGATGGAGTTAGAGGTGACTGTTTGGCCACCTTTGTGATTCAGGCCGGCCAACAGGTAGAGTGTCTCCGCCTGTCCTCCCTCCAGCTGCTTTCGCCGTCTTACCTTTGTTGCCTTGGTGCAGTTGTCCTCGGTGGGTCTCTCGATGAGGCGCCAGTTTGCGGCGCTTCCCAAAGCCAAATCCGATGCCGGGCGGGATCTTGAGGCCCACGGTGATGAGGGAGAGGCAGGTCAGTTAGAGGAAGTGCGGGTCAGGTCCTTGGAGACCCGCGTAACTGAGCTGTCCTCTGCCTTGGAAGAGGCGGACCGGGAGAGGGCCTTGGCTCTGACAGCAAAGTCAGAGGCCGAGGCGCGGGTCGCCGAGCTTTTGGGAGATGCCGACGCGTCCGGGGGAACCGAAAAGATCCCCGTCTCCGTTGCTGCCCCGAGGCCCTGGAGCTCTCCGATCGTCTGGAGGCGGAGGAGGAGCAGGTGAGGGCTCTCCTTGCTCAACTTGGCGAGAGATCCCGGGAGATCGAGAAGGAGAGGGCGGAGCACCAACGCCAGATCGAGATCTTAGAGGCTCGGGTGCGCGGGCTTGAGGAGGTGGATCCGGCCCGGATCGCCCAAGACGCCGTGGCTGAGTATGCCACCGCCTTCGTGGAGTCTGCTTTGGCGGAGGCGTTTGAGAAGGGCTTCGTCCGGTGTCAGTCTGAGATCCAGAAGAAGTTCCCGCTCTCGGGAGTCAACTTCGAGGATCTCCGGATGCACTCTGACGGCGAACGGAGTGTGGGGGATGGCCCAAGCGGACCGCCAGCCTGTGGCTCCACGGGTGCTCCTGGAGATGAATGAGGGAGGGGAATGCCCCTCGACCTCTTCGTGCGTCTCTCTGTACATCTTTTTGCTTATCTGGAAAGGAACGAACTTAAATAAATTTATTTCACAGAAAACAGTACATTTATTGAAAGTACTTGCGTAAATGCTCCGCATTCCAAGCGTGGGTGAGAATCCTCCCCTCCATATTGGCTAGACGGTAGGTTGCGGGTCCGAGGACCTCGATGACTTTGTAGGGTCCTTCCCATTTAGCCGCGAGCTTCCCCTGGCGAGCGGTATCCGGGTTGAAGCCTGCCTTCCAGAGGACCAGGTCCCCAAGGTGGAAGCTTCTTCCCCTGACCCGAGTATTGTAGTATCGGGCCACCTTCTGCTTCTGGCGGATGATGGTGGCCAGGGCTTGCTCCCGCCGCTCGTCGAGGAGCTCCAGACTGAGCTCCAGACCTTGCGAGTTCCTGTCTTCGTCAAAGCATTTGAGGCGGAGAGATTCTTCACCCAACTCGACCGGTACCACCGCCTCGGCCCCGTAGGCAAGCATGAACGGGGTTTCACCGGTGGCCTCCTTGTGGATCGTCCGGTATGACCAGAGTATCCCGGGGAGCTCTTCTGGCCAGTTTCCTTCGGCGTCCTTCACTTTCTTTCGGAGGGGCTCTATGATGCATTTATTGGCTGCTTCCGCCATTCCGTTGGTCTGGGGGTGTGCTACAGAGGCGAAGAGAAGCTTGATCCCCCATTCCGCGCAAAAGTCTTTGAACCCCGCGGAGTCGAACTGTTTCCCATTGTCTGTGACGATGGCCCGTGGCACTCCGAATCTGGAGACGATGGAATTCCACACGAAGCTTTTCGCTTTCTTCCACGTGATGGTGGCCAATGGTTTGGCCTCGATCCATTTGGTGAAGTAGTCCACCACCACAATCAGATATTTCCGCTACCCCCCGGCCTGGCTTAAACGGTCCGAGGATGTCGAGCCCCCATTTCGCAAAGGGGATGGGGCTCACGATAGGGATGAGCTCCGACGGGGGAGTTGAGGTGTGGTGGGCATACCTCTGACATTCTTGGCATTTTTGGACGTAGTTCGTTGCGTCTTGGACAAGGGTCGGCCAGTAGTATCCCTGCCTCAAGATCTTCTGTGCGACCATCTTGCCCCCGTGGTGATTTCCGCAGATCCCTTCGTGAACCTCCCGTAGGACGTAGTCGGCTTCCTGCGGTCCGATGCATTTCAGATATGGGAGGACATCCGCCTTCGTCCAGCGTCTCCGGTAGAGCGTCCCCTCATGGATCACGTATCGGAGCGCCTTCCTTTCCAGGGTCCGACGCTCGTCCCAATCCGTCGGCACCTCCCCATGAGTGAGGTACCGTATGATTGGGTCCATCCAGGTGGGATCCTGATCGATCGCCATCACCTCCTGCTCTTCCGTGCTGGGGGACTGCAGGTTCTCCACGTAGATGGTGCGGCCCAGCTCCTTAGGCGAGGACGAGGCTAGCTTCGACAACGCATCTGCCCGTGCATTCTCCGATCGTGGGAGATGCAAGACTTCCACGTTTTTGAAACTGGATAACGCCGCTTTGGCGACGGCGAGATACCTCTGCATCGCTTCCTCCCGCGCCTCATAACTTCCCAGAAGTTGGTTGACAATGAGCTTCGAGTCGCTGAGGAGGCGTACGGACTCTGCCCCGAGCTCCAGGGCCAGTCTCAGGCCGTTGATCACCGCTTCGTACTCCACCACGTTGTTGGTGGCTGGGAACTCGAACCGCAACGCGTATTCCACGATGTTCCCTTCCGGAGATCGGATCGCAATCCCAGCCCCGCCTCCTGACTGTGTGGCCGATCCGTCCACATGGACTATCCACGCTCCTGGGACTCCTGACTGGAGGTGGTCAGCCGAAAGAAAAGACAGGGGTTGGGCAATTACCGTTGCTGGGCCTCCTTCTTCCGGGGGGTGTTCTCCTTCCGTTGTGCATTCAGCGATGAAGTCGGCCAAAGCCTGCCCTTTGATGGCCGTGCGTGGTTTGAATCGGAGGTCGAACTCGCTCAATTCCACCCCCCAGTTTAGCATCCTTCCCATTCGATCGAATCTCTTGAGATTCTGCTCCAGTTGTGAGTCGGTCAAGACCAGTATGGTGTGGGCCTGGAAATAGGGCCTGAGCCTTCGCGCTGAGAGAACGAGGGCGTGCGCCAGTTTCTCCATGGGCGAGTACCGCGTCTCCGCCCCCTTCAAGATCCGGCTCGTGTAGTACACCGGCCACTGCACCCCACCGTCTTCCCTGATCAGCACCGAGCTCACTGCTTCCTCCGCGCACGCTAGGTAAAGGCTTAGCGACTCCCCTTCTCGTGGCTTGGACAGGAGGGGCGGGCTGCGGAGGTACTCCTTGAGATCCGCGAACGCCCTGGAGCAGTCTTCGTCCCATAGTATCGCCTTCCTATTGTCCGATGGTTCCGCGATCGCCTTCCTCAGAACTTTGAAGAAGGGGAGTGATCTTTCCGCAGATTTGGAGAGGAATCGCCCCAAGGCTGCGATGCGCCCATTCAGCCTCTGCAGTTCTTTGATCGTCGTCGGCTCCCGCATGTTGATCAGTGCCTCGATCTTGTCAGGATTAGCTTCAATGCCACGGTTAGTTATCATAAATCCCAAGAATTTGCCAGATCTTACCCCGAACGTGCACTTTGTGGGGTTGAGTCGAATGTTGTGTCGCCGCAACCGCTCGAAGGTTTCACGAAGGTCGGCGATGTGGTCTTCCGGCTTTCTCGACTTGACAAGCATGTCGTCGACGTATACCTCCAGGTTCCTCCCAATCTGGGAGTAAAAAACCTTGTTGACCATTCTCTGGTAGGTGGCCCCTGCGTTCTTCAAGCCAAAGGGCATCTTCTTGTAGCAGTATGTTCCCCGGTCCGTCGTGAAGGCTGTCATCTCTTCGTCCCGGGGATCCATCTGGACTTGATTGTACCCTGAGTAGGCGTCCATGAAGCTAAGCATCTCGTATCCCGAGGCGTTGTCCACCAGGTGGTCAATGCGCGGCAGGGGGTAGCTGTCCTTGGGACAGGCTTTGTTGAGGTCACTGAAGTCCACGCACATTCGCCACTTCCCATTGGGTTTCCTGACCATCACCACGTTCGATAGCCACTCCGGGTACCAGACCTCTCGTATGAAGCCGGCGTCGAGGAGACGCTCCACTTCCTCGGAGGCCGCTTTCATCTTCTCGTCGCCCAGGTTCCGCTTCTTCTACCTGACCGGCTTGAAGTTGGGGTCGGCGTTGATCTGGTGGACGATCACCTGGGGATCTACGCCGGGCATGTCCTCTGGTGACCAAGCAAAGACGTCTAGGTTCGCTTCCAGGCACTCGACCAGTTGGCTCCTCAGGTCGTGGCTTAGCCCTCTCCCGATTGAGACGAACCTGCCCTCGACGTCCGTGACCGGGATCTGCTCTTGTTCCTCCGCAGGGGTGGGTCTCGGCCCGCCCCTTAAGTCGAGTGCGGCCATCCGGTCGACTAGACGATCTTCGGGACCTTCCTCCTCCAGTTGATAGCAGGTATTCGGTCTCCCCGCATCGCCTTCGACCTGCCCCATCCCCCTGGGCGTTCGGAACTTGATAGTCTGATGGAGGGTCGAGACAACTGCGCCGATGGCGTTGAGAAGGGGTCGGCCGATGATTCCGTTGTATTCTGACCCGATCCCCAGTACGATGAATTCTACCGCCAAGGTCACCGAGTCTGGCGGGCCTCCGAGTGTTACTGGGAGATGGATCGTGCCGATGATGGGGGTGGAATGACCCGTGAATTCTACCACGGGACCCGAGCGAGGTTGCAAGTCTTCCTTCCGCCGCCCCATATTCTCCAGGGTTGACATGAAGAGGACGTCGCAGGAGCTGCCGGTGTCGACGAGCAGTCGCCGTACCATGGTTGTGTCGATGATCACCGACACCACCAAAGCTACGTCCGATCTGCGCGCTGTTACAGACGTGCTCGGCCTCCCGACCGGTAGGGTCGGTGAGGGCTTCCCGGTCTCACGATCCTCCTCGCGCTGGGCCCGGGCCCACTCTTGCCAACGATGGCGGGCCCTGTCGCTTCGCGTCTGGGCCTTGCTCTCCCTTCGACGAGATGGGTGAAGTCGTGTCATTGCAGGTGTGGTTTGTTTCTTCGTGGGACAGTTCGTTCCCACAGACGGCGCCAGATGTTTCAGAGTGTTTTCTCACTACAAAAGCGTTGACCGTGGACTCCCCGGTCAACGTGGTCAAAGGGCCGACTTGGGTCCCTCGGGTGCGTCGAGTCCGTGAAGACGCGGCACAAATCTGAGTTGTGGATGACGTGGAGCACTTCGGCTGGGCCGGGTCTGGATCCTCGGCCTCAGGGGGGGCGAGGGGAAGCCTCGGCCCGTCGGGAGACGCTCGGCCTCGGACGGTCTGATGACGAGGGATAGTCTCGGTGCCTCGTCAGCGGAGGGGAAGCCTCGGCTCGGACGGACGTGCTCGGCCTCGATCGGTCGGACGACGAGGGGTAGCCTCTGTCGCCTTGCTTGATACGTGGCCGGTGTGGGGCGGAGGGGAAGCCTCGGCCCGCGGATCTGATTTCCTCCTGCGCAGACGAGAACACTCGTCAGGGGGGCCGGACCTTGGTTCCGGCCAAATCCCATCCGATGCCTAAGTCAGACGATGATCTGAAAGAGGAGGCTCGACGGAGACGGTTCGACTCGAGAGGAGATCGGAACGTCGTCTACCGGCACGAGCGGGGGAGGAAGGAGAAGAAATGGGGGAACTAGGTCGTTGATGGAGTACCTTAGGTTTTAGTTACCTTAGATGTCGTCCTTTGTTCAGTTGTCCTCCTAGCCCTTTTATAGGCCTCCCGCCGTGACTGCCCATGTCCAACGTCCCTCGTCCGCCCCCAATCGTGCCCCCTCAATCCGCCTCCCCTTCGCCGCTCCCTGCGCCATCCCAGCACCTCCCCATAACGGCCATTAAGTGGTCACGGGATTGGGGGAACGGTTATCGCTGGAGTGGGCGAGTGACTGGCGCGTTATCGGGGCCGGGTCGGATCGATATTCAGGGGTCCTCTATGGGGCCTTGTCGGGCGGGCCTGATCGCGCAGATGGGCTTCCGATCGGCAGTCGGGTATCTGGGCTCGTGTCTTTCGGGCTTCGGCCAAATAGGCGTAACAATAACTATTTAGATGATACTAAAAAGTATAAAAATATATTATATAATTTTTGGAAAACCCATTTTGATCATATATATCTAAAAATCATATACGCATATAAACAAACTATTTTAAAAAATCACCTAAACTCATTTAAAAATATCTTTGGAATTATTTATATTATAAAATATGTATTGATGGATTCGGGCCGTTATAGTGCATATGCTTTCATATCGTCAAATGTAAATGTAGAAGTAGAATAGCTCCACGCTCCAAGTCTATCTGGTGCTCTCCTAGTCCTTGATGACTGCCACACCTCCAGTTGACTCTGGGTATGAACCTCACCATGAGTCTGAATCTGATCCGTCTGTATCTGCTCTCTCTCAGCAGTCGGGTCCTAGCTTGTCTCAGCATCTTGTATCTCTATCTCCAGGGTAGGTAGCTCAACCTCGGCCTCCTTAGAACTCTGTCCATCATTTGATTGAGTCATCTCCGGCCTGACCATTGACAATTCATCAAATGTGACATGTCTACTGGTGAACGTCTCCTTGGACACATGATCTAGCAACCTGTATTCCTTTACTCATTCGAGGTTTCCAAGCAAAATGGCCTTCCTGGCACTCGAATTAAGCTTGTCCTCCTTCTGCAAAGCATACGTAGGACATCCAAACACCTTCAAGTACAAGTAGTCACCAGTCTTCTATGTACACTCTTCCTCAGGAATTTTGAAACTGATCGCCGAAGATGGTAGTTTGTTGATGAGATGCATGTCGATAGACACAGCTTCACCCCAGTATTCCTTCGGGAGTCCAGGAGTCAACCTCAAGCAACACCACTTCTCCATCAATGTATGGTTTAATCTTACTGCAACACCATTTGATTGTGTATCACCAGGCATAGTGTAGTGCCTCAAAATACCTTGTGATTTGTAGAATTTTTTGAACATCCTCGACGTGTATTCTCTACCGTTTTCTGATCTCAACACCTTGACGGCATTCCCAAACTGCTTTTCAACAAAAACTTTCCAAGCATTAAACTTCTCAAAGATCTGATCTTTTGATTTCATCAAATAGATCCACACCTTCCTCGAGTAGTCATCAATGAAGAACATGAAATACTTTACTTCCCCAATGGTAGGTACAGAAGTTGGCCCTCATACATTTGAATGTACATAATCAAGTGGCTCTTTGGTGCTATGCTCTGCGGTCCTAAAGTGTGACTTTGTCAACTTTCTTCTACACACTTCTTGCAGAACTCCAATCTCTCATCTCTGGCTTCTATCAGCTTCCTTTTGCAAAGCACATCCAATGACTTTACTTGAATGTTCAAGGTGAAGATGCCATAATTTTGTCGATTCTTCACCATCTGTGTCTTAAGAGATGCTAGCTTCAACCTTCACGGTATGCCCCTGCAGCGCATATAAATTCTGTACTCTCTTTCCCTTCATCACGAGTACAGAACCCTTTGACACCTTCGACAGGTCACCTTCAATGACTGTCCTGCACCCAAATCCAGTTAAAGCACCAAGACACATTTATAAGTGTTCTGATGACTCCATCGTGCATTTCGATCCCCGCACTTCTCCAACTCCCACAGTCTTGCAAGCCATATTGTTTCCTATCAGCATGTTACCACCTTCCCTAGAACAATACGAACTAAACCAGCTTCTATGCAGTGTCATGTGGAAGGAGCATCCCGAATCCAAAAGCTATGAGATCCCAAGATCTCCAGATGCAGTCGCCATCAGAATCTCACCATCGTCGTTGACCTTGCTACTAATTCCCACAGAAGCAGAACCAGAAGCATCTTCCTTTCCCTTTCTATTCTTTTTTGGCTTAGGGCAGGCTCTTCTCCAATGTCCAGTCTCCTTGCACAAGTGACATATGTCCATGTGCCATCGTGATTTAGATCTCGAACGGCCATTGTCCTTAGAACCATGGCGGCCTTTGGAATCCTGACGTTCCCTAATGAAAAGTGCACCCCCTTAATCACTACTCTTTCGACCAGTCAATTTAACACGTGTACCTCGGATTTAACCTCCTCCAGAGATAGTGTTTCATGTCCATATACTATGGCCTAACCAATGGGTCGAAATCATCCGTTAGAGAATACAACAATATCATCGCCAATTGCTTGTCCCCGATGGTCGCCCTAACCAATGGGTCGAAATCATCCGTTAGAGAATACAACAATATCATCGCCAATTGCTTGTCCCCGATGGTCGCCACTATATTCATCAAGTCAGACACAATCTTCAGAAAACTATCGATGTGATCCTTAACATGTGTTCCCTCTCTCATTTTCACCATATATAACTGTCAAATACAACCTGCTCGTCAGATTCTTCTTTGCATAAAGTTCCTCAAGCATCTTCCAAAGCTTCTCCGTAGTAGCTTCCTCAGATACTTTCCTGAGTATTTCATCTGAAAGTGATAACTGCATGTATTTAATGCCTTTCTCTCCATCTCAGATTTCTGTGCCTTCGTGACATACTTATCAAGATTGTCTTTCTCAAAGACGACCTGGTAGCATTTGTCTCTCATCAGAAAAGCATTCATCTTTAATCTCTAAAGATTGAAGCCATTTCTCCCAGTGAACTTGTCCATTGTAAACGATGTGGTGAAGACGCCATCTGGACTTCTTACTTCCCCCTCAGTAATGCTCTGATACCACTTGTTGGGGGCAAAAGTCAAACCGACACGCTATTGACAACACCAATGTATGCACAAAGGGATAATTAATAATAACATATCGCTAACTTTAACCAAATAGAGTTAGAATCCTGGGATGAATCATACAAAGTACAAGATTAACCACAACAGCTCAAGAAAAAGCCAAAGCCAATCACACAGAGACATAATATTTATACTGGTTTGGTCCAATCTATGGCTTACGTCCAGTCTTTCGTTGTCACGGCTTTCATTAGATCAGAGATGTTTACAGAAAGAGATTACATCGGCTCCCAAATCTTCTTCAAACAATATGTAGCTCTCTTTACAAAATAATCCTAGCACTCTAGCGATTACAGAATCTCAAGCATACGAATAATGAAGAAAACACAATCAGAAACATGAGAAGAAGACTATCTCACCTTTCCAAGCTTATAAGCTTAAATAGTGTTTAGGGGTTTTCTCAAATGATAGTCGTTCGATCTGACTTAAAATCAATCGAACGGCCATGATAGATTTCGGCCTAGGCTGAAATCGTAGCGGTCAGACGTCTGGCACCATAAGAGACGAGTCATATTTTCAATCAGACGTCTGACTCAAGGTTGTGGAAAAATATTGATACCGTTTCACGAGAGCATCCAATCTTTCGACTCCTATGCCTTCAGACGTCTGAAGGCAAGTAGCCAGACATCTGGTCCTTTAGCCAGACGTCTGATCGTCCAACGTCTGGCGTATCTGTCTAATATGCTTTTCTTGGAGCGACAAAACCAGACGTATGGTCCTATACTACCAGACGTCTGGTGGATGTGTAAATACCAGAATTCGGTATGAAGCATGAATTTCAACACATGATGCTTGATAATGTTGAGGGGAAAACCAGACGTCTGAAGGAAGTTCTTTGCCAGGGATATTACCTGGAATTCTACCGTTCTGTTGTTTCTTGTTTTATATGCATACCCTTGTTTTAGTCTTTAGTATCTGAAATCTCATTTTTATTCCAGGATTTCTTTCACCTTTCACCTGATGTTTTGTGTTGTTTCACAAAGCAAGACATGTTGTCGTGCTTGTTTTTGTTATCTTATTTTTGAAGGGAATAAACACACATGATTTCATTTATCATATTTGCTTGGCAGCTCATTAAAAAAGGCAGATAATTAACACGAGACCTAGTGGCGCTTGTACGGATATAAAAGATAGTATTTTTTTCTATTTCTAGCACGACAGATAGACTGTTGTACTTTATGTGCTGCTTATCCCACATGTGGACACTTTTGTGAGAGTGTCTGGGAAGAGAGTAGAACGTACTTATTCCTTATTAGGTGTGCTTTTTTGCTTATTAAGGCATGTTGCTCAGCCAGTCGTGTTGATCTTGTTATAAGCTCTTTACATCCATCTCCTTGCATTTCAGCTTGCATTATCTCCCATGGGATCCATATCTAATGATGATGGCACTATTTGAAATAGTTATCACATGCAGCTTTTTAGTAATTTCAGATACTGTGGTAGCTATGTCCTTAGTCATGACAATCATTTTATTTAAATTTTCAGTGACATTGTCATCTTCTTGCATATGACATGAATTATATTTTATGCATGGATGTTCACTTCCGAATTGGTGTCATACTTTTCATATAGCCTGTCACATTTCATTGGCAGTGCTATAGTTCTCAAATACCTTTATTATGCTATCTTTCATGAATATAAGCATCATGTTTTTAGCCTTCTTCTCATTGATATACATTAGTCAAACTCATTTTTCTAAGTATCAGTAGGATTTTTGACGAGAGTTGAAGCATAGGCCTCAATGACACTATGTAGACTGTCAAGTATAATTTCGTATTTTATTTTTATATGCCACATGTCATAGTTAGAACCATTAAAGTGTTATATCTTAGCCAGTTCAGATGCAATCAATTTACAAGCCATTGATTTGTCGATGTGTTATAGAATGAACAATGAGGTCTTAATAATTGAACAAAGAACTATTAATTTAAGAAATAAATTTTAATTTTCTATTTTAGTGTGTATATATAGTTTTATTAAACTGAATTTCATAAATATATAATTTAATGTAAATTTCAGTTCTTAATAAACAGATTTTTTAGTTATTAGTATTATATTTAAAATAATTTTAGAAATGAATTTTAGGGTTACTGTTTTTAATAAAATCTTAGTTTTTTTAATATTTGCAGTTTCAGGTTTTTTAAAATTGCAGTTTCAGTTTTTTTATTTCTACAGAAATGAAATAAATTAAAATTGCAAAGATAATTTTATTTAGGCCTACTATTTTCACTTTTTTATCTTAATGATTCTGTAATTGTTTATGTTTTAATTTTTTTTTAAATTTCATTTCTCTATTTTACTTTAGTTTATTTTTAATTTAATTACATTGTTTTAAAATGTTGATAACCGAATAATTATGTATGTGTGACAATAAAATTTTCAAAATTTTATTTTTAATTAAAATATGAAGTGATCACATGTTCAATAAGAATTAACAGTGGTGCAAATTTTAATTAGGTTTTAAGGAAGATCGAGCTATACAACATCTAATGAAATAAAATTAAATAAATAAAAAATGAAGCTTTGTGGCCGGATCGAGACCGACGGAGGGAGACCGGGCTGACAGTGATGCATTGGAGTGGTTCATGGGCCGAGGTCAGTGGATTAAGCAGATTAGGTGTGTCAGATCTGGTTGCATTGTTTGCATGTGACCTCGTCATTTTCGGGCTAAGTCGTCGCATGGTGTTGCTCAAAGGGGGGATGTTGCGGTCATTGTAGGATCTTGATGGCAGCATTGATCTCGTTGATGGATGTATGAAGCGGAGGAGAACGGTGGACGAGTCGTTGACACCGTGCAATCTGGATCTGTGCCTGACACCGAGATCGAGGTAGGGGAAAGGAGGTCAATGACTAGTGCCGAGAGCAGATCTGGGGAAATGTAAGATCGTGGGGGTTATTTCTTACCGAAAAAATGAAGGGATGAGAAAACTGTGTTTTTGTGGGGAAGAGAGATGAGGGAGAGGGACACGTAGCTCGGAGAATTGGATTGATGCGTCGTGACATCGATTGGCATGGCAGAGAGGTGATGGCGAACAAAGAAAAGAGGAACGGGTGGTGGTTTTTTTGTTTGCGACGTTCGGATCGAGACAACCTGGCTCTGATACCAATGTCGGATGTAGATTAGAGAAAAAGAGAAGAGGTTTCTTTGGGGGATTTTGAAGAGTGGGATGTTTCTTCATAATAGAGGAGAAAAACACTTATATATATACTAGTCATTACCCGTGCCCATAGGGCACCGTTTATTTAATGGCTGAGTTTTTCCCCCCACAAATTTCAAGTTCCCCAAAATTTCAAGTTTTCCCATGAAATTTCAAGTTTTCCCCGCAAATTTAAGTTTTCCCTCAAAATTTAAGTCCCCCCAAAATTATCATTGTCACCTAGGACAAATTTGCCACATATGACATAGCTTTGTCCTAGTATGATAAGATTCAAAATCTTCAAAGGACTGGAAAAAAAATGGTCGGAAGGGGGGAGAATAAAAGGTGTGGGTGGGTGTGTGGGGAGGGTCCAGGGGCAAAAATGCAAAAAACCGGGGTTGTATGTGCAAAATTCCCCACCTCCTCTCTTATCCCTCAAAAGCTCATCTCTTATATTTTTTCTTATCCAATTTCCCTCTTTTATATAATAAAAATCCAAATTATCTTATCCAATTTCTCTTGATAACACCCTCTTTTATATAATAGATATCAAAATTATCTTATCCAATTTCTCATGTCCAAATTCCCTTATCCAATTTCTCTTGATAACATCCCTTTTTTATATAATAGATATCCAAATTCTCTTATCCAATTTCTCATGTTCAAATTCTCTTATCCAATTTCTCTTGATAACATCCCTCTTTTATATAATAGATATCAAAATTATCTTATCCAATTTCTCATTTCCAAATTCTCTTGATAACATCCCTCTTTTATATAATAGATATCCAAATTCTCTTATCCAATTTCTCCTGTCCAAATTCTCTTATCTAATTTCTCTTGATAACATCTCACTTTTATATAATAGATAGATATCCAAATTCTCTTATCCAATTTCTAATGTCCAAATTCTCTTATCCAACTTCTCTCGATAACATCCCTCTTTTATATAATAGATATCCAAATTCTCTGATCCAATTTCTCATGTCCAAATTCTCATATCCAACTTCTCGTGATAACATCCCTCTTTTATATTATAGATATCCAAATTCTCTTATCCAATTTCTCATGTACAAATTCTCTTATCCAACTTCTCTTGATAACATCCCTCTTTTATATAATAGATGTCCAAATTCTCTTATCCAATTTCTCATGTACAAATTCTCTTATCCAACTTCTCTTGATAACATCCCTCTTTTATATAATAGATTTCCAAATTCTCTTATCCAATTTCTCATGTTCAAATTCTCTTATCCAATTTCTCTTGATAACATCCCTCTTTTATATAATATATAGATATCCAAATTCTCTTATCTAATTTCTCTTGTCCAAATTCTCTTATCCAATTTCTCTTTATAACATCCCTCTTTTATATAATAGATAGCTATCCAAATTCTCTTATCCAATTTCTCATGTCCAAATTCTCTTATACAATTTCTCTTTATAACATCCCTCTTTTATATAATAGATAGATATCTAAATTCTCTTATCCAATTTCTCATGTCCAAATTCTCTTATCCAATAATAACCCGTGCACACGTGCACGTGGACGGGAAAAAATGGTTAGGAAGGGGGGAAGAATAAAAAGTGTGGGTGTGTGTGTGGGGAGGGTCCAGGGGCAAAAATGCAAAACCCGGGGTTGTATGTGCAAAATTCCCCACCTCTTCTCTTATCTCTCAAAATCTCATCACAAAATTCCCTACCTCTTCTCTTATCTCTCAAAATCTCATCACTTATCCAATTTCTCTTGTTCAATTTCTCTTATCCAATTTCTCTTGATAACATCCCTCTTTATATAATAGATATCCAAATTCTCTTATCCAATTTCACATGTCCAAATTCTCTTATCCAATTTCTCATGTCCAAATTCCCTTATCCAACTTCTCTTGATAACATCCCTCTTTTATATAATAGATATCCAAATTCTCTTATCCAATTTCTCATGTCCAAATTCCCTTATCCAATTTCTCTTGATAACATCCCTATTTTATAGAATAGATATCCAAATTCTCTTATCCAATTTCTCATGTCCAAATTCCCTTATCCAATTTCTCTTGATAACATCCCTCTTTTATATAATAGATATCCAAATTCTCTTATCCAATTTCTCATGTCCAAATTCCCTTATCCAACTTCTCTTGATAACATCCCTCTTTTATATAATAGATATCCAAATTCTCTTATCCAATTTCTCATGTCAAATTTCTCTTATCCAGTTTCTCTTGATAACATCCTTCTTATATATATATATATAGTAGATATCCAAATTCACTTTTCCAATTTCTCGTGTCCAAATTCCCTTATCCAGTTTCTCTTGATAACATCCCTCTTTTATATAATAGATATCTAAATTCTCTTATCCAATTTCTCATGTTCAAATTCTCTTATCCAATTTCTCTTGATAACATCCCTCTTTTATATAATATATAGATATCCAAATTCTCTTATCTAATTTCTCTTGTCCAAATTCTCTTATCCAATTTCTCTTTATAACATCCCTCTTTTATATAATAGATAGCTATCCAAATTCTCTTATCCAATTTCTCATGTCCAAATTCTCTTATACAATTTCTCTTTATAACATCCCTCTTTTATATAATAGATAGATATCTAAATTCTCTTATCCAATTTCTCATGTCCAAATTCTCTTATCCAATAATAACCCGTGCACACGTGCACGTGGACGGGAAAAAATGGTTAGGAAGGGGGGAAGAATAAAAAGTGTGGGTGTGTGTGTGGGGAGGGTCCAGGGGCAAAAATGCAAAACCCGGGGTTGTATGTGCAAAATTCCCCACCTCTTCTCTTATCTCTCAAAATCTCATCACAAAATTCCCTACCTCTTCTCTTATCTCTCAAAATCTCATCACTTATCCAATTTCTCTTGTTCAATTTCTCTTATCCAATTTCTCTTGATAACATCCCTCTTTATATAATAGATATCCAAATTCTCTTATCCAATTTCACATGTCCAAATTCTCTTATCCAATTTCTCTTGATAACATCCCTCTTTTATATAATAGATAGATATCCAAATTCTCTTATCCAATTTCTCATGTCCAAATTCCCTTATCCAACTTCTCTTGATAACATCCCTCTTTTATATAATAGATATCCAAATTCTCTTATCCAATTTCTCATGTCCAAATTCCCTTATCCAATTTCTCTTGATAACATCCCTATTTTATAGAATAGATATCCAAATTCTCTTATCCAATTTCTCATGTCCAAATTCCCTTATCCAATTTCTCTTGATAACATCCCTCTTTTATATAATAGATATCCAAATTCTCTTATCCAATTTCTCATGTCCAAATTCCCTTATCCAACTTCTCTTGATAACATCCCTCTTTTATATAATAGATATCCAAATTCTCTTATCCAATTTCTCATGTCAAATTTCTCTTATCCAGTTTCTCTTGATAACATCCCTCTTATATATATATACTAGTCATTACCCGTGCCCATAGGGCACGGTTTATTTAATGGCTGAGTTTTTCTCCCTCACAAATTTCAAGTTCCCCCAAATTTCAAGTTTTCCCACAAAATTTCAAGTTTCCCCCCAAATTTAAGTTTTCCTCCAAAATTTAAGTCCCCCCAAAATTGTCATTACCACCTGGGAAAAACTTGCCACGTAGGACAAAACTTTGTCCTAATAGGATAAGATTCAAAATCTTCATAGAACTGGAAATAAAATGGCCGGAAGGGGTGAGAATAAAAAGTGTGGGTGTGTGTGTGTGGAGGTTCCATAGGCAAAAATACAAAAACCGGGGTTGTATGTGCAAAATTCCCCACCTCCTCTTTTATCCCTCAAAATCTCATCTTTTATATTTTCTCTTATTCAATTTCCCTGTTTTATATAATAGATATCCAAATTCACTTATCCAATTCTCATGTCCAAATTCTCTTATCAATTTCTCTTGATAACATCTGTCTTTTATATAATAGATATCTCTTATCCAATTTCTCTTGTCCAATATCTCTTATCCAATTTCTCTTGATAACATCTCTCGTTTGTAATATAGATATTTCTTATCCAATTTCTCTTGATAACATCACTCTTATCCAATTTCTATTGTCCAATATCTCTTATTCAATTTCTCTTGATAACATCCCTCTTTTATAATATAGATATCTCTTATCCAATTTATCTTGTCCAATATCTCTAATCCAATTTCTCTTGATAACATCCCTCTTTTATAATATAGATATCTCTTATCCAATTTCTCATGTCCAATATCTCTTATCCAATTTCTCTTGATAACATCCTCTTTTATAATATAGATATCTCTTATACAATTTCTCTTTTCCATTATCTCTTATCCAATTTCTCTTGATAACATCCCTCTTTTATAATATAGATATCTCTTATCCAATTTCTCTTAATAACATCCCTCTCTTATAATATAGATATCTCTTATCCAATTTCTCTTGTCAATATCTCTTATCCAATTTCTCTTGATAACTTCCCTCTTTTATAATATAGATATCTCTTATCCAATTTCAATTTTCCAATATCTCTTATCCAATTTCTCTTGATAACATCCCTCTTTTATAATATAGATATCTCTTATCCAATTTCTCTTTTCCAATATCTCTTATCCAATTTCTCTTGATAACATCCCTCTTTTATAATATAGATATATATATATATATATATATATATATATATATATATATATATATATATATATATATATAGTAGATATCCAAATTCACTTTTCCAATTTCTCGTGTCCAAATTCCCTTATCCAGTTTCTCTTGATAACATCCCTCTTTTATATAATAGATATCTAAATTCTCTTATCCAATTTCTTATGTCCAAATACTTATCCAATTTCTCTTGATAACATCCCTCTTTTATATAATAGATATCCAATTTACTTTGTCCAAATACTTATCCAATTTCTCTTGATAACATCCCTCTTTTATATAATAGATATCCAAATTCTCGTATCCAATTTCTCATGTCCAAATTCGCTTATCCAATTTCTCTTGATAACATCCCTCTTTTATATAATAGATATCCAAATTCTCTTATCCAATTTCTCATGTCCAATTTCTCATGTCCAATTTCTCTTGATAACATCCCTCTTTTATATAATAGATAGATAGATATAGATATAGATATAGATATAGATATAGATATATATATATATATATATATATATATATATATATATATATATATATATATATATATATATATATATATATATATATATATATATATATATATATATATATATATGAGGAGGGATCAAATGACCCCCAAAAATGACCCCCTATCAAAAATCCTATGCCCCCCATTTTTTCGGAAGATCCGAACTGTTCATCTTGATCTCCACCCTCTAAATACCTGACCAACCAATTTTCAACCCGATCCCATGTGTTTTGCCTGTTCATCCATCCGACCCAAATTTAACGGTTTCGCATGAACAGAACTTTTGCGAATGGTTGATGAACGGGTAAAACACATGGGATCGGGTTGAAAATTGGTGGGTCATGTATTTAGAGGGTGGAGATCAAGATGAACGGTTCGGATCTTCCGAAAAAATGGGGGGCATAGGATTTTTGATAGGGGGTCATTTTTGGGGGTTATTTTTGGGGGTCATTTGATCCCACCTCTATATATATATATATATATATATATATATATATATATATATATATATATATATATATAGTGATCTTCGGTTGCGAAAAAAGGGGTTTTCGCACGGTGCGAAAACATTTTTTTTATTTTTTTGAAATTTTTTTTTCAAAAATTCTTTTTTTTATGTTTAATCCATACAAATATATACCCCAGGGAAAATAATGGGTGAACCCGTTGGGCATTAGAGCACCCATCCACCCGTTACAAATTTAACGGTCTCAAAACGTGCGAATTTGATGAAATGCCTTGATCGAAGGCCAAATGACATTATTTCTCAATGATTATTTTTTGAGGGGGGGTATAACAACATATAATGAGGGTGGAAAAAAGAATTTTTGAAAAAAAAATTTCAAAAAAAAACTAATAACATTTTCGCACGGTGCGAAATGTTCTCATTTGAAAATTTTCCTATATATATATATATATATATATGAAAAAGGGGATCTAAGGTGCCTCCTTAGATGAAAATCTAAGGAGGCGCCCCAATTTCCCCCATCTCCTACAATTTCTTTTGCAAATTTTTTTCATGGGGTTGTTGTTCACATCATGGATGATCAACATACCAAATTTCAAGGGATTCAAATACTTTTTGAGCCACCATCTACCCCTTACAATTTCAACGGTCTAAAAACGTGCTGAAAACCCCACGAAGTTGCAAGGGGTAGATGGGGGCTCAAAAAGTTTTGGAATCCCTTGAAATTTGGTATGTTGATCATCCATAAGGTGAATAATAAACTCATGAAAATTTTTTTCAAAAAAAATGTGTGAGATGTAGGGAAATTGGGGCGCCTCCTTAGATTGAATCTAAGGAGGCACCTTAGGATCCCTTTACCCATATATATATATATATATATATATATATATATATATATATATATATATATATATATATATATATATATATATATATATATATATATGAAAAATGGAGAAGAGCTGACAGCGTTGGAAATTTTTCCAGCGCTGTCCGCATTTTGGCCAACCTAAAAGTATTTTTTTTGAAATATTTTTTGCAGTAGTTAGATATACGTGTTAGGAAGCTCCCCACAAAATTTCAGCTCGATCCGACACCGTTTGAGCCTCCGTTCATCGATTTCAAAAACGTTACGCAAAACTGTGGACAGATTTGCGTAACGTTTTTGAAATCGATGAACGGAGGCTCAAACGGTGTCGGATTGACCTGAAATTTTGTGGGGAGCTTCCTAACACGTATATCTAACTACTGCAAAAAAAAAATTTCAAAAAAAATATTTTTATCTCGCCCAAAATGCGGACAGCGCTGGAAAAATTTCCAGCGCTGTCAGCATTGGCCCATTAACATATATATATATATATATATATATATATATATATATATATATATATATATATATATATATAGGTGGAGATCAAGATTGGTGGGTCAGGTATTTAGAGGGTGGAGATCAAGATGAACGGTTCGGATCTTCCGAAAAAATGGGGGGCATAGGATTTTTGATAGGGGGTTATTTTTGGGGGTTATTTTTGGGGGTCATTTGATCCCTCCTCATATATATATATATATATATATATATATATATATCTCTCTCTCTCTCTCTCTCTCTAGAGAGAGAGAGAGAGAGAGAGAGAGAGAGAGAGAGAGAGAGAGAGAGAGAGAGAGAGAGAGAGAGAGATATATATATATATATATATATATATATATATATATATATATATGGGTAAAGTGTTCCTAGGGTGACTCCCTAGATTAAATCTAAGGAGTCGCCCTCATTTTCCACCATATCCCACAATTTGTTTGGATTTTATTTTTCATAGGGTTGTTGTTCATATCATGGATGGTCAACATACCAAAAATCAAGGCATTCCAATACTTTTAGAACCCCCATCTACCCGTTGCAACTTCAACGATCTAAAAACGTGTTGAAAACCCCATGAAGTTGCAACGGGTAGATGAGGGTTCTAAAAGTATTGGAATGCCTTAATTTTTGGTATGTTGACCATCCATGATATGAACAACAACCCCATGAAAAATAAAATCCAAAAAAATTGTGGGATATGGGGGAAAATGAGGGCGACTCCTTAGATTTAATCTAAGGAGTCACCCTAGGAACACTTTACCCTATATATATATATATATATATATATATATATATATATATATATATATATAGAAAATAATGGGTATCATACGCCATATGAGAGGGTCTCTCATATTCCCTCTCACATAAAGGGGGCAAGTACAACAAGTACAAGCCCATGTGGGCTTGTACTTGCCCCCTTTATGTGAGAGGGAATATGAGAGACCCTCTCATATGGCGTATGATACCCATTATTCTCATAATATATATATATATATATATATATATATATATATAGAGAATAATGGGTATCATACGCCATATGAGAGGGTCTCTCATATTCCCTCTCACATAAAGGGGGCAAGTACAAGCTCACATGGGCTTGTACTTGTTGTACTTGCCCCCTTTATGTGAGAGGGAATATGAGAGACCCTCTCATATGGCGTATGATACCCATTATTCTCATATATATATATATATATATATATATATATATATATATATATATATATATATATATAGGGTAAAGGGATCCTAAGGTGCCTCCTTAGATTCAATCTAAGGAGGCGCCCCCATTTCCCCCCATCTCACACATTTTTTTGAAATATTTTTTCATGGGTTTATTGTTCACCTTATGGATGATCAACATACCAAATTTCAAGGGATTCCAATACTTTTTGAGCCCCCATCTACCCCTTGCAACTTCGTGGGGTTTTAAGCACGTTTTTATACCGTTGAAGTTGTAATGGGTAGATGGGGGCTCAAAAAGTTTTGGAATCCCTTGAAATATGGTATAATAGATATCCAACTTCTCTTGATAACATCCCTCTTTTATATAATAGATATCCAAATTCTCTTATCCAATTTCTCATGTCAAATTTCTCTTATCCAGTTTCTCTTGATAACATCCCTCTTATATATATATATATAGTAGATATCCAAATTCACTTTACCAATTTCTTGTGTCCAAATTCCCTTATCCAGTTTCTCTTGATAACATCCCTCTTTTATATAATAGATATCTAAATTCTCTTATCCAATTTCTTATGTCCAAATACTTATCCAATTTCTCTTGATAACATCCCTCTTTTATATAATAGATATCCAATTTCCTATGTCCAAATACTTATTCAATTTCTCTTGATAATATCCCTCTTTTATATAATAGATATCCAAATTCTCGTATCCAATTTCTCATGTCCAAATTCGCTTATCCAATTTCTCTTGATAACATCCCTCTTTTATATAATAGATATCCAAATTCTCTTATCCAATTTCTCATGTCCAATTTCTCTTGATAACATCCCTCTTTTATATAATAGATAGATAGATAGATAGATAGATAGATAGATAGATAGATAGATAGATAGATAGATAGATATATATATATATATATATATATATATATATATATATATATATATATATATATATATATATATATATATATTATAAAACAGGGATGTTATCATGGGTTTTTGGATAAGAGAATTTGGATAAGAGATATTGGTTATGTGTATTGTTGAATGTGGATATGTGTATTGTTGTATAAGAGATTTTGGTTAAGAGATAATGGATAAGAGATATTGGATAAGAGAATTTGGTTTTGGTTATGTGTAATTGGGTGTGATGTTTATATAGATTGTATATAGGGTATGCGAAATTGAGTTATGAGATATTGGAGGGTTTCTCTCAAATCACATCACAATTTTTGATCACATCAGAAAATGGAGGGAAAAAATTTCTCTCAAAACGCATCGCCTTCCCCCCAAAACGCAAATGACGCATCACCTTCCCCCCACATCGCAACTGGCCTCTCATCACGTCTCTCATCACTTCCGTCGTCCTCACCTCTCATCTTCATCTCGCAGGTAATCTCAGCTTCTTCTTCCCAATTTCTTGATCTCGTAGGTCCTCATCTCTCATCTTCACTTCTTTTTATTTGGTTGGGTATACTTTTGATCTTCGCAGTAATCTCCCATCTTCCCGCAGTAATCTCATCTTCACTTCTTTTTATTTGGGTGCACGGATTATCGCAGGTCACCGCCTTCCCCCCACATCGCAACTGCCCCCAAACCTCGAATAATCTCGCAGGTACTCTCCCTTTCAAACAATCTTGCCAATTCTTGCCCTTTCAAATCTCGCAGCCAGGTGATTTTTGCCCTTTCAAACAATTTTAGCTCATTTTTAAGCTCATTTTTTTTAATTTTTGATGTTTGCAGAGCCAAGCTGAGATTTTTGCCCTTTCAAATCTCACAGCCAGGTAATTTTTTGTCATTTTAGCTCATTTTTGGTTAAAAGGCATTGAAATTGCTGGGTCTTATTTTTTGTCTACAATGATGTATTGGGAGAAATCCTTACGAATAAGTGACTGCCATTTTTGTTCTTCACGAATCCAGCTTTCTCTCTGATCTCAGCCAAAATAAAAAACTGATTATGTGCAAATTCTCAATTCTTCATGTGCAGTTTGGTCTACTCACAGTAAGAAGAAGAAATCAGAAGATACAAAGGTACGGGTTCTTCTCCATAAGCTTCTCTGTTGATTCTTGCCAAAGATCTGAAGGTTTATTCTTGCTTTTGTAAATCTGTTTAATAGTACTGCATCATTCTGTCTAGATCTAAATGTTGTTTCATTAATATGTTTAGCAATAAACGTTCATTTTGTTGCAGTTCTAAATGCTTGCTGTAGTAGTGGATTAGGATGCCATCTAGATGATTGTCATTTGAGTAGTCAATAAAGATGGAAGGTCTTTCTACTATTATATGAGATGCTTGAAGAGTATGTCACACATTTAATTGAGGCTGCTTGGACTCATCAGGTCAATTTATGTGCTTTAAATTGAAATCTTAAGCATTTCTTTGTTACTTTGGCAGAAATTTACTAGATATGAAAGTGTTGCATGATGTTTGTTAATAAAATTAATATGCAGTTTAAACAAAAAACTAAATTCTATTTTTTTGCTGTGTCCTCACAGCGTTGGGGGAAAATTTAAATCAAGTTATGTTTTTTTGCTGTATACTCAAAATGTTGGGTTGGGGAAGTCACATTTTGGGGAAAAATTCAAGTTTGGGGGGACTCAAGTTTTTTTTTTGGGGGGGGGGATTTTTTATATTTCTGTGTAAACCAATAATCCATTTGATTAAAAGTTTGACAGAGCTGAGATCTGTTTGTGTTTTTTTTGTGTAATCAATTTTTGTTCAACAAAAAATTCATTTTTCATACTAACATTCCAAGTTGTATTGAGACATTCTTGATGAAATTCTAGCTTTATCTCCATATTCTAGCCTATATAAGCAATCACTATACAAAATGAAGATTGGATGCTAATATCCAGGAAGAAAAAAATTTCACTTTCCCTAGATAACTATGTGGCGATGCTGAACCAAGATACAAAATGGAGCTTGGATACCAATATCCATCATCCATGAGCATAATAAATTTTTTGTTCTCTCCTGGAGCTTGACTACAATATGTTTTTTGATGGTTTACAATATCCAGGAAGATAACTATGTGGAGGGTTGTGTGTGCATGTTTAAGAAGTGGATGGTTTACAATATCCATCAAGATAATTATGTGAAACCGGTTGGAAATAAAATATGTGGATTGCGAAAACAACTTCCTGGAAATATTGATAACCATGGCTTAAAATATCCTATGTGGATATTGTTTACAGGAATATGTATGGTTTACAACAAACATATGAACCTGCAAACATATGAAAATTTGTTGTCATTGTGAACACAATAATTGATTGCTACACCGACGTTAACTGACAATGTGTTAACTGCATACATTTTAACTCATATAAATGCATGTGGTTGCTAATTATTCATCGAGTAAAGAACCTGAGAAGGTAAAATCATTTTGAAGTTTACTGATAACTGATAAAGAAGTGTGTGTGCACGGTGTTTGTTTGCATTTCCTTTTTAAAGAAAGTGTGCGTGCATGATGACACTGTGGGTGTTATCGAATATATTTTGGTAGTTATGTAGTATAACATATATAACATGATTCCTGATTTACGAGCAGTGTTGTTAACATATTCCTATATGTCATATTATCATAACAAAACAGTTGGTCACTTGGTTGTTTTGGTTTATCACTCAGTTCATTTCACTGTTTTTAGAATGGAAATTAGGTGGTGATTCCAGCACAACATTTCAAAACCAGAATTATTCTTTTTTGGGCTTGGGATTCTTTTTCATGCTATGCCGATCTATTCGTTCTGTTTTAAATGTATACCTATTTGGCAAAGTTCTATAGTATAGCGTGATGTTAGTTTGCCCTTCAATTATGTAGGCACCAAGCCTGATTCCAATCAATATACCATAGAGAATGTCACTGAACGTGATTTCCTTCAAACTGAGGGGGATCCTGCTGTTTTGTGATGTGTGATTTTGAGATTGAAATTTTGAAGGGCATCACCCGCGCTCTTCTTCGAGTATAACTAGTAAAGAATTTGGGCGATTGCTCTGTGGCTTTGGATTTGTACTGGGCTATTGTGAGCATACCTCTCTAATCATCATATTGCTGTAGAAACTCATTTTGCATGAGCAAATGCTTACAACATCATATTGCTCACAACAGCCACAAAACATTTGCAGGTCCCAAACTTTTAAGAAAGATTTGGGTTATGGCTGTTGTGAGCATACCATCATATTTGCAGTAGGCAATATTGACTCCTTTTGTACATGATGGCATGCTCACAAGCAAAAGTTGGTATGCTCATAACAGCCACAAATCATTTGTAGCTCCCAAATTCATTCAAAACAGAGCAAAGTAGTGTGCCTTATCATGGGATATTGTGTTTGCACTACAAAGGGAGTAGTAGAAACTCTCCAGTTCAATATGGCCATCATATTGATGCCTGTTTGACTTTTAACTGTAATATGGGAGTACGAGGATTAATTGTTAGGCGGCGATGATGAAGATGAGGAGGAGGATCATCATCATTTTGAAGCAAAAATGGATAATTTAGGATTTTTTTAAAGAGTGATTTCATCTTTGATTTAAGATAAAACTTCTGACGTCTGTTTGTTATTTTCTGAAGGTTGTAACCCATCGAAATGGAAATCGAAGGCTAATATCGCCATGGTCCTAAATACAACTATCTTCTGTTTGGTAAGTTGTTCTTTTCATCAAATTTGATTTATATTTTTATATTATTTATATTAATTTTTCAATTGAGCAAGTTGGATTCTTATTTATCTCTCTACACAGGCAGCTGAAATCCTGGGTCAATCTGCCCTCTTCACATCTGCATCATTCACCACCTGACCAATGGGACTCTGTTTGGTGCCATATTGGTTGGTATGCCCTTGCTCACCCGCTTCAAAATTTTGATGCATGTAGTTGTTGATGCCATTTTAATGCATATAGAGATGTTGATGCATGTAGATATGTTGAAAATGCACGGGTTCGGTTTTAATATGCCTGTAGAGATGTTGAAAATTTTCAAATGATTTTGTTTGCATGTAGAGATGATTTTTTTAATTTGCCAATAGAAATGATTTTTTTGTTCAGCATTTTCTTGCAAATTGGTAAAAATGGTATGTCTTGATTCTTCATTTTGCAAAATTAGAGTCCTTGCCTAATCTTTTTTAATACATCCAAATGGAATATCTGGTATATCTTGATTCTTCATTATACAAAATCCTGATGTTGGTGCCATTCTATCATGTATTGATTCCTGATATGATTTGGGCATTTTGATGTTGAATCCGGATACCATTTTTGATATGATTTGGGCATTCTTGATATCATGTTGCAAAATTCTGTTGTTGCATGTCAAGACATGAAATCTAGATTGAAAGTAATATCATGCAAAATTCTGTTGCAAAATTCTGTTGTTGCAAAATATAAATCATAGTTTTAAAGTGAAACACATCCTATTGCAAAATTCCGTTGTTACATGTCAAGACATGAAATCCAGATTTAAAGTGATATCATGCAAAATTCTGGTGTTTCAAAATATAAATCATAGTTTGAAACTGATACAAATCTGGATTTCATTTTTTATATGCTTTGGGCATTCTTGATACCATTTTCACCAATTTACAGGCATTCTGTTGTTGCAAAATTCTCTCATGTCTTTATACCATTTTCACCATTTTCACCAATCATTAACAAAAAAAATCATTGTTGCATCGATTCAAGCCCAAATTTTTGATATGTTGATATGATTAAGACATGATCGACATTGATATCAAGAATTTTTGATGCATTACGACGTACCATTTTGATGTTGACTCTCAAGACATTGATAACATTTTGATGCAACTAACAGAATTTTGATATGAATTAAGCACAAAATTTCACATTTGTTTCACAACTGAACCCATATCAAAAAATTTCAAAAAATTTCAACATGCTTTTGTTTCCAGATTTGTATATTTTCAACATGCTTTCATTAACATGCCTTGCTGAAATCCAGATTTGTATCACATTCATATTTTAACCGATTTGCAATTATGTAATTAACAGATTTGAAATTAACAAATTTGAACTCCAGAATTATATTTTTAACATGCTTTCATGAAATCAAGATTGGTATTACTTTCAAACTATGATTTATATTTTCAACATGCAGGAAATTTTTGATACAATAACAGCCTATATCAAAAAAATTCAGATTTGTATCAAAACTATGATTTTTTGTTAAGAATTTTCCTGCAAATTGGTGAAAATGGTATGCCTTGAATCTTCATTTTGCAAAATTAGAGTCATGTCCTAATCTTTTTTAATACATCCAAATGGTATGTCTTGATTCTTTCATTTGCAAAATTCTGTTGTTGATGCCTTTCTATCATGTCTTGATTCTTGATATGATTTCGGCATTTTGTTGTTGAATCATGCATGGCTTGATACCATTTTAACCCATTTGCAAGAAATGCTTAGCAAAAAATCATAGTTGCATCGATTCAAGCCCAAATTTTTGACCAAATTTTTGATAAGTTGATATGATAAGACATGATAGACATTAATATCAAGAATTTTTGATGCATACATTAATACCATTTTGATGCATCCAACAGAATTTTTGATAAGATGCAAGCCCAAAAATTTCAGATTTGTTTCAGAACCGAACATGAATTAAAATCGAACATGCATAAAAAAATTTCAAAACTTTTCAACATGCTTTCTTTGCTGATTTGCATTTTTTTTCAACATGCTTTCATTAACATGCTTTCTGGAAATCCAGATTTGTATCACTTAATGCAGATTGTCCAAATTTTGGCAACTTATAAATACCTTCCAGATTGTTATTATGCCATTGTTAATGAAAATGTTAATGTTCAAATTTGGACGATCTGCTTTAACATATTTCAACAACTTAAAATATGTTATTGCCTAAAACGTCCAAATTGGAGAATATGCCTGTATGTATTTGAGGCTGTATGTATTTTAGTTGTGTATGTATTTAGGAGGGGGTATTAATCCCACGTCCATTGAGTGAAAGCATAACGGGCGGATAACTGATGGGCACTGACTTAGTTAATCGATGACTCTTGGGCTGGGCTTGGCAGTCTTCATCTGCTAAGCCGGGCGATTCCGATTTTGGTCCTGACCATAGGTGTAACAGTTGGTGTTTGTGAATCGTTGGTGTTTGTTGTATCTCAAGTATGTTTTTCAGGTTCCCTTAACATCAATTTGCCTAATCTCTTTGTTTTTTGATTTGGGCTTAATCTTTTTGATTTTTGTGTTAATTTTGATTCCAAGATTTTCGATACCTCTGTAATAATTTAATATGTTCAAGTTCTCAAATTAGTTAAAATTGATCGCATGATGGTTCAAGTTTCATGGTCCAAGTAAAACATCCAAGTGAGAGGTTTTAGTTTACATCCAATTGGTGGTTGATCTCAACTTTAAAATTGATTCATTTTGTTGTTGTTAGTTATCAGGATCACAAATATACTCTTTCATTTTGAATTTTAATTAACATGATCAGGATCACAATTACATATACTCTATGATGAGATAGTATTAAGTTGACAACCCTACATTATGTTGTTTTACATGATCATGTTAAATTTTTGTGTTAATTTCGGTTCCAGGATGTTTTGATACATGTGTAATAATGTAGTGGTTGTCATAAGTTGATTTTTGTGTTAACTTTTGTTGACAACCACTACATCCTGAATGTATCAACATTAGTTAACATGATATTTTAGTTGGGTTAATTAGAACTGTTTCAGAGTGTTTTCTCACTACAAAAGCGTTGACCGTGGACTACCCGGTCAACGTGGTCAAGGGGCCGATTTGGGTCCCTCGGGTGCGACGGGTCCGTGTGGACGCGGCGCAAATCGGAGTTGTAGATGACGTGGAGCGCTTCGGCTGAGCCGGGTCTGGGTCCTCGGCCACAAGCAGGGCGAGGGGAAGCCTCGGCCTGGTGTGAGACGCTCGGCCTCGGACAGTCGGATGACGAGGGGTAGCCTCGACGCCTTGTGAGCGGAGGGGAAGCCTCGGCTCGGTCGGACGTGCTCGGCCTCGGTCGACTCGGACGACGAGGGGTAGCCTCAGTCACCTTGCTCGATACGTGGCCGGTGTAGGGCGGAGGGGAAGCCTCGGCCCGCGGATCTGATCTTCTCCTGCGCAGACGAGAACGCTCGTCAGGGGGACCGGACCTTGGTTCCGGCCAAATCCCCTCCGATGCCTAAGTCAGACGATGATATGAAAGAGGAGGCTCGGTGGAGACGGTTCGACTCGAGAGGAGATCGAAACGACGTCTACCAGCGCGAGCGGGGGAGGAAGGAGATGAAATGGGAGGAACTTGGTCGTTGATGGAGTACCCTAGGTTTTAGATACCTGAGATGCCGTCCCTTGTCCTGTCGTCCTCCTAGCCCTTTTATTGACCTCCCGTGGTGACTGCCCACGACTCACATCCCTCGTCCGCCCCTGATCGTGCCCCCTCAATCCGCCTCCCTATCGCCGTCCACTGCGCCCTGCCAGCACCTCCCCATTACCGCCATTAAGTGGTCGCGGAACCGGGGGAGCGGTTATCGCTGGAGTGGGCGAGTGACTGGCGTGCTTCCGGGGCCGGGTTGGATCGTCGTTCGGGGGCCCTCTAAAGGGGCTTTGTCGGGCAGGCCTGATCTCGCAGACGGGCTTCTGGTCGGTAATTGGGTCTCTAGCTCCATGTTCCTTCGGGCTTCGTTGGGTGGGCCGCGCCCTTGGGCTCATGCTGTTGGGCTTCCGTAAAATAGCCGTATCAACTGCCCCCATCGGTGGGGCCGATCGGCCTTGGTCGGTTCGGTTCGACCGATGAGACTCCTGGGGTTCCGAGTGGCGCGTCAGTCGAGGCGTGGTCATAAATGAAGGTTATGATGAGGCGGATCGATTGGACTTCCTTTGGCGCCGATTTCGAAACGCCGCCGGTTCTTCGAGGCCTGCCACGCGTTCCTGTCAGGCGCTTCGAATTCGCCCTTGGGTCTGGTATATAAGATCCCCGGCTGCGTGGATCCCCACTTCTCCCTCGCTCTTCCCTCTGTCCTAGGCTTTCCACATCTTGGAGTCTCCCGCCGCCTTCGTTTCCTTGTCTTCCCCAAATTAATAAAAAGGTAACTCCTTTCTTATTTTCATTTATGGCTGCTCTTAGGATAGGTGGTTCTGGCCAAGGGGCGAGGGACCCTCCTGAGTTGAGGCGGGGCGGACCCCGGCTAGTGGGATCAGGTTCCTCCTCTGGGAGTCGTCCCCTCCGAGATAAGGGGAAGGGGAAGCTTTTCCCAGACTACGCCGGCGATGATGTGGCGTCGGCTGCCGTGCGGCTTAACGTGCCCCCGGTTATCCTCCGAACGCCGTCGGGGACTCCTCCTTCAGTGGCCACGGAGATCCGGGAAAGGTATCTCTGCTACCCGTACGATGTCCGAGTCCCATTCATCGACGAGCGGATCTGCCTTCCAAGGAGCAATGAGGTCGGCGTCTACGTCGAGATGTTCCGCCTGGGTCTTCGTTTCCCGCTCAATCCCTTCTTCATCCAGGTCATGGAGTATCTCATGGTGCCCCTTTGCCAGTTCACCCCTTGTTCGATTGCGGTACTGACGGGCTTCGTGACGCTCTGCTGTACCCGTGGTCTGGAGCCGTCTCTCCCCCTTCTCTTCTACTTTTATCAGATCCAGACGGTCGGCCCAGAATCAAGGTTGCAACTCCGAGCCCGCTAGAGGAGGGAATGCCTGATCGGGCTACCCCGCTGGTCGGGGGATTGGAGTTCGGATTATGTCTTCGTGGTCTTCCTGGAGGGTGCCCAAATTCTGATAGGCTGGGGCGGGTCGGTCCGGCCTTGCTCAACGCTAGCCCTCTCTGAGGCGGATCAGGCGACCGCCGCGTAGCTGTCGACCCTCCCCTTGGAGGCGAAGTCCATCTGGACTTTGTTGGACGACCTACTCTTGAAGGCCGTCTTGTGGTCTCCGGGTAGGTCGCTTTTTCAGTCCCGGATTGTCCCGTAGCTTACCCTGATTTCGGTTTCCCTTGCAGGAATGGCCGGTCGCGAGTTCACCCGCGATGTTGATGAGCTGATCCGTCGTGGAGCCGCTCGGAGCCGGGGCAGTACCTCTGGAAGGGCGCCTCGGTGGACCGTTGAGGAGGAGGTGCGCCGAGCCGAACCTTCCGTGGGCAAGGTGGTGGCCGTGCCTCCCGCCTCTTCTTCTGGCGATCTCCTCTCCAGGGGGGTCGCAAGGGCCGGATCTGCCCCATCAGTCCAAGAGGCAGGGGGTAACGACGGGTCCGGTGCAGTCCCTCCTGCCCTTGGCGTGCCCCCTCTTGTCCCCGAGGGTGGAGATGGGGCGAGGCGGAAGCGCTCCCCTTCGGCGCCCGCGGAGCCTCACGGCGGGAAGAAGAGGAAGGAAGATGCGGAACCCTCCAACCCGGCGTGTTCTGTGCTTCCTGCGGCGACCACCGGGGGTCTTCCGGTGGCCCTGACAACCACCCCCGTCGCAGCGTCCTCGCCTCCATTGCCGGGAATCGGTGCCCTGCTGGCGGGCAGCTCGGCCTCCCTCGAGGTCACCCCTGGGAGCTTGGTGTTTGTCGACTGAGCCCTGGCCCAGCAGGTGGCCGAGGGCTCCGTCCTCCCCCGGGACCGCAGTCTCCTCGAGAGGATTCCCGTCGACAAGGTGTCAGACTCCTTGGTCTAGATCCTTCAACAGGTTCGGCTATCTTGCTGTCCTTTCCTTCCCTTCACTCTCTTCTTGGCTCATGTCTCGTCTTCCAGGGTTCAACGCTCGCCGTGGAGTCGCAGCGCCGAGCCATCCGTTTGAGGGAGTTGGAGGAGTCCTCTGTGAGGGCCCACGAGCGGGCCGGGGCGGTGGAGGTAGCTATGACGGAGGCCCAGATGGAGTCTCGGCATCTCAAGCTCCGTGTGGCCGAGCTGGAGGGACGAGTGGGTGACCTCCAGGGAAAGCTGGAGGACGCCCGGCGGTCGGCTGAGGAAGCGGCGGAGTCGTTCCGCCTGGAGAGGGAGGAGCTTCAGAGGGAACTGTCGGATCGGCGTCAGGTGGCGCGGCTTGCAGAGGAGGTGGAGAGGGGTGTCGTCGGGACCCTGGGGGAGAGGATCTTCGAGGTTCTTAGGGAGGCCTTCGGTACGTATGAAGACCTCATCGGCCCTTGGATCGTCGAAGTCGTCCAGTCTTCCTTCCGGGATTGTGCGGAGCGCGTTCGGCAAGCCCCTCCGCCGGTCGATCCCCCTCGCTCCGAGCAGGGTGAGGTGCCTGGGGATGCGTCCTCCCGGTCTTGGGCTCCTTAAGTCATCCTTTCCCAGCCTGCCACCCTTGTTTTTATCCTCAAATTTTTTAGCATTCGCTTCGCTTTGGCTCGGCCTACTTGAAATGGATCCCTGACCTCGCAGTCTCCATCGGCTTTGTCACCGGCTCCCTGCTTCAGAGCAAATAATTGCTGGTTGCATGGATGTTCGCCTAGGCCGACAACTTCGGGCTCTTGGTCGGCAAGTTTTCGCTCTGCCGCTGCCATCCTAGTTTGCGCAGGTGATGAATTTTGTCGTCTGCCGGATCATTTGTAAGGGGATTTCTCCACTTCGATTTCCTGTAAATAAGACACAATTTTGTACCTCGGTAAATTATCGGAAATGAAATTGACTTACTTGAATTCCACGCGCGTTTTGCCCTGTTGTCGCGATCTCGGCCTATCTGCTGATGGTGGCCGCTCGTTTCTTTTCTCTGGGAGGTTGCCCTTTGCTCCTCGAGCGGGCAACTCGGTTGACATCCTCAATGACTAGGGGGGGCTGCCCCCAGTCTCATGAGCCGCGAAGTCGGTCAACGGGGGCGTTGCTCTTCGGTTTGGGACCGGTCGGCGTCCAAGCCGGCAGGAGTAATTGCTCCCGGATTTACGGGCGAGGGAGTCGGTCGGCGAGGGCGGAGCTCCTCGGCTTTGGACCGGTCGGCGTCCGCGCTGGCTGGGGGAATTGCCCCCAGACTTATGAGCGTAGGAGTCGGTCGGCGAGGGCAAAGCTCCTCGGCTTAGGACCGGTCGGCGCCCGCGCTGGCTGGGGGATTGCCCCCAGACTTATGAGCACAGGAGTCGGTCGGCGAGGGCAAAGCTCCTCGGCTTATGACCGGTCGGCGTCTGGGCTTGCTAGGGGAGTTGTCCCCAGACTTACGAGCGAAGGGGATGGTCGGCGGAGGCGAAGCTCCTCGGCTTAGGACCGGTCGGCGTTCGCGCTGGCTCGGGGAATTGCCCCCAGACTTACGAGCGCGGGAGTCGGTTGGCGGGGGCAAAGCTCCTCGGCTTAGGACCGGTCGGCGTCCGCACCGGCTTGGGGAATTGCCCCCAGACTTACGAGCGCAGGAATCGATCGGCGAGGGCAAAGCTCCTCGGCTTAGGACCGGTCGGCGTCCGCGCTGGCTGGGGGAATTGCCCCTGGACTTACGAGCGCAGGAGTCGGTCGACGAGGGCGAAGCTCCTTGTCTTAGGACTGGCTCGGTCTGACCCCTGCCCCCCATCCAGTGAGGGGGCGGTCTTCTTTCTTATGCGCCCTTAGTGAAATGTTGATTCCGTCGAAGATAAAGAATAGACAAAAGGGAATGCAATTGTACTCTTAAGGGTCCTGTTGGACTAGTACATTTGGAGGAAAAGAAATAAAGCTAGACTGAGGGATGTAAACCTAGATAATCTCCTCCGGACTAGGCTGCGACTGGGGGGAGGGGTCTCGCCTGCTCACTCTATGATGCGGAGGGGTCCCTGGACGGTGTTGACCTTCTTCCCCTTGTCCGGCTGCATGGAGGTTCCTTCTCCGTGGGGTGGCTCATCGGCTGAATTCCTTGTATGCCCTCGGCTCATCAGTTTCTCAATGTCCTTCTTTAGGTGCCAGCAGTCTTCAGTGTCGTGGCCATTGTCCTTGTGGTATTTGCAGTACTTTTCCCTGTTCTTCCCTCCTCTTTTTGTTTTTGGTGGTGGGCGATCGACGCGCTCTTCCTTCTGCACTTGAGCGAGGACGGCGTCTGGGGTGGCGTCCCTCGTACCCTCTCCCCGTTGCCTGTTTCTCGTCCTCTTCTCGGTCCGGTACCCGTCGGGGCTGCCTCGCCCGCTATCGCCGCGTTTGGTCCCTCGACCGGCCTTTCCTGCCTCAATGGCCAAGGTCTCCTCGGTCAACATGAAGCGCTCGGCCCTTGCCATGATTCCGGGGAGGTCCTTCGGGGGATCGTTGTGCAGAGATTTCTTAAGGCCTCTATGGCGCAGCCCTTTCTTAAGGGCCGTTTGGACAACAAGGTCGGGAGGGCTGTTTACGTTCAGCCTTTCCGCGTTGAAGCGGCGCATGAACTGTCGGAGCGGTTCGGTTGGGCCCTGCACTATGTTAAACAGATGTTCAGCATCAGGCTTTACCTGTCTCCCTGCCATGAACTGTTTGCAAAACAGCTGGGTGAGTTCCTCGAAGCTGTCGATGGAGCGGCTGGGTAGGCTGCGGTACCAGGTTCTCGCCGCTCCCCTGAGGGTCGAATAGAAGCCCCTGCAGAGCAGGTCATCGTCGGCTCCTTGGAAGGACATGTCCCCATCGTAGTCCATCACGTGGTTTCCCGGGTCTCCTATCCCGTCGTACTTCCCCAGCGCCGGGATCTTGAATCGAGAGGGGATCCGCGCGTCGGTTATTCTCCGCGACAGGGGGCACCGGTCTCCGTGGATGCCCCCGGGGGTTCGACATCCGCCTGCCTCTGGGTCGTTCGGTGGTGGAGGAGGCACAAGCACCGGCGGGGCTGGCTCCACGGCCCTCGCCACACTGGGGGTCGGGCTGGCCCGGCGTTCCCGGCTCCTCCGGCGGGAGCTCCCGCTCCGCCGTGATCGGTCTCTCGAGTGGTGTCGATTGCTTCTCCTGCGATGGGGCGATCGTGGTCGACGTGACGACGCGGTCACCGATTCGTCCCCCGTGCCTTCGGTTTCTCTTCGGCTCCTTTCACGATGAGGGGAGGAGGCACGTGATCTCGCCTGACGGGAGCCGGACAACGTGAACCGACGCTCCGTGTTCAGTCATTGGTTCCCGTGGTCATCGACCACAGCGGACCGTAAGAGCGGGGGACCCCCCGCCCAACGATGGCCATCACCCAACGTGCCTCCGTTGGCTGGCGCAGTGCCTACGAGCTGCTGTACCGTCGCGACCAACGCCTGGATGCTCGCGTTGGTCTCCTGGGCCAGGGCACGGAGCTGACCCTGTGTGGCCAGTTCCGACCCGCCAATCTCTTCGGTTGAGGGGGCGGGGTGATTGCTGTCGGGTGTGTCTTCAAGGTTGCCGTTGGGTGCGCCATTCTCCTCCTCCGGGATGGGGGGCATGCGTCTCTTTCCATTGCTGGCTCGTGCCATTGCAGGTGCGGTTTGTTTCTTCGTGGGACAGTTTGTTTCCCACAGACGGTGCCAGATGTTTCAGAGTGTTTTCTCACTACAAAAGCGTTGACCGTGGACTACCCGGTCAACGTGGTCAAGGGGCCGATTTGGGTCCCTCGGGTGCGACGGGTCCGTGTGGACGCGGCGCAAATCGGAGTTGTAGATGACGTGGAGTGCTTCGGCTGAGCCGGGTCTGGGTCCTCGGCCACAAGCAGGGCGAGGGGAAGCCTCGGCCCGGTGTGAGACGCTCGGCCTCGGACAGTCGGATGACGAGGGGTAGCCTCGACGCCTTGTGAGTGGAGGGGAAGCCTCGGCTCGGTCGGACGTGCTCGGCCTCGGTTGACTTGGACGACGAGGGGTAGCCTCAGTCGCCTTGCTCGATACGTGGCCGGTGTAGGGCGGAGGGGAAGCCTCGGCCCGCGGATCTGATCTTCTCCTGCGCAGACGAGAACGCTCGTCAGGGGGACCGGACCTTGGTTCCGGCCAAATCCCCTCCGATGCCTAAGTCAGACGATGATATGAAAGAGGAGGCTCGGTGGAGACGGTTCGACTCGAGAGGAGATCGAAACGACGTCTACCAGCGCGAGCGGGGGAGGAAGGAGATGAAATGGGGGGAACTTGGTCGTTGATGGAGTACCCTAGGTTTTAGATACCTGAGATGCCGTCCCTTGTCCTGTCGTCCTCCTAGCCCTTTTATTGACCTCCCGTCGTGACTGCCCACGACTCACATCCCTCGTCCGCCCCTGATCGTGCCCCCTCAATCCGCCTCCCTATCGCCATCAACTGCGCCCTGCCAGCACCTCCCCATTACCGCCATTAAGTGGTCGCAGAACCGGGGGAGCGGTTATCGCTGGAGTGGGCGAGTGACTGGCGTGCTTCCGGGGCCGGGTTGGATCGTCGTTCGGGGGCCCTCTAAAGGGGCTTTGTCGGGCAGGCCTGATCTCGCAGACGGGCTTCTGGTCGGTAATTGGGTCTCTAGCTCCATGTTCCTTCGGGCTTCGTTGGGTGGGCCGCGCCCTTGGGCTCATGCTGTTGGGCTTCTGTAAAATAGCCGTATCAAGAACCATAATGATCCTAACCCATGCTTGATAAGAGAACAATGGTCCCCAGAGCTTGGTTGCAATTGCCACTTGGAAAATAATAGAAATAACTCAAATAATATCTAACCTAAAGAAAACACAGGCAATAAAATCCTGCCAGTCAACTAAAATATGTATATGCACCAATGATGTATTTGGATGAGAAGTAAAATTTGAATACCCTAGAGAAAGATAGCATATCAAGGAATAACTGGTTAAGACAATACATACCTTACTTTTTTTTTTCATTTTTTGGGGATTTTGGGAAGTTTGGGTAGTTGCTGGTTCAATGGGCTTCAAGTCCTGAACAATAGACTTGCTCTCCAGATCCCATATCTTCACACTCTCCTGAGTCGCAGCACAAAGCCAATACCTATTCAGATTGAAGCATAATGCATGAATGATAGCACCAGCATCCAATGAGTACAACCTCTTCCCCTCTGCCAAATCCCACAGCAGTGTTACATCGTCTTTCCCTCCACTGGCACATAGTGAACCATCAGGACTCACTGCTACAGTGTTAACATACCCTCAATGCCCAGTAAGGGTGCATCTGATCTTACAGTTAGTTAGATTCCAAACTTTAACAGTCTGATCCCAAGATTTGGAGACAATTGTCGATGAATGAATGTTTGGGCTGAATCGGACCCAGCTAACCCAGTTAGTGTGTCTATCAGCATCCTGGATTGTGCATTTGCACTCACCTACAAATTTAAGATTTGGTTATAGAAGCTTGGAACATGTAAATAAATCAAAATTTTCTAAGATTTCATTGATTTACACATTTTCGTCAATATATATTTTTCGGAAAACTTTGACCAGACCGATGGTAAAAGTGGCAGATAATTATAAAGAACATTCACTATGAAAAACATGATTGTGTTATGACATGCTACAGCTAATCCCAGGGTAACAGAACATGTACACCACATTAACTTTACCAAAGCAAGCAGATAATTGAAGGTTCTTTGATTAAATAATCAATATAAGAAATAAGGGAACATAAAACATAAACTAATTACAAATTTCATAAGTAGCAATTAAGGTAATCAATATTATTAACTTAAGAGGAATATGCCACAAGCCCTTAATTTCTTTTCTGTGAAGAGAAAACATGAATGTTTCTCCATCCAACACAGCCAAGTATGATCAAGATACTGGTGTATCTGCTATAAACCATGTGCAATAAAATATAAAAGACATCATAAAAAGAAGCATCAAAATGATAAAATGATAAGATAGCACAGAATATGGTTTGTTGGGTGTAGTTGGCCCGAGTCAGTGACTTTCAACATTGATGATACAAAGGGATCAGTCCACAAAAGGGGGCTGCGATCAATAATTAATTTGTTGATCAAAAAGCAATCGAATGTTTATTAAATATGATGTGGGCATGTGCGTAACTCTCAGAAAAGAATATGTTATGTTGGATCAGAAGACAAGCAAAGTGTTTGAAACATAGCGATAACTAGAACTTAGGGTCACTAGATCATTATTCATGCTAGAATAGTCTCTACACACATGATACTTTTCATTTGTATAAAGGAATGCATGTTCAAATGATGTGGAAGTCACATTCTGAAATCCGACAACATGCATGCAAGCATGTCAGAATTTACGAAACAAAGCGTGATGGGAAATGCCTTATCTGTTCTCTAGAAATTGTCTCAAAGTCGGCACTAAGGTGACAACAGGTGAGCGAGCTACCAAAACTTAAACAACCGTACGAAGGAAATGGGATCCACGACCTGATTTTTTTTGAAAATGGATGCATTAATGGCAAGAAAGAGATCAAGAGGACATGAAAGTTCGATCAAGAGTCTGGACAGCTTTCACTGAGGATAAACATATATGACTGGTTGGCAACAAAGTTTCTGAAAGTAGATTGAAACCAATGTTCGTATTTATAACCCCCTGGATGTGAAAACCAAACTGACTGAATTTTTTTTTTTAGATCTCAATTTCACAAGGTTTGGGTGATTTCAAGCGACAGTTTCATAAAATCTACTTTACTTTTCCCCGAACATGTTTCTGTTTAAAAATCCTCAGTATATGTCTCGAACTCCACCAAACATTTGTTCCTAAAACTAAAACCATGTTGCCAACCAAAGCGAAGATGGATAATAGAAGAGATGTTGAAAAAAGGAAATGAAAGAGACTATGGATGCATAAATACAACAATGATAATTGGGAAAAATATTCACCAACCCAAAAATAGGGAGGAACAATGAAAATTTTTTATTAAAAAAATTATTAGGGAATTAATGATGAGCAGATGTTGCATTTAGTCAGTCAACTCAAAAACATTTAGATGTCCGGAAAAAGAATTAGGGCACTGGATGCAACAAAACAGGACTGGGCAATTTTCAGCGTGGCCAGGATTGCCTAATGAGCAAATCCCTGCCAAAAAAACTTGAAGGCCCTTGAGCAAATGAACCCCTATCTTTCCTAACATATTTTTATTCTTTTTACATTATGGAGTAAGCTCGGATCACCTCTACAATGGGCGCATGGCCTAAGGGACATTTGCCTCCGCCTCGAACCAACTCATTTACGTTATCTTAAAATATTAATGATCGTTATAATATCATATTATAATTATATGTGCTGATAACTAGAAGATAAAAGCATCATATTATTCAAGGAAGAACAATTTGGTCATGCATCACTATTATAGAAACCCTCGGACAAATATCAGAACTTTATAAGTGATATTTTACTGATTTAACCTCAGAAAACTTTAATATTAGTGATTTAACTCTGGAATTAGAATTTGATATGAAACGTTAAGTAAATTATTAGGGACAAAAGTTTGAGGATGTCAGCAAATTTTGTATATGCATTCACTGGTAATAACCCAGAATTGCAGAAGAAAATTGGGTGCATGATAAGAATCTTTCAACTGGTTGATCAGCAACGTATTTTAATAGGAAGGTGTATCAAGGGTCATAACCATAAAAGGTATAGTGTAGGTATTCTTCTGTTTTTTTACTTTGCATGTATTATTATTTTCAAAAAGTTGAGATCTTTGATTTGTTCACTCAAAAAGGATTGTGATCTATCCATATTATTTCCATTTTTGTTGATGTTCCTTGAGAATTCAGTTCATAACGGAATTCACTTTCTTCTTTTGTGTGTGAAATGGGATGAATTCTAGAAATACAGATTGAGATTTGGATTTTGATTTTCATATAGTATCATTGCTTTAAGGGACCTTTTGTTGGATATATGATCCCTTCCATAAGAATCTCAAGAATACACGGTGAGTATCATAACCTGTTGGTCAATGTGTTTTTGTGTTTAAAGAATCTCGAGAACACAACCCACAATTATTTGTTGGTCAGTGTGTTTTTTGGCATGTTCAATATCAGTTGAGCACATAAGGTGTTTGTTGATCATTTGTTGAGTGTATGTTGTGTTTCATAACCTGTTGGTAACATCTCTAAAGGTTTGTGTTACTTTGCTGGTTTTGTGTTTCATAAATATATGTTTCATAACCTGCAAAACACTTCTGTAAAGATTCACATTTGTTATATCGAATGTTAATATGTTTTTGTGTTAATCTCAAACATTTACAGTGTATTGAAAACTTGGTAATTACATTCCATTTTGTTTATAAACTGTTCTTTTGAGAGAATGTTTTTGTGATTACATTCACTTTTGTTTATAAACTGTTTATAAACTAATGAACATTCACTTTTTTGAGAGAACTTGGTAATTACATTCACTTTTGTTTATAATCTGTTCTTTTGAGAGAATGTTTTTGTGTTACACTGTAAATGTTGGTGGGGGTTGATAGAATGTTTATAACTTCATCAGTCCTGCTTATAAAATTTTGAAGATTCACTGATGTATCTCAAAATGCCTTCAATCCTTTAATCTTCAATTTTGCCTATATAAATGCTAGCTAGCTCTCTATTACCATCATAGCATCATAGCATTTTATAGGCATTTTTATATTCAATGCTAGCTTGCTCTCTAACATATTTTAAAGATTCAATCCTGCCTATAAAAATGCTAGCTTTCTATTCCAAGTTTTTCATTGACAATTCAGTTAATTAGTAGTTTTTATGTATCCTGCTTCAATCCAAACAATAATGATGTATCATTTATGTATCCTGCTTAAACATGGTAATTGGTAGTTCATAAAACTTGCGGAATATCAAGTGAACTGAATATCAGGTGAATATCAGTTGAATTGCTTCATAAAACTCAAAATTTGTACTGCTTCAATCCTCAAAATTTGAGTTAAACACAATTTGATCATTCGTTGAATTAACTGTACAGATTGCAAGGGATTGGTTCAAAAGTTATTGCAAGTAAGACCTTTCAGCTATGAGAAAGAATGTGCTGGCGAAATGATAAGGAGGCAATGTTACTAGGAACAAGAAACTTCTTGAGTAGTAGTATGTTTTTGAGTATGCAAAGTGTTTATTGTTCATATGCATACTAGGAATTAGGTGTATGAACTACTGGGAATTATTTTACATATGTATGAACTTATTTTTGAGTTTTTTGTGATACTGGGAATCATGTACAATATGTATATGTGCTATTGGGAATTGTTGTACATATGCATACTGGGGATTTATAAGCTACTGTGAATTGTTGTATATTTGCATACTGGGAATTTATATGCTACTGGGAATTTTGTGTTTTTTGAGTATACACAGTGTTCATAACCACATATATACATATGTGTTTCGTAGAAATTTATGTGCCACTGGGAATTATTGTACATATGCAAAGTTAATGTGCTACTGGGAATTACTGTGTTAATGTATTGTATTTGGTCTATATTTATAGGTTGGACAAACCAGAGAAGAACCAGACCAACTTCAACCTAATTGGTTAAATTCTAAAACCATGCAATTTAAACTAAATGAAGATATATACCCATTACAGATTAATTCGTAGGTTATGGGAGCTGCAGTACCTAAACTGAGCCACTGGGAATATGGGAACAATATGGGAGCTAATTAGAAACATACTGTATGTTCTAACCCCCGGGTGCTCAGATTAAAATCACCTTTAGCCAGTATGTTTTGATTAGCTTTGTTAACAAAACAAATTGTATGTCCATATATAACTTTGTTGATTATATCATCTGGTAGTAAGGTTCAGTTAAAATTTTCTGGGGTATCAGAGTGTACGCAATTAATGTATTTGAAAAAAAACTTTAACTTGCACTTAATCTTGCAGATCGAATGCTGTTGCAGATCGAATGATCTCTCCCTCAACGCGGGGCCACCGTCTCTTCGACGCATGAAGTAACAAGATGAAAATAATTTCTCGTGCTGAAGGCACCAGCGTAATCATTTATACTAATTTGTTGTTCTACGCCGAATTTGTGTTCCATGTCGATTCTTAATGCTAATTTGTTGTTCGGTGTCGAAGTCGCCCGCCCCGAATTTGTTGTTTCGCACCGAAGGTATATGTGCCGCTAAATATTTTTATGCTAATTTGTTGTTCCATGCAACTTTGGCTGTGGAAATAATTATTTGGGGAACACAGATTTTGCGGGGGAAATCTTAAATGAACCGTGCCCGCGGGCACGGGTTATGACTAGTATATATATAGAGGGAAAAAGGGATCTAGGGTGCCTCCTTAGATTAAATCTAAGGAGGCGCCCCCATCTTCGAGAGATTTTTTTTCGTTTTCATCTGTGCAGTGCAGGCTCCATCTCTCTTCGGAATCCCAGGTCAACAAACAGAGCATTAGGCCCATTCTTTGAGTAATAACGTTTGTTTCACGCAACTATTTTACTGCACGAAATCAGGTCCTTTAGTTATTTTTATTACTGCAATTTATCAGATTTGCATGTTAGTGTTCCCTACGACTTAAACCTAATAATTTTGATTCACCCATTAATTAATTAAAAAAGGGAAGAGATTATTTTTATCACATCATATCATATTATAGTTTATTTTCTGCATAAATAACCTAATTAAAAAAATTTGTCACTCACATTAGTATTAAAAGTTGATTATTAGGGTAGGTTATTAGATATTTTTTAGTTGTTTTGATCACATATTTTTTTGACACCCTCTGAACCCCACTTATCTCATTAATCAGTAACTTACAATGGCGAGCAAATTGATTGCTTCTGAACTGGCTAAGATAGAACACCTGAACTGTTCCAACTATGACATGTTGCATCGAAAAATCAGATATGGACTTATACATGACAATTTAGATAGTGTCATTGAGACCACTGTTCCTACTCTCCCTGAGAATCCCACAGATGCCCAGAAGAGAGAGCTAGAACAGTGGAAAATTAATGATAAGAAAGATTGAAGTCTTATGCTCATGTTCATGGATGATAGCCTAATAAAAGTGTTCGAAAACTGTAGTACTGCCAAGGATATGTGACAGTCTATTAAGGAGAAGTATGATATCACATTTGACGTGAATATACAACTCCTGTTGCATAATTATAATTCATGCAGTATGCAGGAAGGTGACAATGTCACCGAACACGTGAATAAGATGATTGTCATGGCTAAGTACCTAGCTACTGCTGGAACTGAAATTCCTGAGAAGCTTCAGGTGGCAACTATTTTGAATAGTCTACCACCGTCGCTAGATATGGCTGCCACTACGCTTAGATTAAATGGAACTGTTAAGCATGTAACTAACTTGCCAGCTCAGCTAGCAATGGAACAAGACCTTCTGGCTAGGAGGAAGGGCTTGGACGTCAACCTTGTGCAGGAGGAAGAGGTGAATCCTGCTCAATACCGTAAGGCACAAGGGAACCAGTGTTTTGGACATGTGAAGACCTCCTTCAAAGGATCCGGCCAGCAATTAGCTCGCGACAAGAAAGGACCTCCTAGATCTTGCTACATTTACAGGAAGTATGGTCACTTCAAGGCCAACTGTTCTCATGCAAGGAATAAGGGCAACTCAAAGCGCCTAGAACAAGGAGGATCCGGAAAGCGGGAGTTCATTGGTGTCACTGAATGCAATGCTGCAACAACAGACACTGAAGGCTGGTGGATCGACTCGGGTGCAACCCGACATATAGCAAAGACGAAGGAAGGAATAGTCGACTTCCAGGAACTGAAGAAGGGAGATCAACGGATATACATGGGGAACAATACCTATCTGGATGTAGAAGGTATTGGTTCATACAGATTGGATCTTGGGGATAGCATCATGATCCTCAAAGATGTGTTTTATGCACCTGGCATAAGACGAAATCTGGTCTCTGTTCTAGCTTTGCTGAAGAAGGGTCTTGAAGTTAGATTTTACAACAATAGGGTCTCTATTGGGAAAGACAAGAAGGTGTTTGCTATGTGCAAGTTTGTGCCCGGTCATGATTTATTCTGTCTTTCTGTTGTAAAATCTGATATTGGCAAAAAGATTATGATTTGAATTATTCCTTGTGTCTTTTGTCTGACTATGATCTTTGGCATATGAGATTAGGTCATCCTGGTAATAATAAGATGGACCAGTTAATCAAAATGGATTTATTACCAGAACTGACAGGTGTAAGGACATTACCTTGTGAACATTGTTTAACTGGGAAGATGACCAGGAAATCATTCTCGGAAGGTCAAAGGGCTAGTGAATTGTTGGAATTAATTCATTCTGACATTGTGGACCCTTGAGCATAAAGACACGAGGGAATAAGGAATATTTCATAACCTTTATAGATGATTATTCCAAGTATACTTTCGTGTATCTTTTAAATAGAAAGTCTGAAGCTTTTGAAAGTTTTAAAAGATACAAGGCGGAAGTAGAAAGAAAACTTGGAAGGAATATAAAGGTGTTAAGAATTGATAGAGGTGGAGAATTCAACTCAAAGGAATTTGAGGATTACTGTATTCTATACGATATAAAGAAGAATACAACTATGCCTTATACGCCATAACAGAATGGTGTGGCTGAAAGGAAGAATAGAACATTAATGAATGCAGTGAGATGTATGTTATCGCATTCTGGTCTCTCCAAAGATTTTTGGGGAGAAGCCATATTGACTGCAAATTATGTTCAGAATAGAATACCCATAAAATCAGTCGAGACAACACCGTACGAGATATGGAATGGACGAAACCCAATTTGAGTCATTTGAGAAAATGGTCGTGGCACATGTTCTCATTCCATATCAGGTTAGAGATAAGTTGGATCTCAAAACCGTAAGATGTATATTCATAGGATATTATGAAAAATCTAAAGGATATAGGTTCTTCCATGAAAACAAAGGAGTCATTGAAAGTTGAGATGCTACTTTTCTCGAAAATTTAGAAGAAAAGGAACAAGTCCAAGAAAAAGTGCAACCCTTGCTGGACTTAGATGATGTTCCTAATGATGACTTGGATATAGTGGATGATGTACATCATCCAGTTATGGAAGATGAACCTGTAAATGAGAATATACCTATGGCAAATCAACCAGCGGAACCTGTCCAGCCTGCAATCCTTAGTGGCAACAAAAGACCCAGAACAACACCTGCATGGATGGATGATTATTATCTCTATTCATGTGAACCATCTTGTTTATCTGTAGATATTAACATAGATGAGTAAGCTGATCCCTTAAATTATACGGATGCAATGAATTCATCTGAGTCAGATCAGTGGCTCGAGGCCATGAAAAGGGAACTTGACTCAATTGAGAGAGACAATGTATGTGAGCTATGTAACTTACCAGAAGAGAGGAAGTCCATAGGATGCAAGTGGGTGTTTAAGAAGAAATATTGGGTTGATGGGTCTATTGATATATTCAAGGCCCAGTTAGTTGCAAAGGGATTTACTCAGATAGCAGCGATTGATTATCAGGACACTTATTCTCCGATGGCTAAGTTTGCATCCATACGGATAATCTTAGCGATTGTTGTGCATCTTGACTTGGAACTCTACCAAATGGATGTCAAGACTGCATTCCTCAACGGAGAGTTGAAGGAAGTTATGTATATGGATCAACATGAGGGATTTCAGGTTGAGGGTGATCGCTCCTTATTTTACACCTTTTTTCTGCATGTTTGCATGTCATTTCGATCACCCATATTGCGTTTTTCACGATTATTCGACGATATCGCGTTGCTTTTCACTATTTCTTGTTTTTGTCGAATTTCAGGAAATATGGAGCGATCTGGAGCATAAATGAGATCAAGGGACTTTCACACATGCTGGAGCATCGCCTGTGACCTTATCGAGGAGCCAGCAGCGCTAGATGATGAGCGGAAGAAGAAGAAGTTCGATGGAATCGATGAGGAGACGAGGAGGAAAAGATATGACTCCAGAAACAGCCCACTCGGCTGAACAGACAGCTCACTCGACCGAGTGAAGGAATGTGTTCGGCCTAGTACAACGGATAGAAGAGCACCTGGAATCAAAGTCCACTCGGGCGAGTGAAGGATCTCACTCAGCCGAGTAAAGAAGTCCACTCGCCCGAGTACGTCAGAGCTTTCCAAAGGGGATCTCAGCCGACTCTCTAAAATTTGGAGAAGATCAGCAGAAGACTCACTCGGTCGAGTGAGAAAGCCCACTCAACCGTGTAAAGAACTCCACTCGGCCGAATAGCGCAGAGTGACAGACCCCCGAATCCCCAATGTTTCTGTTTTTCTTTGGGTCCGTCACTCGGCCGAGTGACATGTTCTACTCGCCCGAGTGGCGCAGTCTGCCTGTATCACGAATTAGGGTTCTGGGTTGCATCAGGGGCAGATCTGTCAGTATTCTCTGGCCGAATTTGGCTTGTATTTAAGGCTAGTTTTCTTCCTAGTTTAAGGAGAGACGAGGCATTAGTTTTGACGACTATTCTAATTGTAATTCTCAGCTGGAGATTAAAGACTCGCAATTTGGTTTGTTCTTTCCATCAAGATTTCTTGTTTTTGTAAATTGTTTTCTCTCAATCATGAATTGCTATATGTTTTTATTCGTTTATTCTGCGATTACCATGATTAATTACGAGTAGTCCCGCTGTTCTAGGGCATGAGGATGAACCCTATGGATCCGAGTTTAGAATTGTGATGAACGAATTAATATGTTGCTAGGATTGATAGACGATTGGGTTGTGATTGATTTATCACGGATAGCTAGGAATTTCCATTGATTGGGGTTTGCAAGAGATTGGATTCCAATCGATGGGAAAGCCTAGATATTCGATTTAGGTTTATAATCGAGATTCTCTAGACTTGGTTTGCAATAGATTGGACCAAAGCTAGGATTTTTATTATAAATCTATAATCATATTCGTTTTCAAGAGATTGGACGAATACAAACTATCATAACCTAGATCGTAACTCGAGTTTGCACGAGAGTGGGCTCGAGGTGCGATTGGACGATGATGTCGATCTTCATGCTAGCGACTTAGGTTAGGGTTTACACGAGAGTGGGCCCTAATCTAGGTTGCTATAGACCGAAAATAGCGCGAGAGCATGAGCTTGGTTATCTATTCAGTTACGACTAGTTCACCTCAATTCAAGCCAGGCAACATTGAGATTCACGATTCACAGAGATGAATGATCCGTAGTGGGAATTCCCTGGCCCTAGACGCTTTTATTATATAGAATTCAAATTGTTAATTGAACGATTGTGACAATATTCTCGAAACCATTCCATTCTACCACCAATAGCTAGGTGATTAAAACAGAGTACCGTCATTTGTTCTCCATGTGTTCGATACCCGCTCGCCACTACACCGTGCGCTTGCGGTAAGACTACAGTCGTTTTTCGGGTGTATATCTGGGCACGATCAAGTTTTTGGCGCCGTTGCCGGGGAGGCGACGGTATTTTATTTTCTTTACTCAGCTATTTCTTTTTATTTTATTATTTTCACTCCTTTATTCCTCTTTTGTGCTAACAATTCTATCTAGACTCTCTTTTTCTGTGCATGTACACGAGATCGAAGGCACCCCAAGAAGACATATTATTCGATTATGAGATCGAGCATACAACAAGGAGGCTTAGAACTGAGAGGAGATTTGCTATAGAGGAAAATCAAATGGCCGCACCAGAAACACCAGAGGAGCTAACGCAGCGTATGGCTAGGCTTGTCTCCATCCGAGATAGGCTACGGCCCAAGACCACGTCTACCACCTCTTTTATAGTCATGCCGGAGTTGGCGACCGACAAGAACTTTGAGGTGAAGACATGACTTGTAGTGCTGATGCAACAAGACCCATTCCATGGGAACTCACAAGAAAATCCGCACTACCATCTGCAATTGTTCCTGTCTAAATGTGCCACTTTCCAGATGACTGGCGTGCCGGCTGATGCTATTCGACTGTGCCTCTTCCCGTTTACTCTTCGAGATAAGGCATTGTATTGGTTGAGGACGCAAGCCGAGGGGATCTTCACCACTTGGCATGAGCTGACGAGTGCATTTGTTAACAAGTTCTATCCGCCCTCCAAGACTATTAATATATGAAGCGCCCTGATGTCCTTCAAGCAAGGCCCTCAAGAAACTTTATATGAGGCATGGAAGCATTTCAAGGACCTCCAACACCAATGCCCCCATCATAGTATTGAGCCGTGGGAGCTTGTGCATAGCTTCTATAACGGATTGCAACTGAGCACAAAGCAAATAATTGATGCAACCACCAATGGAGCTATCTTGTCAAAGGCACCGGATGACGCTACGGCCTTACTTGAGGAAATGGCCTCGAATAGTCAACAGTGGGCCGACAAAAGGGAAATTCGTCGTCATCCTTGAAGCCGGCAAGTATCTATGAAGCAAAGGCAGTGGCGGAGCTCTCTAAAAAATTTGATTCTCTTCACAAAGTCGTAGAGAGATTGGAAAAATTGGTTAGTGAACCACATGGAGCTCCCACCGTTTCTACACCAGGAGGAAGCATGAGCGACTGGAAAGATCAAGCCCATGTTATGTTTGTTGGAGGGAGGCAAGGAGACAGAGCTATGGAGCAAGCTCAATATGTTGCGGGTAGTACCGGTTATTGGGTGAACCCGGCTACAAGGGGTCACCCCGGATTTTCATACGACAACAATGATGGAGCCTTAAATCCACCGCCGCAACAATTACAAGCCCGACCTCCACAGCAACCATAGTATCAGCATAGGCCACCCCAATAACAAAACTACCCACCGAGGCAACAAGCGGGGCCCTATAGACCCCCGGGATACAATCAAGGATGGAGGGCACCCAATCCACCGCAAGCATCGCCAAGGTCGGACCATGAAGCAAGGGTTGATGAGTTCATGGCCAAGGAAAAGAAGTTTAATGCAATATTGAAGGCCCAACAAGACTCCTTCAACACTGTCATGGCAGAGCTATCGGAGCAACTCACATTGCTCAACAAGACCAATCAACAATTGCCGGCTCAACCGGAACAAAACCCACGAAGCAACACCGGCCACATCAATGCGGTTGTGGCGGTAACTACAAGAGGTGGGAAAGACACTACTCCCGCCATGATTCAAGCTAAGGAGCCGAGGGAAGAAATTTCGGTTGATGAGAAACCGGGCAATGGAGAGGAGGACCCAAAGGCGCCGAGCGATCGTGAAAAATCTGAAGTAGAGAAGCCATGCGAGGAGCGAACTTATATGCCACCGGTACAATACCCACAACGGTTGGCAAAGGCGAGGATTGAGAAATGGCTCATCAAATTTCTGGAGTATTTGCGAGGTATGAGCTTGAACATTCCATTCTTGGATGCAATTATCGAAATCCCGTCCTATGCAAAATTTCTAAAGTATTTGATCGCGGGAAAGAAGCGAAAAGAAAGGATCATGCTCGCCGAGCAAAGTACGTGTTTTACTAGGAAGGAGAAAGTGCCGACCAAGTTCAAAGATCCCGATAGTTTTCAAATTCCTTGTACGCTTGGAGGAGTCCCACTTCAGAAAGCTTTAGTAGATTTGGGAGCAAGCGTGAGCCTCATGCCACTCACAATGTTCAAGAAATTGAATACGGGAACCGACCTTAAGGCCACAGACATGAAGATACAACTCGTCGATGGACGGATCACTAGGCCGGTGGGGATTGCTGAAAACATACCACTACAAGTACTGGGTGAACTCTGCTTGCCATGTGACTTCGTGGTGATGGATATTAAGGAGGAAGGTGATACGTCGCTGATTCTTGGACGCCCTTTCTTAGCCACAGCCAGAGTAATTGTAGATGTGAGGGAAGGAACCTTGTCCTTGAACATCGGCAATATTGAAGTTGAGCTCCACATTCCAAAGGCAATGAAGCATATGCCTTGGCCAGAGGACTTGGACTACGTGGACCTCCTCGACGAGGTGATTGACGACGCCATGCCATTTGCCATCGGGGCCAAGCACGATGACGGCATCGAAGAGGGCCAACTTACCAAAGAAGGAGAAATTATGGGAGACCCGCCGAACTCTCTTACGGATGAAGAGAAGGACGACGTTGATGTCGTCAAGATTAGAGAGCTATGCAAGCTCTCTGCGGCAAAGCTCATGAAGAAAGCTCCATTGGCCAACAAATCTTCGTCGCCGGCCAGTAAGAAGGATGTCAAAAGCTCAAGCTTGGGGGACTCACCCCCACTACTACCCATGATGAAGGGGAGCCAAAAACACCGGAGAACGTCAACAACTGAACCTGTCACGACCCACTTCCCTAAAATGGAGGCGAGACGTGAAAAGGTCCGCACGAGAGTGGAGCTGTGAAGCCCCAAACCTGATAAGCGTCAATAAAACATAAGCAGGTCCCTGTAACCACAAACGGAGCAACAATAATAATAAAAGGAGAGACAGAAATAAAATTCTCATATCTCATAAATTGTCCAACCTGAAAATAAGTCCAACATCCAGAAAAGCCACCAGGCTAAAAGAAAGAGTCTAAGGCCCAGAACAAGGCCAACAAAACCAACAACGTAACAAGGTATAGGTGCTACGCACCGACAACAAAACAATAGTCTAAACAAAAGGAAAACACAACGAAGACACTAGGACTGGTTCCCAGTGTCCACGTACTCCCAGTCAAACACAAGCTCGGGCTCGGCGTCAGCAAACACCTCGTCCTCAACAAGGTACTCAGGCTCAGGATCTAACATGTGTCACCCAAAAGAGTAAAGGGGCACATGTCAGCAAGTCTAAAAGACTTGGGCAAGGAAACTGAAAGTAAGGCAACTAGCAACCTAGCAGTTATAGTATGCATGACATGACAGTTATAACATGAGTGCACAGGCGAGACATGATGAACAATAAGTACAAGAGAACAATTATCGGGACAAGACAAGAGTAGCCAAGCTACTAACAATCTCAATCAATTCACTATTCACGTTCCACTGTTGTTTGTAGATGTTTACGCCCTTCAGCTGAACGGTACAACATTCACGCTGATCGGCTCTAAACACTACCCCACCCCAGAGTTTACGCCTTACAACTGCAGTTGCTGATCGGGCAGACTCCTAGTTGATTGGCCGCTTAACCCTTACCCCATCCCACACGTTAACAAGCCAGGGTCCCTGTACATGAGCCCAGCAAGTGAGCCAGGGTTGCCCCGCACGGGAGCTTGTTTTCCTAGTTCACAATTCAATATCGAGCGTTAGGGTTAGCAACTCATTATGCTCGCTTCTGGTCACGAGCCAGGAAACACAGGTATTGTAGCGATGCTACGCAATCACGGGATCACTTAAAGAATGCAATGACATGACAATTAATTTGCGTACCGTTAATGGAAAGTAAACATGACATGGTGATTGTGCAACATGATAAATGTCGGATCTAGCTTCGTTGTCAAGCTAGTTCCTAAATTTGCGCCTAGGCGAGTATCATTTCGTCGCCTAGCCTCTTTTACGCCTACAACAAGCAAAATGGCCTAAAACATGGCCTAAACCCTAAGTGGCAAGTTTCACTTGCCTAGCACCAGGGATGACGATCACAAAGGTTCGTCTCGCGGATGCTAATCTACGGGGAAATCACTGTTATGGGGAAACAATCATCAAAACAACATTCATTTATTAGGGTTTCATAAAAATACAAATAGGTTATGAAAACATCGAGAGATCGATTTCTTACCGTGAGAAGGCGGAAGAAACACTCCGGAGAACCTAGGGACCAGATCTGGAAACGAATGGAGAAGTTTGGAGAACTAGGGTTTTTGGGGGATTTTGGGGATTTGATGAGATTTTGGGGAAGATGAGGGGTAGAATGTGTTGAGGGATGGTTTGGATGATGGAGGATGAGCTTGGAATGGAGGAATAAGGGTTGGAGGAAGATGGGGGCTCAATGTGGGAGAAACTAGGGTTTTGGGTCGAGTGGAGGAAGAAGAAAACGTTTGGGATGGGTTTAAATAGGATGGGCTGGCGGCTGCCCAGAAATTAGGGTTTTAACACAGATTAGTCGGTCAAAGAGCAACCACTGACCGACTAGTTTGGCAACTAGTCGGTCGGTCGACCAACGCAGACCGACTAAGTGTAAACAGTAACTTCTGAACAAAAATAGGATTTGGATTTAGTCGGTCGATGAACAACTACTGACCGACTAGTTTGACATCTAGTCGGTCGGTGAACGTTCTTAGACCGACTAAGAGTGAACCGTACTGATACTAAAATTTAGATGATGTATTAGTCGGTTAAAGAAGCATTGCCGACCGACTAGTTTGCAACCTAGTCGGTCAACCAACGTTCTTAGACCGACTAACGATAAACAGTAACTCCTGAGAAATTTAGAAAGCCAACTAGTCGGTCCAAGAAGGATTGCCGACCGACTGGATCGTCATCTAGTCGGTCGGTGCCCCTTCTTACACCGGCTAATAAGCACCAAAAGTTCCGATACGGAGCGCGGAGCCCCGGGATCGATTCCTAAGACTCCTAGGCTTGATCTAACAGTAAGATACGACCGTTATGAAGCCCGTCACGAATGACATACTTCGAAATCGACGATCCTAAAGAAGAAACGAGAAAACACGACGAAACGATCGAAAATGAAAGTCACAGAGACGAAAACCACACATGAGGAGAGAATCCACCAAAACATATATTATAATATAATAAATCCAGATACATGAAAACCAGTCGTTACATCCTCCCCAACTTATGAAAAATTCCGTCCTCGGAATTTCCAAACACTCACGTGTCCGGAAACAAAAGTGGGAAACGCTCTCGCATCTCATCCTCATTCTCCCAAGTAGACTCTCCAGGTGAGCCGTGTCGCCACATCACCCTCACAAGATTGACAATCTTGTTCCGAAGTGACTTCTGACGCCTGTCCACAATCTGCACCGGATACTGGTCATACGTCAAATCGGGGCGAACGGTAATCTCCGAGAAATCCACAGCATGAGATGGATCGCTAATGTATCGACGAAGCTGCGACACATGGAAAACATTGTGAACTCCTTCCAAAGATGGCGACAAGGCCAAGCGATAAGCTACCTCGCCAACTCTCTCCAGAATATCAAACGGTCCAATGTATCGCGGGCTTAACTTCCCTCGCTTCCCGAAACGAATCACACCGCGATTCGGGGAAATCTTCAAGAACACATGGTCGCCCGGCTGAAACTCCAAAGGACGACGTTTAGCATCCGCCCAATGCTTAAAATGGTCCTGAGCAATCCTCAACCTCTCCCGAATATTCCTGACGATATCCACGGCCTCCACGATCATCTCAGGTCCCAACAACTCCCGATCACCAATGTCATCCCAACTCAATGGCGATCGACATTTCCTCCCATAAAGGGCGGCGAAAGGCGCCATGCCAATACTCGCCTGGAAGCTGTTGTTGTAAGAAAACTCCACCAAATGTAGATGGTCTTCCCACGAACCCTTGAAATCCAACATGCACGCCCTCAGCATGTCTTCCAAAATCTGAATCGTCCTCTCGGACTGGCCATCCGTCTGCGGATGGTACGCCGTGCTGAAACTCAGACGCGTACCCAAGCTCTTCTGCAAACTCTGCCAGAACTGAGATGTGAACCTCGTGTCTCTGTCCGACACGATACTCACGGGGACTCCATGAAGTCGCACGACCTCCTCTATATATCTCCTCGCTAGCGCCTCAGTGGATTGTCCCACTCGGAACGGAATAAAGTGCGCAGATTTGGTCAACCGATCCACGATCACCCAAATCACGTCATTCTGCTTCGGACTCCGAGGTAGTCCAGTCACGAAATCCATAGTGATGTGTTGCCACTTCCACTCCGGAATCGGAAGCGGTTGTAGCAACCCGGCCGCACGCTGATGCTCCGCCTTCACTTGCTGGCAAACCAATCACTTGGCTACACTTCGAGCTACACTCCTCTTCATACCATGCCACCAATAATTCAGACGAAGATCCTGGTACATCTTGGTGCCACCAGGATGCACAGAATACAGCGAACTGTGTGCCTCCACCATCAGCTCCTCTCTAATATCCCCAGCGGGCACACACAACCTGGCTCCAAACCTCAGCGAGCCATCCTCATGAATCAAAAATTCAGTCCGCAGACCGGCTTCCACCTGCTCCCGAATCTTCACCAGCTTCGGATCCTCAGTCTGGCCAGCCTTAATCCGATCCACGATCGTCGACTGCACCTGCATGCACATCAACGATGAATCCTCCCCAGGAAGGACAATCTCCATGCCAGACTCGCAGAAATCCTTCTGCAATCTCCACTACGAGGTCAAAATCATCACCGCTGGAAGCCTACTCAGCGCATCAGGGACCACGTTCACCTTGCCAGGGTGAAACTGCAAATCAATCTCATAATCCGCCATAAGCTCCAACCATCGATGCTGTCGCATGTTGAGCTCCTTCTGAGTAAAAATATACTTCAAGCTTTTGTGATCGGTGAAGATCTTCACTTTCTCACTCAGCAGGAAGTGCCTCCAAATCTTAAGAGCAAACACAACGGCAGCCAACTCCAAATCATGCGTCGGGTAATTCTTCTCATGAACCTTAAGCTGACGAGACGCATAAGCCACAACGTGCCCGTGCTGATGCAACACACAACCGAGACCCTTGCCAGAAGCATCGCAAAAGATCTCAAATCCACCGCTGCGATCAGGCACAAAAAGAATAGGGGCAGTCGTCAACCTCTCCTTCAGAACGCCAAAAGCATTCTCACAATCACCCGACCAAACAAAAGCAACATCCTTCCGCGTCAGCCTGGTCATCGGCTTGCAAATACGGGAAAAGTCCTTAATGAATCGCCGGTAATAACCAGCAAGTCCAAGGAAACTCCGAATCTCAGACGCAGACGACGGGACAGGCCACTCTCTGATGGCCCTAATCTTCTCGGGATCCACTGAAATTCCATCTCCAGTCACCACATGCCCCAGAAAAGCAACTCTGTCCAGCCAAAATTCACACTTTGAAAACTTAGCATACAAACGATGCTTCCTCAAAATCTCCAATACCATCCTCAAGTGCGACGCATGCTCTTCCTCTGACTTTGAATAGATCAGAATGTCGTCAATAAAGATAATGACAAACTTATCCAAAAAGTCGTAGAAAATCAGGTTCATCAGATTCATGAAAACTGCGGGCGCGTTAGTTACATCGAAAGGCATAACCACGAACTCATAGTGTCCATACTTCGTCCTGAACGCTGTCTTCGGGACATCTCCCTTCTTCACCTTCAACTGATGGTAACCACTCCTCAAATCCAATTTAGAAAACACCCTCGAACCTCCAAGCTGATCAAAAATATCATCGATGCGAGGCAACGTGTATTTATTCTTAATGGTCACCGCATTCAACTCCCGATAGTCCACGCACATGCGACGCGAACCATCCTTCTTCCTCACCAGCAGCACCGGTGCTCCCCACGGAGACACACTAGGATTGATATAACCCTTCTGCAAAAGCTCATCCAACTGCTTCCGCAACTCTTCCAATTCTACAGGTGCCATACGATACGGTGCCTTCGAAATCGGCTGCGCACCTGGAATGAGATCAATAGAAAATTCTAAAGCTCGATCTGGTGGCAAACCAGACATCTCCTCGGGGAAGACGTCACCAAAATCACGCACCACAGCTGGCCACTTCAACTCCATCTGCAAAGCCACAACCTCCACCGGCCTGGCCCGAAATCTGACAGGACCAAGCGAACTGCTACCACGACTGAACTCAAATACTGGATGTCCGAGAATCTCGAACACCACCTTCTTCCTCCTGCAGTAAATCGTAGTATAGAAGCTCACAAGTCAATCCATCCCAAGAACCGCATCATAGTTGATGATGTCGTGGACAATGAAATCAGCGAAAAGCTCATGTCCACAGACCACCAACGGGCAAGAATTGCAACCACGATGCACCGAGACCATGCCATTCCCTGTAACGATATTCCAACTCTTGGGAAGAGGGGACGTCGACAAGAAATGCCTCTCCACAAAGCTCCGAGAAATAATGCACATCGACACACCAGAGTCAAAGAGGACTCGTGCAGGAAATGTGCACACCAAAACCACACCTAACAAGCAATTAACAATCAAACCCTAGTCTAGCAAACAACCATGTTCAAGCAAACAACACATTCTAACAATCAAACCATCTAGGAAAGTAACAGCTAGATTGAGGATTACCTGCGATAACCTCATCCACAGCCTCGCTCTCCACAGCGGTCATCAGAAAAGCCTGCCTCCTCGGCGGAACAGCCTGCTGAAAAGCCTGCCTCTGTGGAACAAGAGCCGCTCCACGTCCAGCAGGAACAGACGCTCGCTGCTGCAACAGCTGTGCTGCAACAGGTGCCCTCCGCAGCGGACCCGCATGCCGAGAATCCATCGTGATATGGGAAGCATCGCCACAAACCAGACACTGGCCCAAAAACTTCCGACACTGATCCTTAATGTGGCCAGGCTTGCCGCAGAAATGGCAAGTCTCCAGAATAGGCCCTCCTGGCCTCTTGAACTGAGCTGGCTGATTAGGCTTGAAACCAGGCCTAACCACCGCTCTGGCCTACTCCATAGGCCTCTTCCCAGCACCAGAAACATGTCCTCTCCTCTGACTCAGGTTCATCTCCTGCCTCCTGGCAGCGACCAGAACCTTCTGATAAGAGTCCAGATCAGAAGAAGACACAAAACTCTGGAGCTCCAAAGCAAGTCCCTGCAGGAACCTCTGAGCCCTCTCATCAGCATCCTGCACCATCTTCGGTGCGAACCGACTCAGCCTAGTGAACTCTTGGTTGTACTGGTCCACCGTCAAGCTCCCTTGCTTCAGATCAATGAAGCGCTGCAGCATCTCCTTCTTCGCAGCCTTCGAAAAGAACTCCTCATCAAACCTGGACTTAAAGGTAGTCCAAGCTATCGGCTCCACCAACATCTTCTCTTCCGCATCCCACCAGTTCCGAGCATTATCCTTGAGTTGCCTCCTCGCCAAATCAACCCATCCAGCCGGGGTGATCTTGGCCATCTTCAAATTGTCCTCGATGTTCCGAATCCACTCATCGGCAGCCAGAGGACCCTCAGAACCAGCAAAATATGCGGGACCCAGCTCCCGAAATTGCTTCGCTCCCGGCTCAGAGCGAGGGGCATCCGTAAGAGCCCGGGCAGCTCGAGCAAGTGGAGCATTCTGGACTTGCAGGAGCACGCCCTGCTGCACTTGCATCATCTGGAGCATCATCCGCATCATCTCGCCGTTGGTGGGTTCCCGCTCAGGCTCCTCATCATGAGGGAGCGCACCACTACCTCCACCACGGGTGAATCGCCTTCCTGCCATCTAATGACACAGAAAACGAATCGGATTAGACTCATAGCTTATGACTCGGACGTCGAACTTAGTTTATTGGACATTCTAATATTATTATCGCTATTCCGATAATCGCAGTTACAGAAGGACCTGCATGGGCCACCAACAAAACCTGTCACGACCCGCTTCCCTAAAATGGAGGCGAGACGTGAAAAGGTCCGCACGAGAGTGGAGCTGTGAAGCCCCAAACCCGATAAGCGTCAATAAAACATAAGCAGGTCCCTGTAACCACAAACGGAGCAACAATAATAATAAAAGGAGAGACAGAAATAAAATTCTCATATCTCATAAATTGTCCAACCTGAAAATAAGTCCAACATCCAGAAAAGCCACCAGGCTAAAAGAAAGAGTCTAAGGCCCAGAACAAGGCCAACAAAACCAACAACGTAACAAGGTATAGGTGCTACGCACCGACAACAAAACAACAGTCTAAACAAAAGGAAAACACAACGAAGACACTAGGACTGGTCCCCAGTGTCCACGTACTCCCCGTCAAACACAAGCTCGGGCTCGGCGTCAGCAAACACCTCGTCCTCAACAAGGTACTCAGGCTCAGGATCTAACATGTGTCACCCAAAAGAGTAAAGGGGCACATGTCAGCAAGTCTAAAAGACTTGGGCAAGGAAACTGAAAGTAAGGCAACTAGCAACCTAGCAGTTATAGTATGCATGACATGACAGTTATAACATGAGTGCACAGGCGAGACATGATGAACAATAAGTACAAGAGAACAATTATCGGGACAAGACAAGAGTAGCCAAGCTACTAACAATCTCAATCAATTCACTATTCACGTTCCACTGTTGTTTGTAGATGTTTACGCCCTTCAGCTGAACGGTAGAACATTCACGCTGATCGGCTCTAAACACTACCCCACCCCAGAGTTTACGCCTTACAACTGCAGTTGCTGATCGGGCAGACTCCCAGTTGATTGGCCGCTTAACCCTTACCCCATCCCACACGTTAACAAGCCAGGGTCCATGTACATGAGCCCAGCAAGTGAGCCAGGGTTGCCCCGCACGGGAGCTTGTTTTCCTAGTTCACAATTCAATATCGAGCGTTGGGGTTAGCAACTTATTATGCTCGCTTCTGGTCACGAGCCAGGAAACACATGTATTGTAGCGATGCTACGCAATCACGGGATCACTTAAAGAATGCAATGACATGACAATTAATTTGCGTACCGTTAATGGAAAGTAAACATGACATGGTGATTGTGCAACATGATAAATGTCGGATCTAGCTTCGTTGTCAAGCTAGTTCCTAAATTTGCGCCTAGGCAAGTATCATTTCTTCGCCTAGCCTCTTTTACGCCTACAACAAGCAAAATGGCCTAAAACATGGCCTAAACCCTAAGTGGCAAGTTTCACTTGCCTAGCACCGGGGATGACGATCACGAAGGTTCGTCTCGCGGATGCTAATCTACGGGAAAATCGCTGTTATGGGGAAACAATCATCAAAACAACATTCATTTATTAGGGTTTCATAAAAATACAAATAGGTTATGAAAACATCGAGAGATCGATTTCTTACCGTGAGAAGGCGGAAGAAACACTCCGGAGAACCTAGGGACCAGATCTGGAAACGAATGGAGAAGTTTGGAGAACTAGGGTTTTTGGGGGATTTTGGGGATTTGATGAGATTTTGGGGAAGATGAGGGGTAGAATGTGTTGAGGGATGGTTTGGATGATGGAGGATGAGCTTGGAATGGAGCAATAAGGGTTGGAGGAAGATGAGGGCTCAATGGGGGAGAAACTAGGGTTTTGGGTCGAGTGGAGGAAGAAGAAAACGTTTGGGATGGGTTTAAATAGGATGGGCTAGCGGCTGCCCAGAAATTAGGGTTTTAACACAGATTAGTCGGTCAAAGAGCAACCACTGACCGACTAGTTTGGCAACTAGTCGGTCGGTCGACCAACGCAGACCGACTAAGTGTAAACAGTAACTTCTGAACGAAAATAGGATTTGGATTTAGTCGGTCGATGAACAACTACTGACCGACTAGTTTGACATCTAGTAGGTCGGTGAACGTTCTTAGACCGACTAAGAGTGAACAGTACTGATACTAAAATTTAGATGATGTGTTAGTCGGTTAAAGAAGCATTGCCGACCGACTAGTTTGCAACCTAGTCGGTCAACCAACGTTCTTAGACCGACTAACGATAAACAGCAACTCCTGAGAAATTTAGAAAGCCAACTAGTCGGTCCAAGAAAGATTGCCGACCGACTGGATCGTCATCTAGTCGGTCGGTGCCCCTTCTTACACCGGCTAATAAGCACCAAAAGTTCCGATACGGAGCGCGGAGCCCCGGGATCGATTCCTAAGACTCCTAGGCTTGATCTAACAGTAAGATACGACCGTTATGAAGCCCGTCACGAATGACATACTTCGAAATCGACGATCCTAAAGAAGAAACGAGAAAACACGACGAAACGATCGAAAATTAAAGTCACGGAGACGAAAACCACACATGAGGAGAGAATCCACCAAAACATATATTATAATATAATAAATCCATATACATGAAAACCAGTCTTTACAGAACCTAAGCGGCCTTCCCGGCAAGTTTGACGCGTGCATCTCCCATGCGTCAAACATCGAGCTTTAATCGCAAATCTTAAGGGGTCGAGCTCAAGACCTTAAACGAGCGCTTGTCGGGAGGCAACCCGACGGTTCTACCTCACTTTTTAGTCGAATTTTCTTTTCATTTTTTGTTTTAGATCTTTATTAGTGTTTAGAGTCAAGTGTCGAAGAAAAACCTGACAACGGGCAACATTTTTCATTTCAGGAGAAGGAGAATAGGAGACCATATGAATGGAGGACGACCATGGCAAAGGAGATCATTCTAGGGATGCGATCAGATGTCAAGAGAAGGAAGAAAATGTCGGGGAAAGAAAATCCGAAAGTGAAGCAAAAACAGAGAGTTGGAGCTGAAAACAGCAGTCCACTCGGTCAAATGACATTTTCATTCGGCCGAGTGAAGACCTTACTCGGCTGAGTAGGGTACTGATTAGGGAAGTTTCGAAAACCCCTCTCTATCAATTACATGCCACTCGGCCGAGTGACTTTTTCACTCGATCGAGTGAACCAGACACTTTCAGCACTTGAAAATCTCTGAGTGGCCTAGCCACTCGGCTGAGTGACTTTTGTTCACTTGGGCGAGTGATAGTTCTGCTCGGTCGAGTCGGAACATTTACGGAAAATTTCAAATATTTACTAAACTGAGGCCACTCGACCGAGTGGTCACCGCCACTCGGCCGAGTGACTTACCCTATATAACTCAACGCTCGCGGCCCTAAAAATTAAAATCCCCAAATTCCTAAAATCGCAGCCCGAGCTTCCCCATTCGCTCGAACGCCCCGTTCCCTCACCCGAACCGCCCCCACCTGCGCCCGAGTGGCACGACCCCATGCCGCACTCGCCGCCATCCGGTTGCCGTCGCTGCCTCTTCCCTTACCACCGATCATCTCATATCAGCCCTAATTTCCCCTTTCTCCCAATCTCCATTTTGTAAGCCCTATTCCGCCCCGAATCGAAATTAAACTATATTCATACCTATTTCTCTTGATTTTTCCCTAAATTTATTGATATTCATTGCTAATAAATCAATTTTGTGTTTCAGGACAGCTTGGGGGAGAATCAAGGGCAGATTCGGAGATTCTCAGGGGAGGCATTTCTTTGCTCACATCGCTCGCTTGGAGTCGCGTCGTGCACGGGTATATTCATTCCTTTTTATTAGCACTTCGCATTGGTTGGCACTTCGCACGGCATTACCATGCCCTCACGCACTAGGTCGCATTCATGGGCGCCCGCTTCCAAGCGGAGGAGGACTAGCGAGCCTGGCTCTTCCTCTGCTAGAGTGGACTCACCGCCGCCTAGCCCACAGCCACCTACACTTCTGCCTCTTACCGCACCCATACCACCACTACCGGTACAGCCCGTCCCGGCTTTCGATTCGATGGAGATCACTTTCAGGGATGACGCACACCGCGCCAGATTTGAAAGAATCTCCCATCGATCGATTGTCCCCACTAGGTTTGCACACATCATCGATTTTGAGCGCCTAGGGGTATTTGAGGGCCTACTCCAGTTGTATGACAACGTGGGGTGGCGTGATTTTCTGTCGGTGTCCGTGGACACTTACGTCCGACCGACACTTAAGGTCCTGAGTTCTATTCGTAGGACTCCCGGGGGTTGCACATTTCATTTGATGGATCGTGGGTGCGAGATCACTCTCGATATGCTCCGAGCCTTTTTCCAGTTGCCCCCTGTCCCAGACCCCGACCGTACTTTTAGTCCCACGCACATCGCCCCACCGTCATTCGATACACATGCCTTCTGGACACTGATCACGGGATCACCTCTCGCCTTTGACCCTAGTCGGGCCAAGGCCTCCTCTATCGTCCACCCATGCCTCCGCATTGCTCAGCGTATTATGGCGACCACTTTTATAGCGAGGTATGAGCCTGGGATGATGTCTACGCCTGAGCTTTATATGCTCTACGCGATGACTAGAGCGAGAGCCTTTGAGGGTGACACGGACGTCTTAGTCCCCGCCGTTCAAATCGATATAGCTAGCTGGTATCTAGATCACATTGTTTCTTCTGTCACTGCCCGGACGCCGATCTGTTATGGCGGTCTGATTACCTTGCTTGCCCCTTTATGCGGAGTTGAGCTCCCAGCTAGTTTTCTTCGACCCACGGGCCCTACTTCCCTTTCTATAGATGTCATGGCCCGCATGAAGATGTTGCGCACTCATGGTCAGCACCACCGGGTTTGGATGCACGGTCATTTTGCTGTAGATTACATGGTGCTTCCGAGCCCCGATCAGACCCACATTGGACCCGCAGGAGGGGTGTAGAGATCAGAGATGGACCTCCTCATCCCAGCTGCGTACGTGCTTGAGCCTGAGGGCGCTCAGCAGGAGCCCCTTCTCCCCTCTCTGGCCCCGGAGATCCCGATCCCTCAGCCTGCACCAGATTGATCCCTGCTTCTGTCACTTCTGTCCACACTTTTGTCAGTGTCGGGAGCACCCTTGCTGAGTCCACCACCACCACCACCATCCCCATATATGTGCCACTGACCACTGATCCCATTTCTTCTGTGATTTTTGCGAGCGCCCCCACCGTTGTTTTTGAGAGAGGCGAGCCTTCCTTTATTTCGACAGCTGAGACCCTATCCTCACTGGATTTCTCGACCCCTGGTGTAATGACCCTAATTTCTATATACGCGTATTTATTTTTGACGTAGATACGTCCGTATATTGTTGGGGAGTATGCCCATATTTTTCTTTTAATTATTTGATGTAGAAATTTATTTTAAAAGATTTTAAACTCACTACTTGAATTTAGTAAATGAGAGTATTTGGAGAAATACATGTATTTGGAGTGTATGAAGTATTTCTACATGTATTTTGATTTTCTTAAAATACAAAAATCATGATTTTTATTACCATGACAACACACCATGGTATGTGTCATGTTGTTAGTAATAAGAGGACACTTGGCCTATTAGGTGTAAGAATGAGAGGGTTTTAGGGGAGACCTAAAAACTAGGCAAGAAAAACACAAAAAACACAAAAAAATCAAGAAAATCTCATTCATTTCTCTCCATATTCAGCTATGAACGAAATTTCTTGCCCTATTTTTTTTTCTTGCTCCTCCTTGCTCCTCCCATCACCACCCCTTGCTCCTCCCACTCCACCACCAAAGTTCCCTTGTTTCTCATCATTCTAAACTCCAAAAATTAGCCCAAATCACCTCAAAAATCCTACTTTTGGAGACAAGATTAGAGCTTGGAGAAGGAGGACTAGAGAGCTTGCCATCAAGGAGAAGAAGGGCCCAAGATTCAATTTTGGAGGACTTTTGTAAGGTAGGAACTCTAATCACATAGTAGAGTTTGGTTTAGGATTGGTTTTCTCATTAAATCTGTAAATGTAAGAATTTGATGTTTAAATTATGTTGAGTTTCATATGTGGAATTAGTAGGAATCTCAACTCCACTTAGTAGGATACCATCTCCACCTTGGAGTTCACTTGCATGCATGTTTGCTTGGAAAAACTTATCTTTTGTGTTCATGAATCTGTTCTGAAATTTCCAGCAGTTTTAGCCTCTGTTAAAACAGGCATATCTCCCAACCTAGATCACAATAAAATCTGAAATAAATATGTTCATGTAGATCTCGAAATCCTACCCTAAAATCATATAAGATATGATATATGTTCAATTCGTAAACTAGGAGAAATGGAGCTTTTTCTGCAACATGTCGAAATTCTGGCAGTTTTGACATCCTGCACTAAAATGGTGATTACCACCTCTTAACTTGATGAAATTAGGTGTTTTAGGACATTTTGGACAACTACTCTTCAAGATACACAATACCATATTTTTTATTTTACCCAGATCTGATTGTAAATAGGATTAAATCACTGATTAAGTTGATGCAATGTTTCTGTTTTTCTGCAGAATTGCCATCTTTTACTAATTTGAGCACAATAAATCACACATGTCATATTATTTTCTGAAATTTGGTGTGGTGATGCAAAACTGTCATACCTGCAACTTTGTAGCTTTAAGTTTTCCTAGATTCTAACTATAAATGCCTTTAATCTGGCCTTCAATCTGACTGATTGTGCATTTCCAGTAACCTGAAATGGTTTGGGTGATGGTGTACTATGTGTACATGTTCATATTACCTCTCTTATGCCTATGTATTTTATTACCTGAACTAAATGGCCATTATACCATATACTTGTCGAATCACTAATTGTGTGGTTACATAAGATGATCGGTTTGTTGTGGAATATGAAATGTGGAAAGGAAAGAGAGGTGGGAAGATGGAGAACATGAAGAAAATGAATAATTTGACTATGGAAACATTTCTCTTATGTTGCTTTTCGTATATTCTTGGTTGTGGTTCTTTTACCCCAATTTCTCATGTGTTTTATTTTATCTCACATGAAATTGATATAAGAAAAATGATTAAGTCCTCCCCAGAGGAGGGTGACACGGGGTTTGGGGGAAACACGGGTAAATTGTAGGTGTTAAGAAGCGGACACGATATGATTTCTCACTCGCTTCGTCACTCCCGAAAGGGGGAGTTGACTAGAGTTAGAGAGGCCGCCGGTGCGCTCGTGACGCACCTGGACGGTAATTGATGGTTTTCTCCGTTTGACCCATAGAAAAACCGAGATAATTCTCACTCCGGTACCTTGTCCAGTCGGGTACGGAGTTACGAGAGGCCCCTCCAGTGCTCGTGTCGCTGGAGTGGTACCACTTTTCACCCACCCTGGGTGAAGTCCGCTCTCTTAGCAGCCTATGGTTTATCCGGGTTCCAAATACAGAATAACCATTTAATTTATTTAACTTAATCGTTTATTACTTCAGTCTTGTTCACTGTTGCTTACTTTCAGCATTGGTACTCTGTTTTTAATTTCTGCGTAATATGTGATGACATGACACCTGTAGTTAGTTAGTTAGTTAGGGAAACCAGTTCTAAACTGGGTTCTACTAGGGTGATTAGGAATTCCTACTGGGTCACGCGTTGACGTGTCCCATCCTGTGGTTTACAGGTGCGGGTCCCGAGCAGTCTTCGGGTGTTCAGGAGCCAGAGGTCGGTGCCAGTGCTACTGAGGTAGAGCCTTCGGGCGACTTTGTACAGATAGACTTCCCGGGGTTAGACTAGTGGGTGCGTTGTACCGGGTGTGGACTTTTGTACTTTTGGGCTGGGGGTTTCTCTTTTGTTGTACCCGCTTTTTTTTGTACCCCTGTTGTACAGCTGATGTATGTATTTATGTGTATGGACTTATGTAATGTAATGTAACTTCAGTGTTGATGTATTTACTTTTCAGTACTGTGTTTTTATTTCTGTTGGAGCACTTTTCTTTCTATGTGTACTATTCCAGTGTTATTGCAGTGGCCTGCTAATTTATTTCATAATCAACCACAAAAAATGCCTAGTAGTATTTAGATAAGAGGGCTCGAAGCCTGAGTCTGAATACTACGGCGACCTCGTCAGCTACGCCCCCGTACTTGGGTGAGCGGGGCGTGACAGGTTTTTGTGGTGGCCCATGCAGGTCAGTTCACACTGCGATACACGTAAGAATAGTACAAGTAAGCTCCAACATTATGATTCGCAATTTTGGTACTGAATATTGTTTCCCTGTTCATTCTTGCAGAATGGATCCAGGGAATGGATCGTCCGAGAACATGACCCCTGCTTCTGATGCTGCTTCTTCTGAGGCTTCCCTGATGGGGAAGATTCTAATAGGGATTCTGGAGCATATGCAGCAGATGGAGGATAGGGTGGCTAGTGGTGCGCCACCGAAGCCAGTGGGTATCAGGCAGTTTAGAGCTTTGCACCCTAGATCCTTTTCAGGCAAGGAGAGTCCTTTGGAGGTGGACGAGTGGATTAGGCATTCTGAGGATGATCTGGAGGCTATTGGATATCCGAAGGATAAGTGGGTGGATGCCGCAAAGAGACAGCTGACACATCAGGCACGAGATTGGTGGGACGCCCAGGAGCTACATTTGACCAAGCCGATCTCATGGGAGAAGTTCAGAGAGTTGTTTGAAGCTCAGTATCTGCCGGAGACAAAGAAGGATGAGCTACGGTTGAGGTTTGAGCACCTGACTCAGGGTAGACGGAGCATAGATGCTTATGATGTAGAGTTTTCACTATTGAGCAAGTTTGCTCCAGAGTTGGTGCAGTCAGAGGCCACCAGAGCTAGGCGATTCAGGATGGGGTTGGACCCCGAGTTCAGAGCGGCGATGTCGACTCAGGTGTTGCTTACTTACAGTGCCGTACTGGAGGCGGCCAGGATGCATGAGACGCACCTGAAGAGTGTGGGTAGAGGCCCAGCAGCATCTGAGAGACGCCCTGCGGGTCAGCAGAGGAGTTTCCCGAGGCCCACTCAGACCACTCAGTTTAGGAGGCCTGGAGCTCCACCAGCACCACAGCGGCGTCAGTCTTGTGCATTTTGTGGGAAGCCTGGGCATGAGCAGCGAGATTGCAGGTTTAGACATGGGCGGTGCTTTACCTGTGGTCAGTCTGGGCACATCAGTAGGCAGTGTCCTCAGCAGGGACAGACTTCAGGTCCTGGGGCACCAGTGGCAGTCCGGCCTGTGCAGCAGCAGCAGAGGACCCTTCCGCCGGCACCACAGAGGCTTCCACTGCCAGCTCCACTAGTGCCTGGTGCAGTGACTCAGAGAGGACCACCTAGGCCCCCGCAGCAGCAGCAGCAGACCCCTAGGAGAGCGGCGCCGAGGCGTCAAGCTTTCACCATGACGGCTGTTGAGGCAGAGGACACCGGTCGTGTTATCACTGGTACCTATTCCTTTTCAGAGTTGAATGCTTTGTTATTATAGTATGTTATGTTTGTGGTTGTGGTTAGGATGCTTAGATTCTTATGTTAGCTTATGTTTATTCTCTTAGGTGTTATTAGAGTTGCTTCCTTCCCTGCCTTGTCACTTTTCGATTCGGGAGCATCCCATTGCTTCCTGTCTCAGCAATTTGTGACTAGGAATTCATTAGTAGTAGACTCCTTTGCTTCTAGTTGGAATATCCATACAGGGAATGGAGTGATCCGCAGTTCTTCGGGATACCGACAGTGTCCTGTTGAGATTTGTGGACGTAGGCTGTATGCAGATTTCTTAGTGATGGAGATGCCTCATTTTGAAGCAGTATTTGGGATAGACTGGTTAGGGATGTTCTATGCCACTATAGATTGTAGGCTCAGGAAGATAGTGTTTCAGATTCCGGATCATCCAGAGTTCGAGTTTCTTAGTGGTAGTAGTTCTATTGGACCATTAAAGTTTAAGGCCAGTCCAGTAGAAGTGATGATGGAGATGGATGCTGAACCGGTATTGCCGAGGGTAGTCCGGGATTTTCCTGATGTCTTTCCAGACGATATCTATGGACTTCCTCCGGATAGATCATTGGAGTTCACTATCGATCTGATTCCAGGCACTCAACCGATTGCAAAGGCGCCATACCGAATGGCTCCTCCAGAATTAGCTGAGCTTCGTAGTCAGTTGAAGGATTTGTCAGAGCGTGGTTTGATTCAACCGAGTGTTTCGCCATGGGGTGCGCCAGTGCTTTTGGTGAACAAGAAGGATGGATCTCGAAGGACGTGCATTGACTACCGAGAGTTGAATAAAGTCACTGTGAAGAACAAGTATCCTCTTCCCAGGATCGATGACATCTTTGATCAATTGGGTGGATCGCGAGTGTATTCAAAGCTGGATTTGAGAAGCGGATATCATCAGGTGAAGGTCAGAGGATCAGATGTTCCAAAGACTGCATTTAGAACCCGATATGGTCATTATGAGTTCTTAGTGATGCCTTTCGGTGTTACTAATGCACCAGCCACATTCATGAGGTAGATGAACCAAGCCTTCTATGAGTATCTGGATAAGTTTTTGGTCGTCTTCATAGATGATATCTTGGTGTACTCGAGATCAGAGGAAGATCATGATGAGCATCTGAGGATAGTCCTAGAGACTCTGAGACAGCACCAGTTATATGCTAAGTACAGCAAGTGTCAGTTTTGGCTGACCAAGGTTGCTTTTCTGGGACATGTTGTATCTGGAGATGGGATAGCTGTAGATCCGGAGAAGGTTGCTGCAGTAGAGAAGTGGCCAGTTCCTAAGTCAGTAACAGAGATCAGAAGTTTCTTGGGATTGGCTGGATACTACAGGAAGTTCATCAAGGATTTTTCTAAGATCGCTGCACCGATGACTCATTTAACCAAGAAGAATGTTGCTTACAGTTGGTCAGAGGAATGTCAGCAAGCATTTGATGAACTGAAGCATAGATTGATCACTGCGCCTGTCCTGACGATTCCAGACCGTTCGGGTGGTTATGAGATTTACTGTGATGCGTCAGGCAGAGGATTGTGATGTGTTCTCCATCAACATGGTAGGGTAGTAGCTTATGCTTCTAGATTGTTGAAGACTTATGAGAGGAACTATCCTACGCATGACTTGGAATTAGCAGCAGTGGTGTTTGCATTGAAGTTGTGGAGACATTTCCTTCTGGGTGAACGTGTAAAAATATACACAGATCACAAGAGTTTGAAGTATGTGTTCACTCAGAAAGAGCTGAATATGAGGCAGCGCAGATGGCTCGAGTTGATGGCTGATTATGATGTTGAGCTCCAATATCACCCTGGGAAAGTCAACGTAGTACCTGATGCTCTTAGTCGCATGCCGACAGTGATGATGTTGACAGCTCAGAGGGAACTTCGAGGTGATATTCGACAGTTGGAGATTGAAGTTGTCTTACCTGGTTCCTCAGTGATGATGATGAACTTGCAAGTTCAATCTGATTTGGTTGAAAGGATTAAGGCAGCTCAGTCTGGAGATGCGAAGTTGAAGAAGATTCGCGAGCAGACAGAAGCCGGACTTCGTAATGATTTCCGTGTTCATGAAGATGGATCTCTACGTTTTGGGAGCAGGATCTGTGTGCCATCAAGTGACATTCGGGATGAACTGTTGAAGGAAGCTCATAGCTCACCTTATTCTATTCATCCTGGAGGCACCAAAATGTATCGTGATCTGCGACAACATTTTTGGTGGCACGACATGAAGCGTAGTGTGGCTAGAAGTGTAGCTTCATGTATGACATGTCAGCAAGTCAAGGCCGAGCATCAGAGAACGGCAGGACTTCTGCAACCTCTTCCAATTCCAGAGTGGAAGTGGCAGCATGTGACGATGGATTTTGTAACTGGCTTACCTCGCACCTCTCGAGGACATGATGCTATTTGGGTAATCGTTGACCGATTAACCAAATCAGCTCACTTCATACCTTTTCGAGTCGGCCAGTCGACAGACCATCTTGCTAAGAGATACATGGAGGTGAGATTCATTGTTTTGTTTCTGTTTGTTTATTATTGGTTTAGATTCTGATTAGTCATGTATACAGGAAATCGTGAGGCTTCATGGAGTACCTGTAAGCATAGTCTCCGACCGTGACACAAGATTTACGTCACATTTTTGGAGAAGTCTGCAGGCTAGCTTGGGAACTCAACTGAATTTCAGCACTGCATACCATCCACAGACAGACGGTCAGTCAGAGAGGACAATTCAGATTCTAGAAGATATGCTGAGGGCGTGCATACTGGATTTCAAAGGTTCCTGGGACGAACATCTACATCTGGTAGAGTTCGCCTACAATAACAGTTATCAAGCCAGCATAGGCATGGCACCATTTGCAGCCTTATATGGAAGGAAGTGCCGATCTCCTCTCAGTTGGGATGATGTTGGAGATCGTGAATTGTTGGGCCCTGATATGATTGCTGAAACCACAGATGTTGTGAGAGTCGTCAGAGACAATCTTCGCATAGCTCAGGACCGTTACAAGCACTGGGCAGATGCAAAGAGATGACATTTGGAATTTCAACCAGGAGAATTGGTATTTTTGAAGATCTCGCCGACACGAGGGTTGATTCGTTTCGGAAGACGTGGGAAGCTGAGCCCAAGATATATTGGACCTTTTGAAGTTCTGGCTCGTGTCGGAGAAGTGGCTTATAGAATTGCTTTGCCAGCATCTCTTGAGGGAGTGCATAATGTGTTTCATATATCGCAACTCAGGAGATGTGTTGGAAATCCGGATCATGTCGTCGACTTCTCTGAGATCGAAGTGCGACCAGACTTGACTTATGATCAACAACCTGTAGCCATTCTAGACAGGAGACAGAAGATGCTGAGGAAAAAGTCGATCAACCTGGTGAGGGTTATGTGGCATCGAGAGTCACCAGGGGAGTCTACCTGGGAACTCGAGGATGAGATGAAAGAGAAATACCCTCACTTGTTTGTCTGATGTAATTTTGTTTTTGTATATGATATGATGTATAGAAAGTTTTTCTCCCTTAATTTGAAATTCCGAGGACGGAATTTATTTTAAGGGGGGTAGGATGTAATGACCCTAATTTCTATATACGCGTATTTATTTTTGACGTAGATACGTCCGTATATTGTTGGGGAGTATGCCCATATTTTTCTTTTAATTATTTGATGTAGGAATTTATTTTAAAAGATTTTAAACTCACTACTTGAATTTAGTAAATGAGAGTATTTGGAGAAATACATGTATTTGGAGTGTATGAAGTATTTCTACATGTATTTTGATTTTCTTAAAATACAAAAATCATGATTTTTATTACCATGACAACATACCATGGTATGTGTCATGTTGTTAGTAATAAGAGGACACTTGGCCTATTAGGTGTAAGAATGAGAGGGTTTTAGGGGAGACCTAAAAACTAGGCAAGAAAAACACAAAAAACACAAAAAAAATCAAGAAAATCTCATTCATTTCTCTCCATATTCAGCTATGAACGAAATTTCTTGCCCTATTTTTTTTTCTTGCTCCTCCTTGCTCCTCCCATCACCACCCCTTGCTCCTCCCACTCCACCACCAAAGTTCCCTTGTTTCTCATCATTCTAAACTCCAAAAATTAGCCCAAATCACCTCAAAAATCCTACTTTTGGAGACAAGATTAGAGCTTGGAGAAGGAGGACTAGAGAGCTTGCCATCAAGGAGAAGAAGGGCCCAAGATTCAATTTTGGAGGACTTTTGTAAGGTAGGAACTCTAATCACATAGTAGAGTTTGGTTTAGGATTGGTTTTCTCATTAAATCTGTAAATGTAAGAATTTGATGTTAAAATTATGTTGAGTTTCATATGTGGAATTAGTAGGAATCTCAACTCCACTTAGTAGGATACCATCTCCACCTTGGAGTTCACTTGCATGCATGTTTGCTTGGAAAAACTTATCTTTTGTGTTCATGAATCTGTTCTGAAATTTCCAGCAGTTTTAGCCTCTGTTAAAACAGGCATATCTCCCAACCTAGATCACAATAAAATCTGAAATAAATATGTTCATGTAGATCTCGAAATCCTACCCTAAAATCATATAAGATATGATATATGTTCAATTCGTAAACTAGGAGAAATGGAGCTTTTTCTGCAACATGTCGAAATTCTGGCAGTTTTGACATCCTACACTAAAATGGTGATTACCACCTCTTAACTTGATGAAATTAGGTGTTTTAGGACATTTTGGACAACTACTCTTCAAGATACACAATACCATATTTTTTATTTTACCCAGATCTGATTGTAAATAGGATTAAATCACTGATTAAGTTGATGCAATGTTTCTGTTTTTCTGCAGAATTGCCATCTTTTACTAATTTGAGCACAATAAATCACACATGTCATATTATTTTCTGAAATTTGGTGTGGTGATGCAAAACTGTCATACCTGCAACTTTGTAGCTTTAAGTTTTCCTAGATTCTAACTATAAATGCCTTTAATCTGGCCTTCAATCTGACTGATTGTGCATTTCCAGTAACCTGAAATGGTTTGGGTGATGGTGTACTATGTGTACATGTTCATATTACCTCTCTTATGCCTATGTATTTTATTACCTGAACTAATTGGCCATTATACCATATACTTGTCGAATCACTAATTGTGTGGTTACATAAGATGATCGGTTTGTTGTGGAATATGAAATGTGGAAAGGAAAGAGAGGTGGGAAGATGGAGAACATGAAGAAAATGAATAATTTGACTATGGAAACATTTCTCTTATGTTGCTTTTCGTATATTCTTGGTTGTGGTTCTTTTACCCCAATTTCTCATGTGTTTTATTTTATCTCACATGAAATTGATATAAGAAAAATGATTAAGTCCTCCCCAGAGGAGGGTGACACGGGGTTTGGGGGAAACACGGGTAAATTGTAGGTGTTAAGAAGCGGACACGATATGATTTCTCACTCGCTTCGTCACTCCCGAAAGGGGGAGTTGACTAGAGTTAGAGAGGCCGCCGGTGCGCTCGTGACGCACCTGGACGGTAATTGATGGTTTTCTCCGTTTGACCCATAGAAAAACCGAGATAATTCTCACTCCGGTACCTTGTCCAGTCGGGTACGGAGTTACGAGAGGCCCCTCCAGTGCTCGTGTCGCTGGAGTGGTACCACTTTTCACCCACCCTGGGTGAAGTCCGCTCTCTTAGCAGCCTATGGTTTATCCGGGTTCCAAATACAGAATAACCATTTAATTTATTTAACTTAATCGTTTATTACTTCAGTCTTGTTCACTGTTGTTTACTTTCAGCATTGGTACTCTGTTTTTAATTTCTGCGTAATATGTGATGACATGACACCTGTAGTTAGTTAGTTAGTTAGGGAAACCAGTTCTAAACTGGGTTCTACTAGGGTGATTAGGAATTCCTACTGGGTCACGCGTTGACGTGTCCCATCCTGTGGTTTACAGGTGCGGGTCCCGAGCAGTCTTCGGGTGTTCAGGAGCCAGAGGTCGGTGCCAGTGCTACTGAGGTAGAGCCTTCGGGCGACTTTGTACAGATAGACTTCCCGGGGTTAGACTAGTGGGTGCGTTGTACCGGGTGTGGACTTTTGTACTTTTGGGCTGGGGGTTTCTCTTTTGTTGTACCCGCTTTTTTTTGTACCCCCGTTGTACAGCTGATGTATGTATTTATGTGTATGGACTTATGTAATGTAATGTAACTTCAGTGTTGATGTATTTACTTTTCAGTACTGTGTTTTTATTTCTGTTGGAGCACTTTTCTTTCTATGTGTACTATTCCAGTGTTATTGCAGTGGCCTGCTAATTTATTTCATAATCAACCACAAAAAATGCCTAGTAGTATTTAGATAAGAGGGCTCGAAGCCTGAGTCTGAATACTACGGCGACCTCGTCAGCTACGCCCCCGTACTTGGGTGAGCGGGGCGTGACACCTGGGGAGTCATTCTCGGTAGATTTCACGACCTCCCCAGTCGTTGACACTTCCGTCTCTATTGCCGTTGTCTTCACCGAGATGGTCGTGACGTCTGTCCCTATTTCTGTGTCAGCGACCTTTCCACCCTTCTCGCCCACTTTCACCACTTCAGATTCTGCCGTTGCTTACACTTCTGAGAGCATCCCTATGTCTCAGTCTCCCACAGAGTCTGAGCGTCTTTTAGCGAGTACAACACCACACCCTCACCCAGTAGTGGCCCCTCTAGTCTACGGTGGCCGTGTGCAGCAACCCCGATCCCCACCTGTTTAACCCTCCCCCCGCTCTTGACTCCCTTGTTCAGCACCTCCGTGCTTTAGAGGGGGTCCGTTAGTGGGCTCAGAGGAGATTTTTGGGCTCTTGCCACCACCGTTAGCTCTGTGCAGTCTCACGTCGCTCTACTCCCTGGTATTCAGGTTACCCTGGACCAGATTCTTTCGCGCCTGCCACAGCCTCCACCTGTCGCTGTCCGTCCCATTTCACAGCAGCCACCACCACCACCACATCCCCCACGACAGGGCGATGCTGGCGATCCACCACCTGCTTAGGCACACATTTGATGCCTCTCATATTTTTTTGCCGCTGCTGTGACTGCTATTATATTTTCTGCCGATTTTGCGCTCCCTCTCCCCACACTTTTTGGTCCACTTTTTGCTCAGATTTGTCTATATCATCCTGGGTAAGAGGAAGTATTTCTGGGACCGTTATATCGCACCACCTTGATCTTTGCACTCATCACTTGCATTTCCATCCCATTTTCTTTCATTTTCATCCTTTACCATGCATGCATCCTCACCCTCCCACCCCTACCATAATTCTCCTTGTGCCACACTTAGCATATTGAGGACACTGTGCAGTTTAGCTTGGGGGAGTGAGTGTCTCACGCACTTTTCATTTTCTTCATTTTTATCTTCATGTTTTCCACCCTTCTTTATTTTCCATTTATTTTCACCCACGTTTTCATGTTTTTCCTCATGCATCACGTTTTCTTATTTTTGCGTCCGCTGCATTTGTGTAGTAGTTCTTATTTTTCCTTTATCCCTATTTCTTTTATCCTTTTGCTAGAAATGAATTCTCTGTGATGATGATGACTTGAGCTAGCTTACTTTTATATACATATTCTCTTGCCATGTCATCGTTTTTATTTTAGATATCATGTGCTATACATTGCCATGCATTCGAGAATAGTAACCTACATATTTATTATAAGATTGTTAATGAAATTCTACCATTAGCTGAGTCTGAAGATTTATATTGTATACTTTTCATAGAAAACACACCAATGTTCACGTATTGATTGCCTAAATTTGGAGTACTGCTTTGTTGTCTACTATCACTTCTATTTGCATGAAATTGTATGCTCTACTTTCCGGTTGATTGAATGTATACCTTTTTGATATAACTAGATTAGTTTACTTTTTAAATTCAAACTGAGTAGATTACATTACCCTGCTGAAAGTTGTCGTGCACATTCAAAAGAGTGAACTGAACGTTGCATATTTTTCTTTCTCCACATGTCTCGAACTTCATTTCTATACTTAAAATCATTGGTGAATCTCTCTTTAGAAAATCTTATATAGGCATCTTCCCCTTGCTATAAAGTCCAAGCTCCATTACCCCATAATCAAAAGGAATACATGCATATCTCTCTATCTTTGATGCGGGATTGTTATTGTGTATATTGAAGGAAAAAAAAAGAAAAAATAAGAAAAAGAAAAAAGAAAAAGAAAAACAAAAAACAAAAAGAAGTTCGACTGTATATACCCGTTCCCATCTCTTTCTTTCATTCTTTCTTCCCTCTTTTATTTTTCTTGGAGCTTCAAAAAATGGGAAAATTCGTATTGTTCTATTTGATGCCACCACGCTTATAGATAAGCTTGGGGGAGAGGATCCAATGATGTGTGAGAGAGTGACCACTTGTCTGTGCATGATGACCTAAGCTCGGTAATTTTTTATACTCAGGGAGAGTACTTGGAGTATTACGAAGTCCACGAATTGAAATTCAGCATGCATTTCATGAATACCATTTCTTTCTATTCTTATTGCTCCATAATGTGTGATGCCTCTTATACTCCAAGTAAAAAGTGATCAATTGAAAAGTGTGCAATCTATGATTATGTATATTACTTTGGATGCCTCAGATGATGCTAATTCTAGAATGATTTCATGTTTCATATCGTTTTGATATTCTTGGTTTCTATATCGAACGCATTTATATATGATCATGATATCGAGGTAAAAATCTTTGGCATGTTTTTATTCATCATGCGCTATTTGAGTAAGCAGCTCCACGTCCTGAGAAAATGATCTAGCACCTCCCTCTTCGCTTTCTATTCTATCTTCTCCTTCCTTTTTCCTTATTTTTACCCGCCGGGTTCGCCTTTTTACTCATCTTTCTCGAGGACGAGTAAGAGGTAAGCATGGGGGATTTTGATCGCTCCTTATTTTACACCTTTTTTCTGCATGTTTGCATGTCATTTCGATCGCCCATATTGTATAAATGAGATCAAGAGACTTTCACGCACACTGGAGCATCGCTTGTGACCTTATCGAGGAGCCAACAGTGCTAGATGATGAGCGAAAGAAGAAGAAGTTCGATGGAATTGACGAGGAGGCAAGGAAGAGAAGATAGGACTCCAGAAACAGCCCACTCGGCCGAACAGACAGCTACTCGGCCGAGTGAAGGAATGTGTTCGGCCGAGTACAATGGATACAATAGCGCCTAGAATTAAAGTCCACTCAGGAGAGTGAAGGATCTCACTCGGACGAGTAAAGAAGTCCACTCGTCCGAGTACGTCAGAGCTTTCCAAAGGGGATCTCAGCCGACTCTCTGAAATTTGGAGAAGATCAGCAGAAGACTCACTCGGTCGAGTGAGAAAGCCCACTCGACTGAGTAAAGAACTCCACTCGGCCGAATATCGCAGAGTGACAGACCCCCGAATCCCCAATGTTTCTGTTTTTCTTTGGGTCCGTCACTCGGCCGAGTGACATGTTCTACTCGCCCGAGTGGCGCAGTCTGCATGTATCGCGAATTAGGGTTCTGGGCTGTGCCAGGGGCAGATCTGTCAGGATTTTCTGGCCGACTTTGGCTTGTATTTAAGGCTAGTTTTCTTCCTAGTTTAAGGAGAGACGATGCATTAGTTTTGACGACTATTCTAATTGTAATTCTCAGCTGGAGATTGAAGACTCGCAATTTGGTTTGTTTTTTGCATCAAGATTTCTTGTTTTTGTGAATTGTTTTCTCTCAACCATGAATTGCTATATGTTTTTATTCGTTTATTCTGTGATTACCATGATTAACTGCGAGTAGTCCCGTTGTTCTAGGGCATGGGGATGAACCCTATGGATCCGAGTTTAGAATTGTGATGAACGAATTAATATGTTGCTAGGATTGATAGACGGTTGGGTTGTGATTGATTTATCACGGATAGCTAGGAATTTCCATTGATTGGGGTTTGTAAGAGATTGGATTCCAATCAATGGGAAGGCCTAGATATTCGATTTAGGTTTATAATCGTGATTCTCTATACTTGGTTTGCCAGAGATTGGACCAAAGCTAGGATTTTTATTATAAATCTATACTCATATTCGTTTGCAAGAGATTGGACGAATACGAACTATTATAACCAAGATCGTAACTCGAGTTTCTACGAGAGTGGGCTCGAGGTGCGATTGGACGATGATGTCGATCTTCATACTAGCGACTTAGGTTAGGGTTTTGATGCACCCAAAACCTACACCTAGATTCCACCCGGCGGTATCACGATCGCCAGGCGTGATATGGCCCCTAGGTGTCAATTCCGGGCTCGATCCGCAAGCGGATGATCGCGTCCGGATATACACCCAAAAAATGACTTGTAGTCTTACCGCAAGCGCACGGTGTAGTGGCGAGCAGGTATCGAACACAGGGAGGACAAATGACAATATCTTACTTTGATTACCTAGCTATCAAGAGAATAAGAATAGTTTTGGTGTAACAGTCACAATCGTTCAAATAGCAAGAAATATCAATATAATAAAGCGTCTAGGGATAGGAAATCCCCACTACGGACCGTTTCTTATCCTTGTAAATCATAAATTTCATTGTCGCTAAGCTTGAATATAGGTGAACTAGTCGCAACTTAATGTAGAACCAAGCTCACGCTCTCGCACTATTGCCGGTCTATATCAAACTTAAAATAGAGCCCACTCTCGTGCAAACTCTACCCTAAGCCGCTAGCGTGAAGATCGACATCATCGTCCAATCGCATCTCGAGCCCACTCTCATGCAAACTTGAGCTAAGATCTTGGTTATGATAGTTCGTATTCGTCCAATCTCTTGCAAACGAATATTAGTATAGATTTGTAATTAAAAATCCTAGCTTTGGTCCAATCTCTTGCAAACCAAATCTAGAGAGCTTCAATTATTAATCTAAATAGAATATCTAGGCCTTCTTATCAATTGGGATCTAATCTCTGCAAATCCCAATCGATATGAATTCCTAGCTACTCGTAATAAATCGATCACAACCTAACAATTATCAATTTTAGCAATAAATCTATAAATTCATCACAATTCAAAGATTGGGTCCATAGGGTTCATCCCCATGCCCTAGAACTACGGAACTATTCACTAATCATTATGAAAATCTCAGAAATAACAAATATAATCATGGCACAATTCATTGCAAAGAAGAAACAATCCATAAAAAATGAGATTTTTAACAAGAAAGAATAAACCAACGTTGTCGCCAATGATCTCCAGCTGAGATTTTACAAAAGAATAGCCGTCTAAAACCTAAAATAAGTCTCTAAAAAATAATTCAAGTCTCTCCTAAAACTAGGGTAAAAACTAGGCTTAAATACAAGCCAAAATCGTCCAAAAAATCGTGACAAAACTGCCCATGCGCAGCCCAGAATTCGCATTCCTAGCAGCAGTCGGAGAGGGTCACTCGGCCGAGTGACCCTTGTCACTCGCCCGAGTGAAAAAACCTGTAAAATAACAGAAACTTCGGGGTTTTCAGGGGTCTGTCTCTCGGGGTGGCTCGGTCGAGAAGTCTTCTTCATTCGGCCGAGTAGCAATCATGCTCGGCCGAGTGGGACTCCTCCGAATTTCCAGTCACTTTGGCTCTTTTCTGTCTGATTTCTCTGTATCACTCGGGCGAGTGAGCTTTCTTACTCGGCTGAGTAGACTTCCTTACTCGATCGAGGAAACGCTGAAAATCTTCGGTGCGTATCTGTTTCACTCGGGCGAGTCTGATCCTTCGCTCGGCCGAATGAGCAGTCTTGGTCGGCCGAGTGAGGTGCTCCTGAGCTCCTTTCTTCTCCTTTTCGCCTCCTCGTCGCTCCTATCGATTTCCTTCTTCTTCTGCTCATCCTCTATCGCTGATAAGTCCTTAAATAAGCCATGGGTGACACTCCGAAGTGCGTGAAAATCCTCTGATCTCATTTTCGCTCCAAATCGCTCCATATCTCCTGAAATTCGACAAAAACAAGAAATAGTGAAAATCATCGCAATATCGCCGAATAATCAGGAAAAACGCAATATGGGCGATCAAAACGTCATGAAAACATGCAGAAAAAAGGTGTAAAAATGGAGTGATCAAAATCCCCCAAGCTTACATCTTGCTCGTCCTCGAGGAAGATGAGTAAAAGGCGAACCCGATGGGAAAAAATAAAAATAAAGAAAAGGAAAAAGGAAATAGAAGATAGGAAAGAAAACAAAGAGGGAGGCGCTAGATCATTTTCTCAGGACGTGGGTTTTGATTACTCATATAGCACACGACGAATATAAAACACATGCCAAAGATTTTTATCTCGATATCATGATATAAGGATGCATTCAACATAGAAACCCAAAAATATCAAAATAGTACGAAATATGGAATCATTCTAGAATTAACATCTTCTGAATCATCTAAAGTGGTATACATAATCATAGACCACACACTTTTCAATTGAATGCTTTCTATTTGGAGTATAAGAAGTATCACACAATATGAAGCAATAAGAATAGAAAGGTATGGTTTTCATGAAATGCATGCTAAGTTTCAATTCCTAGATTTAGTAAAACTTTTAGTAATCTCACCGAGTATAGAAACTTACTTAGCTTAGGTTGTCATGCACAATCAAGTAGTCACTCTCTCACACATCATTGGATCCTCTCCCCCAAGCTTATCTATAAGCGTGGTGGCATAAGATAAATCAATAAGCTTTATTCCCCATTTTTGAAGCTCCAAAAAAATAATAATAATAAAAGAGGGGAGAAAGGGAGAAAGAGTATGTGATGGGATCATATATGAACTTCTTTTCTCTTTTCTTTTCTTTTCTTTTCTTTTTTTCTCTTTCTCTCTCTTTTTTGTACAATATATATAAAACTGTGATCCCAAATCAAAAGATAGAGAGATATACAAGAAGATTTTTTTCTTTTTGATTTTGGGGGTGTTGGAGCATAGATTTTTGCAGCGGGAGAAAATGCAAATATAAGAATCGCTAAAGGGAGATTCACCAATGATTTTAAGTATAAAAATAATGCTCAAGATATGTGGAGAAAGAAATATATGTAACACTCGGTTCACTCTATAGAATGTGCACGACAACTTTCAGCAGAGTAATGTAATCTACTCAGTTTAATCTCAGAAAGTAAACTAATCTAGTTATATCAACCTAGCATACATTCAATCAACCTGAAAGTGAAGCGTACAATTTTCTTGCAATAAGAAGTGATATAAGAAAAGAAAGCAGTACTCCAGATATAAGCAATCAATGCGTGAAGCTTGGTGTGTTTTCTATGAAGAGTATACAGTAAAAATCATCAGACTCAGCTAATAAAAGAATTTCATCCATATTCATACATGAAAGTGCGGGTTACTATCTCAAATGCATAGCAAGACATAGCATATAATATCTGAAATAAAAACTATGGCATGACAAGATAATATGCATATAGAGATAAGCTAATACCACGTCATCATCATCACAGAAAATTCATCTCTAGCAAAAAGGATAAAAGAAATAAGGATAAATAAAAAACTGCTGTACATATGTAGCACACTCAAAAAGGTAAGAAAACGTGATGCATGAAAAAAAATGAAAAAGTGGATGAAAGTAAGTGTAAAAGCAAAGAAAAGAGGGGAAATGAAAATAAAATGGGACAAAAATAAAAAATGCGTGAGAACTCACTCCCCCAAGCTAAAGTGCACAGTGTCCTCAATGTGCAAAGTGTGGCACACTGAGAGACAAGATATGTGTGGGGTGGTTGAGGATGCATGCATGATGAAAATAAAATAAAAACATAATATGGGTATGCAAGTGATGCATGCAGAGATAAAAAAAATACCATGCAAGTGTCCCCAAAAGTACTCCCTCTCTCCCAAAAAGATATAGATAGATATGAACAAAAAGTGATCAAAACGTGTGTGGAGGAGGGGTGCAAAATCAGCAGGCTCAAAATATCCATAATATCATCAACAAAAATATGGAAGGCATCCAGTGTGTGCCTAGGTGGGTGGGGGTGCACCAGCACCGTCCTGTGGTGGAGGTGGTGGTCGGGGTGGCTGCTGGGTGGGTGTGGGTGGCTGAGGCAGTCGCGCCAGAATCTAGCTCAGGCAAGCCTGAATATCAGGCAGTAAAGCGACACGGGACTGGACAGCGCTAACAGTAGCGGAGAGAGACCGAAAATCTCCACTAAGTCCACTAACTGCCCCCTCTAGAGCATGGAGGTGCTGAACTAGGGTGTCAGGGGGAGGTGGAGTAGAGGGACGAACTGGTGAAGCGCGGGGCTGTCTCGCACGGCTACAGTAAAGGATGGGTGCGACTGTGGGGTGGTGCTGTGCTCACTAAGTGACGCTCAGCCTCTGTGGGAGGCCGAGATGCAGGTAAGGTCGAAGAGGATGGAGCAGAAGCAGAAGCAGAAGTGGTGGCAAGTGACGAGGTCGACAGAGAGGTCAGTGACACAGACGTGGGGACAGACGTCACGACGCTCTCGGAGAATACAGCGGCAGTGGAGACAGTGAGGTCGACGACTGGGGAGGTCGTGAAGTGTGAAGGAAATGACTCCCCAGGGGTCGAGAAAAAAAATGAGGAAAGGGTCTCAACTGCTGACCGGCGTCCCGCTTGCGTTGCGGTGGCGCGGTGTCGTTTACCGCAAGTTTCACGGTTAGTGTAGGGTGCGGGAATATCGAACTCAGGGAGGCGAGGTTGTGCTTGAGTCAGGTAGGACCTAAATCACCCCGAGGGGCGAGCTAGCCCGAATCGGTGAATGGTTGTCACGAAAGGAAATAAAAGGGTATGAACAACAAGAAAGAAAACCCGGGACTTTGGTTTCCAACCCGACGAGAGACTCTCGCCGATATGGCCTACGGGTATGGATAGCGATCGGGATTAGGGTCTAATGGTGAGACGTTGCCTCTGAAAGTGGTACCGGCGTCCCATGGGCCCGATATTCCGGTCGGTGCCCAGGATGATACACCGGACTTCCCGGATTCGATCAGTGGGCACTCCCGTGTCCATTAACACTGATCGATCCCGGGAGCACTAAGCCCGCAACGATATCTCCCAACGTCTCATCCTGCTGCTCCCACGTGCTAGGATTCGGCGTCTACGCTAAGGGTGTGAGCTATGGCTAGGGAGTCAACCGCCAAGTTTATTCCCCCTTGGCCCAACGGTCAAAGGCGGTCTTTTTCCCGCCGATGACAATGAAACACCCCGCGTAACCGTTAGATTCCTACTCCCTATCGATTTCCTAACCCTATGGACACATCGGGAAGAGCCCCCGAAGAGGTTTCCACCAAAATCCCAGATTTGGGAACTACTCACAAAAATTCATGAAAAAGCGTTCTAAATGAAATTTAACCGTTGGAATCATAATCGGACAATTGCAATGCGGAAGTAATAGAGTAATAAAGACAATACTAAAATTTTAGAAAGATCTGAAAACTTACAAAAGAGTAACAATTACAGCCGTCACAAGGAGATAAAACAGTAGAAAAAATAACAGCTCTCGTTTCTAGAACCCTAGGGGTTCTATTTATAGACCTTCATATCAATCGATCGGTTGACAAGTCAACCGATCGGTTGATCCGTTACAAATTAATAACAGAAAACGGCGAGCTTTCACCCGATCACATGAACCGGTCGGGTGAGTTATTGAGTGACCGGTTGGATCTTGGAGCAGTCGGGTGAATCGATCGGTTCGACGTCCGTGTCTTCAGCTCTTCTTCTTCAGCTACAGATGAACCGATCGGGTGAGAGTCACCCGATCGGTTGGCGTTTTGCTTCGAGAAAACAGAGAACAGCCCCCGCTGAACCGGTCTGCGAACCGGTCGGGTGACTTCTTTGTGAGCTGCGGCAGAGACCGGGTGGTGCACGCGTGCATCACCCGATCGGTTGGAGATGACCAACCGACCGGGTGAGGGGCTGAAAGATGAATTCTTCGACGTTTGACCCCCTGGATCACGCGTGACTTCTCCCGTTGCTCCGGGGACTTGGGATATCATCGTTAAACGTCCCCTACGTGGTAAATCCCCTGCAATCATGGATAAACAAAGAAAAGTGAAAGAAAACAGGAAAATACACGAAAACGAATAAGAGACGGCGGAAAAACACGGAGAAACACAAAAGAAAACGTGCGTGAATATATGAAATATAAACGCACGTCAAAATCCCCCAAGCTGAACTCTTCCTCGTCCTCGAGGAAGACGAGTGAGAGTAGGAGCTCGGAAGGGAAAAATAGAGAGGAAGAAAGAAAAAGAAAACTCTAAACCCTAGATCGTCCATCAGAGCCACCAAAATCAAAAACGACACACCAAGCAAGCAAACGCCAAATCACACCACTGAACCTAGGAAAGCGAGTCCAAATAAGTGTCGCGGGTCCACGCGGTGAAGCGCGAGTGAGCGTGGTCGTGTGCTAGCAAATGGTGATGCTTTCTACAATGTGCTTTGAGACTCGATATACACAAATCCAAGATATGACCCAAAATATCGATCCGAATTGAATTAAGCGGCGAATATAAGTTCAAACATGCATGAGAAGAGTGAGAATAGAAGCGTATCATGCATCGGGGACTCCACAACTAGGGTTAAGGAAATCACGCCACTATAGCCTAGATACTACCTAAAAAGTTCCCAAGCCAAGTGTTTTCGATAACGACGGGGTTGAGATGATGTGGAGAAGAACACTCTGTGCAAATTCTCGCCTTCCCTTTATTCTTGGCAAGTAGGAAAAAATATTCACACGGAAATTTTTTTTGGGTTTTGGGCATTTGTATTTTTTTGGATTTTGGGCTATACACAATTTTTCTTTTCTTTTCTTTTTGGGTTTTTCTTTTCTTTTCTCCTTTTTTTTGGATTTTTGGGTTTTTGGCTATACACATGTGTACTCTCCCAAGTGAGAGAACGGTACACGACGAGGGGATTTGCACCAAGTAAAACAAAAAAGAAGTCAAAATCTAAACACTCGGGCAAAGGAAACTACTCTCGCTAAATAGAGCATAGGCTAAATGGGTTATCCTAGTCCTTAGTTGTGGAATCCCGACGCATGCGAATTGAAGTATACGATATAAATATAGCATGCATATAGTGGAAATAAATACCGCATATTCAAATCGGAGCATGATAATCTAGGGGTCATTCCTGGACAGGTATATAAAGTAAAATCACAAAGCAGAAGCACACCAAATGCTAGTCACGACACACGACTCACAAAAAGCTAAGTGGACCCACGATGCGTGAAATGCAAGAGGACTCGAAATCCTAGGGTTAGTGAGTGTGATTATCGATGCAATGCTAGGTGTGTGAGACTTTGTGGCGATTCATCATAGGATTCATCTCTAGGAGAAAGAGCTAAAAAAGAAGAAAAGAAAAAAAAGAAAAACACGGAGAAAAACGACTCAAATAAACGAAAAAGAAGGACTCAAACGACGCACACAGTGCGACTCCCCCAAGCTGAAGTTTGCATTGCCCCCAATGCAATATGAGTGAGTACGGGAGGGCAATGAAGATGGGGGGGGGGGGGAATACGCACTGACACAAAAAGAAATGAAAACCAGGAAAACACATAGATGAAACTGAAAAAGAAAGAAAGATCAGAATCAAAATCAAACAATATGAAAATAAAAATAAAAACACAAGCACGACACTCAAAAAATGAAAAAGAAGCACACACACAAAAATGAGAAAAACAAACAAAACACGACAACACACCAAAATAGACGTTCCCCAAGCTAGACCAGAAAGTGCTAGCGAAATGATATGATCAAGGAAATGCAGAGATATGCAAGGGGGAGTCAAAAACAAAAGAGGTGAAATCAGAAAGCAGGAGAAGGTGAGTCCTCGTCCTCCTCGGAAGAGGGTGTGGATGGGTGGTCGGGGGAGGCTGGGGGTGTGCTGAGAAGTGGGGAATGAGGCGAAGGAATAGGGGCAGTGGTGGTGTGAACAATGTGAGGAGTGTCGGTGGTGGTGGGTGGTGGTGGTAGGAAGGCGATCAAGGCGGTGGTGAGAGGAATAGAAATGGAGGAAGTAGATGCGGTGGTGAAGGTAGTGGGAGGTGGTGGGAGGGATCTGGAGCGCACCGGAAATTTCCTCCGGCGCACGTATGGAGTGACGGAGGAGGAGGGAGGTAGCGTGGGTGCGGTGGAAGTGGCCGGGAGGGGTGAAGTGGATGCCAGGATGGGATGTGAAGAGGGAGGAGAAGAATGTGGTGAGGGGGGTGATGGATGTGGGGGAAGTGTGGGTGGGTGGAGGAGAAGATCGCCGGGGTGGTGAAGGTGGAGGTGGTGAAGGTGGAGGTGGTCCGTGGATATGAGTAAGAAGGCGGAGAATGGCGGCCACGTTCCTCTCAAGTGCGAGGAAACGTGGGTGAGTAAGAAAGGAGGATGGCGATGGGTCCGAGGAAGCAGAGGTCATGGCGAGCTCACGAAGGGCAGCGAGCTCACTCTCAAGTCCCAGACGGGCAGATACCTGATGGCGACCAAAAGATGTAGACTGACGCGAGGCAGAGGTGCCGCTGCCAGGTAAGGTCGAAGAGGTGCCGACGGCAGTGGTCATGCCGGCACAGGAGACAAGGCCAGAAATGGCCGCAAAGAGGTGCTCAGACGTGATCGGTCCCGGAGCAGAAACAGGACGACTCGGGCCAGCCCCTAGATCTCCCCCAGACGCAGGGATATCCTACTCGCCTAAGTGGGCGGCAGGGGACGGTGGTCTGCGGGCGTCTGCGGGAAAGAAAGGAAGATTCAACCCAGCTAAGAAGTCGGGATCAGGAGGGAAAGTCCAATCTCCCACGAGAGCAAGGGTCATGCGAGCGGGGTTGGGCAGAATGGTGTAAGGGGCTGGGGGGTGGCCATAATGAAATATGAAGCGGCCATCCGAGCGGGGTTTAATCATGTGGATGTGCCGCAGGACATCAATATCAAGATGTGAGGGTCCTGCGACAGCTGGAAGATTATCAGGGATGGTAATATTGAATTGGGCGTGAGAGCAGATGATCGTGATGATGCCCCCACAACAAAACTTCCCCTTATCGGCCCGGCTGATCTCGAGTAGCTTGTAAACAAGCCAATCGCTACCATGGATGGGGACGGTAAGGGCCCTGAAGCTAACTCCATCATCATCCCGGACATAAGGGAAAGTCATGGCCCAAAGGATAAAAAGGTCAGGGATAGTCATAGTGCCGGACTCGTCCCTAGGAAAGAATGCAGATGAAATGATCCTGTGGGCTAAATGAAACACGGGATGAATGATGGAGGAGGCCTTGGCCCTTCCTCGGGGATAGTCACGGATCAATGTGAGGCGGAACCAGAATTAATCGACATCAAACTCGGGCGTGTCCCCGTAGTGTCGGATGGAATCATCCCCGAGATTGGGGAAACCAAATATATCGTTAATCATGTTTAGATTTGTGGTGACACTATGGTTACGCACCCTGAATTTAATGATCGATCCGGACTCCCAAACAAGTGTAGAGAGAAATTCGAGTGTGAGTGCCGGGTAGGATATGGCATGTGCATTAAGAAAGGCCAACCATCCTAAGTTAGCGAAAAGAGATTCGACCTCGGTGAAGACACCGAGATCGACAAGTGTACGTGCGTGCGGGAACTTAGTAGATAGATGCCCTCGAGCATCAAGCCTACGGTAAAAATCTTTGTGCTCCTTGTTCCGAAAAATATACCCATGCGGGCCCAACATTGGGTCCACAGTGGGGATAACAGGCGGAGGAGGGCCAAGTGTAAGTGCTCGTGTACGGGAAGGGGGGCGTGTTTGTTTTCGTCTCTTTCGAGACGGCTCCTCTTCCCGCATAATTCCCTTTCCCTTGTCCTTATCCTTAGCCATGTGTGAGTGTGCGTGTATGAATGAGTGCAAAAACAGTGGATGCACACTAACACAAGCAAACGAGCAAGCATAATTTATAGGGCAAATATATAAATATAAGCTTAGGAGCGAGTGTACCCAAGCGGAATGGCGGAGCTTGCTCGTAGATGCCCCCACAATGTTCAGCGAGAGTAGCGTGGAGCCGCGGCGTTCTCCTTCGGCAAGAATTTTCAGATGGGTGTGGTTTGGGGGAAAACTAGGTCAAAAATTCGGAATGGGAGGAGAGAGAGGGTGTAGATGATGGAGGGATTGATGGAGGAGGTGGAGAGAGGGAGTAATGGAGGGGTAGAGGACGTGGGGGAGTGAGGATCGGTTGTTGGGGAAGAGGGGAAGGCGAAACGATGGCGGATTTTGCGATCGGGCGAGGGTGAAAACGAGCGGATGTCGGGGGGTTTATATAGGGTTTTAAGTCGAACCGATCGGGTGACTTGTCACCCGATCGGTTGACGGTTAGGTCGAAATTCTTGCCGAAGAAATGCTACAGGCGAACCGGTCGGTTGACTTGTCAACCGATCGGTTGGCCGCTCCACTCATTTTCCCGAGAACTTAGGGCTGCTCACCCGGTCACGTCAACCGATCGCGCTCGAACTCAACCGATCGGTTGATATTCCCCAAAAATTTCCGAGAGTTCTCCCCAGCTCACCAGGTCTGCCACCCGGTCTCTTCATTACTCAACCGATCGGGTCATATGGGGACAGATCTCGGCATGTATCTGATACATCCCAACCGATCGGGTGAGTTGTCATCCGATCGGTTGGGGCTTGTTTCCTGCAAAAACCAATAGATTTGTTTAAGTCCCCGAACGGATGTTCTCGCGGCTGATTTTATTTATAAAAATAGACAAAATAAAGTCAAAAAATAACGCTGAAAAGTGGGGAAAAAGTTTAGAACATGGGTTGCCTCCCATGAAGCGCACTTGTTTAACGTCGTTGGCTCGACGCCCGCAAGAGATGCTCATGGTGGTCGATACGGGTGATACCCGAAGTTTGGCATCTCTTTCTCATTGGAGCTGAAGGCGCTTGGAGTAGTCAGCGGCTGGAAAAATACTTGCTCGACTACCCTCTCCTTGTTCTTGGGATCCGAGGGCTTTTCCTTGGTGTTGGCGCTTCCCGCCATCTTCTTCAGGATCCGGACCTCGTCTTTAGTGAGGTCCGTGGGCTATTTCCCCGTTCTCCTCACAAGAGGAGCCTTGGGGAACCCGGGAGGGGTCGTTCTTGCTGCACTCGGTTTTCCAGCAGCTTCTTTGTACTTGGGGCCGTCTCCATCTTCTGAATCCCCCAAGTCATCGGGGGGGGGGGGGGGTTTCTCAGGAGAATCTCCCAGGAGCTCTTCTCTACAGCTTTTTCCTCTTCTACCTCGAGCAGATTGCACCGAGGGTCATCAGGGGGATCGGGGTGCTTCGTGGATAATCCCAGATCAAACTCAACTTTCTCTCCGCTGACGTTCAAAGAGAGTTTTCCGTTCTTCATATCTATTAGAACGCCAGCAGTGGCCATGAAAGGCCGTCCCAGGATGATGGGGGTGTGTGCGTCTTCAGGCATGTCCATGACTACAAAGTCCACAGGCACATGCACCCCTCTCACATTCACGGGTAGGTCATCCACAATTCCCACCGGATATTTGACCGACCGGTCAGCTAGTTGTAGGGTCATACCGGTGGGCTCCAAATCACCCACTCCTATCCTTCTATACATCGACAAGGGCATCAAGCTAACACTCGCTCCTAGATCGACGAGTGCACGATGAATCTTCACCACCCCGATCGTGCAAGGGATAGAGAAGCTCCCCGGGTCCTTGAGTTTCGGCGGGTTTGCCCTCTTAATAAGAGCGCTACATTCCGCCGTCAGCACTACTTTCTCCTTTCTAGACCCTCTAGTCACCAAATCTTTCAAGAATTTTGCATAGGAGGGGATTGTTTCGATTGCTTCTAGGAAGGGGATTTGCAGGCTTAGGTCCTTGACCATGGTGAAGAACTTGCCATATTTCTCATCAATTTTTGCCTGAGCCAACCGTTGTGGAAATGGCACAACGGGTTTATACACTTTCGGGCTCTCTTCCTCCTTCTTCTCTTCTTCAGAGGCTCCCTCCGGAGTCATAGGATTTGATAACGAAGCACCGGCGTCATTTGATTTTTCGGTCGGTCTCTCAACGACCAATGGTGCTTCCGGGTTGCTAGGGGGCACTCTAGTAGGAATTTGTGTCCCGCTTCTCAGAACGATGGCGGACACATTTGCGTGCTCGTGCACGAGTGCCGATGTTTGGGTTGCTCCCCTCGGGTTCACCTCCGGTTGTGGCGGTAATTGGTTTTGTGACCTTGCAAGGTTCGCCACTTGTAACCCCAGCTGGGTTACTTGGTCCGTGACAGTCCGTTGACCCATTTCTAGCTTTTGGTTGATCTTCTCCTGGTTGGTAATATATTGAGTCAAGAGAGACTCAACCGGAGAGACGGCCCTCTGTTGGCCATACTGCTGCTGCTGCTGGAACGGCTGCTGAGTCCTGGGGGCGTAAGATTGTTGCTGAGGTTGTTGCTGAAATGGTTGCTGCTGAAATGGTTGCTGCTGAACCTGATTCTGCTGTGGCCTAGCCGGCTGATATGTTTGTTGCTGCGGCTGCTGAGGCGGCGAGGGCTGAAATGGTGGCCGGTAACTGAAGTTTGGGTGGTTCCGGTTGTTTGGAGAGTAGGCCGGGTTGGAATTTGTCCTTGGCGGATACGGCGCATTTCCCATGGGGTTGTAAAATAGTGCGCTCGCCTGATCCAACGGTGGTGAGATGTCACCACCGTCGAATTCCCCAAAGAATTCGGACTCTACCACAGAAATTTGCTGTGTACCGGCCCCACCGGCTCCTACCATTAGTGCGGAGATCTGGGTCGAAAGCAAGTCGAATTTGCTTGAAAGTTTGTTGACGTCCTCGACTCTGTGTATACCCCCGGATCTTGGTGTGGCTCTCTCGTCACACCACCGCTCATTGTTGGATGCCATATTTTCCAGAATATGCACGGCATCCTCCTCGCTCCTAGACATGAAGAAACCCCCAGCCGCAGCGTCCATAGAAGATTTCAGGTCATCCCTCAACCTATTGTAGAACAGATTAATAATCTGCCACTTCGGAAGCTCATGGTGAGGGCATCTTCTTTGCATCTCTTTATATCTCGTCCAAGCTTCATGCAAGGACTCGTGGCTGGCCTGGGAGAAGGAGGAGATCTCACTCCTCAACTTCATGGTCTTCCCCGGAGGAAAGAACTTCGTCAGAAAAGCGTTGTAGAGCTTCTCCCAGGTGTTGAAAGTGTTGGGGTCCTTCCCCCTTAGCCATTGCTTGGCTTTGTCTTGCAAAGAGAAGGGGAACAGCTTCAGACGGATAGCCTCTGTCGTGACACCATTAATCCGGAAGGTGTCACACTTCTCCAAGAAGGAGTCTAGGTGCTCGATCGGGCTCTCCATGGGTGCACCCGCAAACTGGTCCTGCTGGATCCATGTCACTAGAGACGGCTTCAGCTCAAAGCTTTGGGCCGCAATAGCTGGAGATCGGATGGCGGAAGTCGACTCGATGGATGGCATCGAGTACTCCAGCAGAGACTTGTGAGGTGGGGTGTTCTCCTCCATGGATTCGGGGTCTTCTCTTCTTCGCTTCTCGGCGGCCAAATGCCTAAGGGTGGCGTTAATCTCTGGATCGAGGGGAATAAAGTCATCATGACTCCTTGAACTCATGCGCATGAAAAACAACAAACACCCGTGAAGCGACAAGTGGGAAAGAAACAGATAAAATAAGAAATAAAAATAAGAAAAATAAAAAAGAAAAAGGAGAATGCGAAAATTATCGCGAGGTAGGGATGTGAGCTAGACACGAGGGTTCAAGAGATCCTAAAATAACAAGCACGTTGCCTCCCCGGCAACGGCGCCATAAAATTGACCGGTGCCCCGCTTGCGTTGCGGCGGCGCGGTGTCATTTACCGCAAGTTTCACGATTAGTGTAGGGTGCGGGAATATCGAACTCAGGGAGGCGAGGTTGTGCTTGAGTTAGGTAGGACCTAAATCACCCCGAGGGGCGAGCTAGCCCGAATTGGTGAATGGTTGTCACGAAAGGAAATAAAAGGGTATGAACAACAAGAAAGAAAACCCGGGACTTTGGTTTCCAACCCGACGAGAGACTCTCGCCGATACGGCCTACGGGTATGGATAGCGATCGGGATTAGGGTCTAATGGTGAGACGTTGCCTCTGAAAGTGGTACCGGCGTCCCATGGGCCCGATATTCCGGTCGGTGCCCAGGATGATACACCGGACTTCCCGAATTCGATCAGTGGGCACTCCCGTGTCCATTAACACTGATCGATCCCGGGAGCACTAAGCCCGCAACGATATCTCCCAACGTCTCATCCTGCCGCTCCCGCGTGCTAGGATTCGGCGTCTACGCTAAGGGTGTGAGCTATGGATAGGGAGTCAACCGCCAAGTTTATTCCCCCTTGGCCCAACGGTCAAAGGCGGTCTTTTTCCCGTCGATGACAATGAAACACCCTGCGTAACCGTTAGATTCCTACTCCCTATCGATTTCCTAACCCTATGGACGCATCGGGAAGAGCCCCCGAAGGGGTTTCCACCAAAATCCCAGATTTGGGAACTACTCACAAAAATTCATGAAAAAGCGATCTAAATGAAATTTAACCGTTGGAATCATAATCGGACAATTGCAATGCGGAAGTAATAGAGTAATAAAGACAATACTAAAATTTTAGAAAGATATGAAAACTTACAAAAGAGTAATAGTCACAAGGAGATAAAACAGTAGAAAAAATAACAGCTCTCGTTTCTGGAACCCTAGGGGTTCTATTTATAGACCTTCGTATCAACCGATCGGTTGACAAGTCAACCGATCGGTTGATCCGTTACAAATTAATAACAGAAAACGGCGAGCTTTCACCCGATCACATGAACCGGTCGGGTGAGTTCTTGAGTGACCGGTTGGATCTTAGAGCAGTCGGGTGAATCGATCGGTTCGACGTCCGTGTCTTCAGCTCTTCTTCTTCAGCTACAGATGAACCGATCGGGTGAGAGTCACCCGATCGGTTGGCGTTTTGCTTCAAGAAAACAGAGAACAGCCCCCGCTGAACCGGTCTGCGAACCGGTCGGGTGACTTCTTTGTGAGCTGCGGCAGAGACCGGGTGGTGCACGCGTGCATCACCCGATCAGTTGGAGATGACCAACCGATCGGGTGAGGGGCCGAAAGATGAATTCTTCGACGTTTGACCCCCTGGATCACGCGTGACTTCTCCCGTTGCTCTGGGGACTTGGGATATCATCGTTAAACGTCCCCTACGTGGTAAATCCCCTGCAATCATGGATAAACAAAGAAAAGTGAAAGAAAACGGGAAAATACACGAAAACGAATAAGAGACGGTAGAAAAACACGGAGAAACACAAAAGAAAACGTGCGTGAATATATGAAATATAAACGCACGTCAACTGCGGAGGCAAAAGAAGGCTCGCCGCTCTCAACTATGGTGGGGAGACGCTCGGGGCTCACGGCAGAAATGGGATCTATAGATAGGCACAGTGGTGGTGGTGGTGTGGGTGGACTCAGCAAAAGTGCTCCCGAAACTAACAGACAGGTGCACAAAGGTGTCAGGAGGTGCAGACGAAGCAGGTGCAGCCTGGGGTATTACGGGGTCAAGAGTGGAAGAAGGGGCTCCTGCTGAGCACCCTCAGGCTCAAGCACGTATGCGGCGGGGATAAGGAGATCCATCGTTGGAATCCACTCTCCGCCAGCGGACCCAATATGCATCCGAGTAGGGCTCGGCAGAATCATATAATCGGCACTGTGGGGACCGTGCAGCCACACCCAGCGGTGCTGACCATGAGGACGAAGCATCCTCATCCGGGCCATAACATCTATGGAAAGTGAGGTGGGGCCTGAGGGTCTAAGTAAGCCAGCAGGGAGGTCAACTCCACACAAAAGGGCCAAGAGGGTAATCAGACCATCGCATCAGATATGCGTCCGAGCGCCGACAGAAATAATGATGCGGTTGATGTACCAACTGGCGATATCAATCTCGACGGCGGGGACCAAAACATCTCCTCCTCGGTCGAAGGCCCGCGATCGTGTCATCGCGTAGAGCATGTAGAGCTCTGGCGTCGACATCGTGAAGGATCCTGTCCAAAACAAAGTTAGGATCGATAATTAAAGTGGAGACTTACGCTTGCGTATGCGGAACGATAGTCTCGGAACTTTGCCTTCGGATTCGCCACGACGGATCGAGTCTTCTCACGAACGGAGTAAGGCTACTAATCCACAATCTAAATCTCTATTTTAGATTAAGAACTTGGAAGGAGGGAGAGGAAATATTTCTGCAGAGCTTCGCTATGAAGAAGATGCATGCATGAATTTCATGCAAATGTGTAAGGAAAATGGCTACCCTTGGGTCTTATTTATAGCCCCCAAGGTAGTTATTTTAGGGTAAGTTGTTCCTTTGGAACAACTTAATTAAGGTGTACCATGATACATGGCACAATATAAGCTTAAGTTGTACCATATGCATGGTACAACATAAGCTTAAGATATTCCCCCTTTATTAGCCATATGTCGCATGCACTTATGCATATATAATGCGACTTTCCCGCTCATACAGAGATCCTCTCCGCAAGGGAACAGATTCCCTTTGCACATGACTTCGTGTGCGCGACGTTCGAGGTCCGTAATCCCTCGTACATCCCCCACAAGGGTGTACAAACGTCTTCCATATCCAACATCTCCCACTCACACTTGAGGGGATTGTAAGAGAACGTCTTTCCCTTAGTTCTTTCATCTATCATACCGAGAAATAGACCGTGCGACCGTCATGCGCGTAGAGTCTGTTGTTGTGCACTTGTTAGAGATACACAACGACCTCGAAGGTGCAAAGTTGAGTAGTTCAACGCATGCTTTACCCTAGATTATTTCTTCACATTTCTTATACTTTATATTCAACAATTGAATCCCATCTGGATTACAATTGGCTGGCCAGCTTTGAATCATTAAAGTCCAAATGCGAATATGAAATCAATCTTCCTCTTCTTGCGAACCTTCTGATCTTGACTTGATTCGCTTTTCTAACGTGCCCCGCCGAGCCGAATTACCATAGCCCATTAGCAACACGCTAAGATAGCGATCATCTCGTCAAATCTTAAGGAACCAATTGGAGTCCTTGAGGGTAAGAGTTAAGACCCGTATGGCCTTTGAGTCTCACATAATAGCAAACACTATTGCTACTAACTCAGTGGTCGAAATGCATACGTGGTATGAACACGTACTACAACATCACTCCTTTCCCAGGGAGAGTATGTCTTAATGATGTTGTACGGATGAAAAGATCAGACACCACAATGCCTATCTTTTTGCGTCCCCTTACTACTCGTGAAATATTCACGGACTCTCATCCTGCATAAGACAGATAGGATTAAAAAATCCAATGAGATCTTTATATCCTTGTGATACAGATCTCAGATCTTTTGTAAGCATCCGTATGATGCAGATCTTTTATTCGACTATCTTGTTTAAGTCATGACTCTAAATCATTTGTCTAATGATTTTGACTTTAAACTAGTCTCATCTCTATCTTATTCATCTGATAAGATAAGGCGGTTGTTCATGTGAGAGAGCCAACCTTAATCTGTCCGACATACACACAAAAATAGCTGAGACTTAAACACAAATGTATATAAAATCATTTGTAAGAAACTTGTATGCAAATTAAATTTTGATCTTCTATAGACATGGGAAATATTACATGATACAGCTCAGCACCTACGCATTCCCATAGATGATAAGTGTTTGAAAAACACATCTCTGGGGATCGCCTTAGTAAGGGGATCCGCTATCATCTCATGCGTGGATATGTATCCTATGTCTACTTCCTTTCGTTTATCATAATCCTTCGCAAACTTGAATCGAATGTCAATGTGTTTGGTCTTACAATGAAATTTAGGATCTTTGACATAGGCAATCGAAGCTTGACTATCACTGTATATAGGAACAGTGCTCGAGTTAGAGGCATTCGTCAGCCTGTCTAAGAATTTCCTAAGCCAAACAGCTTCTTGGACCGCCATGCTGAATGCTACGAACTCGGCTTCCATGGTTGATAGAGCGATGCAGGTTTGTTTCTTGCTGCTCCAGGATATTGCACCATTCCCGAGTAAGAAAACAAAGCCCGAGGTAGATCTTCGCTCGTCGAGATCACCCGCCCAATCAGCATCGGTATAGCCTTCGAGTCTCAAGGTATTGCCTTGATAGCATAACGCATAGTCCGCAGTCCCTTTGAGGTATCTTAATATCCTCTTCACCGCTTTCCAGTGTGCCTGCCCTGGGTTGGATTGGTAACGGCTTACCATACCAACAGCATAGCAAATGTCAGGTCTAGTACACATCATGGCGTACATCAGACTCCCGACAGCACTGGAGTATGGAACTTTTTCCATAGCTTTCTTTTCTTTTGGATCTTTGGGACACATCTCCAAACATAGACCCTCGCCTTTGCTTATTAGAGTATCAATTGGCTTGCAGTCCTGCATATTAAACCGTTCTAAAACTTTCTTTATATACGTCTCTTGAGAGAAAGAAAGAAGTTTCTTGGAACGATTCCTTGAGATCTTAACCCCAAGGATATATGCAGCTTCACCCATGTCTTTCATCTCAAAGACGGATGAAAGCCAAGCTTTGATATCCAATATAAGACGCTTATCATTTCCGGCTATAAGTATGTCATCTACATAAAGAGACATAATTATATACTTGTTTTTAATCCTCTTAATATATACGCAATTGTCTTCGTCGAGCATGGAGAATCCATACGACAAAACAACTTCTTGAAAACGCATATACCACTGCCTTGAGGATTGTTTAAGACCATATATGGATTTACGAAGTTTACAAACCTTATGTTTGTTTTCTTCTTGTACGAACCCGTTTGGTTGTTCCATGTAGATCTCCTCATCTAGTTCTCCGTTAAGAAAGGCAGTCTTTACATCCATCTGATGTAATTCGAGGTCCAAACAAGCCACCATTGCCAGAATTAAGCGAATCGAGGTAAAACGCACGACAGGAGAGAAAGTCTCTTCGTAGTCTATTCCTTCCTGTTGCGTGAAACCTTTCGCAACAAGGCGAGCTTTATATTTCTCGATGGAGCCATCAGCCTTATGCTTGATTTTGAGAACCCACTTGTTCCCAATGGCTCTACGTCCCTTAGGTAAATTAACCAAGTCCCAGACTTGGTTTGTTTTCATGGATTGAAGTTCTTCTTCCATTGCCGCTATCCATTTATCTTTAGCAGGGCATGTGACGGCCTGTTTGAAATTTGCAGGTTCGTCATCATCTTGTAGTAATGTCATGAATGTTTGAGGAAATTCATCCTCAAATCTCAGAGGTGTTAGCCTCGTCCGATTACTATGTCTTGTTTGAGTTTGATCACTCCCACTTGGAATGACATCACTCTCACTTGGAGTAACATCACTCCCACTCGGAATAGGATTGGTATCGTTCGTATCATTCATTGGTGAAGTTTGAAACGTATTTTCTTCTTCACCAAGAATTCTCCCACTCGAACGTTCCGATCCTTTTTGATCCCAAGTCTCAAACAAGGATAAGTCTTGACTTATCTCACCCTGTCTTGGAAACTCATTTTCCAAGAAGACAACATCCCTCGATTCAAATTCTATAAGACCTCCATTGTCCTCTTGACCGACGAAAACATATCCTTTGGAGTTTTCAGCGTATCGGATGAAGATACACTTCCTCCCACGTGGCCCAAGTTTGCCATATTTGTGAGAGGATAAATGTGCGTAAGATGCACAACCCCAAGGTTTTAGAATGCTTAAGTCTGGAGTTCTATTGTTCCACAACTCATAAGGAGTAGAACTTACCGACTTCGAGGGTACACGGTTTAAGATGACTGCTGCCGTTAATAATGCGTCACCCCAAAAGGTGATAGGAAAATTTGCCTGAGACATCATTGAACGGACCATTTCCATCAATGTCCTATTTCTTCTTTCCGCAACACCGTTTTGTTGCGGAGTGTAAGGCATAGTTACCTGATGTACTATGCCTTTTTCATCACAAAGTTCCTTAAAACTTATTGATTGATATTCACCGCCCCTATCGGTTCGCAAAACCTTAATCTTGCGATCTAATTGATTCTCCACTAAACTCATATAGTTTTTAAAGCAAGCCAAAGCTTCACTTTTGTGGGATATCAAATAGATATGTCCGAAACGGGTGAAGTCATCAATGAATGTGATGAAATAGGACTTCCCGTGTCTTATCTTAACATTCATTGGACCGTAAATGTCCGAATGGATAAGCTGTAATGGAACTTCGGCCCTTGTGCCAGTTCCAAACGGCTTGCGACAAGTTTTCCCTACAAGACAATGTTCGCAAGTTGACATTTCAACTTTTGAAACATTAGATAGCAAGCCACTTTTGGCAAGTCTATCCATTCTAGTTGGTCCAATATGACCAAGTCTTGCATACCAACAAATGATTTCAGACTCAGAGTTAGAAGCATTTGTCAAATGAAAACTTTCATTAATGGAAGAAGCAACATCATTCATTGTATTTAAAACAATTAATCCATTACAAACATTACCAGAACCAATCAAAGAATTATTACAAACAAGGTCAACATATTGTTTATAGAACCTCCACTCATAATCTAAAGACATTAACATGACCACGGAAACGATATTCCTTCTAATATCTGGAGCAAAGAGGACGTCGTGCAATAACAAAGTCCGGCCGTTGTCGAGAACTAGCTTGCATGTTCCGACGCCTTTGACTTCAACACGTGTGTTGTTGCCGACGTATATCCACTTTGTTCCTTGAGTTATCTTTCGATACTCTACGAAGAACCTTCTGTCCTTCGCTACGTGGTCTGTGGCCCCTGAATCAATCAACCAAAAATAGTTAGATTCAGCAAGAAACATGGAACTAGAAACACATATGTAACTAGTCCTACAAGTTACCTTATCACTTCCATCCGTACATGTACGGGCGAAGTGACCGTACTTGTTGCACTTAAAGCACTTGATCTTCTTCAAGTTTTTCTTCTTTGAGTGCACATTCTTTTGCCACTTTTTGTTCTTTGTCTTCTTTGAGGTCTCCGGTTCTTGCTTACGTTCGTTCACAAACCTTAAGCGTTTATTCTTCCGCTTATTTCCCCCATGTGAGGAACTAGCGGCCACGTGCACTTCTGCACTTGGTTTTGCGGCTTGAATCCGCTCTTCCTCGAGTTCGAGGTGTTTCGAAACATCGCTTAAAGTTTTAATGCACTCATTATGAGTGAGATGCATTTTCATGTTATCCCAGCTATCTGGGAGTGAACGAATGACCGCTTGGATCTGCTGTTCGTCAGACAGCGTAACACCCGCATCCTTTAATTCAGATATAAGATTCGCCATGTGGCGGAGATGCTTTTTCATAGAATGATCTCGCCGCATCTTGTACGAATCAAATTGAATATTCAAGGAGCGGAGTTTGGTAACCGAAGTTCCACCAAACTTTATCTCTAGCTCAGACCATATGTCTTTAGCTAGGTCGAATTCCCGAAATAGGCGCATTATGTCATTGTCCATCGCGGACAGTAACGTAATACGTGCTATTTTGTTCTTTCGAGTCCAAGTGTCATAAGCTTCCCGGTCCCTCTTGTGTTGGGCCGTATTGCCCAACTCAGGTTCTACCATTATGTTTTGGAGTGTTTCGAGCACATCTTGCTCCTCCAAAACATATTGGATTTTTATTGACCAAAGTTTATAATTGTCGCCGTTGAGCTTTTCACCTTTGTTAAGCTCTGCGACAATATTCTTAGAAGCGGTAGACATTTTCAATTCAAAAAACTGCAAAGAGAATGAAAAACACGATCAACATTCTATGCATAAAGTTTCGATTCTTTAAACACTTGATAAGTTCCTTGGATGCGTTGAAATGTTACTCTAGAATCGAGAAGTTCACTACGTTCCCAACTACCATCTAGAAGTAACTTTCAAAGTATCCCTCTTACTTATCTTAAGTAAAAAGAAATCAGAAATAATAATACCCGTATGGTATTAGCAGCGGAAAATCACTTTGAAAAACTTATCTTTCAAAATAGAATAGGTGAGAATTAGCGCAAAGAATTTTAACGCAACAATTGCCAAGCCACGAGACATGGGTTAGATAACCATGGCCGGATCGTGGTAGGACTTGGAATTCTAAATTGCGCTATCCCGATTTAAGGACGGGACATAACCTATTTGAAAAACATCTTTTTCCAAAAAATTTTGAAAGCACGTTGGCTAATCTCCGTAGAGTAGAGCACAACGTCACAAGTACATTGGCTAATCTCCGTAGAGTAGAGCACAATGACATGGCTAATCTCGCATGAAGTAGAGCACTATGGCTAATCTTCAAGGAGTAGAGCCCAAATGAAAAACTTCATTAAAACGTTAGTCCTGTATGAACTATTTGGCACTGTGGTTAGTCCCGTATGGACTAATCGACACATTCGTGTTTGACCAAGGCCATTTGTTACCCCGTATGGGTCATTTGGCAAGTTTGCAATCGACCCAGACCATCTGTCGGATTGGTCGACCAAAAACACAAGATTGGTCGACCAATTTTCGAAATGCAACTTCTTCCCGGTCAGGGCCTCTGCCCTGACCGGGGCTTGGCCAAAGGCCGGCCAGGGCCTCTGCCCTGGCCGGTCAGGGGGCCTGGCCCCCTTGGCCAGGGCCGGCCAGGCCCTGGTCTCTGCCAGGGCCGGCCGGCCAGGCCCTGGCCTCTGCCAGGGCCTGCCGGCCAGGCCACTGGCCGGGGCCAGGGCTCCTGCCCTGGCCTCGGCCAGGCCCTGGCCTGAGGCCAGGGCGCCGGCCCTGGCCTCTGCCAGGGCCGGCAGGCCGCTGGCCGGGGCCAGGGCTCCTGCCCTGGCCTCGGCCAGGCCCTGGCCTGAGGCCAGGGCGCCAGCCCTGGCCACTGCCAGGGCCGGCCTGGCCCTGGCAGCGGCCAGGGCGCCGGCCCTGGCCACTGCCAGGGCCGGCAGGCCCTTGGCCAAGGCCGGCCACTGCCGGCCTGGCCTTGGCCGGCCACTGCCGGCCTGGCCATGGCCGGTCATGGCTTGGCCATGGCCGGTCATGGCCAAGGCCATTCGGCGTTGGCCGGCCATGGCCCCTTTGGCCATGGCCGGCCACCCCCTTTGAATGGGGTTGCCGCACTCATTCCTCCCCCTTGATGGGGTGGTCGCCGGTGGTTATTGGCCGTAGCCAACCCCCTCCGCATGGGGAGAGGGGATGCATGGCCTTCATAGCCCATTTGGCCATGGTGCACATGCACCAAATTTTCCTCTTACCCGATGGAAATAACTTCCATCATCTTCCTCGATGAAGCACCCGTTCGTCGAAGAAATTAGTTATCTCTTAATGGCCGTGTGCCAAAAATGAATAACGTACTACGTGAACGGTCGGTTCTTCCCGTCACGGAGAGTTCCTACCATATCCGTAATGATAGAAGACCCTAACGTGAAAAGAACAACCGCTGCGTTCTCTCCGTCACGAAGCGTTCCTACTATATCCGTAATAGTAGGAGACCCATTCGTGAAAAAGACAACGACTCGTTCGTAGTTTCGACGGGGCGGTGGATTGACCGGGGCGAACCCATATAGCTCTGATACCAATGAAGGATCCTGTCCAAAACAAAGTTAGGATCGATAATTAAAGTGGAGACTTACGCTTGCGTATGCGGAACGATAGTCTCGGAACTTTGCCTTCGGATTCGCCACGACGGATCGAGTCTTCTCACGAACGGAGTAAGGCTACTAATCCACAATCTAAATCTCTATTTTAGATTAAGAACTTGGAAGGAGGGAGAGGAAATATTTCTGCAGAGCTTCGCTATGAAGAAGATGCATGCATGAATTTCATGCAAATGTGTAAGGAAAATGGCTACCCTTGGGTCTTATTTATAGCCCCCAAGGTAGTTATTTTAGGGTAAGTTGTTCCTTTGGAACAACTTAATTAAGGTGTACCATGATACATGGCACAATATAAGCTTAAGTTGTACCATATGCATGGTACAACATAAGCTTAAGATATTCCCCCTTTATTAGCCATATGTCGCATGCACTTATGCATATATAATGCGACTTTCCCGCTCATACAGAGATCCTCTCCGCAAGGGAACAGATTCCCTTTGCACATGACTTCGTGTGCGTGACGTTCGAGGTCCGTAATCCCTCGTACATCCCCCACAAGGGTGTACAAACGTCTTCCATATCCAACACATCGTCCCTGGCTCATACCTCGCAAGAAAAGTGTCGCCATAAGGCGCTGTGCAATGCAGAGGCATGGGTGGAGGATCGCGGAGGCCTTGGATCGACTAGGGTCAAAAGCGAGGGGAGAACCCGTGATACATGTCTAAAAAGCGTGTGTGTCGAATGACAGGGGTGGGATGTGCATGGGGCTGTAAGCACGGTCTGGGTCAGGGACAGGGGCCACTGGAAGAATGCTCGGAGCATGTCGAGAGTGACCTCGTACTCTCGATCCATCAGACGAAAGGAGCATCCTCCAGAGGTCCGAGAAATAGAGCTAAGGACCTCTAGTGTCGGGCGGATATAAGTGTCCGCCGACACCGACAAGAAATCATGCCACCCCATGTTGTCAAACAACTGGAGTAGCCCCTCTAGTATCCCTAGGTGCTCAAGGTCAGTAAGGTGTGCGAACCTAGTGGGTACGATCGAACGATGGGAGATACGCTCAAATCTGGCGCGCTGGGCGTCGTCTCTGAACGTGATCCCCATCGCATCGAACGTGGGGACGGGCTGTGCCTGTGGTGGAATGGGTGCGGCAGGAGGTGGCTGTGTGGGTGGTGGTGGGCTAGGTGGAGGGGAGTCTGTCCTAGCAGAAGAGGAGCCAGGATCGACTGACCACTTCCGCTTGGAAGCGGGCTCCCGAGTGCGTGGCCTAAGTCGTGGGGGCATGAAGCCCGTGAGGCGTGTCCACCCAAATGAAATGCGAAGTGCTATATAGTGGAACGAGTATACCTGAGCACGACGCGAGAGCAAAAAGTGAAGTGTGCGAAGAGTCTCCTCCGCCGTAGAGCTCAAAAGCATCCTGAATATCCCCCAAGCTCCCCCAAGCTAGCCTGAAAAACAAATAATCAAATCAGCGAATGATAATCAATATACATGGGGAAGATTGTGGATAATAGATATAGATATATATATATATATATATATATATATATATATATGATTTAATTTGAATTTTTGGCTTAGGAGGTGTACGGATTGGGATAATGGAGAAGAAATAGGAATTTGGGGCTAAATGGGGGAAGTGCGGCGAAGGGATAGCGGCGCCAACGAGTGCAGGCGGCGGGGCGACGTCGGCGACCGGCGTGGTGGTCAGCGATGGCGGTGGGGGACGGCTCGGGCGAGGAGAGAGAGGATTCAGGCAAAATGAGGGGAATACGACACGGCTCGGGTGCTGCGGGCAAAAAATTGGGAATTTTGGGGTTTTCGAAATTCGTGCAACGCCCGTGGGTTATATAAAGTTGGGTCACTCGGCCCAGTGATGCGTTCACTCGGCCGAATGGCTCAGGTTGAATTTTTTTTCGAATTTCTCCATATATTTACGACTCGGCCGAGCAGCTTTTTCCATTCGGCCGAATGGACAAGTTTCACTCGGCCGAGTAGCAAGGCCACTCAGCGATTTGAAGTGTGTAGGGTATCAGATTCACTTGGCCGAGTCAGATAGTCATTCGGCCGAGTGGCAATAAACACTGTAAATCAAAGAAAATAACAGAGAGTGGGGCTGTATGATCTTCCTTGATCAGTACTCTACTTGGCCGAGTAGAGTCTTCACTCGGCCGAATGAAAAGTTCATTCGGCCGAGTGGCTAGCTGTTTTCTGTACCTACTCTCTGTTTTTGTGCCACTTTCTGTTTTTCTCGTCTCCGTCAGTTTCTTCCTTCTCCTGGAGCCTGAGCACGTTCTTGGAGCGCTCTCCCTTGCCATGGTCATCCTCCATATGAATGATTTCTCGTTCTTCATCTCCTGTCATGAAAAATAGAGCCCGTTGTCACGATTTTTATAGACTCTAGACTCTAAACACTAAGAAAAATCTAAAATAAAAATAGAATTCAACTAAAAAACAATGTAAAACCGTCGGGTTGCCTCCCGACAAGTGCTCGTTTAAGGTCTTGAGCTCGACCCCTTAAGATGTTCGTTTAGTGCTCGATATTCGACACATGTGAGATGCGCCCGTCAAACTTGTCGGGAAGGCCAGTTGGATTTAATTATTGTTGTTCGTGGGCATTCCTCAGCTTCCCCTCATCATGGGTAGTGTTGGGGGATAAGTCCCCCAAGCTAGAGCATGTACGATTCTTTTTCTTCACTGGTGATGATACTTTCTTGTCCAGCGGAGCTTTCTTCAAATTGTTGGCCGTGGAGAGCTTGCATAGCTCCCTTATTCTCGCGACATCAGCGTCGTCTTTGTCATCGACCATGAGATGGTCCGGCGGGTCCTCCAACTTTTCTCCATCACTAGAAGATTGGCCTTATTCGAAGCCGTCATCGTGTAGCGCGCCGATAGAATGCGGTATAACTTCTTCGATAACCTCATCGAGGAGGTCCACGTAGTCCACTTCCTCTTGATAGGGCATATGCTTCATTGCTTTGGGTATATGGAGCTCCACCTCGATGTTTCCGACATTTAAAGACAAGGTGCCCTCTCTCACGTCAACTATCACGCCGGCGGTGGCTAAGAAGGGGCGTCCAAGAATTAGCGATGTATCGCCTTCCTCCTTGATGTCCCTGACTACAAAGTCACACGGCAAGCAAATTCCTCCCGGTACTTGGAGCGGAATGTTCTCCGCAATTCCTATCGGCCTAGTGACTCGACCATCTGCTAGTTGTATCCTCATATCCGTAGGCTTCTAGTCGGTCCCCGTATTCAATTTCTCAAACATACTTAGGGGCATTAGGCTCACACTTGCTCCCAAATCTACCAAAGCTTTTTGTAGCGGGACTTCTCCAAGTGTGCATGGAATGCGGAAGCTTCTGGGATCTTTGAATTTTGTGGGCTCCTTTTCCTTCCGGGTGAACCATGTGCCTTGCTCGGCGAGCATTATCTTCTCCTTTCTTTTTCTTTCCGAAATCAAGTCTTTCAAGAACTTGGCATATGACGGGATCTCTACAATAACATCCAAGAAAGGTATATTGAGGCTTACTCCTCGCAAGTACTCAAGGAACTTGGCTAGCCGCTTCTCAATTTTTGCTCTTGCCAACCGTTGTGGAAAGGGTACCGGTGGCATGTAGGTGCGCTCCTCATGTGGCTTCTTAATTTCGGAATTTTCACCTCCTTGCGGCTCTTTTGGGCACTCCTCCTCAATAGCCGGCTCTTTGTCATCCAAAATTTCTTCCACGGGCTCATTGGTTTGAACCATGGCGGGAGTATGTCCTTCCCGCCCCTAGTAGTAACCGCCACTACCGCATTAATGTGGCCGGTGTTTCCCCATGGGTTTTGCTCCGGTTGAGTCGGTAATTGTTGAGTATTTTTGTTAAGCAACGCAAGTTGCTCCGCTAGTTGTGCCACGACGGTATTGAGAGAGTCTTGTTGGGCCGTCAATCTAGCGTTTATCTTCTTTTGCTCCACCATAAATTCCTCCACCCTCGCTTCATGATCCGATCTAGGTGGAACTTGTGGTGGGTTTGGAGCTCTCCACCCTTGATTATAGCCCAGTGGCCTATATGGTCCAGCTTGCTGCCTAGGCAGGTAGCTTTGTTGTTGTGGCCCTCTCGGTTGATATTGAGGTTGTGGAGGTGGAAGCCGAGCTTGAGGTTGTTGCAGTGATGGTGGGTTCAAAGCTCCATCATTATTAGCATATGAGAATCCCGGATGATTTCTCGTGGCCGGGTTGGCCTAATAACTGGTGTTCCCCGCAATATATTGGATTTGCTCTATAGCACCTTCTCCTTGCTCTCCTCCAATGAACATAACTTGAGATTGGTCTTGCCAATCGCTCATATTACCTCCCGGTGTAGATGTGACGAGAGTTCCATGTGGCTCGGTGATCAACTTCTCCAATCTCTCCATGACCTTGTGGAGAGAGTCAAACTTCGTAGAAAGCTCCGCTACGGCCTTGGCCTCATAAATGCTTGTTGGCTTCAAGGAGGAAGAAGAATGTACTCTCTCGTCACCCCATTGTTGGTTGTTAGAGGCCATCTCCTCTAGTAGGGCCGTAGCTTCATCCGGTGTCTTGGATAATATGGCTCCATTAGCGGTTGCATCTATGATTTGCTTGGTGCCCGGTTGGAGTCCATTGTAAAAGCTATGTACTATCTCCCATGCTTCAATGCTATGATGGGGGCATTGGTGTTGGAGATCTTTGAAGCGCTCACATGCCTCGAATAGAGTCTCCTAACATCCTTGCTTGAAGGACATGCGTGCGCTCCTTATCTTGACGGTCTTGGATGGTGGGTAGAATTTGTTCACAAAAGCACTTGCCAACTCATCCCATGTAGTAAAGATCCCCTCCGCTTGCATCCTCAACCAATACAAAGCTTTGTCTCTGAGAGTGAATGGGAAGAGGCACAGTTGGATTGCATCGATCGATACACCGGGCATCTGAAAGGTGGCACACTTGGACAAGAATAATTGAAGATGGTAATGTGGATTCTCGTGGGCGTTCCCATGAAATGGGTCTTGTTGCATTAGAACCACTAGTCCCGTTTTGAGCTCGAAATTCTTGTCCACCGCCAACTCCGGCATCGCAATGGATGAAGTAGTAGAAGTAGTCTTAGGCCGAAGCCTATCTCTGATAGATATTATTCTAGCCATGCATGCCGCTAATTCTTCTGGTGTCTCCCTTCAGTTCATACAATCTTCCTCTATAGCAAGTCTTCTCTCGGCCCTACGCCTCCTTGCGGTACGCTCGATCTCCGGGTCAAATAATATTTCTTCTTGATGCTCCTTTAATCTCGTGTACATGCACAGAAAAATAGAGCTTTGATGGAATTGTTAGCACGATAGAGGGGTAAAAAGATAAAAATAATAAAAAGAAAAAGAAATAACTAAGTAAGGAAATAAAATACCGTCGCCTCCCTGGCAACGGCGCCAAAAACTTGATCGCGTCTGGATATACACCCGAAAAATGACTTGTAGTCTTACCGCAAGCGCACGGTGTAGTGGCGAGTGGGTATCGAACACAGGGAGGACAAATGACAATATCTTACTTTGATTACCTAGCTATCAAGAGAATAAGAATAGTTTTGGTGTAATAGTCACAATCGTTCAAATTGCAAGAAATATAATTATAATAAAGCGTCTAGGGATATGAAATCCACAATACGGACCATTTCTTATCCTTGTAAATCATAAATTTCATTGTAGCTAAGCTTGAATATAGGTGAACTAGTCGCAACTTAATGTAGAACCAAGCTCATGCTCTCGCGCTATTGCCGGTCTATAGCAAACCTAGAATAGAGCCCACTATCGTGCAAACTCTACCCTGAGCCGCTAGCGTGAAGATCGACATCATCGTCCAATCGCATCTCGAGCCCACTCTCATGCAAACTCGAGCTACGATCAAGATTATGATAGTTCGTATTCGTCCAATCTCTTGCAAACGAATATTAATATAGATTTGTAGTTAAAAATCCTAGCTTTGGTCCAATCTCTTGCAAACCAAATCTAGAGAGCTTCAATTATTAATCTAAATCGAATATCTAGGCCTTCCTATCAATTGGGATCCAATCTCTTGTAAATCCCAATCGATATGAATTCCTAGCTACTCGTAATAAATCGACCACAACCTAACCATTATCAATTTTAGCAACAAATTTATAAATTCATCACAATTCAAAGATCAGGTCCAATTCATTGCAATCATCATGAAAATCTCAGAAATAACAAATATAATCATGGCACAATTCATTGCAAAGAAGAAACCATTCATAAAAATGAGATTTTTAACAAGAAAGAACAAACCAACGTTGTCGTCAATGATCTCCAGCTGAGATTTTACAAAAGAATATCCGTCTAAAACCTAAAAGAAGTCTCTAAAAAATAATTCAAGTCTCTCCTAAAACTAGGATAAAAAATAGGCTTAAATACAAGCCAAAATCATCCAAAAAATCGTGACAAAACTGCCCATGCGCAGCCCAGAATTCGTATTCCTAGCAGCAGTCAGAGAGGGTCACTCGGCCAAGTGACCCTTGTCACTCGCCCGAGTGACAAACCCTGTAAAATAACAGAAACTTTGGGGTTTTCAGGGGTCTGTCTCTCAGGGTGGCTCGGCCGAGCAGTCTTCTTCATTCGGCCGAGTAGCAATCATGCTCGGCTGAGTGGGACTCCTCAGAATTTCCAGTAACTTTGGCTCTTTTCTGTCTGATTTCTCTGTACCACTCGGGCGAGTGAGCTTTCTTACTCGGCCGAGTAGACTTCCTTACTCGACCGAGGAAATGCTGAAAATCTTCGGTGCGTATCCGTTTCGCTCGGCCGAGTCTGATCCTTCGCTCGGCCGAATGAGCAGTCTTGGTCGGCCGAGTGATGTGCTCCTGAGCTTCTTTCTTCTCCTTTTCGTCTCCTCATCGCTCCTATCGATTTTCTTCTTCTTCCGCTCATCCTATATCGCTGATAAGTCCTCAAATAAGCCGTGGGTGACACTCCAAAGTGCGTGAAAATCCTCTGATCTCATTTTTGCTCCAAATCGCTCCAAATCTCCTGAAATTCGACAAAAACAAGAAATAGTGAAAAGCATTGCAATATCATCGAATAATCGTGAAAAACGCAATATGGGCGATTAAAACGTCATGAAAACATGCGGAAAAAGGTGTAAAATATGCAGTGATCAGCGGACAGTGTCAAATTATAGTATAAAAGATATCGAATCCCACAGGGACGGTGAGTGTAATTGAGTTCTCAGCTTACTTCTATATCTCGAAGTGAGATAGCTATCAGGTTGAGAGAATTGGTTTTGGTATTGTTGTTGTTTTAATAATAAAAAGGACTAGGGCATTAGGGATCACCACTAAGACTGTCGGAGATCGACGTTGGAATAGGATTCTTACGTTACATTAGGGTTAAGGGATTAATCTCCCAATTCGTACCACTCTTGTGGGTTAGAATTGCGAGGTATTTTGGTGGCTCTCATTGATGCAATGGTAGTAGCCGTCAACGTGGTGATATAGTTCGTCGGTGAATCCCCTCAAGGCACGAGCCGGGCATGGTCACGAGCCTTGGTTGGATCCACCGATTTCCCTATTCGAATCCCAGGGATACCCCTTAAGCACATCAAATCCACAGACCGTGGGCATGATCTCAGTACGGATTATCCCGTGGATTCGGTAGGATCGACCGAAATACTTCCCTAAATCCCCAATTTAACCTAGGGATTCAAATCTACATCTCCCCTAGGGTCTTAGGGCTAGCCCATCAACCCTAGAAAAGACTACTCACTCATGATGTTATTGACAAATAAAAACACAATTTTTAGGAGAGAAAACATCATGTCAATTGATAGAATAAGGATTTAGAAACTTACAAAGAGCAATAAATCTCAAAGAAAAAACTCAGATTCCAAGAACGCGAGAAATAGCGAATAAACTTCCAAAATATTCGATCCAATAATCTTCAACAAAATTAATCTAGATCTCCCAAGTTTTCTCCTAATCTCCTCTCCAAAAACTATTCAAAAAAACTGGAAAAAAGAATCCCCCAACGCCGTCCCAGCAGCGCACACTTCACTCCTCTAAGCGCGCAACAGCCGGATCAAAAATCTTTTCAAAAATGGCCTTCAACATCATCGACCGAGTAGGTGACTTGGTCGAGCAGTAAGTTGCTTGGTGGGTTGCTCGGGCTAAGCAGCTGTACTGCTCGACTGAGCACGACAGTAAATTGCGTTCCTCCAAAATCTTCACTCTGTCTGCTCGATCTGAGTCAGCTCTGCTCGGTCGAGCATACAGCTGACTCGGGCGGCAAAGGAACTGCTCGGGCCGTGCAATAGGTTGCTTCAGCTTCGAAAGTTGGCGCTGCTCGACCGAGCACATAGGTGCTCGGTCCAAGCAATCTGCGTATCAGCCGTGTCTTCTTCATTTGCATTTGCTCGACCGAGCAGCTGCTCTGCTCGGTCGAGTCACCAGGGAAATCTTTTGCTAAAACTGCTGAAGCTTCTCCTCTCCTCTGCTCTCTCCTCCACTCCTCCCATGGCTCCCAAAACTCGGCGAACTCCTGTGGAGCATCGCCAACGAGCTCACGGGCGTGTCAGATGTGTCCATACCCAGATACTGTTTTTGGTCTATCAATGAATGCCATGCTTGTTCCAATACTGGAACTGAACTGGGACTGGGGCTTTGACTTGAACCGACACTTTTTCCCAAATCGCTCCAATATCCCTGAAAATTCATGAAACACAACGAAACTCGAATATAACGTTAGAAATGCGATATCGTAGGAAAATATGGGATTTGAGTGCGAAAATGGCATGAAATGCGATATCATGATGATATGAAAAAGATGTAAAATATGGACACATCAAAATCCCCCAAGCTTACCTCTTACTCGTCCTCGAGGAAGACGAATAATCGGTACGCCGGGAGAAAAACAAAAAGAAATAAAAAATAAAAATAAGAATAAAAGAGAATGTAAGTGGATGGAGGGTGCTAAGGTTGTTCGATCAGATCTCAGGCCTGAGCAGTATATCACGATGCTCCGAATAGTAAAAATACATGCTAATGGTACTTTCAAGTTTTACAGATCATATGTGCATGCAATACAGATAAAAGATAGGGATCTACTGAGATAATGCCATCAACTCATATAAATCTCATGCAGTCCGTAGAGTCTAGTATAAAAGGAGTTGGCAATGCACTTTTCAATCACAGATACACATGGAGCGAATAGAAATCACACAGCATGCAATAGAGAATAGAAAGAATCATTCTATTCAGTTATTCATTTCGAAAGAAAAATCTCCAATAACTAAAGTGTTTCGTAAAGTTTAAGTATTATCAAATCTCCCCGTCATGCACCCGTCTCCATTCTAATGTCATACTCACTCATGTGATCAGTTGGTTCACCCCCCAAGCTTGGCTTGAGGCATCGCATCTAGGAATATGATATGGAATATTTTGTCTTTTTCCCAGTATATGTGATAGCTTCTAATGAAGGGATACAAAAAGATTTTATTCCTTTATTTTCTTTCTTTTTCTTTTCTTTTTCACACACACACACACACACATATATATATATACACATAATTATTTTCTTTTTTTTCATTTCATTTAGAAGCTATACTATTTTCTTTTGGGATTCTTGGTAAGTAAGATGCGGAAAGGGTAGCTGTAGGGGTGAACCCAACTGATATGTAGAGAACTATAGAGATATGTGGAGAAGGAAAATAATGGATCTCTCGGTTCACTCATAAGAGGTGTAACGGTTTGATAAAATAATACTCTAACTTAACTCATAAATAGCATGGATATTTTCATTCATCTAGATGAACATTGAAAAAGCATGCAGTAGTGGGCACAATGATATCAAGCAGGCAAAACAGAAGTGAATAAGATATAAAGCAGATGCTCCAAGTGTTCTAGTGATGAGTGTACCTAGGTGCATTACCCAACATAGCGCATACTAGATACTATTTCATGCATTTGATTTTCAATTCATTTCAGGCATTAAATCAGATAGATCGGCAAAAGAATATGCACGCATATAGAAGGTAAAACTGAAACTACCCTAATAGCATGTCATCAGATAATAAGCATCGTGAGTAACTACTAAGGCTACAAGAAGTATCATCATGCAGAACATCCTTAGCATAAAAAGAAAAAAGGGCGGAGAAAATAGGAAAATGAGGAAAAAGGGATGCATGCATGGCAAAAAACAGAAAACGTGAAAAAAGTGTAAAAGTAAACTAAAAAGCGGAAAAAGGGAAGAAAAATATAAAACAAAAATAAAGCGGTAGCGCTCATCCCCCAAGCTAAACCCAGCAGTGTCCTCACTGCTGAGAAATTACTGGTAGGCGGGATATGATGCTAAATAGGGCGGGTGGGTGGGTGGATATAAATAATAAAACCTGTGCAGAAAGAAGTAAAAATATGTCATGATACAATGATGATGAAAATAAAAAGATGCATGTATGGGTCCTCCCCCCAAGCTATCTGATAACAGGGCCCCGAACAGACAAATGGGCACAACAAAATATGAGGGAGGTGAAAACGGGTAGGGACATCATCAAGCAGAGGCACCACCCTCTGGGGGTGGTGATGGGTCGCTCTACTGTGGACCAGGAGATATGGGTGGATCAGGGTGGAATTCGGTATGTGGGTCAGTTAGCCAATGCCTCACTAGGTTGCAGAGGCGTGGGAGGTCCTGTTCAACGGACTCTCTAGTAATACCGCCTCCTTGACATATGAGTATGAGCATAGCCATGAACTGATTGCCCTGGTCAGTGTCTCGGAGGGTGACTTCATATGTTGCGTCGCCGATAGAGATACGTGGTGGAGCATTGTTTGGTTGGGGTGAAATGATAGATGATTCGCCAACTGCATCTTGTGAGGCCGAGCGTGTACGACGGGTATGCCGAGTAGGCCTAGGGTTTGGTGTCCAGATGCTGGTGGGTCTAACACGACGAGGCGGCATCCTGCAAGCGTTATAAAAGCTTGCAGCAATATGTAAAGTAAATAGGGGAAAGAATGTACCGACAAGAATGAGATGGCGTTGCGATCGGTCACGTGACCGCGGCTGATCGGGAGTGTTCCCCAAGCTTATCCTGGACGTGTCTTCTGACGTAGGCAAATCGTACCTGAAATAGAGAAAAGAAAAATGTCAGGATATTAAACGTAATTAGAGGAAATGATGTACATCAGGAAATCATGAACGAGTGCAAATAGTGCTCGGTTGAGTACCAAGGGGGAGGGGGGGGGGGTTTGGGCGGTCGAAAAGGGGGGAGGCGGAGGAGTAGTGGGTGTTGGTGGGGAGCAGTTTTGGTCGGCGGCACCGGTGGTGGGACCGGAGAATTAGGAAGTGGAGAGAAAGGGGAAAAAGAAAGAGAAGGGGGAAGAGAGATTCTGACCGTACGGAAGGCACAGGAGGCGGCGGCTATGGGTAACTCTGGGGGAGGAGGCGATGGCTAGGAGTTGTTGTCCGGGTCGAGTGGAGGGGTAGCTCGGGGGTTGATTAGGGTGGGACGACTAAGGGTGAGGATTAAAGGGTGGTTTAAGGTAGGGAAAAAACACTGAACCCGATTTTAAAAATAAGCCCCGAAATCAACCACAGCTGACTCGGACCGAGCAATCAGACTGCTCGGTCGAGCTAGCTACTAGAAAAAATGAGATATGATTCAAATACTCCCTTCAACTTGCTCGGTCGAGCAGACTGTTACTCGGCAAGGAACCACTCGGACTGAGCTGCTACTGCTCGGACCATGTAGACAGAACGTCATTTTCTCCACATCCTCAGTAGCCTGTCATACTCGACCGAGCAGGCGGCTGCTCAGGTCGAGTCATTTTCTGCTCGGACCGAGCAAATGCTGCTCAGGCCATGTAGACAGAGTGATGATTTAGCTCTTTCTCCTCGTGCCGGCGCTGCTCGACTGAACAGTGTAGCTGCTCGGTCGAGTCACCTGTGTCTTCTTTTTGCCCCCCTTTTCTTTGGTTTTCTCTTCAAGTCTGTTGCTCTCCTCCAGCTTCCTTCCATCTAAGAGTCGATTTGCATGCCCCTTCGTGTTTAACCTGTGAAGATGAGGAACCCATCAAATTTTTTGTGTTTTTTTAGAGAAACGAATATCCCTTTTATTCGGTTTTCTTAGATAGATAGAGTAAAAGAAATAAGAAGTTGAAAAAGAAAATCTAAGGTATAAGAAATTGGGTTGCCTCCCAATAAGTGCTCGTTTTGAGTCATGAGCTCGACTCCCTCAAGTTTTTCAACAGTCGGCGGGGGATCTCTCTAGGAAGTATGTCTCCTCTTGCCCTATCCGTTCTCCTGCTCTGTACGGTTTAATCCTCTGGCCGTTTACTTTGAAATTTCCGTTTTTTCCTTCGAGCTCAACAACACCCCCCAGAGATAAACTTACTATCTTGTAAGGGCCGGACCACCTTGACTTTAATTTCCCGGGGAAGAGGCGTAATCTTGAATTATAGAGGAGTACCTGGTCACCAGCATCATGGCAAACCACCGTGATGTTCCTGTCATGATAAGCATTGGTTCTCTCCTTATATATCTTTGCATTCTCATAAGCGTGTCGCCGAATTTCGTCCAACTCATTGCTGTGTAAGGCTCGTCTTGTGGCGGCACTTTGGTAGTCAAAATTCATTTTCTTTATTGCCTAATATGCTCTGTGTTCCAACTCTACTGGAAGGTGACAAGCTTTCCCATACACTAGTCTGTAGGGGGTTGTGCCGATGGGAGTTTTGAAGGCGGTGCGATATGCCCAAAGGGCGTCGCCCAATTTATGTGACCAATCTTTCCTCGAGGCGCTAATTGTCTTTTCCAGGATGCTTTTGATTTCCCTATTGGATACCTCTACTTGGCCACTAGTCTGAGGGTGATAGGCAAGAGCGAACTTGTGGTGAACTCCATATTTTTTCAGCATTGTCTCGAACTTCCTCTCGATGAAATGGCTCCCTCCATCACTTATGATTGTCCGGGGACTCCAAAACGGGGAAAGATGGTATTCTTGAAAAACTTGGATACTATTCTCGCGTCGTTCGTCAGGGTGGCCATGGTCTCTACCCACTTCGAGACGTAGTCAACATCGACCAAGATGTACTTATTGCCGTTACTCGATAGGAAAGGTCCCATGAAGTCAACGCCCCAACAATCGAATAGTTCAATCTCCAAGATGCCATGAAGGGGTGTTGTCTATCTCCAAGATGCCATGAAGGGGTGTTTCATTCTTCTTCGTGATGTTTCCCGTTCTCTGGCATCTATCACACTTCCTGATGTATTCATTCGCATCTCTGAATATAGTGGGCCAATAGAAACCACTTTGGAGGATTTTCGTCGTGATTTTGGTGACAGCCGCGTGTCCCCTGTATGGTTGATCGTGGCAATGCAATATGATGGAGGTTGCCTCTTCCTTTGGGATACATCGTCTGATGATCCCATCAGCACATGTCCTGAACAGGTATGGGTCGTCCCAGAAGTATCTTTTCGGATCGTGTAGGAACTTTCTCCTTGAGTAGGTCACCAATCCATGCGAGACTATGCCGCTTACCAAGTAATTCACTATATCTGCGTAACAAGGGCTTCAAAGGAATTCGTCGCAAATAACTGTTCGCCGGTGAAAGAATCGTCAATTGGCAAACTATCATCTCCATGCTTTTGAATTAATCGTGACAGGTGGTCTGCTACCACATTCTCCGCTCCTTTCTTGTCTTTGATCTCAGTATCAAATTCTTGGAGCAGGAGGATCCACCATATCAAACGAGGTTTAGCATCTTTCTTGCTCAGTAAGTATTTCAATGCCGCGTGGTCCGTGTGGATAATCACTTTGGACCCCAAGAGGTATGGCCTGAACTTTTCGATGGAGTAAACCACGGCTAGCTGCTCCTTCTCTGTAGTGGTGTAATTATTTTGAGCATCATCCAAGGTCTTGCTAGCGTAGTATATAATATGAAGCTTTCCCTCTTTTCTTTGGCCAAGAACAACTCCTACTGCTTGGTCGCTAGCGTCACACATCAGCTCAAATGGCAGATTCCAATCTGGCGGCTGTATAATCGGGGCTGAGATGAGAGCTTCCTTTAACCTGTTAAAGGCTAGCAAGCAGGCGTCAGTAAACACAAAAGGATTGTCCTTGGTGAGGAGCTCCGTGAGAGGGCGAGCAATATTAGAAAAATCCTTTATAAAGTAGCGATAGAAACCTGCGTGCCCTAGGAAACCACGGATGCCCTTAAGGTTAGTGGGAGGCGGTAAACTATTAATAACTTCGACCTTGGCCTTCTCAACCTCAATTCCCTTGGAGGTGATGACGTGGCCAAGCACAACCCCTTCAGTCACCATAAAATGACACTTCTCCCAATTCCGGGTCAAATTATTGTCTTGACACCGTTCTAAAATCTTGGATAAATTGGCTAGGAAATCATCGAACTCGGTGCCATAAATAGAAAAATTGTCCATGAAGACCTCCATAATATTCTCGATGAAGTCTGAGAAAATAGACGTCATGCACCTTTGAAATGTGGCAGGTGCATTACATAGCCCAAACGGCATTCTTCGGTAGGCAAATGTGCCATATGGGCATGTGAATGTCGTATTTTCTTGGTCTTCCCGATGCAACAGGATTTGGAAGAATCCAGAGTATCCGTCTAGGTAACAAGTATTTGTGTTTGGCTAAACACTCAAGCATTTGGTCAATAAAGGGTAGAGGGTAATGGTCCTTTCTGGTGGCCTTATTGAGTTTCCTATAGTCGATACACATACGCCAACTGGTGACAGTTGATTCGGGTTCAATATTACATATTTAACCCCCCATTTAGCCCTATTTTGTGCTCACATGATGCTAAATTTATCTCTAATTCATTCGTATTTTCTACACGACCATTTATTAGAGAAAACACCTTATTTGAGCACAAAACAGCAATTAATAGAGTATTTATGCACTTTTTAATATTTTCCTAGCATCATCTCGATCTCACAATTCCAACGAATATTTGTTTGTATTTTTCTGAGATCTGTGCTAATTACTATGTATTTTTGAATGCAGAATACCAACAAAATGAAGAAATACAGCGCACGAATCTTGGCACATGACGCGGCCTCCATCAGAAACGCCACGTGGCAGCATCTGAACGCTCCCCGCTTAAATCCGATGGATGCAACAAAAGGGTGACACGGCACGTTGATTACCGTTGGATCTCAATCCAACGGCAGCGAACACCTCTCAACAAAGCGGAGAGCGCACGATTCTTTGGGTCGACGTGGGCAGCTATTGATCGTTGGATGGTGATCCAACGGATCCCACCATCCCTCAACGCAGCGAGGCGAGTGACTCCTCAAGCGGCTACGTGGCTCTTTGTGGTCCATTGATGAACGATTGGACGGACGAAGAAACTTCGAATTTAGTTCGGTTTCGAACGAGCGGATACGGGCGCGGCGAAATCGAGATCTGCTAAGCCGCCACGCGTCAGCTCCATATGCAATCCCGCTTGCGATGAGCGGTTGATATTCACGCCGGCTGCGGGTGCGGGTTTGGGTGCTATTGGTGCGGGTTTTAGACCCGTTAGCACGACTTAAACCCGCAATCTAATTATATAAGGTATTCCTAGGGGTTTTGGGCGTATTCAAGCAGATTGTGGCGTATTTTGAGCGTATTGGAGGCTCTAGGAGCCGTATTTCACCACCACAAAATTCTGTAAAATTCCAGAGGCTATTTTCTTATTTCCAGAGAGTTTTGGTGTCTTTTCAAGGATATTTGGTGATAAATTTCTTAACTCAAACCTCGTATTTGGAGCTTTTCTATTGTATTTTGCTATTGGATTGATGTATTTTGCTATGAAACTTGTTTATTCTTGCACCATGAGTAGCTAAATTGTTATTGTGCATGGTATGTCGTAGTTAGGGGATATGATGCGTGTTTATTTGGTTGTATTCCTTGTGCTAAATCGTTAAACATCGTTAAAGTTGTAATCTTTGTTCGTAAATCGTCTTTTTCATCTTCCAAAAGAAGTGATTGAGTTGATGATCGCCCCAAAAGGGTGAGTTTTGATCTCCCCAAAAGGGAGTTTCATACCGTAGTTTATATCTCTCCAAAAGAGAGTTTTATATCGTATTATAACTTTAGCGACGATCTTATTGAATATTGTGCTTGAACCCCCAAAAGGGTATCTTCCGATGTATTGCTCCCAAAAGGAGAATTCATTGAGTTATATTGGATATTTTCCGGTGAATTGCTCTCAAAAAGAGAATTCATTGTGTTATATTCATCAACCAAATTAATACGAATCATTGATCCTAACGAACCCATACCATGTGCATACTTTTTATAGATATTTTCAGACACGAATTTCCTTGTTTATATTGTTCACGTATTCACATCACCATCACCGTCATCATTGTTGAAGTGGTTAGTTTCTTTTCATTGGATTTCTATTTGATTTGAGCTGTGGTTGCAACAGATTTTCTCCCGAGGATTCGACATCTGGACTCCCAGATTATATTACTTGTACAGACTCTTGCACTTGAGAGAGAGCACCTTTTTGGTCCCACCAAGTTTTTGGCGCCGTTGCCGGGGAGGAATGGTTTGTGACTACGGTTTATTTCATTCAGAGGACCTTCGGTGAGATCTTTCCACTTTACTGTACATAAACTTTTGTTTTTTTATTTTATTTTTTATTTATTTATTACTTTTTTAAAATGGAGTGTATGAATTTCTATTGCACAAACAATCTGTATGATGCAAAGTACGCTAATGCACACAAACATAGGATGGAGAAGCTCGAGATTGTTAATTTTAATCAAACTGACTGTGAAACTTTCTTTCAGGCCTGGAGGAGGTTCACAAACATAGTATCGAGCTATCCGCAGCATGGGTACAGAAATGAAGAGCTTATGGCATCCTTCCTAGAAGAACTACGACAACAGCTGCAGGAATTATTGGGAGGCATGACGCCGACAGAGGCGTGGGAATACATGGAGTCTCTGCAAGAAAATGAAGAAACCATGGAAGATACTTCAGAGTGCGATTCAACGGAGCCTTCGTGCCTCGATCAAGGGGAGCAAAGCGTAGACGTACCTTTGCAATCCTTGAAAGAGGAAGTTTACTTGCTTATTCAGACACAGTAGGCTACATCCCATCAATTCCAGGAGAATTTCCTTGCTCGGAGTCGGCAGATTCAGAAATCCATTGAAAATCTTACTCTGATTGTCACTTGCTTAGAAGAAAATAATTCTTTTGAAATTCAACTTCAAGAATCTAATACGAGTTTATCTTCTATTGCAGGAAAATCAAGCAAGCCATGTCACGTTGAGGACACGAATAAAAATATCTACATGGCAGAAAGTGTGTGCAAAAGAGATAACGAGCTAGCAATTTTGGATGAACGAGAGGAGGAGACAGCTAGGGACAAGGGTTTTGAGATTATCGCCATGGAGTCAGAACCATGCCCTCCTCCAGTTTTTTCCCAAAATCATATACCCCTCTCCCCATCGATCGAGCATCATACCGAGAGTAGTGCATATCTTTCAGGGAGTAGTCATCAACTCACTTTAATTTATTTCACTTATTTTGATGACTACATTTGGAATAATTTTATTGAGAAAAATCTTAGACTAAAATGGATTGACGTGACTCATCTCTTGCAGGATACATGAGAACATCTTATAGAGATGTTGGGAGTTACGTTGCTGGGATCCAGTTTAGTCGTTGGAGGAAGAATACTCGTCGAGGAGCGCAAGGAGAAAATTGAACAACTTCCTCCACAATTAAAGATTCGGGATCCGCTATTTGATCACGGTGTGTTCTTTCCAGTAGTGTAGTTTTTATATGCTTTCTAGGTTGCTGGCTTGAATAAACTCGTACCCCTTTCGACATTGAGGACAATATCCATCTTTAGTTGGGGGGTGTGTATGAGCCCTTAGGATTTTTTTTCTGAGAAGAATAAATCACCAAGTCTCACCATTTAAAACTCCTTCATATGCCATAAATACGGATGATTACGCATTAATTGGGTTCTAAAAATTGTTTATGGCTTGATTAAATTATTTTTCCTTCATGGAATTACTGTTAATATGCTATTCATGAAAATTTTCAATTAATTTGATTAATATCTCGAAATATTTTGAATTTATTTCATGCATGCAAATGTGATGAAAAAGCTTAAGTATACACGATTTATTAGAAAACTCTTCAAGTTGAAGACGAATTTGGCCATTGGCACTAATGTTTATATTCATATTGATGGGTATTGAGTTGCTTACAAAAAGAAAAAAGAAAAGAAAAGAAGAAAAAAAATGAAGAAACATGAATGAAGAAAAATAAATGAATAAGTATGTCACTAATAAATAACTTGGTTGGCTCGAGTAGTACAGTCCGATGGGTCCTTTTTGGCCTAATGCCCTATTATCGTCCGATTTGGGAGCCATTGACCGGAACCTCACTCATTTGATGGAGCGATCCAAGTTATACATTTTTCTGCGAATGTTGCTTGATGCGCGTTACGCAGAACTAATAAAAGAAAGGAAGTGGCGAATAAACTAAGCAACCTCAATACCCATGATTTGAACGGTTACTTTTGAGATGCCAATTCCTTGGAAACAAGAAAACTAGAGAAAAACGACGTGTTATACTTTCGCTTGTGCAAAACGATGCTTGCATGCTATTTATTCAAATTAAATTAGAGAAAATATCATGTGATTGATCTTGTGCATGGATTGTGTATATTGATAGTCTAGATCATGTTGGAAAGTGTATTATTGAGCCATGCCATAAGCAATTGATAGAATTTATTGTTTTATTAGTCATCCATATTAGTCGCTATTTTTGCTAGAGACTAGCAAATCGCTAGTTTGGGGGTGTGATTCGGGTTCAATATTACATATTTAACCCCCATTTAGCCCTATTTTGTGCTCACATGATGCTAAATTTATCTCTAATTCATTCGTATTTTCTACTCCACCATTTATTAGAGAAAACACCTTATTTGAGCACAAAACAGAAATTAATGGAGTATTTCTGCACTTTTTATATTTTTCCTAGCATCATCTCGATCTCACGATTCTAACGAATATTTATTTGTATTTTTCTGAGATCTGTGCTAATTACTATGTATTTTTGAATGCAGAATACCAACAAAATGAAGAAATACAGCGCACGAATCTTGGCACATGACGCGGCCTCCAACGGAAGCGCCACGTGGCAGCATCTGAATGCTCCCCACATAAATCCGACAGCTGCAACAAAAGGGTGACGCCGCACGTTGATTACCGTTGGATCTCGATCCAACGGCAGCGAACGCCTCTCAGCGAAGCGGAGAGCGCACGATTCTTTGGGGCGACGTGGGCAGCCATTGATCGTTGGATGGTGATCCAACGGATCCCATCATCCCTCAACGCAGCGAGGCGGGCGACTCCTCAAGCGGCTACGTGGCTCTTTGTGGTCCATTGATGAACAATCGGACGGACGAAGAAACTCCGAATTTAGTTCGGTTTCGAACGAGCGGATACGGGCGCGGCGAAATCGAGATCCGCTAAGCCGCCACGCATCAGCTCCATATGCAATCCCGCTTGCGATGAGCGGTTGATATTCACGCCGGCTGCGGGTGCGGGTTTGGACGCTATTGGTGTGGGTTTTAGACCCGTTAGCACGACTTAAACCCGCAATCTAATTATATAAGGTATTCCTAGGGTTTTTGGGCGTATTCAAGCAGATTGTGGTGTATTTTGAGCGTATTGGAGGCTCTAGGAGCCGTATTTCACCACCACAAAATTCTGTAAAATTCCAGAGGCTATTTTCTTATTTCAAGAGAGTTTTGGTGTCTTTTTAAGGATATTTGGTGATAAATTTCTTAACTCAAACCTCGTATTTGGAGCTTTTCTATTGTATTTTGCTATTGGATTGATGTATTTTGCTATGAAACTTGTTTATTCTTGCACCATGAGTAGCTAAATTGTTATTGTGCATGGTATGGCGTAGTTAGGGGATATGATGCGTGTTTATTTGGTTGTATTCCTTGTGCTAAATCGTTAAACGTCGTTAAAGTTGTAATCTTTGTTCGTAAATCGTCTTTTTCATCTTCCAAAAGAAGTGATTGAGTTGATGATCGTCCCAAAAGGGTGAGTTTTGATCTCCCCAAAAGGGAGTTTCATACCGTAGTTTTGATCTCTCCAAAAGAGAGTTTCATATCGTATTATAACTTTAGCGATGATCTTATTGAATATTGTGCTTGAACCCCCAAAGGGTATCTTCCGATGAGTTGCTCCCAAAAGGAGAATTCATTGAGTTATATTGGATATTTTCCGGTGAATTGCTCTCAAAAAGAGAATTCATTGTGTTATATTCATCAACCAAATTAATGCGAATCATTGATCCTAACGAACCCATACCATGTGCATACTTTTTATAGATATTTTCAGACACGAATTTCTTTGTTTATATTGTTCAGTATTCACATCACCATCACCGTCATCATTGTTGAAGTGGTTAGTTTCTTTTCGTTGGATTTCTATTTGATTTGAGCTGTGGTTGCAATAGATTTCCTCCCGAGGATTCGACATCTGGACTCCCAGATTATATTACTTGTACGGACTCTTGCACTTGAGAGAGCACCTTTTTGGTCCCACCAACAGTCTTAGTGGATATTAGCTCATTTTTTTTCGTTCCTAACGACTGTCATACCCCTTTTCTTAGGGACAACCTGCACAGGGCTAACCCATTTACTATCGATACGGGATAAATAATGTCGGCCTCTAAAAGCTTTAAGACCTCCTTTTTCACTACCTCCTTCATGTTGGGGTTCAATCGCCTTTGAGGCTCAATGGAGGTGGCGTCCTTATCCTCTAGATGAATCCTATGGGTGCATATGGTTTCGCTGATACCCTTCAGGTCAGCGATGTTATACCCTATTACTTTTCTGTGGGATTTAAGGATTTTTAGGAGGCTTTCTAGATGGGGCTCGGTAACAGCCGCATTGACAACAACGGGGTATGTGGAATTTTCGCCCAAGAAAGCATATTTCAAATTGGCAAGAAGAGGTTTTAGTTCTACCTGAGGGGGCGCTGTACTCCCGTCATCTCTCACCTGTGAGAAGGATGCGTCCTCAATTTCTGGTTCAGAAGGTGGAAACTCTTCGTTGGCAGAATTATAGGAAGAGCAGGGAGACGATGGTACGTTGTGTCATACATCTGCATATTCCATTTCCGTATCACACCTGTCAACAAAGGTAAGGTATTCAGGTGTGCATTCACTATCAAACATAGAGCTTGGAGAACTTCCCTGGTTAATGTCATCTTGTGGTGGTGAGGGATCTGCGTACTCCTCACAGGCATGCTCTTCACATGTCGAAACCTGTGGGATGCTATCATTGTAAAAGCGTAGCGTGTCTCACTCGTATCGTACATAGATTCCATCAGCGACGGGGACACCATCCAAGGCATCCGCGTTGTGGAAATCATTCGCAATAAAAACTGAGAGCTCTTGTGTAACCGGGTCGTCTGTGGGGAATTCCACTGGACCTTGGGCCCATACGTCAGCTACCACGCTCTCTATTATATCCAATAACTGAGAATTGTTCAATGGCTCCAATTGACGAGTCTCTCTCTAGGATGCGTCAACAGGTAAGGCCTCAATGATCTGGAGGAACATCACATCCTCTTCGAAGCTTACGTGAATGTCACCCTCAATGGTACCTGCATCAGAAACATTGTTCATTATATGATCCATGACCAATTGCTGATTCGCGTTACCTGCAACATAGGTTCCTGAGCCGATAAACCGAACTGCATCAATCAGTTCTCTTGCTGCGCATTCGATCATGGATTCATCCATGTGCGAATCCTGAAGACCATGTAAATGATAAGGAGAGAAGCTAAACTCATCTGAGTCACTGTCAGATTTGCATGTCCACTGTACTTGCATCACCATCTCCATCACGTCAGATTAGTCCAGAATAATCACTAGCTAGAGCGAGATGTTAGTAGCGAGGCAACAATAAAAGAAAGAATAAAAAGGGGTGGAAAGGTGAGAAATGGCAAGAGTTGCTAGCAAACTTCTCAAAGTAAAAGTAAACTGAGATAACACTATTGCCGTCTCCGGCAACGGCGCCAAAAACTTGACGCACCCAAAACCTACACCTAGATTCCACCCGACGGTTTCACGATCACCAGGCGTGGTATGGCCCTTAGGTGTCAATTTCAGGCTCGATCTGCAAGCGGATGGTGTCAAATTATAGTATAAAAGATATCGAATCCCACATGGACGGTGACAGTGTAATTGAGTTCTCAGCTTACTTCTATATCTCGAAGTGAGATAGCTATCGGGTTGAGAGAATTGGTTTTGGTATTGTTGTTGTTTTAATAATAAAAAGGACTAGGACATTAGGGATCACCACTAAGACTGTCAGGGATCGACGTTGGAATAGGATTCTTACGTTACATTAGGGTTAAGGGATTAATCTCCCAATTCGTACCACTCTCGTGGGTTAGAATTGTGAGGTATTTCGGTGGCTCTCGTTGACGCAATGGCAGTAGCCGTCAACGTAGTGATATAGTTCGTCGGTGAATCCCCTCAAGGCACGAGCCGGGCATGGTCACGAGCCTTGGTTGGATCCACCGATTTCCCTATTCGAATCCCAGGGATACCCCTTAAGCACATCAAATCCAAAGACAGTGGGCATGATCTCAGTACGGATTATCCCGGGGATTCGGTAGGATCGACCGAAATACTTCCCTAAATCCCCAATTTAACCTAGGGATTCAGATCTACATCTCCCCCTAGGGTCTTAGGGCTAGCCCATCAACCCTAGAAAAGACTACTCACTCATGACGTTATTGACAAATAAAAACACAATTTTTAGGAGAGAAAACATCATGGCAATTGATAAAATAAAATTTAGAAACTTACAGCGAGTAATAAATCTCAAAGAAAAACTCAGATTCCAAGAACACGAGAAATAGCGAATAAACTTCCAAAATATTCGATCCAATAATCTTCAACAAAATTAATCTATATCTCCCAAGTTTTCTCCTAATCTCCTCTCCAAAAACTATTCAAAAAAACTGGAAAAATGAATCCCCCCAACGGTGTCGAAGCATCCCACACTTCACTCCTCCAAGCACGCAACAGCCGGATCAAAATTCTTTCCAAAAATGGCCTTCAGCATCGTCGACCGAGTAGGTGACTCGGTCGAGCAGTAGGTTGCTCGGGCCGAGCAGCTGTTCAGCTCGACCGAGCACGACAGTAAATTGCGTTCCTCCAAAATCTTCACGCTGTCTACTCGGTCCGAGTCAGCTTTGCTCGGTCGAGCAGACAGCTGACTCGGGCGCCAAAGGAACTGCTCGGGACGTGCAAAAGGCTGCTTCAGCTTCGAAAGTTGGCGCTGCTCAACCGAGCACATAGGTGCTCGGTCCGAGCAATCTGCGTATCAGCAGTGTCTTCTTCATTTGCATTTGCTCGACCGAGCAGCTGCTCTGCTCGGTCGAGTCGCCAGGGAAATCTTTTGCTGAAGCTGCTGAAGCTTCTCCTCTCCTCTGCTCTCTCCTCCACTCCTCCCATGGCTCCCAAAACTCGACGAACTCCTATGGAGCATCGCCAACGAGCTCACGGGCGTGTCAGATGTGTCCATACCCAAATAGGGTCCCAAATCGCTCTAAAATCCCTAAAAATTTATGAAACACTACGAAACTCGAATATAACGTTAGAAATGCGATATCGTAGGAAAATATGGGATTTGAGTGCGAAAATGGCATGGAATGCGATATCATGATGATATGAAAAAGATGTAAAATATGGACACATCAGGTTTGCACGAGAGTGGGCCCTAATCTAGGTTACTATAGACCGGCAATAGCGCGAAAGCGTGAGCTTGGTTCTCTATTCAGTTACGACTAGTTCACCTCAATTCAAGCCATGCAACATTGAGATTCACGATTCACAGGGATGAATGATGATCCGTAGTGGGAATTCCCTGGCCCTAGACGCTTTTATTATATAGAATTCAAATTGTTAATTGAACGATTGTGACAATATTCTCGAAACCATTCCATTCTACCACCAATTGCTAGGTGATTAAAACAGAGTACCGTCATTTGTCCTCCCTGTGTTCGATACCCGCTCGCCACTACACCGTGCGCTTGCGGTAAGACTACAGTCGTTTTCCGGGTGTATATCCGGGCGCGATTAAAGGGACAAGAAGACAAAGTTAATAAGTTAAAGAAATCTTTGTATGGTTTAAAACAATCATCTAGATAATGGTATCTAAAATTTCGCAATACAATTATCCGACGTGGTTTCGTTGCAAACAAGTTAGATAATTACGTGTATGTCTTGAAAAGTGGGAGCAGTTTTTCGATATTATCCCTATATGTGGATGATATTTTGCTCGCTGGAAATATCATTGAAGTGCTGAAGAAAATAAAATCAGCACTTTATAGTGAATTTGAGATGAAGGACATGGGTGATGCATCCTATGTTCTTGGAATACAAATCCTTAGAGATCGGACGTCTAGAATGTTAAGTTTAAAACAAGAAAACTATTTGCAAACAATATTGAGGAGATTTGGAATGTATAATTCCAATTCGGCCCCTACACCATTGGTTATAGGGAAGCCGTTAAGAAAAGAATAATGTCCTGGAGAGGGACAAAGTTGGCTGGTTGTTCCATATGCTCATGCTATTGGAAGTTTGATGTATGCAATGCTGTGTACTAGACCAGACTTGGTGTACCAAGTTAGTCTGGTTAGTAGATATCAAAGTAATCCTAGTCAAGCTCATTGGGAAGCTGTTAAGAGGAGTATGAAATATATAAAGGGTACGGTGCACCAAAAGTTAGTTTATCAAGCAGATTCGCTTGAGGTTCTTGGTTACTCCGATGCAGATTTAGGAGGGGACAAAGATGACAGGAAGTCAACTGTATGACGTGTTCATCTTTGGTGGTGCAGCTGTTTCTTGGGGTATCAAGAAACAAGGTTGTGTAGCGAGATACACACAAGAATCTTAGTATATAGCCTGTAGTATGGCGGCTACTCATGCGGTCTGGATCAGACGGTTCCTATTGGACTTAGATCTCAATTTGGTGGATGGACCAATTGAGATGTACTGTGATAATGAAGCAGCCATTAGCTTGATCCACAGTGGTGCAAACAATTCCAAAGGAAGGCATATTGAGATACAATATCATTACATACATGATATGATGGAAAGGAAAGAAGTCAATGTGATTTATATTCCAACAAGTGATATGGTTGTTGATCCCTTGACGAATGGTATTCCAGCAGGTACATTCATCAAACATGTTGGTTTGATGGTACTAAGAAATAACCAAGTCAAGAAAACTTTCAAGAATAATGAAAGGAGACAATCATGAATAATGATTGTACTCGGTGAATAAAATATACATATCTCACGAATAGTGGGAGTATGTGAAATTACATCATGTGTTATATCTCATGGATAGAGGTAGTATAACTAGAATGCAATTGGCCATTTAAGGCCAAGTGGGAGATGTAGATGTGTTGGCCTGAAATGGCATAGTACCCAACCCGGTCCAACAAGATAGTTGGAATACGTAATAAATCAGATACGTAATGAATCAGATACGTAATAACTGCTATAATAATGTCACGAGATTTATTACGTGAATTATTACGAGATTTATTGCGTGAATTATTACGGGTTTTATTGCGTGATTTATTGCACGATATCTTGGGAGCGGGTACGGGGTGGAGGGATGGTGGTGGCTCCTATAAATAGAGAAGAGCTCTCTTCTTCTAGTATCATAGAAATCAGCCATCTCCGGAATCCCATAAACAAATATCTTTTCTTCCTCTGTAAGATCCAACAAATTTCCCACAAATGTTTTTGAAATTTTTTTTGATGGAATTGTTGTTCACATCATGGATGATCAACATAACAAATTTTAATGCATTACAATACTTTTTGAGCACCCATCTATCCCTTACAACTTCAACGGTCTGAAAACGTGTTGAAAAATAATGAAGTTGCAAGGGGTAGATGATGTCTCAAAAAGCATTAGAATCTCTTCGTGCATTTGTTAGAAACATATGCATTTCTTCGTTCTGTATGATTAGTTAGAAACATAAGTATTTCTTCGTGCATTTGTTGAATCTTGCAAGTGAGACGAGTTGAACGAGCTTTCCATTATTGTCGTGTTTCTTGGTAGCGAGGCGACTGATACTGTATCTTCGGGGCATTTGCAATTGCCTGTGCATTTTTCTTTTGCATTTTTCCTTTTCGTTTCATCAACAACACGTTGATATAATTGTTCATACCCAACCAAATCGATGCGAAAGGATTGCGATGTTCATTTCAAGAAACCGAGATGGAATACTGACATGTGAGGTTGAACACGGCGCTATTGGTGGGAGGTTGAAACGGGACACTTGATAAATAGTTATGAGAATAGCGGAAACATACGCATGTCCTCGTCCTTTTTCCGTTTTTATTGGACGATAGGAATCATTAATTTCGATCTTCATACTTTAAAACATCGAAACATGTGAAACTAAGGTGCTCTGTTAGTTCTTTATGAAAATATGACGGTTTAAGGGGCGAATATCAAAATACGAAAGGGCTTTTTGTTATTAAAAAAAAAGGTTATCATGATCAAATTATATGGTTGGCATCTAGCTGTCAACGAAAAACCAAAGAATGGGAAGTGAACTGATCAATCATAATACTATTTGTTGGCCATGCTGGTTACAGTTCTTTGAAATAAAGGAGAAAAGGACCGAAGAAGATTGTGGTACCAAAAACATGGGCGGCATTATGGCGATTGGCGATCATTGTGGCTACTGTTGAGAGATGAGGCTTTGCATGCTTAATTTTGTTGGCTTCCATTACTTAGACCAGGCTCCATCTGTCGGCTTCAACGATCGCTAGTAAAGACATTCCCCAATGAGGAATCAGCGTAAGCGAGGCTTTATTTCATGATCGAATCATCTTCAACATAGACTGATGGTGACCAAGTGAGCTGCGACTTTGTGTTTTGAAGCTAGCTCATCGCCGTCTAGAGATTGTGCATGATAATTGGAATCGTATTTGTCTTTTCATGGCTGCAAGATATTATTCTCAATATTAGCCGCAAGCTGACCCATCTCACAAGGACAATGTTACGTTGGATAACACGTGCTTCCTGCGGCTGTAAATTTGGTGTTTTTCTGCTGCACAGACACTTGCATGGATGGGTGATTTCAACTGGTGGTGGTAAACGGGTGGGGTCGGGTTTGGGTCAACCCGTTTATGACCCGACCCGATTAGGATAATACCCATACAGGGATTAAGAGGCCGGGTACAAGTTGAATCGGGTCGGGCTAATTTTGCCACCCCCAATTTCAACTGGTTGTATCGTGGCTGTATGAGAAATCGGTGACGGGAATAAAGTGGCAACGTTGAATGCAGATTGCTGTAATTTGTGGCTTCATTAGCCATAATAGTCATAATAGTCTTTCTCATGTTCATTAGCCATAGGCAAACTTTCAACCAATCATGCTTTTGTATTCATTGTTCAACTTGTTGTAACAAAGTCCCGGCAAATTTTATTTTGAACGTAATCATCCTTTTTTAAAATAACAATTACCCTATCATGTCATGTCCCTTCGTTTCTTGTGATAGTGTCATAATAGCCTATAAGGGCATGTTTCTTTTCGGGGACATTGGGGTGGAATCGTACACTGTTCACTCGTTTTACTCTTTCGCTTTTTCTCGTCTGTTTCTTTCGGCGACTCCGCTGCGAAACATCTCGCCGACGTGGTTCTGACATGGAGAGGCCAAAATCCTCGGCTGAAATCCCCTGAAATTGCGCGGATTTTGCTGAGGTTCCTAGATCTCGGGCCCACACGGTCAGAAAACCTCTCCCCTAACCGTCGTTTGCGCGGGATTCAGTTGGTGGCGAAAAAAACCCTAACTCTTCTTGAGGTTTCCGAGGGTTTTGGGTGCCTCCTTTGCTACCTAGGGCTGATCTAAGGGTTGTTGGCTTTGATTTCTTGGTAGGCTCTGAAGAGGGTGTGCCTAACTTGGTCGGTTCGCCGGTGAAGCTCAGAGCAAAACCCTACCTTCGGTCGTCAGGATCTCTATCAACTTTTGTGCTATTATCACAGAGGTATAATCTCGTAAGCTCTCTCTCAAATTTAGCTTTGTTGTGATGATGCCATGAGTTCATATGGGAGCACATCGTTGATGCCAGTTTGCTGGGCTTGTGTGCTTGCGGCTATTTCTTATGCTTGATCTATTGAGATGATCTGATTGTGCAGGCTATCGTATATTTTGGATGAATGAAAAGAATTGTGCAATCTAAAATATGCCCAATGATGGAAAAAAAATGAGGAACGAATGAAGGGATTTTTTATTACATACGTACACGTAGGATGGCTTGCTACGATGGTTGCCTTTAATCCCCATTTTGATATTTACAATGTTGGGCATGTCTCCTAGATGCAGTTTGGGTTTTTGGTGTAGAAGATGTTTGGCTGATTTTAACAATTTTTGGGGCATGACACCTAGCTTCTTGTAACTGTTTTGTTATGTTATGGTCATGGATAATTGTTTCAGATTTTTTTATGCATGGCTCCTTGTTGCATTTTGGGGGGTTTTGATGCTCTTTTAGGTTCAGTGTATCAGATTATTGGGGCATGTCTCCATGTTGGTTTTTGGGTTTTTGTTGATGGTATGTTTGGCTCATTTTATAATATGTTTGGGGCATGACTCCGAGCTTATTGTAGCTGTTTTGGGATGTTATAGTCATGGTTATTTGTTTCAGATTTTTTTGTGCATGGCTCCTTGTTGCATTTTGGGTTTTTTGGATGCTCTTTTAGGGTCAGTGTATCAGATTATTGGGGCATGTCTCCATGTTGGTTTTTGGGTTTTTGTTGTTGGTATGTTTGGCTCATTTTATAATATGTTTGGGGCATGGCTCCTAGCTTATTGTAGCTGTTTTGGGATGTTATGGTCATGGTTACTTGTTTCAGATTTTGTTTTGTGCATGGCTCCTTGTTGCTTTTTGGGTTTTTGGGATGCTCTTTTAGGGTCAGTGTATCAGATTACTGGGGCATGTCTCCATGTTGGTTTTTGGGTTTTTGTTGTTGGTATGTTTGGCTCATTTTATAATATGTTTGGGGCATGGCCCCTAGCTTATTGTAGCTGTTTTGGGATGTTATGGTCATGGTTACTTGTTTCAGATTTTTTTGTGCATGGCTCCTTGTTGCTTTTTGGGGTTTTTATGCTCTTTGAGGGTTAGTGTATCAGATTATTGGGGCATTTCCCCATGTTGGTTTTTGGGTTTTTGTTGTTGGTATGTTTGGCTAATTTTATAATATGTTTGGGGCATGGCTCTTAGCTTATTGTAGCTGTTTTGGGATGTTATGGTCATGGTTACTTGTTTCAGATTTTTTTGTGCATGGCTCCTTGTTGCATTTTGTGTTTTTGATGCTCTTTTAGGGTCAGCGTATCAGCTTATTGGGGCATGGCACCTAGCTCCTAGGTGCTGTTTGGGTTGTTATGGTCATGTAGACGTGTATCAGATTTTATTGGTCATGGCTCATTGTTTCATTTAGTGTTTTTGGTGCTCTGTTTAGGGGCAGTGTATCAGTTTTTTGGGGCATGTCACCTTGTTGCAGTTTGGGTTTTTGTTGTTATGGTTGTCTCATTTTATAAATTTTTGGGGCTTGTCTCCTTGTTGCATTTATGGGGTGCAAAGGCAGGAGCAACGGCAAAGCAACCACGTGTGTACCTATGATTACACATTATATCCGAGGGCCAAAGATTTGGATATGCACAATTTTATCTGAAACGTGTTATTCATATGTAGTATGTTAGTTATATAATTAACATTAAATATATGTGTTATTAAATTAAGGGTGACATGGATACACAAGGAGACCATTCGGGTTGTGAGTTATGTACCGCTGCCGCAGCTGCAATAACGTTTGTCGTATTAGCCTTACAACTTCACAATTCCGCTAGGCCCGACCCTATACCCTGAGAGTCATCAGCTATGCGTGATCTGCATAGAAAATCCCACATGCGGAGAATTCTGTGGGGGGTCTGAAAGTAGCTGTTTGCACTACCTACGAATGCGTAGACATGCTTTCATGAATCTTGCAGCATTAATGCGCCATCGTGATCTTCTCAAGGACACTATTCATGTATCCGTAGAGGAGCAGGTGGCCATGTTCCTGCATATGGTAGGGCACAAGTCAAAGAATAGAGTCATGCAAGTGGATTTCATAAGGGGCGGGGGGACAGTTAGCCGTTATTTTAAAAAAGTGATGGCAGGACTGTGTGCACTTCGGGAGATGTTCGTGAAGCAAGCTCCTAATGAGACGCCTCCGGAGATAGTCAATAATCCAAATTGTTTCCCATATTTTAAGGTATGTGAGATTATATGTATATGTGTCAGTATAAGAAGGATCGTTTTTGGGATTGCATATTAGTCTCATTTAATATGTTGTAGGACTGCATCGGGCTCATTGATGGGACGCACATAGATGCCATGCTACCAGTGTAGGATCCTGTCAAAATAAGGACGTTAGGATCGAATAATAAAGTCGAGACTTACGCTTGTGTACGCGGCACCGTAATCTTGGAACTTCGCCCTCGGATTCGCCACAACGGTCGATACTTCGTCACGGAGGATCGAAGCAGAGTTTCACCGCCTAAATCTCTAACTAGAAGAGGATTTTAATTGAAGGGAGAAGAAGAACATAAGGATGCCTTATGCAAACTTATGGCATGGAAAGTGTGAATGAATGCCTTACCCTTGGGTCCTATTTATAGGCTTTAGGGGTGGTTATTGTAGGAAATAACCAATTATAAGCTTATTAGCCTATATTAGCACATTCATTTATCCTCTTCTTCATTCACTTATCAAGTGCCTTTATGCACTTATAAAGTGACTTTTTCCACTTATCGAGTGGTCCTTTTCACACGAGAAAAGGTTCCCTTCGTGCACGCTTTCGTGCACGCGACATCTGAGGTCCGTATACCCTCATACATCCCCTCATGGGTGTATTCATGTCGTCCATATCCAACATCTCCCACTCACACTTGAGGGGATTGTAAGGAAACACCTTTTCCTTTATCTCTTCTGTTTGTCATACCGAGAAATAGGCCGTGTGACCGTCATGCGCATAGAGTCTGCTGTTGTGCACTTGTTAGAGATACACAACACTCCTCGAGGTGCAAAGTTGAGTAGATCAACGCATGCTTTACCCTAGATTATTTCTTCACATTTCTTATACTTTATATTCAACAATTGAATCCCATCTGGATTACAATTGGTTGGCCAGCTTTGAATCTCTAAAGTCCAAATGTGAATATGAAATTAATCTTCCTCTTCTTGCGATCCTTTTGATCTTGACTTGACTTGCTTTTCTAACATGCCCCGCCTGACCGAATTAACCATAGTCTATAAGCAACATGCTAAGATAGCAATCACCCAATCAAATCTTAAGGAACCAATTAGAGTCCATAAGGGTAACAAGTTAAGACCCATGTGGTCTTTGGGTCTCACATAATAGTAAACATAATTACTATTCTAACCCAATGGTCAAAATGCATACGTAGTATGAATACGTATTACAACATCACTCCTTTCCCAGGGAGCATATGTCTTAATGATGTTGTAAGGATGATAACCAGACACCACAATGTCTGACTTTGAGTCCCTTTTACTACTCAAATAATCTTCTGGACTCACATCCCGCATAAGACAGATAGGATTTCAAAATCCTCTTAGATCTTCTGTAAGCATCCATATGATGCAGATCTTTCATGCGACCATTTTGTTCAAGTCATGACTCTAAATCATCCGTCTGATGATTTTGACTTTAAACAAGTCTCATCTCTATTCTATGCGTCTGATAGAATAAGGCGGTTGCTCATGTGAGAGAGCCAACCTCAATCTGTCCGACATACTAGAAAGTATAGCTGAGATTTCAAAAAATGTACACAAACATTTATCAAGAAATTCATATGCAATGTTTGAAAAAGAACTTATTCTTTTATTAAATTTGATCATTTACAGACATGTGAATTTATATTTGGTACAACTCAGCTCTTACGCAATCCTTGAGATGATAAGTGTTTGTAAAACACATCTCTGGGGATCGCCTTCGTAAGCGGATCTGCTACCATCTCATGCGTAGATATGTACCTTATGTCTACCTTCTTGGTCTTATCATAGTCTTTTGCAAATTTGTAGCGGATATCAATGTGTTTGGTCTTACAATGGAATTTAGGATCTTTGACATAGGATATAGATGCTTGACTGTCGCTGTGTATAGGTACAACACTTGAGTCACTTGCATCAATTAGCCTGTCTAAGAACTTCCTAAGCCAAACAGCCTCTTGGACTGCCATGCTAAATGCTACAAACTCGGCTTCCATGGTTGAAAGTGCGATGCAGGATTGTTTCTTGCTACTCCAGGATATTGCACCAGATCCGAGTAGAAAAACATATCCTGAGGTCGACCATCGCTCATCGAGATCACCCGCCCAATCAGCATCAGTGTAGCCTTCGAGTCTCAAGGCATCTCCTTGATAGCATAAAGCAAAGTCTTCAGTTCCTTTGAGATACCGCATTATCCTCTTAACTGCTTTCCAGTGTACTTGCCCTGGGTTGGATTAGTAATGACTTACCATTCCAACGGCAAAACAGATGTCCGGTCTTGTACATATCATAGCGTACATAAGACTACCAACTGCACTGGAATATGGAACTTTTTCCATAATCTCTTTCTCCTTTTGGTTCTTAGGACATGATTTCAGACATAAATTATCGCTTTTGCTTATAGGAGTATCAATGGACTTGCAGTCCTGCATATTAAATCGTTCTAAAACCTTCTTTATATAAGTCTCCTGTGAAAGAGAAAGAAGTTTCTTCGAACGATTCCTTGAAATCTTAACTCCAAGGATATATGCGGCTTCTCCCATGTCTTTCATCTCAAAAACTGATGAAAGCCAAGCCTTGATATCCATCACAAAGCCCTTGTCATTTCCGGCTATTAAAATGTCATTTACATATAGAGACATGATAACATACTTGCATTTAATCCTCTTGATATATACGCAGTTATCTTCATCAAGCATGGTAAAACCATTTGATAAGACAACTTCTTGAAATCGTATATACCATTGCCTCGAGGATTGTTTAAGACCATATATGGATTTAAGAAGTTTACAAACCTTATGTTCGTTTCCTTCTTTTACAAACCCTGTTGGTTGTTCCATATAGATCTCCTCGTCCAATTCTCCATTGAGAAAGGCAGTCTTTACATCCATTTGATGTAATTCGAGGTCTAAGCAAGCTACCATTGTCAGAATCAGGCGAATCGAGGTAAAACAAACAACAGGTGAGAAGGTCTCTTCGTAGTCTATCCCTTCCTGTTGCGTAAAACCTTTCGCGACAAGGCGAGCTTTATATCTGTTAATAGAGCCATCAGCCTTATGCTTGATCTTGAGAACCCATTTATTCCCAATAGCTCTACGTCCTCTGGGTAAGTCAACTAAGTCCTAGACTCGGTTAACTTTCATGGATTCTAACTCCTCTTGCATCGCTTCCATCCATTTGTCTTTAGCAGGGCAAGATACGGCTTGTTTGAAAGTAGCAGGCTCGTCATCTTCTTGTAGTAAAGTCATAAAGGTTTCCGGAAATTCATCCTCAAATCTTAGAGGAGCCAACCTTGTACGACTACTACGTTGTATTTGAGATTCTTCAAGTCCTTGTTGACTCGAATTTAGATCAATTCTAATATCACTCCCACTTGGAATGTCATTAGAATTGCTCCCACTTGGATCATTATTCCCGTATGGAATAGGATAATCGTCATTCGAATAATCCATTGGTGAAGGTTGAAACGTATTTTCGTTTTCACCAAGAATTCTCCCACTCGAATGAGGTAATCCTTCTTGATCATAAATCTCAAATAGAGATAAGTCCTGACTTATCTCGCCCTGTCTTGGAAACTCGTTTTCCAAGAAAGTGACATCCATCGACTCAAACTCAATTAGCCCACCATTGTCTTCCTGACTAACAAAAACATAACCTTTGGAGTTTTCTGCGTATCGTATAAAGATACATTTCCTTCCCCTTGGCCCAAGTTTGCCATACTTATGGGAGGAAATATGTGCGTAGGATGCACAACCCCAAGGTTTCAAAATGTTTAAGTCAGGAGACCTTTGGTTCCACAACTCATAAGGAGTGGAGCTAACTGATTTCGAGGGTACGCGGTTTAAAATGAAAGCGGTCGTCAATAATGCATCACCCCAAAAGGTGATTGGCAAGTTAGCTAGCGCCATCATTGAACGGACCATTTCCATTAAAGTCCTATTTCTCCTTTCTGCAACACTGTTTTGTTGAGGAGTATAAGGCATAGTTACCTAATGTACTATGCCTTTTTCATCACAAAGTTCCTTAAAACTTGTTGATTGATATTCACCGCCCCTATCGGTTCGCAAGACCTTAATCTTGCGATCTAATTGATTCTCCACTAAACTCATATAGTTTTTAAAGCAAGTCAATGCTTCACTTTTGTGGGATATCAAATAGATATGTCCGAATCGGGTGAAATCATCAATAAAAGTGATGAAATAGGACTTCCCGCGTCTTGTTTTGACATTCATCGGACCACATATGTCCGAATGGATAAGCTGTAATGGAACCTCGGCCCTTGTGCCGGTTCCAAATGGCTTGCGACAAGATTTCCCTACTAGGCAATGTTCGCAGGTCGACATTTCAACCTTTGAAACATTGGATAGAAGGCCACGTTTGGCAAGTCTATCCATACGCGTTGGTCCAATATGACCAAGTCTTGCGTGCCAACAAATCATATCAGACTCATAAGTCTTAGAATTTGCAATAAGGAAATTTTCATTACACGAGGAATCATACATTGTACTCATTACAATAAATCCTTTAAATACAAACCCAGTACCAATAAGAGTATTATTACAACTTAAGTCCACATTACAATTATGGAAAAACCAGTTATAGCCAAGACCCATTAACATGACCACAGAAATTATATTCCTTCGAATATCTGGAGCGAAGAGGTCATCATGAAGTAGGAGAGTGCGGCCGTTGTCCAAGACTAGCTTGCAAGTCCCAACGCCTTTCACTTCAACACGTGTGTTGTTTCCTACATAGATCCACTTCGTTCCTTGGGGTATCTGGTGATACTCCACGAAGGACCGTCTGTCCCTTGCTATGTGGTCGGTGGCACCTGAATCAATTATCCAAAATGGATTAGATTCCACAAGAAATATTGAACTAGAAACACATATGTAACTAGTATATTTACAAGTTACCTCGTCGCCTTCACTCGTACACGAACGAGCATAGTGACCGAGCTTGTTGCACTTGAAGCACTTGATCTTCTTCAAGTCTTTCTTCTTGTGCCATTTCTGGTGCCCACCCCTGTGTTTGGGTTTCTTGGTAGACTCAGGTTGCTTTTTACGTTCATTAGTGAACTTCGAACGATCTTTCCGTTTCTTTCCCCCATGTGAGGAATTAGCAACCATGTGCACTTCTGCACTTGGCTTGGCAGCCGCAAGCCGATCTTCCTCTAATTCGAGGTGCTTTGAAACGTCGCTGAAGTTCTTGATGCTCTCATTGTGAGTGAGATGCATCTTCATTTGGTCCCACCCATTTGGTAGGGAACGTATGACTACTTGGATTTGTTGCTCATCAGTGAGCACATGACCTGCGTCCTTTAACTCCGAGATAAGATTCGCCATATGTCGCAGATGTTTCCCCATGGAATGATCTGGACGTTTCTTATATGAATCGAACCTTATAGTTAAGGCGCGAAGTTTGGACACCGATGTGCCACCGAACTTCTCCTCTAGCTTGGACCATATGTCCATGGCTAGGTCATGTTCTCGGAAGATGCGCATTATATCATCGGCCATACTGGACAATAACGTAATGCGGGATATCTTGTTCTTCCGAGACCAAGCATCAAAAGCTTCATTGTCTCGTCTGTGTTAGGCCGTAGTGCCCAACTCGGGTTCAATCATGACGTTCTTTAGAGTCTCGAGCACTTCTTGCTCCTCCAGAACGTATTGTATCTTAATGGACCAAAGTTTGTAATTATCGCCGTTGAGTTTTTCACCTCTGTTTAACTCAGCGACGATATTCTTTGAAGCGGAAGACATTTTACTTTTAAAATGCTGCAAAAGACACATAAACCGAAGGTTTGATCAAAAACATTGCATTGAAAATTCTTAAAATAAATACAATTCCCACTTGAAATGAGAATAGAATATCCCATTTGGATAGTTCTAATTTCAACTCCCACTTGGAATGATATTTACAATTTGATAAGTTACTTTCGAAAAATATTGAAAATGTTACTCTAGAATCGGAAAGGTCACTACGTTTCCAATCACCATCTAGAGTAACTTTCAATATTTCCCCATCATTGTTGAATATTGGACTCCCCGGATTTGGTTTTGATGATGAGCAAACATAAATAATTCATGAACTAACAATTTGTGAGCGCAGTATTGGAGATCGTCGCCAAATTCACGAGAACAATCAAAGCGACATCTCAAGACTTCTCAAAGCACGTATTCATTGCCTAAAGCTTCGTTGAAGCTCTTGGACCGTTTTGGAAGTCATGAAGAATTAATCGAAGCTCTCGAAGACCGTTCTTTAAGGTTTTATTTATAGTCTTTTAGCTTCGATCTATAGAATGTTAAGCCTTGAGTATATCTTACGATTCTATCTTCATATCGCTCATATCGTAGCTCTAGGATCTTAGTACAAGTTCATTCTAACTTCCTCGAAGCGTCGCGCTTCGATTCGGACTTGTTTGTGCATGTTAGTTGGTACAAGAAGATGTACTGACCGACTAGATGGTGATCTAGTCGGTCAGAAAAGCTTCTTGGACCGACTAGTTTGCTTCCTTAATTTCTTGCACCTTGCTGTTTACAGTTAGTCGGTCTATGTTGACTCACCGACCGACTAGTTTGTGAACTAGTCGGTCAGTGATGCTTCTTTGACCGACTAGTTGTGACTTACTGTTCATTCTAAATTTCTCCTAAGCTACTGTTTATCGTACTCGGTCTAAGAACGTTTGGTGACCGACTAGTTGACAATCTAGTCGGTCAACTTTTGTTCTTGGACCGACTAAGTCAATTTGTATTCAGACTATTTGTTTTTGCCTCTTAGTCGGTCTACGTTCACTGACTGACCGACTAGTTGTGAAACTAGTCGGTCAGAAATTCTTCTTGGACCGACTAGATTTCTAGGTCTGAATTTCTATCTCTTCTCAGTTCTTCTCTTAGTCGGTCCATGTTGTTTGACTGACCAACTAGTTGATGAACTAGTCGGTCAGTGGTTGTTCTTTGACCGACTAGTTGCCTCAGATTTCTATCCGTTGGGAATTGACCTAAGTTGTTTTTATGGGACCCTATAAATACAAACCATGGTCATTTCTCTCTAGGTTAGAGCTGCCATTAAGAGATTAATTGAGATTAAAAGAGATAGCCATTCTCACTCATTTCCAAAGCTCTCTTCCTCACAAGAAACCCATTCTCTCACTTTCTAGAACTAGAATCCATATTGAGAGAAGCTTGTTCTTGGTGAGCCCTTCAAGCTCTTGCTTGAATCAAGTCTCCAAATCACTCCTAGGCACCTATTGCTGGTCATTTCCTTGGTGCTAGGTCTTGATGACTTCATCTTCCTCAAATCCCTCCTTGCACCTATTTGGTAAGAAAACTCAAGGTATAGGAATTTGTGGTAAGATTGTTTATTTCATTATAAACTTGTTTATATTGCTTGTTGATTCTCTCGGTTGTGAGAGAAGGTTGTGATCCCGGGTTGTGGGATTCACTATTGCCATTGCATGTATGATTTGATCTTGTGAAGGTTTTTTTTCACAAGATATCATAGTGGAAATCTTGGTTTAGGGTCTCTAACCTAAGTATCCGGAGGGGATCCGGGTGGTTGGGACGTAGGATCACCGGGAACAAGTCGGGGAGACTTGGGTGGATCCGAACCCATTAACATATCTTGTTAGCATTGTTAATTTTGTTGTTGTCATTCAATTTAAGCTTCCGCAAATTGTTTTGGTAGTTGTTTGCACTATAATTTGGAATTATACTCCTTGTTATTTTTAAAGTACTATTCACCCCCCCTCTAGTACTCGTGCAGTAGCTTGTAGGGCATTACATTTGGTATCAGAGCCAGATACTTAGCTATGTCTGCCAACGACAACAAGGCCGTGCGTCCACCTTCCAACTATGACACCTTCAAGAACCGTGAAGGAGCATCTTCGGTGATGGAAGGACATTCCTCTACGAGGCCTCCATTCTTCAATGGTACCAACTACGGGTACTGGAAATGCCGGATGGAAAACTTCATCCGGAGTGCATCTTTATGGAGGACTACAATGAAGGAATACATCGAGCCCGAAGAAGAAGACTTTGAGAAATGGACTACCGCGGAGGTCGCCGCGGAGGTAAGCAATGCCAAGGCAATGAACGCCTTACAATGCGCATTGGAGCCCGAGGGCTTCAATACGATATGCACATGTAAGAGTGCATATCAAATTTGGAACTCCCTCCTCATTCTTCATGAAGGGACGAGTAGGGTAAGGGACTCTAAACTCGTAGTCGTAAACAAAGATTACGAAATGTTTCATATGCAACATGGTGAGAAGATGAAGGAATATTATGCTCGCTTCGTTGACATAATAAACGAGTTAGAGGCCCTCGGCAAATCCTACACCCAAAAGGAGAAGTGCTCGAAGCTTATCGAAGGACTTCCTTCTTCTTGGGAGAAACGTACCTTCGCCATCGAGGAAGGTAATGACATGAATAAGTATACCGTAGTTCAATTGATGGGTACTTTGATGTCATACGAGGTACGCAAAGATAGCAAGGTGAAGTTACAAGAAAAGATGAAGTCCTATTTGAACCAAGACGTGCCTAAGAAAAAGGCAATTGCATTCAAGGCGGCTTCATCCACCTCTACCGATGATGAGGACTCGGAAGAAGAAATGGACATGGAATCCGTTGCACTCATGGCAAAGAAGTTCAATCGCTTCTTCTGAAAGGGTAACTTCAAACAAAAATCTAAATTTACTTCTACTAACGCCTCTCCACCTTTGTGCTTTAAATGCAATAAGCCAGGACACATCAAAGCGGATTGTCCTCAAAACAAGCAAAAGGAGAAGTGGAAGGCGCCGAAGTTCGACAAGTCGAAGAAGTACAAAAAGGGGTAAAAAAGGGACTTGTCGGAGCAACATTCACCGACTCCGAGGATTCCTCAAGCGGAGAGTCGGACGATGAGAAAGTGGAGCAAGCGCACATGTGCTTCATGGCAAGAGAGGAGCATGATCAAGGATCTTCCTCCTCCGATGATAGCGACGACAAAGGCGATGAGGTAACTATGGATGATCTTAGGGATGCTAACTCTCATTTATGGTCTAAATACACTAAATTAGTAAATAGATATACTAAAGTGAAAGATGACCTAGCTAGCATTCAAACCTCGCCTAAGACTATCATCACCAACAACGACACCGTTGTTGAAGAGTTAAGAAATGAGATTGTCAATCTCAAATCTAAACTTGAACATGTTAGCATTGATGATCCGGAAGAACATAGGATAGCGGATTTAACTTCTCAAAACTCGACTTTGAGTATTGAGAACGAGAATCTTAAATCTCGTGTTTATGTGCTCACATCGCAAGTATCCACTTTAGATACTTCTTTTCGTTCTCTCACCGAGAAATATGAGAACACATTAGGCCGAATCAATGAATTCAATAAGGGGAAGGGCCATTTGGATAATATCCTAAGTGTCTTACTCCCGGCCAAACACCATGTTGGTTTGGGGTATACTTTGGGAAAGTCATCCAAGTCGGTCACTACCTTTGTTAGGCCAACTTCTGGTGACTCTACGAGTGGTAGCAAACACTCTATTGGTAGTTCATCTACCAATGGTGCTTCCACCTCGTCCACACCCTCTTTTGGAAAGAAACCCACTTTGGGTGAGCCTCCAAAGAAGGGGCATGCTTAAATGTACACCAATACCATGCCACGTAGGAACACACGTCCTACTCCACCGTCTCACACATATGATGATTTTTATGCAACACATTCTTGGGCACGTGCACACCATGTGAGACACCCTCACGCACGTGTTCCCACACATGCATATGTTCACCCACCTCATCATATGAATAATTCTCGTCGTGCACCATTCCATCATGTTCCATATGCCTATCCACAACATGCATCACGTAGAAATCAACGTCGCATGCATTCACCCAATAGGATGATGGCTCCCAAGATTTTCACTATTTGGAGCCCAAAGGACACAAGCATGGATGAAAAACAAGTGTATATGAATGCTTATTTTTCGGATGTTGTGCATAGTAGAAATTATGTGGGGAAGTCTAAGTCCAATTGGACTTGGCTTCCAAAGGTCTAACCTTTGAGGACCCAATGACCTTGGGTACCATGATATGAAATTTTCTATCTTTAGGTACTCAAGGAAAAGAAAAAGAAAAGGAGCATCAAATTTAAATTTAGCTCCAAAGGGAATTGGATACTCGATAGCGGGTGTTCAAAACACATGACGGGTGACGCTCAATTGCTCTCCGGAGTAGTTCCCATTGCAAATGGAAACCGCGTCGTATTTGGAGGCAATGAGAGCGGTACCATCGTCGGTGTTGGTAAAGTGGGTAACCCGTCTAAACCTTTAATTAGTGATGTTTATCTAGTTAATGGTTTAAATCATAATCTTATTTCAATAAACCAACTTTGTGACAAAGGTTACAAAGTTAGATTTGCGAAAGGATTATGTCATATTTCAAATGATAATAATAAATTATTATTTTCCGACACACGCCATAAAGATATTTATATTTTGGATCTTCCTAAGTCATATGAACAATGTCTCGTTGCCAACACAAGTGAACAACACTTATGGCATCGACGCTTTGGACATGTGAACTTTGGAACACTTTATAAGCTTTCAAAATTAAATTCCATTAAAGGTTTTCCGAAGCTCGTTTTTGAAAAGAAAAGTTTTTGCGATTCTTGTCAACGTGGCAAGCTTCCTAAATCTTCATTTAAATCTAAGAAAAGCATTTCTACTAAACGGCCACTAGAGCTATTACATCTAGATTTATTTGGGCCAACTAGATTTGCTTCCTTAGGAAATGCAAGATATGGACTAGTCATCGTTGATGATTATTCAAGATTTACATGGGTATTTTTCTTATGTAATAAAAATGAAGCTTTTGAAAACTTCACAATATTTGTGAAGAAAGTACAAAATCTCATCGGAACCACCATTGTCACTATTCGTAGTGATCATGGGGGTGAATTTGAGAATGAGTCTTTCTCAAATTTTTGTGATGATCTTGGAATTACTCACACGTTTTCTTTCCCTCGCGCACCTCCTCAAAATCGTGCTGTTGAGAGGAAGAATAGAACGCTTGTGGAGTGTGCTCGCACTATGCTCGAAGATAGTCAACTTGGTTATCAATTTTGGGCGGAAGCGGTACACACCGCTTGTTATGTGTTTAATAGAATACTTTTGAGGCCCGACACCAAACAAACTTGCTATGAATTGTTGTTTGGTAGATTGCCTCAAGTTAAACATTTTCGTGTTTTCGGCGCAAAATGTTTTATTAAAAACACATATGATAATTTGGACAAGTTTGATCCGAGATCGGATGAGGGGATATTTGTTGGGTATTCCTCACGTAGCAAAGCGTACCGGATATACAACAAAAGATCCTCTACGATCGAGGAATCACTTCATGTCTCTTTTAATGAGAATTTTACTAATTCTAGAATTTCAAATGATAATGATTCTATGGATGTTTTATGTGATTCGTTTGAAAATTCTAAGTCTATTGATTCAATTAATTCTATTGATACTAACCCGACTAATGAAGTTGTTGAGAATGTGCCTAGTGATCAAGGTATTCCCAAGCGGCTTCATACCGTCCACGACCATCCCCATGAGCAAGTCATTGGCAATATTCATGATAGTGTCAAGACGAGATCTCAAGTCCACCACTTCGCCAATTGTGCCTTTGCCTCATCGATAGAGCCAAAGAATATAGTTGAAGAGTGCGAAGATAGTGCTTGGATCCTTGCCATGGAGGAGGAACTCATTCAATTCGAGAGGAATGAGGTATGGGAGCTTGTTCCTTTGCCATCGAAGAACCAAACCATCATAGGGACAAAGTGGATCTTCAAGAACAAAACCGACGAAAACCAAGTCGTCGTTCGGAACAAAGCTCGGTTAGTTGCTCAAGGCTATCGCCAAGAGGAAGGTATCGATTTCGAAGAATCCTTCGCTTCGGTAGCTAGATTAGAATCAATTAGACTATTATTGTCTTATGCATGCCATAAAAATTTTAAATTATTTCAAATGGATGTTAAAAGTGCATTTTTAAACGGAGATGTTGTTGAGGAAGTTTACGTTTCTCAACCTCCGGGCTTCATAAATGAAAAATTTCCAAATCATGTTTTTAAACTAAAGAAAGCTCTTTATGGGTTGAGACAAGCTCCTCGAGCTTGGTATGATCGCCTAAAGAATTTTCTTTTGGATTTGAATTTTAAAATGGGCGAAGCCGATTCTACACTTTTTGTTAAGCATGTGAATAATGATATTTTATCAGTTCAAATTTATGTTGATGATATCATTTTCGGTGCTACTAACTTCACTCTTTGCGAAGAGTTTTCTAATGTTATGAAGGAACAATTTGAGATGAGCCACATGGGCGAACTCAAATATTTCTTAGGTCTCCAAATTCGCTAATTGAACGATGCAATCTTCATCCACCAAACGAAATATACGGTGGAGTTGCTTAAGCGATTTGGAATGGAGAGTGCTTCCGGGAAAAAGACTCCAATGAGCACGACTACGCATCTTGACAAGGATACGGGCGGTAAGGATGTAGACATTCGTCTATATCGAGGTATGATAGGTAGTTTACTTTATCTTACCGCAAGTAGGCCCGATATTATGTTTGCCGTATGCATATGTGCTCGTTATCAGTCTCAACCTAAGGAGTCTCACTTAGTAGCGGTAAAACGTATTTTCCGTTATCTAAGTTATACACTTGATTTTGGATTACTTTATCCAAAATCTAGCACATATGAGTTAGTCTCATATAGTGATGCCGATTATGCGGGATGCAAATCCGACAGGAAAAGTACTAGTGGCACTTGCCATTTTCTAGGAAATTCCCTTGTCTCTTGGTTTTCCAAGAAGCAAAATTCCGTATCACTTTCAACCACCGAGGCGGAATATATTGCCGCCGGTTCCGCTTGTGCCCAGGTTCTTTGGATGAGACACACACTGAAGGATTTTGGTATTCATTGTGATACTAGCCCTATCATGGTGGATAACCAAAGTGCTATCTGTCTTTCAAAGAATCCGGTGCACCATTCCCGATCAAAACACATAGATGTCCGACACCACTTTTTAGATGATCATGTTGCTAAAAAGGACATCATTTTAGTGTACGTTGAAACCCAAAAGCAAATCGCCTATATTTTCACGAAACCCCTAAAGCAGGACTCCTTTGTGCGGTTGCGTCGAGAATTGGGGATTATGGGTGAATCCGAGATATAGGATTCATATCTCATTCAATTATCTTGCATGCTATTATATTTCGCGATATTTTGTTCATGCTAGATTTATTGAATTTTTGGGGATTTTATGTGATATGTTTGAATTTTTGCTCGAATTCTTATTTGAATATCGTTTATGAGATTTCGATGTTTTATGGGGTAGTTTAGATGACTAATGAGAGGGTTAAGATGTTTCATCCAAGTGGTTTTTGAAGAGAACTCATTTATCAACTTTTGGCCTCTTCTAGTCGGTTTCAGTTCATTAGTCAACCGACTAGATGATCATCTAGTCGGTCAGCTAGTGAACTCAGACCGACTAGATCAAGCTTTTAACTTTCTCCTGTCATTGACTTCTTTTAGTCGGTCATAGTACTCTTACCGACCGACTAGATTGAAAACTAGTCGGTCAGTGAGTATACTGTGACCGACTAACTCTAGCCCTAGAAATTTCTGTTTGCCTCTGTTTCGACTTAGTCGGTTCAAGCTCATTGACCGACCGACTAGATAGTAATCTAGTCAGTCAGTGCTTGAACTGTGACCGACTAAGTGCGTTAGGGCAAACGCGTCTTTTCGCTTTCGCGACCGACTTAATCAAGCTTTCTAACCGGCTAATCTTCATTTTAGTCGGTTGTTTTCAACACTCCAACTCGAAAACCCCCTAAACCCGATCGTGTCTCTTCGTCTTCCCTCGATCTCCGGCCAGTTTTCCGTCCATCCGCCGCCACCGATCGCTCCCCTAGGTATCTCCCTCCACCTCCTAGGTCGTTTTCCTATTCTAGGGTTCGATCTTGGCCGATTTCACCTCTAGGGTTCTAGGGTTTCGAAGTTCTTGTTTTAGGGCTTTGTGCTTGATTGACTTCTATTTTAGGGTTTAAGCTTAGTGTCTTTGATCTTATCCCGTCATTTGATTGTACTCGTTGTGCCGCGATCATGGCACGAACGAGAATCCTGATTACATCTTCTGGGGCATCCCCTATGACCGTAGAGGGTGCTACCGCTTCGACCCCTCCCAAGCGTAGGTCCAAAACCACTCGACCCCCCTCTTCGTCTTCAACTCTGTTGAAGAGGAAGAGGACGTCCAAGCCTAAACCTGCCGGCCAAACGTCCAAGCCCAAACCTAAACCTAAAAAGTTTCGCGCACCCACTCCTCCCAGTGAGCGTTCAGATAGTGATTCCGAGGATGATACCGATGAGGAATACACTCCTGAACATCCCGAGAGAGCTCCTACTCCACCCCCTCCTCCACATCCTCTTAGGTCCCGTAAGGCTAAGGGTAAAGCTCCTATGCCAGTCGGCGGTGTAGACATATCGTTGTGCCGCGACGACCCTCAGTGTCTCGCAGCGTACAACCGTATAGAGCACTGCCCACTGCTGTTGGAGCATTACGTTCAGTTTTCTGATTTTCTTGGCCTTGCGGACCTATTATCCTATAGTGGCCTATTGGACTATCTTAGATATGACGTTAAGGCGAACCCCATACCATATCCTCGCCTCGTCAAATTATTCTATGCCAATCGTGTTCGGGGCCAGTACGACGAGTCTCACTCCATCGAGACTTCTGTTTTGGGGACTCCTATAGTCCTCACGGAAGAAATCTTGGGGGAGTTGATAGGTTGCTCGTCGTGTGGCCTCCTCCCTTCTGACATCTCTGTCGATGATATCTCTTCCCTCGATCAGCGGACCCTAGGCAAAATCTTCCAGGTTATCCCCCCCGCATTCATAGGAGTACATTCGAAATCATTCAAGCCGAATGCTTGGGTGATTAACCTGATCTTGAAATCATGCCTTCTTCCCAAGTATGGATCTTCATCTCTTCCATCTCAGCCGTTTTTGAAACTGATTTACGCTCTGTTTATGAGTAGCGAGATTAATTGGGCTCGCATTATACTCGATAAGATGGATTCTTTCGAGTGTATTCGCAAGACCACTAAATCTGCGCATATCCCATATCCATGTCTCCCGACCTTGGTATTCCGTCGTTTCGGTGTCCCCTTGCCCCCTGATGATGAGCGTCCTCTTGGTCCTCCTATGAACACGACGGCCGTAAAGAAATCTCTTGCGGCACTCCGTCACGTGCAGCGGTCGACACCTTCTGCATCTCAGGCCACTCCCTCAGCTGCTTCAGTCCCTCCTCCCTCAGCTGCTTCAGTGCCTCCTCCCTCAGCTGCTGCAGCCCCCACTCCTTCTGCCACATTAGATGATGTCGTACGCCTACTTCGTCGGCACGAGTCGCGTTTGGCTCGTACCGAGGAGGTAGTTTGCCGTATGGCTCGTATGATGGGCATTGAGCTTCCTCCTTCCGTGTCTGAGGACGAGGAGATGGACGATGAGGATATTGACGATTTTGTCACTTCCTTGGCTCGTGGCGATGAGGCCACTGCTGCTGCTGCTGCTGCTACCACATCTGCTCCTGGAGATGGCACCTCTTCCGGTGCTCCAGAGACTTCTGCACCAGTAGTTCAGACTTCTGAGGCTGCTGCTGCTCCTGTTGACGACCCTGCTCCTGTCATGCCTGCTGCTACTCCTGTTGAGACCCCAGCTGTTGAGCCCGACATCGTCGTTTCTACTCCTGCCCCGACGATCCCGTCTGTTGACACGCCTCTCCTCCCAGCAGAGCCTGAGTCCACTCCATCGACTGGACCCATGGAGAATGCTGATCCAGCCACTCCCTCATGATCGTCAGTATCGAGGACTCTCCACTGCTCATTGGATGATGCATCATATTGAGAGTATTTTGGGTTAGGATGGAGTTTGAGGGTTATTTTGATGTATTTTGATTTTTATGGATGTCGGTGTTGTATTTTGATGTACTTTGGATGATGCTGATGGTTAGTTGATGTATGATGTATTTACATTTTTGGTTGATATCCATGGTCGTTTGTATTTTGATGTACTCGATGTGATATCTTTTTGGATGTACTCTTGATGTTTTTATATATATATATACATCGATCTTCTCTTTGTATTATTTCGTCGTGCACATTTAATTTTTATTCAATGCCTTTGACATGTGAACTCGTCATTCGTCGCTTGAATAACTTGGTTAAATAGATTGAAATTCTGTAATTGTATAGAATTATTTTCCATGCACCAATTTAACCAAGAATATTGAATATTGAAGAGTATGTTTCTTTATTCATGAAATGAATAAAAATTTGGCATTTTTGATGATTTTAATTATCGCTTTTTGATAATGGACAATTTGACACACCTTGATTTGATTTCATCACTTTTCCCTTGGTGTCAATTAGTTCCATCGTCATTTTCTACGACTCCCGATGTTGGATTTTCCATTTCCTAGTTGTTGTCGTTGTATGCCCCCCCCCCATTTTTGGGATAATGCCAAAGTGGGAGAGATAATGATAATAAATAGGGCAAATGAAAATTTAACTCAATTTCCAAGAATCTAGTTTGATATGTTAGATTCAGGGGGAGTTAAGATATATATAAGGATTTTTCAAAATCCGATATTTCAAAAATTGATTCTCGTTATATATCTTACTCGTCTGATTGATGCAATTTATATATATTCATTTTGGAATTAACGTGTCATCAATGCAGGGGGAGTAAGTATTTTACATTTGAATCATTATTTTTGATTATTATTTATGTTGGGTTGTCATCACCAAAAAGGGGGAGAATGTTGAATATTGGACTCCCCGGATTTGGTTTTGATGATGAGCAAACATAATAATTCATGAACTAACAATTTGTGAGCGCAGTATTGGAGATCGTCGCCAAATTCACGAGAACAATCAAAGCGACATCTCAAGACTTCTCAAAGCACGTATTCATTGCCTAAAGCTTCGTTGAAGCTCTTGGACCATTTTGGAAGCCATGAAGAATTAATCGAAGCTCTCGAAGATTGTTCTTTAAGGTTTTATTTATAGTCTTTTAGCTTCGATCTATAGAATGTTAAGCCTTGAGTATATCTTACGATTCTATCTTCATATCGCTTATATCGTAGCTCTAGGATCTTAGTACAAGTTCATTCTAACTTCCTCGAAGCGTCGCGCTTCGATTCGGACTTGTTTGTGCATGTTAGTTGGTACAAGAAGATGTACCGACCGACTAGATGGTGATCTAGTCGGTCAGAAAAGCTTCTTGGACCGACTAGTTTACTTCCTTAATTTCTTGCACCTTGCTGTTTACAGTTAGTCGGTCTACGTTGACTCACCGACCGACTAGTTTGTGAACTAGTCGGTCAGTGATGCTTCTTTGACCGACTAGTTGTGACTTACTGTTCATTCTAAATTTCTCCTAAGCTACTGTTTATCGTTACTCGGTCTAAGAACGTTTGGTGACCGATTAGTTGACAATCTAGTCGGTCAACTTTTGTTCTTGGACCGACTAAGTCAATTTGTATTCAGACTATTTGTTTTTGCCTCTTAGTCGGTCTACGTTCACTGACTGACCGACTAGTTGTGAAACTAGTCGGTCAGAAAGTCTTCTTGGACCGACTAGATTTCTAGGTCTGAATTTCTTTCTCTTCTCAGTTCTTCTCTTAGTCGGTCCATGTTATTTGACTGACCGACTAGTTGATGAACTAGTCGGTCAGTGGTTGTTCTTTGACCGACTAGTTGCCTCAGATTTCTATCCGTTGGGAATTGACCTAAGTTGTTTTATGGGACCCTATAAATACGAACCATGGTCATTTCTCTCTAGGTTAGAGCTGCCATTAAGAGATTCATTGAGATTAAAAGAGATAGCCATTCTCACTCATTTCCAAAGCTCTCTTCCTCACAAGAAACCCATTCTCTCACTTTCTAGATCTAGAATCCATATTGAGAGAAGCTTGTTCTTGGTGAGCCCTTCAAGCTCTTGCTTGAATCAAGTCTCCAAATCACTCCTAGGCACCTATTGCTGGTCATTTCCTTGGTGCTAGGTCTTGGTGACTTCATCTTCCTCAAATCCCTCCTTGCACCTATTTGGTAAGAAAACTCAAGGTATAAGAATTTGTGGTAAGATTGTTTATTTCATTATAAACTTGTTTATATTGCTTGTGGATTCTCGGTTGTGAGAGAAGGTTGTGATCCCGGGTTGTGGGATTCACTATTGCCATTGCATGTATGATTTGATTTTGTGAAGGTTTTTTTTCACAAGATATCATAGTGGAAATCTTGGGTTAGGGTCTCTAACCTAAGTATCCGGAGGGGATCCGGGTGGTTGGGACGTAGGATCACCGGGAACAAGTCGGGGAGACTTGGGTGGATCCGAACCCATTAACATATCTTGTTAGCATTGTTAATTTTGTTGTTGTCATTCAATTTAAGCTTCCGCAAATTGTTTTGGTAGTTGTTTGCACTATAATTTGGAATTATACTCCATGTTATTTTTAAAGTACTATTCACACCCCCTCTAATACTCGTGCAGTAGCTTGTAGGGCATTACAATCATTTTATCAAATGTTAGTACTCTTATAGTACTTCGCAGTGGAAAAGCGTTTTTTAAAAACGTATTTTTCAAAACGTATGAAAACGTATTTTTCAAAATTGTATATTTCGACTTAGTACCCTTATGATACTAGCGAAATATACGGCAATCCCTGGCCATTTGCCGGGGTAGGGCCGTAGCCGTGCCAAGGCCGGATCCCCCTTGTGGGGATTTCTCTGCAAGCCACCGTCGCCGGTTCCCGTATAGATCCAAGCGTTCCCTCCTTCAGGGGAATTTGCCGCAGAAAATTGCCGTCGGACCCGTAGGGGTTATCCATGCAAGCCACTGCCATGCATGCCCCCCCTTTCGGTCACGTAAGCCCCATCCCCAAAAATTTGGACAACTAAGGCTCGGCAATGGCCCCATTCCCTCGGTCAAGGGCCTCTGCCCTGACCGGGGCCGGCCAACACCGGCCAAGGGCATAAGACTGGCCGGCCAGGGCCTCTGCCTTGGCCGACCAGGGATCATGGCCTCTCGGCCAGGGCCGGCCAGGGCCTCTGCCCTGGCCGAGGGCCGGCCCTGGCTCCTGCCAGGGCCGGCCAGGCCCTGGCAGAGGCCAGGGCGCCGGCCCTGGCCCTAGCAAAGGCCAGGGTGCCAGCCCTGTCCCCTGCCAGGGCCGACCAGGCTAGCCCTGGCCACTGGCCGAGGCCGGCCAGGGCCTCCTGGCCCTGGCCTGGCCTCGGCCAGGCCTGGCCATGGCCTCGGCCAGGGCTCCCTGGCCTGGCCGCGGCCGGGGCCGGCCGGCCATGGCCATGGCCGGCCGGCCATGGCCCGGCCATGGCCTATTGGCCTAGGCCGGCCACGGCCCTTTGGCCATGGCCGGTCTTCCCCCTTGCATGGGGTGGCCGCATGCACTCCTCCCCCTTGACGGGGTGGTCGTGGTGGTTTTCGTCGTTATTGGTCGTAGCCAACCCCCTCCGCATGGGGAGAGGGGATGCATTGCCTCCATTGCCCATATGGCTATAGATTTCATGCACCAAAATTCGTCTTCCCCGATGGGAATAACCACCATCTTCTTCTCCGATGAAGCACCCGTTCGTCGAGAAAGTAGTTATCCTCCAATGGCCGTGTGCCAAAAAAAATAAATTACTTCAAAAAGTTCGTAAACTACGCGCTCCACATGAAGAGAGTGCCCATTCCCTATGAATGGAGACTCAGCATCCATGAAGATAGCGAGTTTGACGATATGAACGGTCGGTTCTTCCCGTCACAGAGAGTTCTTGCCATATCCGTAATGGTAGGAGACCCTAACGTGAAAAGAACAACCGCTGCGTTCTCTCCGTCACGAAGTGTTCCTACCATATCCATAATGGTAGGATACCCATTCGTGAAAAAGACAACGACCTGTTCATAGTTTCAACGGGGGAACGGTCTGACCGGAGCGAATCCGTATGGCTCTGATACCAATGTAGGATCCTGTCAAAATAAGGACGTTAGGATCGAATAATAAAGTCGAGACTTACGCTTGCGTACGCGGCACCGTAATCTCGGAACTTCGCCCTCGGATTCGCCACAACGGTCGATACTTCGTCACGGAGGATCGAAGCAGAGTTTCACCGCCTAAATCTCTAACTAGAAGAGGATTTTAATGGAAGGGAGAAGAAGAACATAAGGATGCCTTATGCAAACTTATGGCATGGAAAGTGTGAATGAATGCCTTACCCTTGGGTCCTATTTATAGGCTTTAGGGGTGGTTATTGTAGGAAATAACCAATTATAAGCTTATTAGCCTATATTAGCATATTCATTTATCCTCTTCTTCATTCACTTATCAAGTTCCTTTATGTACTTATAAAGTGACTTTTTCCACTTATTGAGTGGCTTTTTCCACTTATCGAGTGGTCCTTTTCACACGAGAAAAGGTTCCCTTCGTGCACGCTTTCGTGCACGCGACATCTGAGGTCCGTATACCTCATACATCCCCTCATGGGTGTATTCATGTCGTCCATATCCAACAACCAGCAAGGCTCTTACCCCGCTTTAGAGGGCGAAAGGGGGTTACACAAAATGTGCTTGCAGCTGTTACCCCAAATAAAAGATTCACATACGTACTGGCCGGGTGTGAAGGATCCGCAAATGATTTTACGGTCCTAAAAGATGCATTGTCTTTACCACCCCCATTGGGGCTTCGAGTGTATGAAGGTAATATGCAAAAATTTACATATAAATTATAATTACGTATCTCAGAAAGCGTTTGAACATAAAATTGGTTTATTTGTTTGAATGTAGGTAAATATTACCTTTGCGATGCTGGATATAATACAATGCCAGGATTCATATCTCCATACATGAGAGTTAGATACCATTTGAAGGACCATACTGATCGGGTTCCTCGAAATCGACGAGAGCTATTCAACCTACACCATTCTACATTAAGATCAAAGATCGAGTCCACATTTCGTATCCTAAAGAACAAGTTTAAAATATTGACATCTAAACCTCACTACCCATTCAAGAGCCAGGTTGCTACCGTACTATCGTGTACTGTTTTGCATAATTACATCCAAATTACATAATCTTATGACCCCCACCTAACTGAAGAAGGTGATGGGTTTGAGGAGGATGTAGAGGGTATCGATGCGAGGGATGACGATGTTACTGATCTATCCCAACAGGTGACCGTTCGTGAACAAACCGAACAAAGGGATTGATGGAAATTGCGCAGGGAGTAGATAGCTTGGGATATGTGGGTGGACTACTGTACCATAAATAATAACGGGAACACAGTAGAGCATGTCCTATGAGGGGGTCAAAATATTTGGTTACTAAGTCTGAACAATTTACTATTGTGCCTTGCTTATTGCATTATGTTTGGTGTGTTCATTATGACAATATTTAGCATGCTTTAGCTTTTCCTTTCAATGATTTACAATTCTGTATTTTTATACACCATTCGGTATCATTTCAATGATGTTTACTGTAAAATTATGCATTTTCATTATCATAATATTGATGTTGTAGGGATGGAAGGATCTAAAAAATCAGGGCATGGGGGCGATCCATACCCGGATGGGAGTGATCCAATGCATCAATTATATGAAAATGTATATGTGACACAACGTGGAAAAGCAGAAAGGAGGGTGAATCCCCTTCTCAACGGTCCAATACCCATGAGGATGCCTCCTAACCCCTACCAAATGCATGGATACCAAGCTGGTGGCATGGAATGACATATCAACAATATGGAAATTTCAACTTGCCAATGCAAATGCCTATGTCTCCTCCAATGTAAATGCCAATGTCACGCCCCGCTTCCCATTACTTGGGAGCGAGGACGCGAACGGGACCGCTTGGGCGGGAGCGGTGAAGCCCCAATCCAACAAGCGTCTGTGTATGACTACGTGACAAGTTCTTGCTTGCGAATAATCGGAACAACAGAATGATGCCAACATTATACTTTAACTTTTCCAGATTACTTGTACACATGAATTAAGGCATAGCATGGCCATTACAACAGTTACATAGAAAAAGAATACATCTGAAACAAAATACAACAATGAATATAAAACTATGTCAAAGCTACGAAAAGTAGATCGTCCTCAGCGGTGGGTCTCGTGCTCCTGGTATTCTGGTCACCCGCTTCAGTCTCCGAGTGAACCCCTCTGTGAACTCTGCTCAAAACCTAATGTATATTTCACAGATAAGGAAATATACATCAGCGAGGGTCGCTCGGCAAGATTTAAAACGTTAGTAATAAATGACCATCGGCAAGGTAATAATATAGTACATAAAACTTAGGAAAAGGGAGGCACATTATGATTCCAATAGACGTTACATAGCAGCATAAGGAGCACGTGAGCAACGACGTGGTGTGTGCAAAGCAGTGAGCATGAGAGGGTGTAGTGTGCAAAGTAGCGGACATAAGAGGGTGTAGTGTGTACATCAATGAGTATAAAAAGTGTAGTGTGTGCAGCAATGAGTATAGCAAGCATAGTGCATACAGCAGTAAGTATAGCAAGTGTAGGGCGTACATCGATGAGTGTAACAAGTGTAGTGCATACATCAATGAGTATAACGGGTGTAGTGCATAAAGTAGCAAGTGTATAGCATACAACAATGAGTATAACGGGTGTAGTGCGTAAAGCAAGTGTAGATCATACAGCAATGAGTATAACGGGTGTAGTGCGTAAAGCAATAAGTGACATACACGGCTTTTGTAATGCATTCACGATAGTAGCAGAAGTAAACAAGAGTGCCAACCTATACTTAATCTAGTGATAAGCCCAGTGTCTGAGGGCGAGGTGACCAGCATTACACCCAAGTCAACGGGAGCTACCCGTGACTCTCTACTCACCGACCCGGCCAGGTGTCGGTCAAGTTCACCAATAGAGTGTAATCCAGCTTTCCAGCCTCTACTACACTAGACTACCCCACCCAAAGTGTCCATAAGCCAATCCGTAGTTCAATGTTTGCCGTATGACAAACATTCTGTAAATGCCCCACGGGCCCAATATCCGTAATTGCCCGAAGGCCCAATAATCCGTAATTTCCCGAAGGCCCAATAGTCCGTTATTGCCCGAAGGCCCAATAGTCCGTAATTGCCCAAAGGCACAATAATCCGTAATTGCCCAAAGGCGCAATGTTCCGTAAAATGGCCGAAGGCCCATATCAATATTCGTCAATGATGTACATTTCGCTATTAATGGTATACAAGCAATGAGAGCATTTCAATAGCAACGATATCTCAAAGTAAGAGCAACCAACCATGTCATTGAGTTATCTCAGATATCATTCAAGCAGTACATTGCGAAAAGTTTATTATTATTACCATGCACAGTTTATCTTGAAAAAGTTGGTATTCGTAGAAATACTTGCGGGTGGTAAATACTTGCGCCTTTGAAAAAGTTTGTAGAAAGTAATATACTTGCCTGAAGCGTTGCGAGTTTTGGGTGCCTACGCAATCGAAGATTAGGCACGGGTTTGATCTGCGAAATCGGGTTTTTTTGATATTAAGCTAAGTTTAAAGTAAAATATTCTAGAACTAACTTGTATAATTACTGTTTAGATACAATCATATCTATAATAATCTAATTTAGATGACCCATATGATATGACCATATTATAGAGGTCATAATATGATGTTTATAAGATCAACCTGCGGTATATATACAAGTCTGCACATCAAATAAGATTGCTTACTGTTCATTCGGGTGCATGCTGGCCCAACCAACTCTTACCTACATACTTATTTATAAACTTATACATACAGCAATGTTATCCTATGCTCATAATAATAAGTATGATCTCATTACATACGAACTTACCACCGAGTTGTGTTGCTGCCGTGTTTGGATTGGAGGCGTCGGAAGCTCGAGGGGGGGTCGGAGGCAGGCCGCGGGGAGCTGGGCCTGGGGCAAACGGATGGCTGGCCTTGGCAGACGTGCGGTTGCGGAGCGAGCTTCGAACAGAAGGGGGAGGATGCTTTTACGGCGTTGCAAGGCTTGGGGAGTGGTTACCGTCGGGGTCGAGGTCGAGGGAGATACCGCCGGGAGCTCTGCTACGGGCGGAGGATGCCACGGTGAGGGCTTGGCGGAGGAAGTCGCTGACACGGAAGGGAAATAGGAAGGCACCGGCGGGTGGATGAAGGGGAAGCGACGGAGGATCCGGAGATGCGGCGGCGACGGCGTTCTGAGCGCTGGGAGATCCGGGCGGTGGATCTTGGTCAGTCGACAGCTTCTTGAGGTTGAGCGGAGATCGAGGGGCTCAGGCGAGATCGGGGCACGGCGGCTTCCAACGGCGATGTCGGTGGTGAGTTGGCATGAGGAGGGGATGCCGGAGACGGGCTCGCCGGCGGGGTTGGGTTCCTCTGTTTCGAATAGAGCAGGATGCCGGAGAAGGAGGGGAGACTGAGGTTAAAGTAAACAGGGGAGGGCTCGGCGAGTGGCGCCTTAGGTCGGAGAGGGTTGGGCGATGATGCGGGGTTACGAGGTTGGAGGCAAACGGAGGGGAAGGAGGCAAACGATGGCGTTTGGGCTTGGGTTGCCGGGAGTCGTCGGAAGGGAGGGAAGAGAAGGGGACGACGGTGATCGGGGTTGGTGGCCGCGCGGAGGTGAGACGGTGGGGCGAAGTTGAAGGCTTGGAGGTCGGACGTGCAGCTGCCGTGGGCGGAGGCGAGGGATGATGTTGCGAGGGAGGAGGGTGATCGGCAGAAGAGGGGAGGCGCTGATGGTCGCCTGGGGAGATGACGCGAAGAAGAAGAAGAACAGGGGGTTGCGTTGCGTTGGGGGGGGGGAGAAAATATGTGGGCGGCTGTGTCCTTGTTGCGTGGAGAAGGAAAAGGCTAGGCTGCGAATGTTGAGGGTAAGGAGAAAGAAAGAAAGGGACTAAGGGTTTTATAATAGCCTGGGGGGGGGGGGTTTCGAAATGTCTGCAGATAGATTTAGGTTTTAATGTCTAGTTTTTTTTCTATTTGATTCTTTTTTTTGTGTGTTAATGCTGTGTGCGTGAGTGGGGTTCGGCCTAGAGTCAAAAATGGGTTAGAGTTAGATTTGGAAATAATTTGAAATATAATTTAGTAGGATTAGTATAAATGGGGTTTATTAGGGGAAATAAGGGCTAATCAAGTATAGGCTTAATGGGTTGTAATATGGAAAGGTTGAAAGGAGATTAATAGGTTTTATTAGGATGAAAAGATGGAAAGTTTCCATTTGGATTTTAAATGTTTTAAACGTTTTGAAATTCGAATTTTGAATTGAAAAATTATAAATAGAAAGCAGTATCAAAGGAAACCGTTAAAAGTTAATAATAATAATAATAATGAAAATAATAATAATAAAAGCTAATACGTATAAGGCTAGCAACTGGTACGGGTACGGGTCAAATACGTCCAATTACGGATACGGGGAAAATAATACACGAGAAAATACGGATATAACGTAACGATGAAAACTGGTCGTTACATCCTACCCACCTTATAAAATTTCCGTCCTAGGAATTTCCTAAGTTAGGTACGATTGAACAAAAGCATGATAAACGATGGGTCAGAGTAACAACGAGGGGAGAGACATATAGATGAAGGGAACTGCTGAAGGGTCTAAGATTGAAACAGTCAGAACAACACCTAGAATGCACCGGAGCAATATGGGTGAAATGGTAATAGTAGACGCGAAAGACTTATCTGAGTAGCGAAAAGCAGGGTAAGCACATGATATGAATCATTAAGTGCGATGATAGGTCATGGTTCAAACTTCATCGTTCATCACTGGCTCGTTGTCCTCTTCGCTTCCAGCAGCTCTGGTTCCTTGTCGATTGTTACACCTTCCTGCCATGCTGCAAACAAAGTAAACATTCGCGTACAAGGTTTATCTAGACAGTCTAGTTAATAATGGCATCTATATTGTTCCAAATATTTCACAGAAGCATGACCTGCATGGGCCACCACTAAAATCTGTCACGCCCCGCTTCCCATTACTTGGGAGCGAGGACGCGAACGGGCCCGCTTGGGCAGGAGCAGTGAAGCCCCAACCCAATAAGCTTCTGTGTATGACTATATGACAGGTTCTTGCTTGCGAACAATCGGAACAACAGAATGATGCCATCATTATACTTTAACTTTTCCAGATTACTTGTACACATGAATTAAGGCCTAGCATAGCCATTACAACAGTTACATAGAAAAAGAATACATCTGAAACAAAATACAACAATGAATATAAAACAATGGCAAAGCTACGAAAAGTAGATCGTCCTTAGAAGTGGGTCTCGTGCTCCTGGTATTCTGGTCACCCTCTTCAGTCTCCGAGTGAACCCCTCTGTGAACTCTGCTCAAAACCTAACGTATATTTCACAGACAAGAAAATATACGTCAGCGAGGGTCGCTCGGTAAGATTTAAAACGTTAGTAATAAATGACCCTCGGCAAGGTAATAATATAGTACACAAAACTTAGGAAAAGGGAGGCACATTATGATTCCAATAGACGTTACATAGCAGCATAAGGAGCACGTGATCAAATGACGTGTGGTGTGCAAAGCAGTGAGCATGAGAGGGTGTAGTGTGCAAATTAGCGAACATGAGAGGGTGTAGTGTGTACAACAATGAGTATAACAAGTGTAGTGTGTGTAGCAATGAGTATAACAAGCATAGTGCATACAACAGTGAGTATAACAAGTGTAGGGCTTACAACGATAAGTGTAACAAGTGTAGTGCATACATCAATGAGTATAACAGGTGTAGTGCATAAAGTAGCAAGTGTAGAGCATACAACATGAGTATAACGGGTGTAGTGCGTAAAGCAAGTGTAGAGCATACAACAATGAGTATAACAGGTGTAGTGCGTAAAGCAACAAGAAACATACACGGCTTTTGTAATGCATTCACGATAGTAGCAGAAGTAAACAAGAGTGCCAACCTGTACTTAATCTAGTGATAAGCCCAGTGTCTGAGGGGGAGGTGACCAGCATTACACCCAAGTCAACGGGAGCTACCCGTGACTCTCTACTCATCGACCCGGCCAGGTGTCGGTCAAGTTCACCAATAGAGTGTAATCCAGCTTTCCAGCCTCTACTACACTAGACTACCCCACCCAAAGTGTCCATAAGCCAATCCGTAGTTCAATGTTTGCCGTATGACAAACATTCTGTAAATGCCCCACGGGCCCAATATCCGTAATTGCCTGAAGGCCCAATAATCCGTAATTTTCCGAAGGCCCAATAGTCCGTTATTGCCCGAAGGCCCAATAGTCCGTAATTGCCCAAAGGCACAATAATCCGTAATTGCCTAAAGGCGCAATGTTCCGTAAAATGGCCGAAGGCCCATATCAATATTCGTCAATGATGTACATTTCGCAATTAATGGTATACAAGCAATGCGAGCATTTCAATAGCAACGATATCTCAAAGTAAGAGCAACCAACCATGTCATTGAGTTATCTCAGATATCATTCAAGCAGTACATTGCGAAAAGTTTATTATTATTACCATGCACAGTTTATCTTGAAAAAGTTGGTATTCGTAGAAATACTTGCGGGTGGTAAATACTTGCGCCTTTGAAAAAGTTTGTAGAAAGTAATATACTTGCCTGAAGCGTTGCGAGTTTTGGGTGCCTACGCAATCGAAGATTAGGCACGGGTTTGATCTGCGAAATCGGGTTTTGATATTAGGCTAAGTTTAAAGTAAAATATTCTAGAACTAACTTGTATAATTACTGTTTAGATACAATCATATCTATAATAATCTAATTTAGATGACCCATTTGATATGCCCATATTATAGAGGTCATAATATGATGTTTATAAGATCAACCTATGGTATATATACAAGTCTGCACATCAAATAAGATTGCTTACTGTTTATTCGGGTGCATGCTGGCCCAACCAACTCTTACCTACATACATATTTATAAAACTTATACATACAGCAATGTTATCCTATGCTCATAATAATAAGTATGATCTCATTACATACGAACTTACCACCGAGTTGTGTTGCTGCCGTGTTTGGATTGGAGGCGTCGGAAGCTCGAGGGGGGGTCGGAGGCTGGCCGCGGGGAGCTGGGCCTGGGGCGAACGGATGGCTAGCCTTGGCAGACGTGCGGTTGCAGAGCGAGCTTCGAACAGAAGGGGGAGGATGCTGTTGCGGCGTTGCGAGGCTTGGAGAGTGGTTACCGTCGGGGTCGAGGTCGAGGGAGATACCGCCGGGAGCTCTGCTACGGGCGGAGGATGCCACGGCGAGGGCTTGGCGGAGGAAGTCGCTGGCACGGAAGGGAAAGAGGAAGGCACCGGCGGGTGGATGAAGGGGAGGCGACGGAGGATCCGGAGATGCGGCGGCGGTGGCGGTCTGAGTGCTGGGAGATCTGGGCGGCGGATCTTGGTCAGTCGATGGCTTCTTGAGGTTGAGCGGAGATCGAGGGGCTCAGGCGAGATCGGGTCACGGCGGCTTCCAACGGCGATGTCGGCGTTGAGTTGGCATGAGGAGGGGATGCCGGAGACGGGCTCGCCGGCGGGGTTGGGTTCCTCTGTTTCGAACAGAGCAGGATGCCGGAGAAGGAGGGGAGACTGAGGTTGAAGGAAACAGGGGAGGGCTCGGTGAGTGGCGCCTTGGGTCAGAGAGGGTTGGGCGGCGATGCGGGGTTGTGAGGTTAGAGGAGAACTGAGGGGAAGGAGGCGAACGACGGCGTTTGGGCTTGGGTTGCCGGGAGTCGTCGGAAGGGAGGGAAAAGAAAGGGACGGTGGTGATCGGGGTTGGTGGCCGCGCGGAGGTGAGATGGTGGGGCGAAGTTGAAGGCTTGGAGGTCGGACATGCGGCTGCCGTGGTCGGAGGCAAGGGATGATGCTACGAGGGAGGAGGATGATCGGCAAAAGAGGGGAGGCACTGATGGTCGCCTGGGGAGATGACGCGAAGAAGAAGAAGAACAGGGGGTTGCGTTGCATTGGGGGGGGGAGAGAGAATAGGTGGGCGGCTGTGTCATTGTTGCGTGGAGAAGGAAAAGGCTAGCCTGTGAATGTTGAGGGTAAGGAGAAAGAAAGAAAGGGACTAAGGTTTTTATAATAGCCTGGGGGGTTTCGAAATGTCTGCAGATAGATTTAGGTTTTCATGTCTAGTTTTTTTTCTATTTGATTCTTTTTTGGTGTGTTAATGCTGTGTGCGTGAGTGGGGTTCGGCCTAGAGTCAAAAATGGGTTAGAGTTAGATTTGGAAATAATTTGAAATATAATTTAGTAGGATTAGTATAAATGGGCTTTATTAGGGGAAATAAGGGCTAATCAAGTATAGGTTTAATGGGTTGTAATAAGGAAAGGTTGAAAGGAGATTAATAGGTTTTATTAGGATGAAAAGATGGAAAGTTTCCATTTGGATTTTAAATGTTTTAAACGTTTTGAAATTCGAATTTTGAATTGAAAAATTATAAATAGAAAGCAGTATCATAGGAAACCGTTAAAAGTTAATAATAATAATAATAATGAAAATAATAATAATAAAAGCTAATACGTATAAGGCTAGCAACTGGTACGGGTACGGGTCAGATACGTCCAATTACGGATACGGGGAAAATAATACACGAGAAAATACGGATATAACGTAACGATGAAAACTGGTCGTTACAGCCAATGTCAATGCCATCGCATAGTGGCCATGGGTATATGCATATGCTCCAAGGGGGAGAACTCCCAACTTTTAGAAGCTCCTCGTCTCATGGTGCCGTCACTATGCAAACACCACCAAGCGGCAATGACAGAACTCCCGATAGTGACTCCTCGAGGAAGTCGAGCCGGCGTAGCGAGGATGCCGAGGGTTCTGTATCAAGTCCCAGTAAAAAGCAGAAGCAACCTTCATCTTCTTCATAACACACCAAACTATGGAAGCCCAAGCACGATGCCACCCTTATTCCATTCCTAGGTGAACTTGCTCGGCAGGGCCTTAAGGTCGATAAGACATTTAAAGGGGCCACCTTCAATGCCGCGACAGTCGAAATCAATAACACTCATGGGACGTCGTTCACAAGTGGTAATGTGAAAAATCACATGAAATTGAAGACACGTCTCAAGGATGTTTACGAGTGCATGGAAATGAGCGGGCGGGATGGGATGAGGAGAAGAAGGTAATTGAGCTGGATCCGGAAACTTATGACACATGGATGGCGGTAATTACTTCTATCTTATACATATGATAGGTGATAGTACATTAAATATAGATATGAATGGTATGTTCATATATGCTCTGCTAATCGTTCAGGCAAACCATCGGAAGCACGCTTATGTGAACCAACCAATACCATGGTTTGACGATCTGGTTGTCATCATTGGGGATGATGCTGCACGGGGGGATATGTCATGTTCCTTGTACGATAGCTTTGCAGGCCTATTTTCTGGAGGGGAAGGTGAGCCCGTAACGCCTGATCCGACACATATTCCTACTCCACCCCCCACAATGTCCCTGAGGACATACCCACACAAGCGTCGATAGGAGAGTGTCCACAGGGGGACAAGAAATGCTACCCCACCATCGCTGGGGAAGAAGAAACAGCGGCGACACGCCTTGAGGGAAGATCCGGATGTAATGCGCGATATAGCAAGTAATGTGAAAGAGGTCACAGATGCTATACGGAGTGCACACTCCCACTGGACCGAAACTCTTGCACTGCGTGTTTACGAGTTTACGAAGTACCCACCCCCTTCTTGATAAAGTTGTTTAAAGACCTAAGCATGAATGAGCTGGCGGGGCGACAATTTTTGGCCGTGCCACAAACGGGTCGGAAGCTTATCCTTGAGGATTTAGTTGTTGAGATGGAAAGGGACTTGCGAGACGCAGGTTATGAAATAGGAGATGGCTCCGAAAAGATATGAGGATGGGTGGGCCCTATGGCATTTAGGTTGTGTGGAGATGAGTGGTGGTTGGGTTGGGGATGTTTTGTATGGGTTAGTGTGAAACATATTGACATGTCTCACTCATTGGTGCAGTTTTTGTGGCATGTCTCCTTTTTTGCTGGGTGTGATACTATGAAACATATGTGCATGGCTCTTTGTTCAGTTTTTTGGTGCATGTCTCCTTGTTGTTTTGTGTGTGTTAATGTGATACATATAGGCAAGGCTACTTGGTGCAGGGTTTGGGGGCATGGATCCTTCTTGATTGGTGTGATAATATGAAACATATGTGCATGGCTCTTTGGATCAATTTTTTGGTGCATGTCTCCTTGTTGATTTTGTTGTTAAAGTGATACATATGGGCATTTCTCCTATTGGTGCAGGTTTTGGGGCATGGCTCATTGTGGCTGTATGTGATTTTATGAAAAATAATTGCCTGGCTGATTGATACATATTCTACAAGTTGGTTTTTGTGTTTATGGTGCCTTCACATATGGGCATGGCTCCTATTTTCAGTTTTGATTTATGGCTCCTGGTAGCTGGTTCCCAATAGCCCAATGATGAAGCTAATTATTTGATCCCTTTGTTCCTTAGTTATTAAAAAATAGGTGGTTATAGGCTTGATGGTTCCATAACCAATGAGGTGGAGATATGTGATGGAGCAACTGCTTATGTCCACCATGATTTAGTGATAAATTAACTTTCTTCCTGAGGGCTTATGTATCACATAAACACAAACAACAACAATGAGCCATGCCCCAAAAAACTGAACCAAGGAGCCATGCACATATGGTTCAGCCCTATGGTGATGAACATATATTGATCAATTTGTCCCTCGGTTATGAAGAAAAAGTGGTATGAGGCGAAAAGGTTCATTCATAATGAGCAACCGCCTAATACATACTTAATGCTTAAAAACATGTTGACCTGAGGGCTTAGAAACATATGTGCTTGTCACCTTATTTCATTTATTTGGGACATTGGTCAATGTTGCTGCTGGGGTGTTTTCATACATATGTGCATTTCTCCGTTTTTCAGTTTTTTGGGACAATGGTCAATGTTGCTGCTGGGGTGTTTTGATACATATGTGCATTTCTCCTTGTTTCAGTTTTTTTGGGACAATGGTCAATGTTGCTGCTAGGGTGTTTTGATACATATGTGCATTTCTCATTGTTTCAGTTTTTTTGGGACAATGGTCAATGTTGCTGCTGGGGTGGTTTGATACATATGTGCATTTATCCTTGTTTCAGTTTTTTGGGACATTGTTCAATTTTGTTGCTGGGGTGGTTTGATACATATGTGCATTTCTCCTTGTTTCATTTTTTGGGACATTGTTCAATGTTGCTACTGGGGTTTGATACATATCTGCATTTCTCATTGTTTCAGTTTTTTTGGGACATTGGTCAACGTTGCTGCTGGGGTGTTTTGATACATATGTGCAGCTATCCTTGTTTCAGTTTTTTTGGGACATTGGTCAATGTTGTTGCTGGGGTGTTTTGATACATATGTGCATTTCTCATTGTTCAGTTTTTTGGGACATTGGTCAATGTTGCTGCTGGGGTGGTTTGATACATATGTACAGTTATCCTTGTTTCAGTTTTTTTTGGGACATTGGTCAATGTTGCTGCTGTGGTGGTTTGATACATATGTGCATTTCTCCTTGTTTCAATTTTTTGGGACATTGTTCAATGTTGCTGCTGGGGTGGTTTGATACATATGTGCAGTTCTCCTTGTTTCAGTTTTTTTGGGACAATGGTCAATGTTGCTGCTGGGGTGTTTTGATACATATGTGCATTTCTCCTTGTCTCAGTTTTTTTGGGATATTGGTCAATGTTGCTACTGGAGTGGTTTGATACATATGTGCATTTATCCTTGTTTCAGTTTTTGGGACATTGGTCAATGTTGCTGCTGGGGTGGTTTAATACATATGTGCAATTCTCCTTGTTTCAATTTTTTTGGGACATTGTTCAATGTCGCTGCTAGGGTGTTTTGATACATATATGCAGTTCTCCTTGTTTCAGTTTTTTTGGGACAATGGTCAATGTTGCTGCTGGGGTGTTTTGATACATATGTGCATTTCTCCTTGTTTCAGATTTTTTTGGGGCATTGTTCATTGTTGGTGCTAGGGTGTTTTATGTTTCAAGTTTTTTGGGACTTTTGTCAATGTTGCTGCTGGGGTGTTTTGAGACATATGTGCATTTATCCTTGTTTCAGTTTTTTGGGACGTTGTCAATGTTGTTGCTGGGGTGTTAAGAAACATATATGCATGTCCCATTGTTTCAGGATTTTTAGGGCATTGATCATTGGTTCTGCTGTGGTGTTTTGAGACATATGGGCATTTCTCCTTGTTTCAGTTTTTTGGGATCTTTGTCAATGTTGCTGCTGGGGTGTTTTAATACAGATGTGCATTTCAACTCGGTTCATTTTTTGGGACATTGCTCAATGTTGCTGCGGGGGTTTTGCAACATATGTGCAGTTCTCCATGTTTCAGTTTTTTGGGACTTTTGTTAATGTTGCTGCTGGGGTTTTAAGAAACATATGTGCATTTATCCTTGTTTCAGTTTTTTGGGACTGTTGTCAATGTTGCTGCTGGGGTGTTAAGAAACATATGTGCGTGTCCTCTTGTTTTAGGATTTTTGGGGCATTGCTCATTGGTTCTGCTGTGGTGTTTTGAGACATATGGGCATTTCTCCTTGTTTCAGTTTTTTCGGATCTTTGTCAATGTTGTTGCTGGGGTGTTTTGATACATATGTGCATTTCACCTTGGTTCATTTTTTGGGACATTGCTCCATGTTGCTGCTGGGGTTTTTTTTGAGACATATGTGCAGTTCTCCGTGTTTCAGTTTTTTTTTTGGGGTTTTGTCAATGTTGCTGCTGGGGTGTTAAGAAACATATGTGCATTTATCCTTGTTTCAGTTTTTTTTGGGAATTTTGTCAATGTTGCTACTGGGGTGTTAAGAAACATATGTGCATGTCCCCTTGTTTCAGGATTTTTGGGGCATTGCTCATTGGTTCTACTGTGGTGTTTTGATGTATATGTGCATTTCACCTTGTTTTAGGTTTTTTGTGCTTTGCTCATGGTTTCTGCTGGGGTTTCAGTTTTTTGGGGGCATTGCTACATATGTGCATTTATGCAACTATTATGTTTATGGCTCCATGTAGCTGGTTCCCTATAGCCCAATGATGACGATAAATATTTGATCCCTTTGTCCCTTGGTTATGCAAAAAAAAGTTGGTTATAGGCTTGATGGTTCCATTACATTTGAGGGGCTAATATGTGATGGAGCAACTGCTTATGACCACCATGATTTATTGATAAATTAACTTTATTCCTGAGGGCTTAGGTATCACAAAAGCCCCACCAGCAACATTGAGACATGCCCCAAAAAACTGAACCAATGAGCAATGCACATATGTTTTAGCCCGATGATGATGAACATATATATACTGATCAATTTGTCCCTCTGTTATGAAGAAAAAATTGGTATTTGGCAAGAAGAATCATTCATAATGAGCAACCGCCTACTACATATCTTATGGGTAAAAACCATGTTTACCTGAGGGCTTTAATTTAGTATTATTTTAATTGTCTCTTCTTTATTCTTGCTTTATCTTTGTTTCGTTTGGGTTTTTGCATTGTCTATGTTACGGTATTTCCTTTTATCTTTTACTTCTGAATTACGCCAACTGATGTCATCTTTCGCGGGTGTTGTAACTGTCTGTAGGTACGCTTCTTCCCCTTTTTTCATCTCATTATTATATCTCTTTAAATCATTATTCGTTCTAATATCTTTTATTTCATGCAAGGTTCAAATGAGCACTGGTTCCAGCTCTTCTATTCAATCCAAACCCAGATTTGCTGTAGGCGGTGAGTTGGCTTCTGCTGATGATGGCTGCAAGTTTTGTTACTGTGCGCTGAGGGTTGCCAGGCGGACATCATGAACCCAAAAAAATCCTGGCAGGCGCTTTTGGAGCTGTCCATCTCGCGTGAATAGATGCAACTTTTATGAATGGAAGGATCCACCACATTCAGACTGATCCACCTATGTGATACTGCAGTTGCTGGATGAGATTGAAAGAGGCCCTACCAATGATGCCTCTTCCATTATGTTCTCTGATCTGCGGATTTTAGAGATAGAGGATCGGTTGGCCACGCTAGTGTGACGATTTGAGCGGACCACGGTGAGAATGGACACCGTGAAGTTGGTTTTGTTTACGCTCCTAGGTTTGATGTTAGTTTTGTTATTGTTGATTATACACAAGAGTGTATGATGTTAGGTTGGGTACAATGTAAAACTTTATAACTGGTTGTTTATTATGCATAATGAGATATTATGGATACTATAAGTATTTTGTATATACTGGATTACTGTGTTCTGTTAAATAGGAATGTGATTTCGTTTGCATGCATTTTCTGCCTTTTAGTTGTTCTTTATATAATTTATGAATGTTGGAAATGCAATGGTCTAAGTTGTTCTGGTGCTTGCTGTGCCGGGATTGCCTTCGTTTATCTTTAATAGCCCAATAATGAAATTAATTAATTTTTTATTATTATTAAATTCGGTATTTTAATATTTATTTTTGATAAGTGGGATTTAATTATGCGTATTTATTAGATATTTATTTAATAGTTTATAGTTAGTTAACTAATAGTTATTAGTTTAGTTAATTAAATGATTTTCCCACTTCATATGTCCATAGGGGGTTATTTTCACCTCATAACACCAGAACTTGTTGGATATTGGACTCCCCGGATTTGGTTTTGGATGATGAACAAACATAAATATATCGTGAACTAACACTTTGTGAGCGCAGTTATGGAGATCGTCGCCAAATTCATATGAATATCAATTACGACGTCTCAAGACTTCTCAAAGCACGTGATCGTATGCCTAAAGCTTCGTTGAAGCTTATGGACCATTTTAGAAGTCATGAAGATTCGATTGAAGCTATTGAAGACGGTATCGTCAAGTTTTATTTATAGTCTTTAAGCTTCTTTCGTAGAATGTTAAGCCTTGAGTAGGTCTTACGGTTTAAATCTTCATAACGCTCCTATCTTAGCTCTAGGATCTTAATAGAAGTCCATACAATCTTTCCCGAAGCTTCGCGCTTCGATTCACGACTTCTTGTGCATGTTAGTTGGTTCAAGAAGAAGAACTGACCGACTAGATGGTGATCTAGTCGGTCGGAAAAGCTTCTTGGACTGACTAGTTTTTGTCAGTCATTTCCAAGCTCTCTACTGTTTACAGTTAGTCGGTCTAAGTTGACTCACTGACCGGCTAGTTTGTGAACTAGTCGGTCAGTGATGCTTCTGTGACCGACTAGTTGAGCTTTTCCTGTACATGCACTTTTGAGCCTATGCTACTGATTATCATTAGTCGGTCTGTGTTCTTTGATCGACCGACTAGTTGATGAACTAGTCGGTCAACTTTCCTTCTTGGACCGACTAGTTTAGTTCTACTGTACATACCAATTTTTCACCTAACTTACTGTTTATCGTTAGTCGGTCTATGCTCATTTGGCGACCGACTAGTTGGTGGATTAGTCGGTCAACATTTGTTCTTGGACCGACTAAGTCTATTTCTGCTCAGACTTCTGCTTTATCTGTTAGTCGGTCTTAGTTGTGTAACCGACCGACTAGTTGTGAAACTAGTCGGTCAGCTACTCTTCTTGGACCGACTAGTTCCTTTTGTCTGTGCTTTGATCTTTTCTCTGTTCACTCATTAGTCGGTCTACGTTAAATGACCGACCGACTAGTTGATGAACTAGTCGGTCGGTGGTTGTTCTTTGACCGACTAGTTGGGTTCAGAAAAGAGCCGTTGGAACATTAATTGAAATGTTTTTCTTTCTCTCTCTCCTCTATCCTATAAATACTTGATGGGCTGCATTCATTACAGTCAAGGCTGATATTATTGCAAGTTTAGAGTTCAAGAGAAATCATTCCAAGCTCATTCAAAGCTCTTTCATTCCATTCAATAATCTCTCCTCACTCTTACTTCCAAAGAGAGATTCATTGAGTGTGAAGCCTTCCAAGGCAAGTGCTTGATTCTAGGTCACCAACATCCCCATAGCTCTCCATCGCTGATCTACATCTTGGAGCTAGGGTTTGGTGCCACTTCTTCTTCCTCAAAATCATCTTTGCCCTAATTCGTAAGCATTACTCAAGGCATAGGTATTTTGTTGGTAAGAAGTTTCTTATTTCATTTCAATTTCATATTGTAAGTTTCACTCTCGGTTGTGAGAGTGTGGTAGTGATCCCGGGTTGTGGGAGTCACAAATTACTTTGTGTATGATTTGACTTGTGAAGGTTTTTCACTAGTATTTCATAGTGGGAATCTTGAGTTAGGGTTTCTAACTCAAGTATCCGGAGGGGATCCGGGTGGTTGGGACGTAGGATCACCAGGAACAAGTCGGGGAGACTTGGGTGGATCCGAACCTAGTAATATCGTTGTTTGCGATTGTTTCTTTGTTGTCTAACATTTACATTTCCGCATTTTCCGCATTGTTTGGTAGAGTTTGCAAGTAATTAGGAATTAGCCTCTTAATTATTTTAAAGTACTATTCACCCCCCCTCTAGTACTTGTGCAGTAGCTTAGCAGGGCATTACATTTGGTATCAGAGCCAAGTTTATAGCTATGTCTGCCAACGACAACAAGACCGTTCGTCCACCTTCCGACTATAGCACCTTCAAGAACCGTGAAGGAGCGTCTCCGGTGATGGAAGGACATTCCTCGACGAGGCCTCCATTCTTCAATGGTACCAACTACGGGTACTGGAAATGCCGGATGGAGACTTTCCTCCGGAGTGCTTCACTATGGAGGACCACGATGAAGGAATATGTCGAGCCAACCGAAGAAGATTTCGAGAAATGGACTCCCGCGGAGGTCGCCGCGGAGGTAAGCAATGCCAAGGCAATGAACGCCTTGCAATGTGCTTTGGAGCCCGAGGATTTCAACAAGATATGCACATGTAAGAGTGCATATCAAATATGGAACTCCCTCCTCATATTACATGAAGGGACGAGTAGGGTAAGAGACTCTAAACTTGTTGTAGTTAATAAAGATTACGAGATGTTTCATATGCTACAGGGTGAGAAGATGAAGGAGTATTATGCTCGCTTCGTCGACATCATAAACGAGTTAGAGGCTCTCGACAAATCCTACACCCAAAAGGAGAAATGTTCGAAGCTTATCGAAGGAATTCCTTCGAGTTGGGAAAAGCGTACCTTCGCCATCGAGGAAGGTAATGATATGAACAAATATACCATTGTTCAACTAATGGGTACCTTGATGTCTTATGAGGTACGCAAGGATAGCAAGTTGAAGTTGCAGGAAAAGATGAAGTCTTACCTACAACAAGAAGAGCCAAAGAAGAAAGCTATTGCTTTCAAGACCGCTCCATCTACTTCCACATCAACCGATGATGAGAACCCGGAAAACGAGTTGGACTTGGAGTCCATGGCACTCATGGCCAAGAAGTTCAACCGGTTCTTCCGGAAAGGTAACTTCAAAAATAAATCGAAGTTCAATTCATCTAACTCTTCTTCTTCTTTGTGCTTTAAATCCAACAAGCCAGGACACATGAAAGCGGAGTGTCCTCTAAACAAGCAAAAGGAGTAGTGGAAGGCGCCAAAGTACGACAAATCCAAGAAGTACAAGAAAGGGAACAAAAAGGGGCTTGTCGGGGCAACATTCACCGACTCCGAGGATTCCTCAAGCGGAGAGTCGGACGATGAGCAAGTGGAGCAAGCACACATGTTCTTCATGGCAAGAGAGGAGCATGATCAAGGATCTTCCTCTTCCGATGATAGCGACAACGAAGGCGATGAGGTAACTATGGATGACCTTAGGAATGATAATTCTCAATTATGGTCTAAGTATACTAAATTAGTAAATAGGTATACTAAAGTAAAAGATGACTTAGCTAGCATTCAAACCTTGCCTAAAACTATCATCACCAACAACGACACCGTTGTTGAAGGGTTGAAGAATGAGATTGTTAATCTCAAGACTCAACTTGAACATGTTAGCATTGATGATCCGGAAGAACATAGGATAGCGGATTTAACTTCTCAAAACTCGACTTTGAGTATTGAGAACGAGAATCTTAAATCTCGTGTTTATGTGCTCACATCGCAAGTATCCACTTTAGATACTTCTTTTCGTTCTCTCACCGAGAAATATGAGAACACATTAGGCCGAATCAATGAATTCAATAAGGGGAAGGGCCATTTGGATAATATCCTAAGTGTCTTACTCCCGGCCAAACACCATGTTGGTTTGGGGTATACTTTGGGAAAGTCATCCAAGTCGGTCACTACCTTTGTTAGGCCAATTTTCGGTGACTCTACGAGTGGTAGCAAACACTCTATTGGTAGTTCATCTACCAATGGTGCTTCCACCTCGTCCACACCCTCTTTTGGAAAGAAACCCACTTTGGGTGGACCTCCAAAGAAGGGGCATGCTTATATGTACACCAATACCATGCCACGTAGGAACACACGTCCTACTCCACCGTCTCACACATATGATGATTTTTATGCAACACATTCTCGGGCACGTGCACACCATGTGAGACACCCTCACGCACGTGTTCCCACACATGCATATGTTCACCCACATCATCGTATGAATAATTATCCACATGCACCATTCCATCATGTTCCTTATGCCTGTCCACAACATGCATCACGTAGAAATCAACGTCGCATGCATGCACCCAATAGGATGATGGCTCCCAAGATTTTCACTATTTGGAGCCCAAATGACCAAGCATGGATGAAAAACAAGTTTACATGAATGCTTATTTTTAGGATGTTGTGCATAGTAGAAATTATGTGGGGAAGTCTAAGTCCAATTGGACTTAGCTTTCAAAGGTCTAATCTTTTGGACCCAATGACCTTGGTACCATGATATGAAATTTTCTATCTTTAGGTACTCAAGGAAAAGAAAAAGAAAAGGAGCAACAAATTTAAATTTAGCTCCAAGGGGAATTGGATACTCGATAGCGGGTGTTCAAAACACATGACGGGTGACGCTGAATTGCTCTCCGGAGTGGTTCCCATTGCAAATGGAAACCACATCGTATTTGGAGGCAACGAGAGCGAAACCATCATAGGTGTTGGTAAAGTGGGTAATCCTTCTAAACCCCTTATATGTGATGTTTACCTTGTTAAAGGATTAAACCACAATCTCATTTCAATAAGTCAACTTTGTGACAAAGGTTACAAAGTTGACTTTGCGAAAAGAATGTGCCATATTTTAAGAAAATATAATAATGAATTATTGTTTTCCGGCACACGCCATAAGGATATATTTCCTAGATCTTCCAAGATCACATGAACAATGTCTTATTGCCAACACAAGTGAACAACACTTATGGCATCGACGTTTTGGTCATGTGAACTTTGGAACACTTTTTAAGCTTTCCAAGTTAAATTCTATTAGAGGCTTCCCTAAGCTTGTCTTTCAAAAGAAAAGCTTTTGTGACTCGTGTCAACGAGGCAAGCTTCCAAAATCTTCATTTAAACCTAAGAAAAGCATTTCTTCTAAGCGGCCTCTAGAGCTATTACATCTAGATTTATTTGGGCCAACTAGAGTTGCTTCATTAGGTAATGCTAGATATGGACTTGTCATCGTTGATGATTTTTCTAGGTTTACTTGGGTATTTTCATTGTGTAATAAAAATGAAGCTTTTGAAAACTTCACAATTTTTGTTAAGAAAGTACAAAATCTCTTAGGAACCACCATTGTCACTATTCGTAGTGATCATGGAAGTGAATTTGAGAATGAGTCTTTTGAGACATTTTGTGATGAAGTTGGTATTACACACACCTTTTCATTCCCTCGCGCACCTCCTCAAAATGATGTTGTTGAGAGAAAGAATAGGACGCTAGTGGAATGTGCTCGCACTATGCTTGATGATAGCCAACTTGGCCATCAATTTTGGGCGGAAGGGGTACATACCGCTTGTTATGTGTTTAATAGAATACTTTTGAGGTCCGGCACTAAACAAACTTGTTATGAATTGTTGTTTGGTAGGTTGCCTCAAGTTAAACATTTTCGTGTTTTTGGTTCGAAATGTTTTATTAAGAACACGTATGGTAGTTTGGACAAATTCGATCCAAGATCCGATGCGGGGATTTTTGTTGGATATTCTTCGCGTAGCAAAGCCTACCGGATATTCAACAAACGAACCTCAACGATCGAGGAATCACTTCATGTATCATTTAATGAAGGATTTGTTCCAACTAGAATTACTAATGATGATGACTCTATGGATGTCTTATGTGATTCAATTGGTAATTCTAACTCTAATGATTCTATTGATTCTATTGAGACTAACCCGTCTAATGAAGTTGTTGAGAATGTTCCTAGTGATCAAGGTATTCCCAAACGGCTTCATACCGTTCGTGACCATCCTCATGAGCAAGTCATTGGCAATATCCATGATAGTGTCAAGACGAGATCACAAGTGAACTACTTCGCTCATTGTGCCTTTGCCTCCTCGATAGAGCCAAAGAATGTTAATGAAGCATGCGAAGATAGCGCTTGGATCTTAGCCATGGAGGAGGAACTCATTCAATTCGAGAGGAATGAATTTTGGGAGCTTGTTCCATTGCCATCGAAGAATCACACCGTCATAGGGACAAAGTGGATCTTCAAGAACAAAACCGACGAAAACCAAGTCGTCGTCCGGAACAAAGCTCGGTTAGTTGCTCAAGGCTACCGTCAAGAGGAAGGTATTGATTTCGAAGAATCCTTCGCTCCGGTAGCTAGATTAGAATCAATTAGATTATTATTGTCTTTTGCATGCCATAAGGATTTTAAATTATTTCAAATGGATGGTAAAAGTGCATTTTTATATGGAGATGTTGTTGAGGAAGTTTACGTTTCTCAACCTCCGGGTTTTATTAATGAAAAATTTCCAAATCATGTTTTTAAACTTAAGAAAGCACTTTACGGTTTGAGACAAGCTCCTCGAGCTTGGTATGACCGTATAAAGAATTTTCTTTTGGATTTAGGTTTTAAAATGGGAGAAGTTGATTCCACATTATTTGTTAAGTATTCGAAATGATATAATTTTAGTTCAAATATATGTTGATGATATCATTTTCGGTGCTACTAACTTTGCTCTTTGCGAAGAGTTTTCTAATGTGATGAAGGATCAATTTGAGATGAGCCACATGGGTGAGCTCAAATATTTCTTAGGTCTCCAAATTCGCCAAATGGACGATGCAATCTTCATCCACCAAACGAAGTATACGGTGGAGTTGCTTAAGCGATTTGGAATGGAGAATGCCTCCGGGAAAAAGACTCCAATGAGCACGACTACGCATCTTGATAAGGATACGGGCGATAAGGATGTAGTCATTCGTCTATATCGAGGTATGATAGGTAGTTTACTTTATCTTACCGCAAGTAGGCCCGATATTATGTTTGCCGTATGCGTATGTGCTCGTTATCAGTCTCAACCTAAGGAGTCTCACTTAGTAGCGGCAAAACGTATTTTCTGTTATCTAAGTTATACACTTGATTTTGGATTACTTTATCCAAACTCTAGCACATATGAGTTAATCTCATATAGTGATGCCGATTATGCGGGATGCAAATCCGACAGGAAAAGTACTAGTGGCACTTGCCATTTTATAGGAAATTCCCTTGTCTCTTGGTTTTCCAAGAAGCAAAATTCCGTATCACTTTCAACCACCGAGGCGGAATACATTGCCGTCGGTGCCGCGTGTGCTCAAGTTCTTTGGATGAGACACACACTTAAAGACTTTGGTATAAACTGTGATACTTGCCCTATCATGGTGGACAACCAAAGTGCAATATGTCTTTCCAAGAACCCGGTACACCATTCCCGTTTGAAACACATAGATGTCCGACACCATTTCTTAGATGATCATGTTGCTAAAAAGGACATCATATTAGTGTACGTTGAAACCCAGAAGCAAATCGCCAATATTTTCACGAAACCCCTAAAGGAGGACTCCTTTGTGTGGTTACGTCGAGAATTGGGGATTATGGGCGAATCCGAGATATAGGATTCATTTTTATTCAATATTCTTGCATGCTATTCTATTCGTTATATTTGCTCATGCTTGAAGTATTGAAATTTTCTGGATTTTTGTTGAATTTTCGGAATTTTCGCTCGATTTGTGCGTAATCGTCAAATTTCAGATTTTCGCTGTTTAATGGGGTAGTATAATGATTAATGAGAGTATTTTGATGTTTCATCCAAGTGTGATTAGGAGAGAAATCAAATTTCATAGATTTTCAATTTTTGGACCTTTTTAGTCGGTTCATGTTCAGTGACCGACCGACTAGAGTGAGATCTAGTCGGTCAGTAAATGAACACAGACCGACTAAATCTTGTCAGTAAACTTGGGTTCAGTCACTGTTTGCAACTAGTCGGTTCAAGCTCATTGACCGACCGACTAGATCGTGATCTAGTCAGTCAGTGCTTGAACTGTTACCGACTATTTGTGCCAGGGGCTGTTTTGTCTTTTCGAATTCCAGTCGATTAAATCCTCATCCGATCGACTTCTTTCGCATTTAGTCGATCAATCTCCAGCTCAAAACCCCCCCCCGACCACTTGGCCTTCCTCCCTCTCCTGTCGCCGTCGATCTCCGACCATCTTTTCGGCCATCTCTGCATGTGCCGTCGACCCCTCTCCTCCTCCTAGGTATCTCTCTCTATTCTAGGGCTAGCTTCAGCTTCTAGGATTAGGGTTTCTAGTGATTGCATTTCGATTCCTAGGGTTGTGCTAGGGTTCTTGATTTCGGCTAGGGTTTCTTAGATTTGATCTCTTGTGCGTCGTGTCTTGCTTCGATTATGGCAAGAACAAGAATTCCGATCACTCCATCTAGCCCCTCACCGATGACCGTATAACCTACCCCTACGGATCCCGATCAACCTACGAGAACCCCTCCGAAACGCCGATCTAAGACTACCCAACCTTCGTCGTCTTCGCCTCCTCTCAAGAAGAAGAGGACGACGACCGCCAAGCCTAGAGCCCAACCCAAGCCTAAGCCCAAGCCCAAGCAACTTGCGTCTCCCTCCTCTTTCCATACTCCTACCGATTCCGATTCCGAGTATAGACCCGAGCCTGAGACTCATAGGGAACCCACTCCTCCTACCCATCCTGAGTCTAGCTCCCGACCTCGTACGTCTACCCGTAAGCCTAAGGGAAAGGCTCCGATGCCGGTAGGCGGTGTCGATATCTCGTTGTGTCACGACGACCCTTTGTGTCTCGCAGCTTATAACCGTATCGAACATTGCCCACTGCTTCTGGAGCATTTCGTCCAGTTTAGTGACTTCCTAGGCCTCGCCGATCTTCTTTCGTCCTCCGGTCTACTCGATTACCTTCGATATGACCCGAAGGCGAACCCTCACCCCTACCCTCGCCTAGTAAAACTTTTCTATGCCAATAGGATCCGGGGTCAGTACGATGCGACCCACTCTGTTGAGACGACTGTTTTGGGGACTCCTATAGTCCTCACAGCAGAAATCTTAGGAGAGATTTTGGGTATCTCCTCGTCTGGCGTCCTCCCCTCTGACATTTCTGTTGATGATATCACCTCCCTTGATCAGGTCGTCCTATCCCAGATTTTCCACCAGATTCCTCCCGCCATGATTGGTGTGCCCTCCAAATCCGTCAAGCCTATCGCCTGGGTCCTGAATTTGATTCTGAAGTCGTGCTTGCTTCCCAAGTATGGCTCCTCATCTCTACCGTCCCAGCCCTTCTTGAAGTTGATCTACGCTATTTTCATGGGGAGCTCGATTAACTGGGCTCGCATTATACTCGATAAGATGGACTCTTTCGAGTGTATTCGCAAGTCCACGAAGTTGGCTCATATCCCCTTCCCGTGCTTGTTGACTCTGGTATTCCGTCACTTCCGTGTCATATTGCCTCCTGACAATGAGCGTCCACTTGGTCCTCCCCTGAACGCGACGGCCGTCAAGAAGTCTCTTGCGGCGCTCCGTCACGTTCAGAGGATGACACCTTCAGCGTCAGCCTCTACCGACACCTTCAGCGTCAGCCTCTGCCTCTGCCTCTGTTGCTCCCTCTACCACTCTTACTGATGTCGTTCGTTCGATCCGTCGTTTGGAGTCTCGTCAGGCTCGTTCTGAGGAGATTCTCTGCCGTATCGCTCGACACCTTGATATTGAGGTCCCTCCATCTTTCTCTGACAAGGATGAGTTGGATGAGGAGGACATTGAGGAGCTTGCTCGTGCTGCTGCTGCTTCGTCTGCTGGTGCCCCCGAGAGCACACCTGTTGCCACTGCTCCTGCGGTGGATGCTCCGACTGGTGCTCCCGAGGCCACTACTGTTGCTGCTCCAGAGATTGCCACTTCTGCCGTCGCTCCCGTTGACATTTCAGATGTTTCTGTGACCACCACTTCTCCTGCAGAGCCTTCTGCTGCTGCAGATCCTGCCGCTTCCTCCTTAGCTTCTTTGAGGACTCTCCGATGCTCCTTGGATGATACATCTAGTGTGAGAGAGTTTGGGTAGGATAGTGTGGGTGGCTATGATTTTTGGATCATTTTGATGATGTATTTTGATGTACTTTGCTGATGTTGTATGTTATGTGACACTCTGATATCTGTTTGATATGATGATGTATTTTGTGCCCCGATCGTTGGATCGATGTTTTGTATGTCCGTGATGTATATTTTTGATGTACTCTGGTTCATACTTTTTATATATATACATCAACGTTGACATTTCATTCTATTGTGCACATTATATTTTTTATGTCTCTGATGTTTGATTTCTTCACTCGACGATATTAACTTGGTCTAATAGAAATTTCTTCTATGGAAACATAGAATTGTTTTCCATGCACTAAATTAACCAAGAATGTTGATATTGGAGAGTATATTCCATAACTCAATCCGTAAAATTGATTTGAGTTTTGATGATTTTATTTACCGATTTTCGACTTTGGTCTCATTGACACGCCTTGATTTTATTCGTATTTTTTTTTCTTTGGTGTCACTTGAACCGTCGTCGTATTGTACGACTCCCGTGCTTTTATTTGAAGCCATTGTTGTTGTCGTTGATCTCCTCCCGCTCTTTTTGCTAATGCCAAAGGGGGAGAGATATAATAATAACGATGTGCTAAATGATAATTTAAAGCACTATTCCAAGAATCTAATTTGATATGTTAGATTCAGGGAGAGTTAAGATATATAAATAGATTTTCAAATCCGATATTTCAATAACCACCTTTTGGTATTCGATATTTCATTAATCGATTCTCATTGATATACTTTACTCGTCTGCTTGATGCGTATTATTATTGTTTAAATTGGAATTAACGTGTCATCAATGCAGGGGGAGTAAGTATATTTCATTTGAATTATTATTGTTGATTATTATTTATGTTGGTTTGTCATCACCAAAAAGGGGGAGAATGTTGGATATTGGACTCCCCGGATTTGGTTTTGGATGATGAACAAACATAAATATATCGTGAACTAACAATTTGTGAGCGCAGTTATGGAGATCGTCGCCAAATTCATATGAATATCAATTACGACATCTCAAGACTTCTCAAAGCACGTGATCGTATGCCTAAAGCTTCGTTGAAGCTTATGGACCATTTTAGAAGTCATGAAGATTCGATTGAAGCTATTGAAGACGGTATCGTCAAGTTTTATTTATAGCCTTTAAGCTTCTTTCGTAGAATGTTAAGCCTTGAGTAGGTCTTACGGTTTAAATCTTCATAACGCTCCTATCTTAGCTCTAGGATCTTAGTAGAAGTCCATACAATCTTTCCCGAAGCTTCGCGCTTCGATTCGCGACTTCTTGTGCATGTTAGTTGGTTCAAGAAGAAGAACTGACCGACTAGATGGTGATCTAGTCAGTCGGAAAAGCTTCTTGGACCGACTAGTTTTTATCAGTCATTTTCAAGCTCTTTACTGTTTACAGTTAGTCGGTCTAAGTTGACTCACTGACCGACTAGTTTGTGAACTAGTCGGTCAGTGATGCTTCTGTGACCGACTAGTTGGGCTTTCCCTGTACATGCACATTTGAGCCTGAACTACTGTTTATCTTTAGTCGGTCTGTGTTCATTGATCGACCGACTAGTTGATGAACTAGTCGGTCAACGTTCCTTCTTAGACCGACTAGTTTAACTTTACTGTACATGCCAATTTTCACCTAACTTACTGTTTATCGTTAGTCGGTCTACGCTCATTTGGCGACCGACTAGTTGGTGAATTAGTCGGTCAACATTTGTTCTTGGACCGACTAAATCTATTTGTGCTCAGACTTCAGTTTTATCTGTTAGTCGGTCTCAGTTGAGTAACCGACCGACTAGTTGTGAAACTAGTCGGTCAGCTACTCTTCTTGGACCGACTAATTCCTTTTGTCTGTGCTTCAACCATTTGGCTGTTCTTCCATTAGTCGGTCTACGTTAAATGACCGACCGACTAGTTGATGAACTAGTCGGTCGGTGGTTGTTCTTTGACCGACTAGTTGGGTTCAGAAAAGAGCCGTTGGAACATTAATTGAAACGTTTTTCTTTCTCTCTCTCCTCTATCCTATAAATACTTGATGGGCTGCATTCATTACAGTCAAGGCTGATATTATTGCAAGTTTAGAGATCAAGAGAAATCATTCCAAGCTCATTCAAAGCTCTTTCATTCCATTCAATAATCTCTCCTCACTCTTACTTCCAAAGAGAGATTCATTGAGTGTGAAGCCTTCCAAGCCAAGTGCTTGATCCTAGGTCACCAACAACCCCATAGCTCTCCATCGCTGATCTACATCTTGGAGCTAGGGTTTGGTGCCTTCTTCTTCCTCAAAATCATCCTTACCCTAATTCGTAAGTATACTCAAGGCATATGTATTTTGTGGTAAGTTATTCTATTTCATTTACTTTCATTTTGTAAGTGTTTATCTCTCGGTTGTGAGAGTTGTGATTGTGATCCCGGGCTGTGGGAGTCACAAATTACTTTGTGTATGATTTGACTTGGTGAAGGTTTTTCACAAGGTATTCATAGTGGAAATCTTGGGTCTAGGGTTTGGTGCCACTTCTTCTTCCTCAAAATCATCTTTGCCCTAATTCGTAAGCATTACTCAAGGCATAGATATTTTGTTGGTAAGAAGTTTCTTATTTCATTTCAATTTCATATTGTAAGTTTCACTCTCTGTTGTGAGAGTGTGGTTGTGATCCCGGGTTGTGGGAGTCACAAATTACTTTGTGTATGATTTGACTTGTGAAGATTTTTCACAAGTATTTCATAGTGTGAATCTTGAGTTAGGGTTTCTAACTCAAGTATCCGGAGGGGATCCGGATGGTTGGGACGTAGGATCACCGGAAACAAGTCGGGGAGACTTGGGTGGATCCGAACCCAGTAATATCGTTGTTTGCGATTGTTTCTTTGTTGTCTAACATTTACATTTCCACATTTTCCGCATTGTTTGGTAGAGTTTGCAAGTAATTAGGGATTAGCCTCTTAATTATTTTAAAGTACTATTCACCCCCCTCTAGTACTTGTGCAGTAGCTTAGCAGGGCATTACATAACTAACTACCAACAATCCTCATCCAACAATCCCAAACACACTTTAACCCAAAGAAACACAAAACTTTGGTGTAGGACCCACAAACAAATCCCAACCAAACTTTCCAACCCACTTTCCTCCAAAAGAAACACAAAACTTTTCTTCTCTCTCCTCTAGAATCCACCTTGGATTTACTATTCACAACAGTAAATCCCAACCCAAAGTCACCAAAAGAAATAGGCCCTAAGGGGTTTTGGGGGGTAGAAAGTGGAAAAGTTCCACTATTCCTTGTCACTTCCAACACTATTCACCGTTTTCTCTCTTCGCTTTCTTTGCGTGTGTTCCTTTGCAGTGACTTTTGCCGAGAAATCTCATCGCCCTCGATCTTCGACGTGGCAACGCAAAATCCTCGGTCTGAAATCGTCGGAATTTGCGGGGATTTCATCTCGAATCCTTGCAAGCGGGCCCCACTCGCTCTCATCGCCCATCAACGATCCCTACCATTTCCGCGGGAGGCAACGGATGTCAAAAAAAACCCTAGGGGTGGAGGGATTTGAGGATCTGTGGTCGGATCTAGGTTTCTGAGGGTTCGAATCTCCCTTCCTTTCGGATCTGAGTTCAGATCTGTGTAAGGATCAGCTGAGGTTGTGCCAAGCTTGGGGTTTTTGCGATACTTCGAAACCCTAGGCTGCCTCCCATCGATCTTGGTTGCCGACTGTGTAGCCATTGTGCAGCTACCTCGGGGTACCATGATACGGACGAGGCGAGTGGGCGATCGTCAGAATCGGTGAGCTTCGATACTTTTTTCTATGATTTGCTCGCCGAGGTATAATTTCTGATGCACTACATTTAATATTGTCTTGTTCTCTTGCTGCCATGGGTTCTTGCTATGTTCGCTTGCTGTGATAGGGTGCATGTTGCTAGGCTTTCATTGCATGCGTGGGCTTTAGACCATTTGCAGTGATGAAAATGTGAATTTGGGAGTGGCATGATTAAGCATGCTTTGTATTTTGCATGCGAGTGGCTCGAAGCCGTTGCCTGGGCAAAATTGAATAATTTGCATGCGATCGCAGTATGGATTCAATAGGTTGACGTTACACATTCAAGCATAAAAAAGGCAACACCTACATGCTCATAGTGGTTCATTATTCCAAATAGCCCAATGATGAAAAATTATAAATGAATTTGGTATGCGTGGCTATGCAAAAGTCATATATGCTGGATGGCTTGCTTGATGGTTTCATTTAATACCCAATTTGTGCATCAAAGTGTTTGATATTGTTCTGAAATGAAAGGGATTATTTATGAAATTTTAACATTGTGTTGATTTCAATAGAAATGTTCAATATTTTGGCTTTTTTAGGTTTAACTTTTAATTTTCAGGTGTTTAGTATTTATGATTTTTGTGTCACTTTGACCTTGTTTACTTGAGAACAATGGGTGATGGGAAATTTTTTTGAAGTGGCATTTTAAACTTGTTTTATGCCGATTGAATTCTGGGTTGAAATGGAAGGAGCAACGGTAACACAACCAGTTGTGAAAATGATTAAACATAAATTCTGAGGGCTATGGAAATGTAGATTGCATGCGAGGTTTTCGTAGCTGATAAATGTTTCTTTTTGAAAAAGTTTCCTGCGAGAGTTGTATGTATAAGATAATTGCTCCACTAAAGACACCATATATATGGAGTAGGGGGCAATTCATAATGCTTGACGGTTGGGTTGATAGATGACTGATATGTCATGTCCAGTATTCGAAAAAGCCAAATGATGTAAAATTATAAATGATTTTGGTAGGCTTGGCTTTGCAACATTCATAAATGCTTGATGGCTCCTTTTATTACCCAATTTGTTTTTCATGTGGTTGGATATTCTTATGCAATGAAAGAGATTTTGTTTTAATTTTTATATGTGTTTCGATTTCAAGTAACATTTCCATAATTTAAGAATTTATGATATATGTTTCATTCTGCACTTGTTTCCTTGAGAACAATGGGTTATTGGAATGTGTACGAAGTGGGTTTTTACCTTGATTTATGACGGTTGATTTCTGGTTTGACATGGATGGAGCAACGGCAAAGCAACCAGTTGTGAAAATGATTAAACATAAATTCTGAGGGCTAATTTTTTGGATATGCACAAATTTCGATGAAATGGGCTTTTTCATATTTTCATATGATATGGATTTAATTCATTTTGGCTAACAAAGGGTTTAATTTTTTTTCATGCCATAAGTTATATAGGATACTGGATAGCCACGGGTATCTTTTTTGCATACCCTACTTTCTGGTAATATCATAAGTCAGTCATCACTTACACGTTAAGTTATGTTTGATGCAATTAAGGTGGACATGGATATGCAAGGAGACCATTCGGCTTGTGAGTTATGTACCTCTGCCGTAGCGGTAATAATATTTGTCATCTTAGCTTTACAACTTGATAATTACGCTAGGGCCGACCATATACCCAGAGAGCCCTCAGCTATGTGGGATCTGTATAGAAAATCACACATGCAGAGAATTCTGTATGGGTCTGAAAGTAGCTGTTTGCACTACCTACAAATGCGAAGACATGCTTTCATGAATCTTGCATCATTAATGTGACAGCGTGATCTTCTCAAGGACACTATTCATGTTTCCATCGAGGGGCAGGTGGCCATGTTCCTGCATATTGTAGGGCACAATTCAAAGAATAGAGTCATGCAAGTGGATTTTATAAGGGGCGGGGGGACAGTTTGCCGTTATTTTAACAAAGTTATGGCGGGATTGTGTGCACTTCGGGATATGTTCATGAAGCAAGCTCCTAATGAGACGCCACTGGAGATAGTCAATAATCCTAATTGGTTCCCATTTTTTAAGGTATGTGTGGTTATCTATATATGTGTCAGTATAATAAGTATCGTAATGGGGATTACAGATTGGGCTAATTTAACACGTTGTAGGACTGCATCGGTCTCATTGATGGGACGCACATAGATGCCATGCTACCAGCCAAGCTCGTACCCCGCTTTAGAGGTCGTAAAGGGGTTACGCAAAAATGTTCCAGTAGCAGTGACTCCAAATAAAAGATTCATATACACATTGGCCGGGTGGGAAGGATCTGCAAATGATTTTACGGTCATGAAAGATGCATTGTATTTACACCCTCCCAATGGGGCTGCGAGTGTATGAAGGTAATCTGCATAAATTTACATATAAATTATAATTATGTCTCTCAGAAAGCGTTGGATCATAAACTAGGTTTATTTGTTCGAATGTAGGTAAATATTACCTTTGCAATGCTGGATATACTACAATGCCAGGATTCATATCTCCATACAGGGGCGTTAGATTCCATTTGAAGGACCATACCAATCGAGTTCCTCGAAATCGACGAGAGCTATTCGACCTACGCCATTCTACATTAAGATCAAAGATCGAGTCGACATTTGGTATCCTAAAGAACAAGTTTAAAATATTGACATCCAAGCCTCACTACCCATTCAAAAGTCAGGTCGATACCGTACTATCGGGCACTGTTTTGCATAATTACATCCAAATTGCAGATCCTCATGACCCCCACCTAACTGAATATGTTGATGGTTTTGAGGATGATGTAGAGGGTATCGATGATCATGATGACGATGTTATTGATATATCCCAACAGGTGACCGTTCGTGAACAAATCAAACAACATGATCAATGGAAAATGCGCAGGGAGCAGATAACTTGGGATATGTGGGTAGAATTCTGTAACATAAATAATAACGGGAGCACATTAGAGCATGGGCTATGAGGGGGTCGTAAAATTTGCATACTAAGTCTGAACATTTTAACCTTGTACCTTGATTATTGCATTATGTTCGATGTGTTGCGTATGACAATATTATCATGATTTGCTTATCCATTAATGCTTTACAATTCTGTATTTTTATACCACATGCGATATAGTTTCAGATAATATGATGCTTGGATGTTTATATCCAAAAATTACATTTTCATTATCATAATATTGATGTTGTAGGGATGGAAGGATCTTCAAAGTCAGGGCATGTGGGTGATCCATACCCAGAAGAGAGTGATCCAATGCATAAATTTTATGAAAATGTATATGGGACATAACGTGGAGAAGCAGAAAGAAGGGTGGATCCACTTATCAACCGACCAATTCCCATGAGGATGCCTACTATGCCCTTCCACATGCATGGATTCCAAGCAGGTGGGCATTGCATGACATATCCACAATATGGAAATTGCAACTTGCCAAATCAAATGCCAATGTCAATGCCATCGCATAGTGGCCATGGGTATATGAATATGCTCTAAGGGGGAGAACTACCCACTTTCAGAAGCCCCTCGTCGTATGGTGCCTTTGCTATGCCAACGCCACCAAGTGGTAATGAAGGAACTCCCGACAGTGACTCCTCTAGGAAGTCGAGCCGGCGTAGCGAGGATGCCGACGGTCTGTTTCAAGTCCAAGGAAAAATTCGAAGCAACCATCATCATCTTCACAACACAACAAACTATGGAAGCCTGAGCACGATGACACCCTTATTCCATTCGTAGAAGAACTTGCACGTCAGGGGCTTAAATTCGATAAGACATTTAAAGGGGCCGCATTCAATGCCGCTGTAGTCGAAATCAATAACACTCATGGGACGACGTTCACAGGTGGGAATGTGAAAAATCACATGAAATCTTTGAAGACACATCTCAAAGATGTGTATGAGTGCATGTAAATGAGTGGGGCGGGATGGGATGCGGAGAGGAAGATAATTGAACTGGATCCGAAAACGTATGCAACGTGGGCCGCGGTAATTACTTCTATCTTATATATAGGCTAGGTGTTAATACATTAAATATAGCTATGAATGGATTTTCATATTTTCTCTGCTAATCGTTCAGGCAAACCATCGAAAGCACGCTTATGTGAACCATACCATACCATGGTTTGACAATCTGGTTGTCATCATTGGGGATGGCTCTGCACGGGGGGATTTGTCAAGGGCGGTGTACGACAGCTTTGGTGGCCCATTTTCTGGTGGGGAAGGAGAGCCCGTAACGCCTGAACCAACACATATGACTTCTCCACCCCACTATGTCCCAGAGGACATACCCACTCAAGCGTCGACAAGAAATTGTCCACAAGGGGGGACAAGAAATGCTACCCCACTATAACTAGGGCAGAAGAAATATCGACGACGCACCATGAGGGAAAATCCGGACGTAATGCGGGATATAGCCGCTAATGTGAAAGAGGTCGCGGATGCTATAAGGAGCGCACACTCCCACTGGACAGAAACGCTTGCACAGCGTGTGTACGAGTTTACAGAGTATCCTCCTGACCTATTGTTGAAGTTGTTTAAAGACCTAAGCATGAATGAGATGGTGGGTTGACAGTTTTTGGCCGTGCCATAATCGGGTAGGAAGCTTATGCTTAAGGAGTTAGTTGCTGAGATGGATAGGGACTTGCTATGAAGAAGGATATGGCAAAGGAAATAAACGAGGATGGGTGGGCCCGATGGCATTTTGGTGGGTTGGTGATGAGTTTTGGTTGGGTTGGGGATGTGTTTTATGGTGGGGTGGGGTTGGTTTTCAGGTGGGTTCGGGCATACTCAATGTGGAAGGTATTATGTTATTTTGGGTTCAATTTGTTATATATTTCCTTCATGAAGCCCACATATATGTTGGTGACATATCTTCTATGGTAGCTTCCTCATGCTAGCAATGTTAAAGGTAAGTGTTGCTTGTGACTATAATACTGGTGCTTGCTGGTTCTTGCTGATACATACACAAGGAAACAAGCCAAAAAATATGAAACTTTGTGCTTCATTATAATTTTGGTGCTTGCTGATATATAGTATCATTTTTCCTATAGCCATACGATGATGATCATATAATGAGCATTTTGTCCCTATGTTATTAAGTGGCCATATGGTAATTGGCTTGGAGGTTCATTTATAATGAGCAACTGCCTATTGCCAACTTAACTCCGTGATAAATTATAGTTTTTCCTGAGGGCTATAACTAAATATTTGATGTTTCTGAATCTTGAATCCATTTTGTAGTCTCTGTGTTTTCTATACACACAGAATAGTGGGCAAAATGCAATATATACTGGAGCTTCAACAGGTGATTGGGTTGTATTCTTATGCAATTTTCTGTGCTTGCTGTTACAAACACACTGAACCAAGGCAAAAAAATGTGAAACTGATACATGACCCAAGTCCACAAGCTGAAATTGATACAGAAGCTTATTTTCCAACACAAATCCAAAACTAAGCCCCAACAACTGAATTTTACCTATATTTGTTCTTATAGCCCTATGATGATGAACATAACGAGCAATTTGTCCCTAAGGGAGTAATAATTTTTTGGAATTTGGCTGGAAGGTTCCTTCATGGAGCAACTGCCGATTACTAATATAATTTCATGAGAAAATTCAGGTGTATCTGAGGGCTATGAAAATATAATTCAATTTTATTTTGGATTGGTTCATTGGGTCTGTTTATGTGTAAAGTTGGATTTGTGTTGGAAAATAAGCTTCTGTATCAGTTTCAAAGTGTGGACTTGGGAGCTGTAGCAGTTTCAATTTTACTTGGCTTGGTTCCTTTTGTTAGTTGAGGTGTAATGTTGGATGTATGGTGGAAAATAAGCTTCTGTATCATTTTCATCTTTTGGACTTGGTTCATGTAACATGTTCATTTGTTTTGACTTTGTTGCTTGTGTCTGTATATGTGTAATGTTGGATTTGTTGGGGAAAATAAGCTTGTTAATCATTTTCATATTTTGGACTTGGGTCATGTATCAGTTTCATATTTTTTGGCTTGTTTCCTGGTTTCTGTATATGTGCAATGTTGTTGTGTTAGAAAACAATCTTTTGGGTCATTTTCAGAGTATGGACTTGGGACATGTATGTGTTTCAATTTATTGGTTTGTTTCATTGGGTCTGTTTATGTGTAATATTGGATTTGTGGTGGAAAAATTAAACTGGGTGCTTCCTTATAAGGTTGGTGCTTGTTAATATAGCAGTATCATATTATCCTATAGCCCAATGATTATGAACATAAAATCCAACATTTGTCCATATGTTATGAAGAAATAGGTGGTAATTGGATTCAAGGTTCATTTATAATGAGCAACTACCTATTACGAAATGAAATTCATGATTAATTACAGTTTTTCCTGAGGGCTATAAACAAAATAGTGGGCACAATGCATTATATGCTGGAGATTCTCAATGTGCCTGGTTTTGGATGTATCTGCACATTTTTGTGCATGCTAATACATACACAATGACCCAAACCAAAAAAAATCTGAAACTAATACATCACCCAATTCTATAATCTGACAATGATACATAAGTTGATTTTCCAACACAAAGCCAACATTCCAACACAAATACTGGGGATTTGTTCCCATAGCCCAATGATGAAGAACATATAATGAGCAATTTGTCCCTAAGTTATGATGAAATAGGTGGTAATTGGCTTGAAGGTTCATTTCTAATGAGCAACTGTCTTTTACCAACTTCTGTTCATGAAACAATACAGGTTTACCTGAGGGCTATAATTATTAATTATTTTATTAATCATGTATTGGCTGAAGTATATGATTCATTTTTTGGCTTGTTTCCTTGGGTCTGTTGATGTGAATTAAGTTGGATTGAGTTGGAAAAGAAGCTTTTGTATCATTGGCTTCTTGTGGAATTGTGAGCTGTATCCGTTTCAATTATTTTGTCTTGTTTCATTGGTTCTTTATATGTGTAAAGTTGGATTTGTGTTTCAGAATTTCCTGCTGTTTCATTTTCACATTGTTGACTATGTTAATGTATCAGTTTCAGATATTTTTGGGTTGTTTCCTTAGGTCTGTTTATGTTAATGTATCGGTTTCAGATATTTTTGGGTTGTTTCCTTAGGTCTGTTTATGTGAAAAGTTGGATATGTGTTGCAAAATAAGAAGTTGGGACATTTTTCATAATGAGGACTTGGGTCATGTATATATTTCATTTTTTGGGCTTGTTTCCTAGGGTATTTTTATGTGTACTGTTGGATTTGTGGTGGAAAATTCGCATCTGTATTATTTTCAGCTTTTGGACTTAGTTCATGTATCAGTTTCAATTTTTTTGGGCATGTATACTTGTGTCTGTTTATGTGTAATTTTGGATTTGTGGTGGAAAGTAAGCTTCAGTATCATTTTCAGATTTTTCACTTGGGTCCTTTATCAGTTTCAATATGTATTGCTTTTTTCCATTGTGTCTGTAAATGTGTAATTTTGGATTTGGGTTTGAAAATAAGCTTATTTATCAGTTTCAGAATGTGGAATTGGGAGATGTATCAGGTTCAATTTTTTTTGGCTTGGTTCCTTGTGTCTGTGTATGTGAAATATTGGATTTGTGTTGGAAAATAATCTTCTGTATCATTTTAGATTGTGGAATTGGTTCAGGTTTGTGTGGCAATTTATTTGGATTGTTTCCTTGGGACTGTTTAGGTGAAATTTTGGATTTGTAGTGGAAAATAAGCATCTGTCTCATTTTCTGCTTTTGGACTTGGGTCACTACGTCAGTTACAATATTTTTGATGATTAACAGGGCTACTAGAATTTTTTGGGTTTTGTTTTTGTCCCCTTTTGTTTGCTTGCAGGTTATTTATGGTGGTTGTTTGGATGTATCAGTTGCAGTTGCTGTTTCTTGGGGCCTTGATCATTTGGTGTTTTATTTGGATTTGTTTTCGGAACTTGGCATTAGTATCATGATATGTTGGAGTTTCAGGATTTATTTTGGGAACTTGGGACTTTGGGGAGGTATCAGTTCCAATGTTCCCTATAGCCCGATGATGAAGAACATATAATGAGCAATTTGTCCCTATAGCCCTATGATGATGAACATTTAATAAGTAATCAGTTTCAGTGTTTCATATAGGTATTAATTGGCTTGAAGGTTCATTCTTAATGAGCAACTGCCTATTACCTACTTTGTTTAATAATAAAATACATGTTTACTTGAGGGTTATAACTTTTTTAGGCTATATAGTTTCTTGCTCACTAGTTTCGATTTTTTGTAGGTGACTTCTAACATTATTTGGTTGGCTTTGGGTATGTCTCAGTTTCATATTACAATTTACTTCTTTTAATGGCAAATATGTATCAGCATTTTTATTAATTGTAATATGTATATGTATATCTGTTGCCTACCTCCGTTGTCCATCTTTATTTCATGCTAGGTACAAATGAGCACAGTGTCCAGCTCTTCTATTGAATCCAGACCTAGAGTTGCTGCAGGTGGTGAGTTGGAAGCAGATGAAGATGACAACAGGTTTTGCAACTGTGGGCTGAGGGTTGCCAGGAGGACATTATGGAACCGAAAAAATCCAGGCCTACGCTTTTGGAGCTGTCCATCGCGCGTGAATAAATGCAAATTCTACGAATGGAAGGATCCACCACACTCGAACTGGTCCACATATGTGATACTGCAGTTGCTGGATGAGATTGAAAGAGGCCCCATCAATGCTTCCTCTTCCACATCGTTCTCTGATCGGCGGCTTTTATAGATAGAGGGGCGATTGGCCACGCTCGTGGGGCGATTTAGGCGGACCACTGTGAAAATGGACACCATGAAGTTGGTTTTGTTTACCCTCCTAGGTTTGATGTTAGTTTTGTTATTGTTGATTATAAACAAGAGTGTTTGATGTTAGGCTTGCTACAATGTAACACTTTATTATGTTTGTTGGTTATGCATAATGAGACTGTATTATGGATACTATATGTATTTTGTATATGCTGGATTAATGTGGTATGTTAAATGGGATTGTGATATTTATTGCATGCGTTCTATGCCTTGAATTTAATATTTTAATAATTTATGAATGTTGGATATGAAATGGTCTACCTTGTTCTGTTACTTGCGTTGCCTGGGTTGCCTTCGTTTATATTTAATAGGTAAAATGCAATTAATTAATTCTTTTTTTATTATTAAATTCGGTATTTTTAATATTTATTTTTGCGAAGTGGAATTTAATTATGTGTATTTAATAGTTATTTATTTAATAGTTAATAGTTAGTTAACTAATATTTAATTAAATCATTGGTTTCATATTTTTTTACATCATATGTGGATGGGGGGTAATCTCACCTCAAAACACCATAACCAACTTCCAACTTTCCTCATCCAATAATCCCAATCTCACTTTAATCCAAAGAAACAAACTACTTTAGTGTGGAACCCACAAACAAATCTCAAACCAACTTTCCAACTCACTTTCCTCCAAAAGAAACACAAAACTCTACTTCTCTCTCCTCAAGATTCCAACATGGATTTACTATTCACAACAGTAAATCCCAACCCAAAGTCACCCAAAGAAACATGCCCTAGCTAATTGTCTTGGTGGTAAGATCGCATGAATTTGAGAGAAACACAGTGAGCACATTTGTTATATATAATTTTCAAAGAGACACTGTGAGCACATTTGTTATATAATTTTCATAGAGAAGCACTGTGAGTAAATTGGTTCGGTGGTAAGTTGGAAACCTGGGTTCGAATTCAGGGCCAGTAGTGATTATCTTCCGCCTTTAAAATGGTTTATATTTTTTTCGGTTTTTTCGCAAATCCGTTTCTTAAAAAATACGTATTTTGATATCTATCCCTTTAATATGGGTATTTTCTCTCTAGTCCCTTAAATCATAAACTTTAACCTTAATAGTCACACTCTCTAACTTTCTGTTAAAATTTAACGGAAGTGGGAATATTCTGTTAGGGCTTCCATGATTTTCGTTGGGAGTCTGGACGGCTCATGGGGAGGAGAGAGTGGCGCCACCGCTTCCCCATCATTTTTGAGGCAAAGGCGAAACCATAGCTGACTCCTCGTCGTTTTTTTGTTTGGGGAGGGGGGAGCACCGCCTCCTCCCCTCATCCTCCAAACACTGGGGAGGCGGCTCATCCTCCTCCCCCTACTTTTTTGAGGAGGATGGCCTCCATGGTGTTTTTTGGGGCGGCGTTTTTTTTGGGGGGGGGGGGATGGGCCGACTCCTCCTAGCGTTGCCGCCTCCCCTCTCGTCGGTTTTTGCAGGGGGAGGCAGCGTCGCCACCGTCGCCCCGATATTTTTTTGGGGGGAGGAGCACTGCCTCCTCCCCCTCTTCCTCAAAAGAGGAGGGGGAGGAGGTGGTGCTCCTCCCCCCCAAAAAACGTCGGGACGGCGGCATCAACGTCGCCTGTGATGACCCGTATCCATCAGTACACGTATATTCGTATTCTACGTATTTTCTTAAATCAAAAGTATTTTAAAATGGTTGGTCAGGAGTTAAATATAAAAATGGTTTCTAAATCATTTATAAAAAATATTTTGTTGTATCAATATAGTTATAACTTATTTTAGTGAGTGCGAGTGCCATCCAAAGCCCCTAAATAAGTCATATAATAATTTATACTCAATTATTAACGATATAGCCGTAACAATCATTTTTCTATGGATTTAATGTAGAAAAGGTGGCACCTGATCCATTGGATCAGGTGCTTAGACACAAAAAAGGTGGGAAGTACAAGCCCCACATGGGCTTGTACTTGTGGGGACCCACCTTTTTGTGTCTTGCACCTGATCCAATGGATCAGGTGCCACCTGCTCTACATTAATTCCTTTTTCTATATAAACGTTATCAAAATTATTTCAAACTTCTACCATGAGCTTCTATGATCATTTAGTGCTTCTCATATTAATTTCGTAATTTTCTGAAGTCAAATCAATAGAGAGCTCGCAAACCCGCATCCTGAACGTTTTGGCCCAAAACTCGTATCTTCGTAGCTCAAACTATGAAATAGACTTCGTAGTAATGATCCTCGTAACGATATGAACCCGCGACTATTTTTTCATAATTTTTCGGAGTCGTTTAACTTCATGGGCAAATTCGTAATTTCACTAATTACTTTCACTAATTACTGTTTTATGTTACCCTAATTACTATTCTAATTACCCACATCTGTCGGCAGATGACACCAAACCCCCCTAACATGGCAGCAAATGTGTTATACATTTAGTCAAATTTCTAAAGTTAGTCTAAAGGCTAACCTACCCTAATTAATAGTATTTGACTAACTAAAGTTTTATTTAATACTAAATTAACTTACTTATATTATTTAAACCCTATATAATACCCAGTTTCACTTTCTCCCTCTCAATAACACTCACCCAGGCAAATGAACCCCGAGCCAGAACCCATCTCTCCCGCTCTCTCATCTACTTCGTTCTCCACGCAACCAAACCCCAAAGCCCGCCACCGTCGCTCAGGCAACACCCCCAAACGCCAGCACCCTCCTCCTTTGAGCTCGACCCTCTGCCTCAACCACCACACCCCGCATCCAACACCGCCCACTCGACCACCCTCTACTCAAAACTCCGGTGAATCCCCTCCCGTTCGTCGCCACCGCACCACCCCAGACCCGCGCTCCGCCCCCTCTTCCACCGCCTGACGGCAAACGACGACGCTCTAAGCGCCTCCACCCCGACTCCGTAGTAACCCCCGACGACAGCCCTCCTGTCGAGCCACTAGGAGCTCCCACTCACCACCGTCCTTCCTCTGACATACGCCAGGAGTGCCCAGCTCCCCCTCCGACTCACGCTTCCACGCCACTCTGCCTCTCCCGCCGTTGGGCAACAGCTCGAAGAAGTCCGCCGTTCGCCATCTTGCCGACACACCCCGACAGCAACCCAGCTCCCCGCCCCAGTCTACAGTTCATCGTCCACCCGCTCCGACGTCGCCACCACCTCCCTTAGTCGCAAGGCCTCCCGTTCGCTTCACCCAGCTCCTTTCCTCCACTGCTTCTCCAGCTTCTTCGGCGAAGCTCCACTTCCCTCCAAACACCGCCCCCACGGCAAAGCTCCGCCCATGCCTCTGACTGCCGCCCTTCAGCCCACCTCGTGTGTCGGTGATTCCCGAGCGCCCGTTCTTCGATGTGAGAAGGGTACATGACCGACGCCCCGTTTACGGTTTGGGCGCGGTGTCGTTTTACCGCAAGTGCACGGTTAGTGTAGGGTGCAGGTTTATCGAACTTAGGGAGGTGGATGGCTTGAATGTCTACTAGCCTCGTCTAGGTTGTGTGCTAGCTATGCGGATGATATGGGTGGAAGTGTAGAAATAAGAGAAAGAAATGAAAAAGACACGAAATGAATCCCCGCTAACACGGGCTAGAGCACTCATGACACTTGGCATTTGACTTGACCCAGGGTGAGACATTGCCCCAAAAGGTGGTACCTAGCGTCCATGGCCCGATATTCTGGTCGGTGCCAAGTACGCTAGGCCTACCCGGTTTCGGACGGTGGGCATTCCCATGGCCATTAACACCTTCCGCAACCGGGAGCATTAAGGCCACAATGATAACTCCCAACATTTTGTCCAAGCCGTTCCCACGCACGAGGACTCGATGTCAACGCTAGGGGCGTGAGCTATGGCTAGGGAGTCAACCGCCAAGTTTATTCCCCCTTGGCCCAACGGTCAGAGGCGGTCTTTCTCCCGCCAATGACAATGAAACACCCCCGCGTAACCCTAATGGCCAAATCGGTCGAATGTGATTTCTAGCAATACATCGAAGCAGATCTTGACTGGACAAGACACCGGACCCCAATCTCCAACACAACTAGTGTGTTGCCATACGAATTGGACTCAGATTGCTAGAAATCCCCATTGACGCATTTTATCGAACACATGCCATGCAACCAAGCCAAATGTAAATTTCCAAGCATTAATCCTACACTAACCCGTATTAGGGTTCATCAAACACTACTCGATGGTGAAGAACATGATAGAAAGCAATAATAATGACAAACAAACATTCACCATCAAGCAACAAAGAAAATAACACAATACAATAGAAAATGGGAGAAGAAAATACTTAGCTTGCAATTGAGTCTTCAATCCATTACAAGATTTATTGAACAAAAGACCTAATCTAAACTAACCTAAGCCCCCTAGCAAAGGGGCTGAAAAAGCCCTAAAAACTCAAGAAGAAGCTCTCCAAGTCGTGCCCCAAAACTCAAATATATAACCCCTCAAAACCCTCTTGGTTCGGGTCCAGAACTGTCAAAACCGGCCCACCCGATCGGGTGAAAGTTCACCCGATCAGGTGGGATAAACAGAGACTACGAAACTGCAAAAAATGAGGTCACCCGGTCAGGTGGATAGCTCACCCGATCGGGTGAAATGAAATTCCAGACTGCTGCCAATTTCAGCACATAGCTGCGCTCAGAAAAAAAATCTAGAAAAATCGGATTTGGGCATGCGACCTATCGTTGGAAAGATAACGACGATGCCGACGCTAGAAAAATAAGAGATCACCAAAAATCCTTCTGGAATGATAGCAGATCTTCAATGAATGAGCAGCGGTGCACGAAAGGGGACGAAAAGGCCACCCGATCGGTTGAAATGTCAACCGATCGGGTGAGCAGCTTGTTGCTTCGGCCGTTGCCTTCGGGAGCTTCAACCGGGCACAGAGGAGAGTGGGTGGCGTGACCGGGTCGTTGTTCAGAGGAATCAGCTACAGATGAACCGATCGGGTGAAGGTCACCCGATCGGTTGGAATTCAGCTCCATTTTCCCGAGAACTTTGACGGACTCACCCGATTGCTGAACCGATCGGGTGAGATGCTCTTTACTCCAGCCTCAGTCCGGGTCGGATACGCGTGCGTCAACCGATCGGGTAAGCTGGTCCACCCGATCGGTTGAGGGCTGAGAAATAGCAATCTTCATCGTTTTGACCCTCTGGATCGCGCGTGACTCCTCCCGTTGCTCCGGGGACTCAAGATATCGTCGTTTTATGTCCCAAATGCTAGAAATTCCTGCAAAATAACAAAAACACGGAAAAGTGAAAGAAAACAAGAAAACACGAGAAAATGAATATAAGACGACGGTAAAATACGGAAAAACACGGAAGAAAACGTGCGCAAATATATGAAATATAAACGCACGTCAAAATCCCCCAAGCTGAACTCTTCCTCGTCCTCGAGGAAGACGAGTGAGAGTAGGAGCTCGGAGAGAGAAAATAGAGAGAAATAGAGAAAAAGAAAACTCTATATCCTAGATCGCCCGTCAGGGCCAACAAAATCAAAAACGACACACCAAGCAAGCAAACGCTAAATCGCATCACTAAACCAAGGAATACGAGTTCAGACAAGTGCCGTGGGCCCACGCGGTGAAGCGCGAGTGAGTGTGGTCGTGTGCTAGCAGACGGTGTCACTATCTGCGATGTGCGATAAAGCTCGATATACACAAATGCAAGAAATGACCCAAATATCGATTCGATTGGAATTAAGCAGTGAATATATAGTTCAAGCATGCATGAGAATAGAGAGAAAATCGAAACATATCATGCGTCAGGGACTCCACAGCTAGGGACAAGGAAATCACCACACTATAGCCTAGATAATCGCTAGAAGGTCCCTATGCCAAGTGTTTTCGAAAACGATGGAGGTTGAGAAGATGTGGAGTAGAACACTCGGTGCAAATTCTCGCCTTCCCTTTATTCTCGATAGGTAGGAAAATATTCACACTGGAATTTTTTTGGGTTTTGGGTATTAGTATTTTTTTGGATTTTTGGATATACATATTTTTTTTCTCTTTTCCTTTTTTTGGGTTTTTCTTTTCTCTTTTTTTGGATTTTTGGATATTGGGGTATTTACATGTGTACTCTCCCAAGTGGGAGAACGGTACACGACGAGGGGATTTGCACCAAGTAAAATAAAAATGAAATCGAATTCTAAACACTTGGGCAAAGGAGATATTTCTCGCTAATTAGAGCATAGGCTAAATGGGTTATCCTAGTCCTTGTTTGTGGAATCCCGACACATGCGAATTGAAATATACGATATAAATATAGCATACATATAGAAGCAGATAGTAGAAGCAAATACGGCATATTCAAATCGGAGCATGATAATCTAGGGGTCAACCAAGGATAGGTATATAAAACATAATCACAAGGTAGAAGTACACCAAATGTTACTCACGACACACGACTCACAAGAAAGCTAAGTGGACCCATGATGCATGAAATGCTAGAGGACTCGGCTTCCTAAGGTTAGTGAATGTGATTATCGAAGCCGTGCTAGGTGTGTGTGTGTTTCAGTGGCAATTCATCATATGGGGTCATCTCTAGGAGAGAGAGAACAAAAGATGAGAAGGAAAAGAAAAACACGATGGAAAACGTCTCAAAAACGAAGAAAAACGACACAAATGACGCACGAAGTGCGACTCCCCCAAGCTGAAACTTGCATTGCCCTCAATGCAATAATAGTTTATACGGGAGGGCAAAGAAAATTGGGGGGGTGCGCACCGACACAAAAAGTGAAAAACATGAAAAACATATGAACGAAACAAAAAAAATAAAGAAAAAGAAACACTCAAATAAAAGATATAAAACACGGTGAAAGACTCAAAGACACAAACACACGACAACGACACACGAAAACATGCACACAAAAGTCGATTTCCCCCAAGCTGAACATGACAATGCTAGCAAAATGATATGATCAATGGGGATGTAGAGATATGCTAGGGGGAAATCGGAAAAGAAAGAAATCAGAATGCATGAGAGACAGTGTGGCACTCCTCGGAAGAGGATGTGGGGTGAGGGCGGTAGAAGTGATAGAAGGGCACGACATGATTGGTTATTATGATGCAAAAGCAAATCCTAGATACGCTCCCCTCACTAATGAGAGGAGACGAGATTATTCAAATCTAAACTAGAAAGCTGTAAATTTTTACACTACTGGATTAGGATACACCTGAACATAGGCGGATCCAAGATCTGGAGTGGGGCAGGTAGCTGCTCTAACTGCTCCTTCTGTGGCTCCGCCAGAAGCACTGTGTCATGTGTGCCAATGGACCCAAGCAATACACCTCCAAGCATCCCTCGTAGGTTTCCACCTGTGACCTGTAAAGGACGAGGTGCATTAGTCCATGGTAAGAAGTTATTTCCCAAAATAAATGTATCCCAGAGATAGTCACCGGTAAATGATGGTAAAATATATGAAATGTGGCGAACACTCCCTGGAAATGGTATGCTATCCTCTGTGCTAGCGACGATCAAATCCCCGCTCTCCATGTGAAGTTGCTCTCCAGGTGGTGACACACCGCAACATACCTCAAGGGAAGTCGATCCTGTGTCCTGCGAGAGATATGGTGTGTCAAAAATATATCAGTCTAAAGGAATAGGACGTGAAAAGCGAGACTTAAATGTGGAGTGATAGTGAGTATGAAAATCTCCCTGAATAGGGGCAATATGCTCAAGTAGATGCTCAGCCGCAGAAGAAGTGGAGAGCGACGGTAAAGGTAGATGTGACTCTGGCTCCATGGAGTGGACCATCGTATCCAAGCCCTCATGCACGTCCTCCTCGATGATATGCTCATACTCCACCATCTGCCCAATGTCCTGAATGACATCCTCATGGTTGACCACCGACCAAGGAGGAAGCTGTGACATAGATGGCTGTGGAGGTGGACGTGGAGCGGACCCCTCGTATGTGGTCATCGTGTCCTCGTCCTCACGCACATCCTCCTCGTCCTTATGCATAAGCTCTGTAAACACCTCGGTCCTCTCATAGGACTCATGTGGGGTATCTAAATCAAGACAAGAAGTCTCTCCCACAAATCCTAGAGAAATCTTCCCATCCTCACTATCATCATCAAAAAATTCTTCGTCATCCAAGTGGTAGTGGTGGAAAAATGGGGGATCGGCATGAGATGTGTCTATGGTGGCCGACGGCATGGTAGTCTCAACCATGAAAGTAGGTATATCCTCTCCTTCATCCCCTCTCCTCGGTGTAGGCTCGATGATTGGTACCATCAAGTTTCGTAATGTTTGGCCTTGGTTAAACATGGCACTTTCAAGGAGAGACACGAGGTTTGATTCTTCTTATGTTGGTGGAGGGATATAAGGTTGAGAAAATGGATGGGAGGTGTTTAGGCTAAGGTTGTGGGGAAATGTTTGGCCTTGGTGTAGGGGGAGGCTCTTGAGCGTAAATGGGCAATCATAATACACACGCCCCGCCATCCCACAAGTCTCACAAACCACAACCGAATAAGGATTGTATCCTCCCATCTGAGCATCGAAATTTGATCTCTACATGGTTACACCAAAGATACCTGGAAAACAAAAATAAGAAAACTAGAGAGGAGCGTCAATAGTACAAGAGAATAACAAAAAGATAATATAATAGTGGGGGAAAAATTACTTGGTTATTGAATATTTTTTTAAAAAAAAACGAAAAAGAAATATTTTTTTTTGTGTTTTTATGCGTAGTCTAACGAACCCAAGCTAAGCTAATATCAAACCGAACGCCTCCCCGGCAACGACGCCAAAAACTTGACCGGCGCCCCGTTTACGGTTTGGGCGCGGTGTCGTTTTACCACAAGTGCACGGTTAGTGTAGGGTGCGGGTTTATCGAACTCAGGGAGGTGGATGGCTTGAATGGCTACTAGCCTCGCCTAGGTTGTGTGCTAGCTACGCGGATGATATGGGTGGAAGTGTAGAAATAAGAGAAAGAAATGAAAAAGACACGAAATGAATCCCCGCTAACACGGGCTAGAGCACTCATGACACTTGGCATTTGACTTGACCCAGGGTGAGACATTGCCCCAAAAGGTGGTACCTAGCGTCCATGGCCCGATATTCCGGTCGGTGCCAAGTACGCTAGGCCTACCCGGTTCCGGACGGTGGGCATTCCCATGGCCATTAACACCTTCCGCAACCGGGAGCATTAAGGCCACAATGATAACTCCCAACATTTTGTCCAAGCCGTTCCCATGCACGAGGACTCGATGTCAACGCTAGGGGCGTGAGCTATGGCTAGGGAGTCAACCGCCAAGTTTATTCCTCCTTGGCCCGACGGTCAGAGGCGGTCTTTCTCCCGCCAATGAAAATGAAACACCCCCGCGTAACCCTAATGGCCAAAATCGATCGAATGTGATTTCTAGCAATACATCGAAGCGGATCTTGACTGGACAAGACACCGGACCCCAATCCCCAACACAACTAGTGTGTTGCCATACGAATTGGACTCAGATTGCTAGAAATCTCCATTGACGCATTTCATCGAACACATGCCATGCAACCAAGCCAAATGTAAATTTCCAAGCATCAATCCTACACTAAACCGTATTAGGGTTCATCAAACACTACTCGATGGTGAAGAACATGATAGAAAGCAATAATAATGACAAACAAACATTCACCATCAAGCAACAAAGAAAATAACACAATACAATAGAAAATGGGAGAAGAAAACACTTAGCTTGCAATTGAGTCTTCAATCCATTACAAGATTTATTGAACAAAAGACCTAATCTAAACTAACCTAAGCCCCCTAGCAAAGGGGCTGAAAAGCCCTAAAAACTCAAGAAGAAGCTCTCCAAGTCGTGCCCCAAAACTCAAATATATAACCCCTCAAAACCCTCTTGGTTCGGGTCCAGAACTGTCAAAATCGGCCCACCCGATCGGGTGAAAGTTCACCCGATCGGGTGGGATAAATAGAGACTACGAAACTGCAGAAAATGAGGTCACCCGGTCGGGTGGATAGCTCACTCGATCGGGTGAAATGAAATTCCAGACGGCTGCCAATTTCAGCACATAGCTGCGCTCAGAAAATTCCAGAAAAATCTAGAAAAATTGGATTTGGGTATAAGACCTATCGTTAGAAAGCTAACAACGATGCCGATGCTAGAAAAATAAGAGATCACCCAAAATCCTTCTGGAATGATAGTAGATCTTCAATGAATGAGCAGCGGTGCACGAAAGGGGACGAAAAGGCCACCCGATCGGTTGAAATGTCAACCGATCGGGTGAGCAGCTTGTTGCTTTGGCCATCGCCTTCGGGAGCTTCAACCGGGCATAGAGGAGAGCGGGTGGTGTGACCGGGTCATTGTTCAGATGAATCGGCTACAGATGAACCGATCGGGTGAAGGTCACCCGATCGGTTGGAATTCAGCTCCATTTTCCCAAGAACTTTGACGGACTCACCCGATCGCTGAACCGATGGGGTGAGATGCTCTTTACTCCAGCCTTAGTCCGGGTCGGATACACGTGCTTCAACCGATCGGGTGAGCTGGTCCACCCGATCGGTTGAGGGCTGAGAAATAGCAATCTTCATCGTTTTGACCCTCTGGATCACGCGTGACTCCTCCCGTTGCTCCGGGGACTCAAGATATCGTCGTTTTATGTCCCAAATGCTAGAAATTCCTGCAAAATACCAAAACCACGGAAAAGTGAAAGAAAACAAGAAAACACGAGAAAACAAATATAAGACGGCGGTAAAATACGGAAAAACACGGAAGAAAACGTGTGCAAATATATGAAATATAAACGCCCGTCAGTACATGACGTGTTATGGGATTGTCAAACGAAAATACGTTTTAATACGTATTTGAATACATATAGGATGTTCTGAGAGTAATAAATTGATATTAAATCGTACATGCATCAGAAAAATACACAAACAGTCCCAAAAAATCAGAAACAACGAAACAGACTCATTGGCGCTAGTTTCTTCGCTAAAAGGCAAGTATATCTCTCACAATGATTTTTCAAAGGCAAAACTTAAATAACCTAAATTCCTTTTAAAATTCGTATCTTGAGATTTCACGTACACAGACGTATGAGAAAAATATATGGTGTAGTACTAGTAAATATGATTCTTTTGACCACTTGTTGGAAGAATTCTGATGTACAATTTGCTCTAAACAATTCTTTGAACATATGTCTTAAAAATGATTTCTTGATTTAAAATTTATTTTTGGCCATTTTAAACTGTTAAAATTGCTTAAAAATTATTCAACAATCTTGAAAAATAGCTACTTGCCTTAGAAAAATATGTTAAGCTAATTTAAACTCAATTACTTAGTTAAAATCATTTCTTGCTTATTCTTTTATCTATTTAATTAATTTTTACTTTTTCGTTTAATTGCTAAATCAAGTCATGAAGTCGTGAACTTGTGCAAGACTATTATTGTACGAACTATTGAAATACCAAGACTGAATTGACTGAATGGAAGATGGTGGAAGATGGAACTTCAACAATAATGAATGGAAGATGGAACTTCAAATGTAAATTGATAGTACATAAACCTTGACCTGACACTTGACTTGACCTATAGGATTGGGGTAGTCTATGATCACAAGTGTTACTGAGTGGCTGGATGCACCCATACTAAATTACCTCTAACACATTACGGGGTTAGATCCTTGGCCGTCACCATATCGGGACGATGGGTACCGCCTCGGAGTTGCTCCCGTCGCAGGGCGCATGTTGGTTATCTCTCGTACTCTTTGACATGGACTTATCAATAGGATAGACTGATTATTAAATATTGCGCTAACCTCTTTTTCTACATGTTTCTACAATTTTGTCATTAAATGCTAAATTGTCACAGGTTGCTAATCGCATAACAAATTTTTATTGAATGATTAAATTGCTGCAGGTTGCAATTGCCGGGAATACTTAAAACTGCCGTAACTCTTTCCTATTAAACTTATTACTTGTCTTTTCTGCTTTGTTTACTTTAAAATGCCTAACGTTTTGGTTTTGAGATTATCTTGTCGAGTAAACCTCGCTGACGGACATTTCACTTTGTTGTTTTACGAAAAGTCCGTCAGGTATCGATAGTGAGTTCGCTGAGGATGCTACAGCAAAAGTCGAGCCAGTGCTCGAAGAGCACGTGGAGTACATACCCGCTGAAGATTAGACGATCACCTTTGTGACTACTCCTTTATATTTGAAATAAATGTAATTTGTGTACTTGGTTTGTATTGGCCATGCTAGGCCTAAGACGTATCTAAATTATTGTACGTTGGATATGTAATAATGTTATTTGGACTGCTTTTTAAATTTGCATGTAAGGACCTGTAGTTTTTACACAAACGCTTAGTGTGTTTAAGCCAAGGAGGAAGAAAAGAAAAGAAAAGATTTTAAAAAGAAAAAAGGGTACTCCTCCTTGTTTTAATCACACCGCGGACTCGCTCGCGTCCTCGCTCCCTAGTAGAATGGAAAGCGGGGCATGACAGGTTTTAGTGGTGGCCCATCCAGGTCATGCTTTTGCAAATACTTTAAGATCGGTTTAAACGACATTAATATCTAAGTGTACAACTAGATTAGATTTTTATCTAACTTATATTGCGATTTGTCTTGAAGTATGGCAAGTCGGCCAGATACTCATGGTGTCACCAACAACGACATCTTGGTGACGTGTGTTTATATTTTATATATTCACGTACGTCTTCTTTGTGTTTTTCCGTTATTTTTCGCCATCCCGTATCCATTTTCTCGTGTTTTCTAGTTTTCTTTCACTTCTCCATGTTTTTGTGTGTTTGTAGGAGATTGCCAGCATAGGAGACATATAACGAAGATATCATGAGTTTCCAGAGCAACAGGAGGAGTCATGCGTGATCCAGGGGGCCAAACGACGAAGATTGCCATCTTTCAGCCCCCACCCGATCGGTTGAACACAACCAATTGATCGGGTGATGCATGCGTATCCGACCCGGACTGAAGCTGAAACGAAGTATAGCTAACCGACCGGTTCACCGATCGGTTGAACACAGCAGAGTTCTCAGGAATTTGGAGCTGAATTCCAACCGATCGGGTGATATCTCACCCGATCGGTTCATCTGTAGTGAATTTTCCAAACGACGACCCGGAGAGCTCACCCGACGGCTCGCTGACCATATGAAGTCGACAGAAGTCTCTGTCTTTTGGGGCGTATTTCCAACCGATCGGTTGATTACTCAACCGATCGGTTGATTACTCAACCGATCGGTTCACCTGATGACCACATCTCTTTAAACGACGACCCGCTTGCGCCAACCGATCGGGTCAAGCGAGCGGGTGAAGTTTCTGAAGCCTGCAGCCAAAGCATCAAGCAGGTCACCCGATCGGTTGATACTTCAATCGATCGGGTGACATTGTTTTCTATATATAGTTGCCCTAGGTTTTCAGAAACGGAGCTTTTGATTTTTTCCTGTCTTTTCTCCATTTGTGACGGCTGGAATTTTATTGTTATTTGTAAGTTCTCTGATCTTTGTCAAACTTTAATATAGTCTTAATAGCTTTGCTACTACCATGTTTCGATTGCCTGATCATGATTTTTACGGTTGATTTTCATTTAGATTGCTTTTTAGCTATAATGTGTGAGTAGTTCCCAAATCTGGGATTTTGGTGGAAACCCCTTCGTGGGTTCTCCCTAATGCGTCCTTAGGACTAGGATTTCGATAGGAATTAGGAATTTAGAGGTTACATGGGGTGTTTCATTGTCATCGGCGGGAAAAAGACAGCCTTTGACCATTGGGCCAAGGGGGAATAAACTTGGCGGTTGACTCCTTAGCCATAGCTCACGCCCTTATCGTAGACATCGAATCCAAGCACGTGGGAACAGCAGGATGAGATGTTGGGAGTTATCGTTGCGAGCTTAGTGCTCCCGGAGTCGGTCAGTGTTAACGGACATGGGAATGCCCACTGACCGAAACCGGATAGTCCGACGTATCATCCTGGGCACCGACCAGAATATCGGGCCCATGGGATGCTGGTATCACTCTTAGAGGCAACGTCTCACCACTAAACCCTAATTTCGATTGTGTTCCTATCTGCCGGTCGTAATAGTGAGAACACATGATAGGGTAGAAACCGAAGTCCTAGGTTTCCTTTTATATTGTTCATCCTTCATATTCATTTCATGACAAACCAACGATCGATTCGGGCTAGCTCACCCGTAGGGTGAACCGGTTCCTCTCTGACACAAGCACAACCACGCCTCCCTGTGTTCGACCCCCAAGCCACACTACAACACCGTGCACTTGCGGTATAAATATTTAAATCTGGTATCCCCAATCCTATAGCGCCTTGTATGCACAAATCTAGGGGACGTCAAGCTTTATGGCGCCGTTACAGGGGAGGCAACGTGCTTGTTAATTTTAGGACCTATTGAACCCTTGAGTCTCGCTCATATCACTATCTCGCGATAATTTTCACATTCTACTTTTTCATTTTTATTTTCTAATTTTTATTTTCTATTTTTATCTGTTTCTGTCCCATACTTGCTTCACGGGTGTTTGTTGTTTTTCATGCGTAGGAATACAAGGAGTCTTGACGACTTGATTCCTATTGACCCGGAGATAATGTCACGCCCCGCTTCCCTAAAATGGAAGACGAGACATGAGGAGGTCCGCTCAGACGTGGAGCTGTGAAGCTGCAGTCTGATAAGCGTCTATAAAAATTTCAACTGATTTGCAGGTTCTTTGCATCGCGAGAAACAACAACAATAATAACGCAGCAGATAAAGAAACATCCACTAGCTCAATAACATCCAACAATTTATCCAACATCCCAGACAGTCACAAAAGAATAAGTCTGAACAATAGGCCTAAAACATGGCCGAAACAAAAGAAAGGAAAGTCTGGTGCTACGCACCGAAAACTAACTGCAACAACTAATAAGTATGACAACTAAGAGACTCCAGGTGAGCCTAGGACTGGTCACCAGTGTCCTCGTACTCGGTCTCAGCAGGTGCCTCGAACTCAACGTCCGCGAACTGCTCGTCCCCAGCTGGTAACTCTAACTCAGAACCTGACATGTGACACCCAAGAGAAAAGGGCACATGTCAGCAAAAGTCTCCCAAAAGAAGCGGAGAGCTTTTGTGCAAGGATATAAATAACAAAAGACGACTAGCAGTTCTAAAATGGTGCGATAATTTGAAATGACATTTTAAGGATGCAACATTTAAAGATGACATGATGACATGCATTACGAGAACATTAATTTACAATCACGATCACTATCCTATCACATTGTGCACAGAGTTTTCCCCTTACAGCTGAAGGAGCGGATCAGGCATCCTTCTACGCTGCGTGGCAGCTTAACCCTACCCCTCCACGTGTATCGAGCCAAGGTTTCCCAAGTACATGAGCTCGCTTCTGGATCACGAGCCAGGAAGTGTTTTTGGCATAGGGTTGTGCCCGCAAAAGCAGGTGCCTAGCCTCGATCATTACAATAAGTGTAGCGTGTGCTACTCAATCACGACAATCATTGGATGCATGCAATGACATGACATTGAGCAGATAATTTGCGTACCGATAATTGAAATTAAACATGACATGGTAGTATGAATGCAAGCATGGTAAAAAGTGACGGATCTAGCTTCGTTGTCAAGCTAGATCTAAAAGTGTCGTCTAGGCAGCTATAATTTCACTGCCTAGTCTCTTTTACACTACTGTACAAAATGGCCTTGGACGTGGCCTAAAGAGAAAGCTGGCAAGTATCACTTGCCTGTTTCCGGTGTTTTTGGTGTCGACGTTTTCGTCTCGACGGGCGTTACGCTACGGAACGACTGGTTCTCTGTTTTGATTAAACACATGTTTGAATCAGATTCATCCCAAAATAATTAAACAGTAATTCACTTTCATTATTAGGTTCTCTAACCTAGGGATGTTCACATCATTTTATTTATTAATGTTACTGTTTATGCGCTAGCACCCTAGGACAATCTACTAACAGTTAACAGTCACTCACATGAATAACTATAAAATTATATGTTTATAAAACAGTGGCTAACATGCTAACTTAACCAAGGTGTATGCACAGATCTCGTCAATAACCATTCAATTAAGTTAGGATAGGGTATGCGTGTGTATTACTGAAATAATAGAGTTAGGCTACGGTATGCAGGTGTATTACTGAAATAATCGGGTACCAACTTACTGGTCCAAGGCAGGTATTCAAATAGTACCAATTAAATTTATAAAGTTGATTAACGACTTAACTAACATGCTGCCCTACCACAAGTTCCAACATACCACTATAAAGTTACTGTTCTTTAAGGTACTAGTATAATATTTACATAAGATTTAAACTGGTACATCAAAAATTAAACCTGCATGGATAATAACTAAGGTGATACCGCATAAGATAGTACGGTTCATTCATAAAAAGAGTTGTGGATTACTATTCTCTGTACCAGCCAATATAGCATTAAGTTCTTATTGTATAAGTACATTATTAATGTCATGTGTCACCCTAGGATACTATGGCATGGCTTATCTGTTTGCATATCTATATAACTACTGCTCATCCATTTCTTCTTGAGAAACACCTATAGCTTAATACTAAAAGAGCCAACTGTAATCTATTATAAAGAGCATGCAATACTTATTAAACCAATATTAATAGAATAAACATTATACTAGCCAAAACTATCTTACTGCTTTTTACAGAGTCAACATTATAAACCAATACCAGTTTAGGGTTATAGTTCTTAATGGTGTAAAACATCAGAACTAACTTATTCCACTAACCAATTTAATATAATTGATACTGCATGCAACCACATAATAAGTTAAATAATATGTTACTAGTTTTATAAATCTAACACCATATAAAAGACGGGTTTTATTTAATACACATATTACTGACCCTAACATGCTAATTATGAGGGTTAACTAATTATACTAACACCATAAGCGCAAGCGTAAACGAGACTTACGTGAGTAGATGCTCTTGTCGTTGGCAGGGGAAGTCCAGACGGCGAGTGGGCAAGCATCGGCGGTCTGCAGTTGCAAGGTGGCGCGGCAACGGCGGCCGGGCGACACGGCAGGGCGACGGCGGTTGCAAGATTACAGGCGTCGGATGGGAGAGTGTGTGCCGCGGGCTCTCGAAGGTGACGCACGGGAGGGCGACGGTGAGCAGGGATCGGGTTCGTGGCGGAGGAGATGAAGGTGTGGTGCGAGGTGACCGCCTGGGTGGTGTTCGGACGGACAACTGGAGAGATGTCGAGGGTGATGAAGGGGAGATGACGGCGTGAAAGAAACTGAGAACGCGATGAAGGAAGAAGGAGGCGCGATGTGCTCTCTTGCGTGGAGAAAAATGATAGGGCGGCTCCTAGCTTCAGTCCTCTAGGGTTTGTTTATAAGGAAATAGGGTGAGTAGGCTACTGTGTTAGTAATTAGCCTTTAGGGTTGGGTTTTTTTTTAATATAAGAGGTTGGGGGTTTTCACGTGGGTATAGAGAAAAAATGGGAGTGGGGTTCTGACGGGGGAGAGAAACTGTGTACGTGGGAGAGAGAAAGGGGGAGAGGCGTGAAACAGAATGACGTGGGGGCGAAGACGTGCTAGCCTGGGGTTGTTAGTATATTAAAGATAAGATAATAACAAAAATAGTAATATTAATTAGTTAGGATTTGAAAACTGAGTTCGTTTCAGGTTCTTTGATGATTTGATTCCTTTCATTTTGTTTTTTTATAATAATGAAAAGGCCTTAATAGCATTAGCGTATGTTAATAGAAGGGAAGTTAACAAATTTTATATTTGATTTTTTTTTAATTCCTTTTAAAAACGTGTATACACAGAGTCTTAAAAGAAATCACCTTTTTAAAAAAATGTTTTATTAAGGGGGTAATAATGATATAGGAGGTTGGTTCAGTGACATCCAAAAATTAAAACGAAAATACTGGGGTGATCGCGCCTCCGAGAGGGTCGTAGATACGGGGTTCGGTCACGCGTCTGAACTACGGAATTAGTAAATAAAAATCAAATACACAAAACGCATACGAATTTGGCTACGCGCTAAAAAAATACACGACCGGAAAGTGGCCGTTACATCCTACCCACCTTATGAATGATTCCGCCCTCGGAATCTACATCAATCACTGCTCTGAAATAAGTGCGGGAAGCGCTCTCTCATATCATCCTCGCGCTCCCATGTGGACTCCCCAGGGGAACCATGACGCCACTGCACTCTAACCAAGTCGACGGTCTTATTCCTCAGCTGCTTCTGCCGTCGATCCAAAATCTCAACTGGCTGCTGATCATAAGTCAGATCCGGACGAACCGTGATCTCCGAGAAATCCACAGCATGCGATGGATCACTGACGTATCGACGTAACTGAGATACGTGAAATACGTCGTGAACACCCTCTAGTGATGGTGGCAACGCCAAGCGATAAGCCACCGCTCCAACTCTCTCCAGAACATCAAAAGGCCCAATGTACCTCGGACTCAGCTTGCCTCTCTTTCCAAATCGGATGACTCCTCGATTCGGAGAGATCTTCAGAAAGACGTGATCTCCAGGCTGAAATTCCAATGGTCGCCGTTTAGCATCCGCCCAATGCTTGAAACGGTCCTGCGCGATCCTCAGCTTCTCCCGGATGTTCCTCACAACATCCACTGCCTCCACGATCATCTCTGGCCCTAACAGCTCCCTGTCTCCAATGTCGTCCCAGCTCAGTGGCGATCGACATTTCTTCCCGTATAGCGCGGCGAATGGCGCCATGCCAATACTCGCCTGGTAGCTGTTATTGTAGGCGAACTCCACATGATGAAGATGATCTTCCCAAGATCCCTTGAAGTCCAATATACACGCTCTCAGCATGTCCTCCAAAATCTGAATCGTCCTCTCAGATTGACCATCCGTCTGCGGGTGGTACGCGGTACTGAAACTCAGACTCGTACCCAGGCTCTTCTGCAGACTCTGCCAAAACTGAGATGTGAATCTCGTATCTCTGTCCGACACGATACTCACGGGGACTCCGTGAAGTCGCACGATCTCCTGCACGATTCACGTTACATCACTATCTAAACTAGGAAAGGAAATAAAAACTGAGAGCAAAAGCATTTACCTCCATATATCTCTTTGCTAGCATCTCAGTAGACTGTCCTACTCGGAAGGGGATAAAGTGCGCGGATTTGGTCAATCGGTCCACGATCACCCAAATCGCGTCATTCTGTTTCGGACTCCGAGGTAGTCCAGTCACGAAATCCATAGTGATGTGTTGCCACTTCCACTCCGGAATCGGAAGCGGCTGTAGCAACCCTGCCGTACGCTGATGCTCCGCCTTTACCTGCTGGCATACCAAACATTTGGCTACACTCCGAGCCACACTCCGCTTCATACCATGCCACCAATAGTTCAGGCGAAGGTCCTTGTACATCTTGGTGCCACCAGGATGCACAGAATACGGCGAACTGTGTGCCTCGACCAATAACTCCTCTCTAATATCTCCAGCTGGCTTACACAACCTGGCTCCAAATCTCAATGAACCGTCTCCATGAATCAAGAAGTCAGTACGCAGACCGGCTTCTACCTGCTCCCGAATCTTCACCAGCTTCGGATCTCCGGCCTGACCTGCCTTGATCCGGTCCACGATCGTCGACTGTATCTGCATACACATCAACGAAGAAGCCTCTCCAGGAAGAATGATCTCAATACCAGACTCGCAAAAATCCTGCTGCAACCTCCACTGCGAAGTCAACATCATCACCGCTGGAAGTCTGCTCAACGCATCCGGAACTACATTCACCTTGCCAGGGTGATACTGTAAATCAATCTCATAATCGGCCATGAGCTCCAACCATCGGCGCTGTCGCATGTTGAGCTCCTTCTGCGTGAAGATATACTTCAAGCTTTTGTGGTCGGTGAAGATCTTCACCTTCTCACTCAGCAAGAAGTGCCTCCAAATCTTGAGCGCAAATACGACTGCAGCCAACTCCAAGTCGTGTGTCGGGTAATTCTTCTCATGAGCCTTAAGCTGCCGAGAATCATACGCGACCACATGCCCGTGCTGATGCAAAACACATCCGAGACCTTTGCCAGAAGCATCACAAAAGATCTCAAATCCACCACTCCGATCGGGTACAACAAGAACAGGGGCAGTCGTCAACCTCTCCTTCAGAACAGTAAAGGCCCCCTCACAAGAATCGGACCAAACAAATGGTATATCCTTCCTCGTCAGTCTGGTCATCGGCTCTGCAATGCGAGAGAAGTCCTTAATGAAGCGCCGATAATAACCTGCCAGTCCAAGAAAACTCCTGATCTCAGACGCTGACTGTGGAACCGGCCACTCTCTGATAGCCTTGATCTTCTCCGGATCCACAGCAATACCATCTCCTGACACCACGTGCCCAAGAAAAGCCACTCTATCCAGCCAGAACTCGCACTTGGAATACTTCGCATACAAGCGATGCTTCCTCAGAATCTCCAGAACAGTCCTCAAGTGCTCAGCGTGCTCCTCCTCTGACTTCGAATAGATCAAGATGTCGTCAATAAAGATAACGACAAATTTATCTAAGAAATCATAAAATATCAGATTCATCAGGTTCATGAAAACTACGGGTGCGTTGGTCACACCGAACGGCATAACCACGAACTCGTAGTGTCCATACTTCGTTCTGAACGCTGTCTTCGGCACATCTTCCTTCTTCACCTTCAGCTGGTGATACCCACTCCTCAGATCCAATTTAGAGAAAACCCTCGATCCTCCAAGCTGATCAAAGATGTCGTCGATCCGCGGCAATGGATACTTGTTCTTGATGGTGACAGCATTCAACTCTCTGTAGTCCACGCACATCCGACGCGAACCGTCCTTCTTCTTCACCAATAGAACAGGTGCTCCCCACGGAGACACACTCGGATTGATGTAACCCTTCTGCAGAAGTTCATCCAACTGTTTACGTAACTCCTCCAACTCTGCCGGAGCCATACGATATGGTGCTTTCGAAATAGGCTGCGCTCCCGGAATAAGATCAATCGAAAACTCAAGAGCTCGATCGGGTGGCAGTCCTGAAATGTCCTCGGGGAAGACATCATCGAAATCTCTCACCACAGCTGGTCTAGTCACCTCCATCTGCATGGCTACAAGCTCCACCACCGGCTTAGCCCGAAATCTGACCGGTCCAAGCGAACTGCTCCCGCTACTGAACTCGAAAGTCGGATATCCAGGAATCTCGAACACCACCTTCTTCCGTCGACAATCGATCGTAGCGAAGAAGCAGCTAAGCCAATCCATCCCAAGAACTGCATCATAGTTGGTAATATCGTGGACGATAAAATCAGCGTAGAGCTCGAGTCCACAGACTACCACGGGACAAGATTGACATCCAAGGGACACAGAGATCACCCCATTCCCTGTAACGATATCCCAACTCTTGGAAAGAGGGGAAGTCGTCAGAGAGTGCTTGTCCACGAAACTCCGGGATAAGATGCACATGGATGCACCGGAGTCGAAAAGAACTCGGGCGGGATAAGCACAAACCAAAATAACACCTAACAAGCAGACTAGAAATCAAAACCTATTCTAGCAAACAACTTCTAATTTAACAAGCAAGATCAATTAAAGAAAAGTAAAGACTAGTCTGAGGGTTACCTGCAATAACGCTATCCTCAGCCTCGGCCTCTACCTCGGTCATCGTGAAAGCCTGCCTTCTGGGCTGAACAGCCTGCTGGAATGCCTGCTTCTGGGGAATGAGAGGTGCTCCACGTCCAGCAGCTACCGGTGCTTTCGACGGGTTTCTAGTAAGCTGGCAATCCTTCACTGTATGCTTAGGGTCGCCACAAAGTAGACACTGGCCCAGAAATCTCCTGCACTGGTCCTTCACATGGCCGGTCCTGCCGCAAAAATGGCACGTCTTCTGGACAGTCCCTCCTGGCTTCTTGAATTGCATGGACTGATTAGGCTTCAGCACTGGCCTAACCACAACTCTGGCCTGCTCCATAGGCCTCTTTCCAGCACCAGAATACTGCCCTCTCCTCTGATTGGCAATCCGTTCCTGCCTCTTGGCAGCGGTCAGCAACTTCTGATAAGAATCCAAGTCCGAAGAGGACATCAGACTCTGCAGCTCCAAGGATAAACCCTGCAAGAATCTCTGAGCTCGATCTTCAGCGGTCTCCACCATCTTCGGCGCAAAGAGACTCAGTCTCATGAACTCTTGGTGGTACTGATCCACCGACAGATTTCCCTGCTTCAGATTAATAAACTGTTGCATCAGCTCCCTCCTCGCAGCCTTAGGGAAATATTCCTCATCAAATCTCGCCTTGAAAGTGGCCCAGGGAATAGGCCTCACCAGCATCTGCTCCTCAGACTCCCACCAGCTACGAGCATTATCCTTCAGTTGCTTCTTCACCAGATCAACCCATCCAGCCGGGTTAACCTTCGAGAGAAGCAGATTGTCCTCTGTATTCTTCATCCACTCATCCGCAGCTAATGGTCCTTCCGACCCATTGAAATATGTCGGGCCCAGCTCCCGAAACTGCTTCGCACCCGGCTCGAAGCGAGGGGCATTCTGTAGCATCCCCTGCTGAACCTGCATCATCTGATGCATCATCCTCATCATCTCAGCTGTAGTGGGCTCTCTATCAGCATCTGCAACACGTCCAGCTCCACCACCAGCTCCAGGTCCACTACCAGCTCCTCGAGTAACGCGTCTACCGGCCATCTAAAATAAGAAAAGTTCAGATCAGACTTTATTATGACTCGAATGTTATAAATAATTAATTGGATGTTATTTATCATTCTTGTTGTTCCGATAATTCGCGGATGCAAAGTGGACCTGCATGGGCCACCAACAAAACCTGTCACGCCCCGCTTCCCTAAAATGGAAGACGAGACATGAGGAGGTCCGCTCAGACGTGGAGCTGTGAAGCTGCAGTCTGATAAGCGTCTATAAAAATTTCAACTGATTTGCAGGTTCTTTGCATCGCGAGAAACAACAACAATAATAACGCAGCAGATAAAGAAACATCCACTAGCTCAATAACATCCAACAATTTATCCAACATCCCAGACAGTCACAAAAGAATAAGTCTGAACAATAGTCCTAAAACATGGCCGAAACAAAAGAAAGGAAAGTCTGGTGCTACGCACCGAAAACTAACTGCAACAACTAATAAGTATGACAACTAAGAGACTCCAGGTGAGCCTAGGACTGGTCACCAGTGTCCTCGTACTCGGTCTCAGCAGGTGCCTCGAACTCAACGTCCGCGAACTGCTCGTCCCCAGCTGGTAACTCTAACTCAGAACCTGACATGTGACACCCAAGAGAAAAGGGCACATGTCAGCAAAAGTCTCCCAAAAGAAGCGGAGAGCTTTTGTGCAAGGATATAAATAACAAAAGACGACTAGCAGTTCTAAAATGGTGCGATAATTTGAAATGACATTTTAAGGATGCAACATTTAAAGATGACATGATGACATGCATTACGAGAACATTAATTTACAATCACGATCACTATCCTATCACATTGTGCACAGAGTTTTCCCCTTACAGCTGAAGGAGCGGATCAGGCATCCTTCTACGCTGCGTGGCAGCTTAACCCTACCCCTCCACGTGTATCGAGCCAAGGTTTCCCAAGTACATGAGCTCGCTTCTGGATCACGAGCCAGGAAGTGTTTTTGGCATAGGGTTGTGCCCGCAAAAGCAGGTGCCTAGCCTCGATCATTACAATAAGTGTAGCGTGTGCTACTCAATCACGACAATCATTGGATGCATGCAATGACATGACATTGAGCAGATAATTTGCGTACCGATAATTGAAATTAAACATGACATGGTAGTATGAATGCAAGCATGGTAAAAAGTGACGGATCTAGCTTCGTTGTCAAGCTAGATCTAAAAGTGTCGTCTAGGCAGCTATCATTTCACTGCCTAGTCTCTTTTACACTACTGTACAAAATGGCCTTGGACGTGGCCTAAAGAGAAAGCTGGCAAGTATCACTTGCCTGTTTCCGGTGTTTTTGGTGTCGACGTTTTCGTCTCGACGGGCGTTACGCTACGGAACGACTGGTTCTCTGTTTTGATTAAACACATGTTTGAATCAGATTCATCCCAAAATAATTAAACAGTAATTCACTTTCATTATTAGGTTCTCTAACCTAGGGATGTTCACATCATTTTATTTATTAATGTTACTGTTTATGCGCTAGCACCCTAGGACAATCTACTAACAGTTAACAGTCACTCACATGAATAACTATAAAATTATATGTTTATAAAACAGTGGCTAACATGCTAACTTAACCAAGGTGTATGCACAGATCTCGTCAATAACCATTCAATTAAGTTAGGATAGGGTATGCGTGTGTATTACTGAAATAATAGAGTTAGGCTACGGTATGCAGGTGTATTACTGAAATAATCGGGTACCAACTTACTGGTCCAAGGCAGGTATTCAAATAGTACCAACTAAATTTATAAAGTTGATTAACGACTTAACTAACATGCTGCCCTACCACAAGTTCCAACATACCACTATAAAGTTACTGTTCTTTAAGGTACTAGTATAATATTTACATAAGATTTAAACTGGTACATCAAAAATTAAACCTGCATGGATAATAACTAAGGTGATACCGCATAAGATAGTACGGTTCATTCATAAAAAGAGTTGTGGATTACTATTCTCTGTACCAGCCAATATAGCATTAAGTTCTTATTGTATAAGTACATTATTAATGTCATGTGTCACCCTAGGATACTGTGGCATGGCTTATCTGTTTGCATATCTATATAACTACTGCTCATCCATTTCTTCTTGAGAAACACCTATAGCTTAATACTAAAAGAGCCAACTGTAATCTATTATAAAGAGCATGCAATACTTATTAAACCAATATTAATAGAATAAACATTATACTAGCCAAAACTATCTTACTGCTTTTTACAGAGTCAACATTATAAACCAATACCAGTTTAGGGTTATAGTTCTTAATGGTGTAAAACATCAGAACTAACTTATTCCACTAACCAATTTAATATAATTGATACTGCATGCAACCACATAATAAGTTAAATAATATGTTACTAGTTTTATAAATCTAACACCATATAAAAGACGGGTTTTATTTAATACACATATTACTGACCCTAACATGCTAATTATGAGGGTTAACTAATTATACTAACACCATAAGCGCAAGCGTAAACGAGACTTACGTGAGTAGATGCTCTTGTCGTTGGCAGGGGAAGTCCAGACGGCGAGTGGGCAAGCATCGGCGGTCTGCAGTTGCAAGGTGGCGCGGCAACGGCGGCCGGGCGACACGGCAGGGCGACGGCGGTTGCAAGATTACAGGCGTCGGATGGGAGAGTGTGTGCCGCGGGCTCTCGAAGGTGACGCACGGGAGGGCGACGGTGAGCGGGGATCGGGTTCGTGGCGGAGGAGATGAAGGTGTGGTGCGAGGTGACCGCCTGGGTGGTGTTCGGACGGACAACTGGAGAGATGTCGAGGGTGATGAAGGGGAGATGACGGCGCGAAAGAAACTGAGAACGCGATGAAGGAAGAAGGAGGCGCGATGTGCTCTCTTGCGTGGAGAAAAATGATAGGGCGGCTCCTAGCTTCAGTCCTCTAGGGTTTGTTTATAAGGAAATAGGGTGAGTAGGCTACTGTGTTAGTAATTAGCCTTTAGGGTTGGGTTTTTTTTAATATAAGAGGTTGGGGGTTTTCACGTGGGTATAGAGAAAAAATGGGAGTGGGGTTCTGACGGGGGAGAGAAACTGTGTACGTGGGAGAGAGAAAGGGGGAGAGGCGTGAAACAGAATGACGTGGGGGCGAAGACGTGCTAGCCTGGGGTTGTTAGTATATTAAAGATAAGATAATAACAAAAATAGTAATATTAATTAGTTAGGATTTGAAAACTGAGTTCGTTTCAGGTTCTTTGATGATTTGATTCCTTTCATTTTGTTTTTTTATAATAATGAAAAGGCCTTAATAGCATTAGCGTATGTTAATAGAAGGGAAGTTAACAAATTTTATATTTGATTTTTTTTAAATTCCTTTTAAAAACGTGTATACACAGAGTCTTAAAAGAAATCACCTTTTTAAAAAAAATGTTTTATTAAGGGGGTAATAATGATATAGGAGGTTGGTCCAGTGACATCCAAAAATTAAAACGAAAATACTGGGGTGATCGCGCCTCCGAGAGGGTCGTAGATACGGGGTTCGGTCACGCGTCTGAACTACGGAATTAGTAAATAAAAATCAAATACACAAAACGCATACGAATTCGGCTACGCGCTAAAAAAATACACGACCGGAAAGTGGCCGTTACAGATAAACGCCACCCTGAGGCGTCTAAGCGCAGAGAGGCGAAGAAGAGAAGATTCTGAAGCCATGGGGAGAATACCCCACCGCATAAGTCCCTGTTGGAGTACTAGATGCCATCCATTGGATCCACCACCTCCATCCAACCTCCTGCTATTACGGCACAGAGCTTTGAGCTTAAGCCGTCTTTAGTGACGTGGATCCAGCAGGATCAATTTTCTGAGGCACCCATGAGAGCCCTATCGAGCATCTGGACTCCTTCCTAGAGAAGTGTGACACATTCCGGATAAATGGTGTCACGACTGAAGCTATCTGACTGAAGCTATTCCCCTTCTGTCTGCGGGATAAGGCCAAGCAATGGCTTAGGGGAAAGGACCCGAACACCTTCAACACTTGGGAGAAGCTCTCGAATGCGTTCTTGACTAATTTCTTTCCTCCGAGAAGACTTTGAAGTTGAGGAGTGAGATCTCCACCTTCTCCCAAGCCAGCCACAAGTCCCTGCACGAAGCTTGGACAAGATACAAAGAAATGCAGCGGAGATGCCCTCATCACGAGCTTCCCAAGTGGCAGATAATTAATCTGTTCTATAACGGGCTGAGGGATGACTTGAAATCTTCGATGGATGTCATGGCTGGGGGGGGGTCCTTTATGTCTAGAAGTGAAGGAGATGCCGGCAACATCTTAGAAAACATGGCATCAAACAATGAGCGGTGGTGCGATGAGCGTGCCACGCCCAGATCTGGAGGAATCCATAGAGTCGAGAACGTCGACAAGTTGTCTAGAAAATTCGATTTACTATCGACCTAGATCTCAGTGCTCATGGTAGGAGCTGGTGGTGCCGGTACCCAACAAGTATCGACGGTGGAAGCGGAAGTCCTGGGAGACTTCGAGGGTGGTGTCACCACCGGTGGATCAAGCTAGTGCACTTTTCTTCAACCCGATGGGTAATGCGCCGTATCCACCTAGGACTAGCTCGAATCCAGTTTATTCTCCCAATAACCGGAACCACCCAAATCTTAGCTATCGGGCACCCTATCAGCAGCCGCCTCAGCAGCAGCAGCAGAAAGTATATCAGCCGCCTAGGCAACAGCAGCAATAGTATCATCAGCAGCAGCAGCCACCACATATGTACCAACAGTATCCCCCAAGGAATCAGCAGCCCATGCAGCAGCAGCAACAGCAGCCATATGACCAGCAACGAGTTATCTCCCCGGTTGAGTCCCTTTTGACCCAGTATATTACGAACCAGGAGAAGATCAACTTGAAGTTGGAGATGGTGCAGAGGGCCCTCACCGACCAAGTAACCCAGCTGGGGTTGTAGGCGGCAAACCTCCAACAGACGTAAAATCAATTGCCGGGTCAACCGGAAGTTAATCCAAGGGGGCGAACCAGACTTTGGCACTAACACATGATCATGCGAATGTGGCCGCTATCGTCTTGAGAAGCAGAACACAAATTTCTACAAGAGTGACCGCCAAGGAACCTGAAGCACCGTTGGTCGTAGAGCGACCAATTGAAAAAGCTAGTCACAACGGTGATTCGTCACCAAAGACTACGACTCCGGAGGGAGTCTCTGAAGAGGAGAAGAAGAAGGATGAGGAAGGGAGTCTGAGAGTATTTAGGCCCGTTGTGCCTTTTCCACAACGTCTTGCCCAAGCTAAGATTGATGAAAAATATGGCAAGTTCTTCGCTATGGTCAAGGATTTAAGCTTACAGATCCCTTTCCTCGAAGACATAAAGATAATTCCTTCATATGCGAAATTTTTAAAGGATTTGGTGACGAGAGGTTCCAGGAAGGAAAAGGTCGTTCTCACGACGGAATGCAGTGCTCTCATTCAGAGAGCGAATCCGCCCAAGCTAAAAGACCCGTGAAGCTTCTCCATTCCTTGTTCAATTGGGGAAGTGAAGATCCATCGGGCACTCGTGGATTTGGGAGCGAGTGTCAGTCTAATGCCCCTGTCACTATACAAGAGGATAGGGATGGGAGACCTGGAGCCCACGGGTATGACCCTTCAACTAGCTGCCAGATCGGTCAAATATCCAGTGGAAATTGTAGACGACCTGCCTGTTAACGTCGGCAGAGTGCAAGTTCAGGTGGACTTCGTGGTGATGGACATGCCCGAAGACACCCATACACCCATCATCCTTGGACGGCCCTTCATGGCCACCACTGGTGTGCTGATAGATGTAAAGAAAGGGAAGTTAACCCTTAATGTTGGGGACGAAAAGGTCAAGTTTGACTTGGGGATATCAATGAAGCATCCTCCGGATGAATCTGGTTGCAATATGCTATACATAGAAGAAGAAAGAGCCGTGGAAGCTGTGGCCTGTGAAATTCTTTCAAGGAACCCCCCGACAGCTTGGGGGACCTTGAAGAACATGTCGGTCTGAAGAAGGAAAAAGTTGCTCGGAAAGCGGTTGTCTCACATACAACCCCTCCCGGATTCCAAAAAGCTGCTCCTACAAGGAGAAAAGGGAAAGAGCCCATGTGGCTTACCGATGATGAGATCCAGATCTTAAGGAAAGTGGCGGTAGACGCTAATATGAGGGAGAAGCCCCTGGATACCATTAAAGGAGGGAGGATCGTCGAGCAAGTCTACTTGTCATCGCCGACGATACCAAAGGCCACCACTTCAGAATCTGTAGGAATGCCAGACTTTGGGCATCACCCCCGTCCTCCTTGAAAATCATCTATCGGGCGTCGAGCAAACGACATTAAACAAAAGCGCTTCATAGGAGGCAACCCATGTTCTAAACCATCATCTTTGTTTTAGGATTTTTTGAAGGTTTATTTTTCTTATTTTGTTGAATAAATTTAGCAACGGGAACTTCCGTCGAGAGACTTAGGCCATTTTTGGACTTTTGCAGGAAACAAGCCCCCAACTGATCGGTTAATCCCTCAACCGATTGGGTGGGACGTATCAGAAAGTGGCCTATATCTGTTCATCAGCGAACCGATCGGGTGGAGCAAACCGAGACCGGGTGGCAGATCGTGTGAGAAGAGCAGAAGTCTCGGAAAATTTGGGATTAAATCAACCGATCGATTGATAGAAGTAGTGGTCGTGTTGATGACCGGGTGAAGAGCACAGAACTCTCGGGAAAATCGGGAAGCGACCAACCGATTGGTTGAGATCTCAACTGATCGGTTCGACTGTAGCAACTTTTTAACGAATTTTTTGAAATAATAACCAACCGATCGGGTGAAAACTCACCCGATCGGTTCGACTTAAACCCTATAAATACCCCCGCATCCACTCGATTCATTTCCCTTCACCTGACTTCGAATTGCCATCGCTGTTTCGCATTCCCTCTCCCTCAACCGGCCATCTTCTTCCCTCAACCGACCCCCCACACTCTCAATCGATCTCATCACCTTTTCCTTCCTTCTCTCCATTTATTTCTCTCTCTCTCCCTCTTCCATTTAACCTAACCAACACCCTAACCCTAGCCCACTTTTGACCATTTCGAAAATTTGTTGAAGAGGCGTGCCGCGGCTTCACACTCCCATCAATTGCGCTACGTTAGGTTATCTACGAGCAAGGATTGTCTTCTCTATTGGGTAACTTTGCTTCTTAGCTCCACTTTCATATTTGCCCTATCACTATATTTTTGCTCAAATTGCCATTGATTGTGTGCATTTGTCATATCTTGCATTCACACACACACACACACACACACACACACACACACACACACACACACACACACACACATCATGGCCAGAGATAAAGATAAGGGTAAGGGTATCATGCGTGAGGAGGGGTCGTCTCGCAAGAGACGAAAGACCACACGTCCATCACACTCACGCCCTCCTCTTACACAGCCTACACAGCCCCAACCCCAACCAATCATCCCTCCTGAGGACCCAATGATGGGCCCGCGTGGTTACCGTTTTTTGACTCAAGAACAAAAAGATTTTTATAATAGACTCGATGCACGAGGACACATATCCACCAAATTTGCCCATGCCCAAACGCTTATCGAGCTCAGAGTGTTCACCAAGGTCGAGACTCTCTTTGCCAATTTAGGATGGATATCTTTCCTGAACGCCACCGTAGTATCTTACCCCTCCCTCACACTCGAATTTCTATCCTCCCTTAAATGTGAGTCGGTGTCGATCGTCATTTTTCGCGTCCGTAACAAAACGATCCGCACCCACCTAAATACTATTAATAACATTTTCGGTTTCCCCATTCTTGGGACGACGCTATCCGTCACTCCAGATACCACCGTGATTTCGACGTCGATCAATTTTGGTTTCGCCTCACCCTACACGATCATTATACTCGAGGCAAGGCCAAGGCCTCCTCCATAATTCACCCCGTATTCCGTCTGGCCCACCGAATCATATCTTTCACATTTTTCCCCAGGGATGAGTCCGGGACCATGACCATCCCTGATCTTTTTATTTTGTGGACCATGACATTTGATTTCATTCATGGTGACAACGGGATCGCCTTCGAGGCCCCTCGCATTCCCATTCACGTTGGTGATTGGCTTATTCATAAATTGCTTAAGATTAGCCGCGCCGGCAAAGGCAAGTTTTGTTGTGGGGGCCTCATTACTATCATAGATTCATATCCCCATTTCAATATCGCCTTCCCCCGAGAATTGCCTTTTGCCGCAGGACCTACATGTATAGATCTTGATGTCCTGTGGCACATACACATAATCAAGCCCCGTCCTGACGATCGTTTCACTTTCTTCTACGGTCACCCCCTGCTCCTTACACCATTCTGCCCAACCCCGCTCATATGCCTATCCAGCTTGTGGCAGATTGGACATTCCCTCCCGATCCTGATTTTCTAGGGGGATTACGTCTTCTGTTTATCCCGGGCACACCCAGATCACCTCTCCCTACCGTCCACTTAGGCGAGCAGGATATACCTGCGTCCCGAGGAGACCCCGGGGCTGGACCTAGTAGTGCCACCCCGGCTTCTGTCCCCATCACCACCATTACCACCTCTCCGGTCCGTATGACTACCACTTCCTCCTTTTGTCGAGCCACCTCTACTCGCCTCCGTCTCGAGGCTGAGTTAGCTACACTGCACGCTGGCGCATCCTCTTCAGCCTCCTCGGTCCCATCCTCTTCCATCTTCACTCACCCACGTTTCCTTGCACTTGAGAGGAATGTGGCCACCATCCTCCGCATTCTCACTCACGTTCACGGACTACCTCCACCCACACCACCCCCCTCACCACCACCTTCACCCCCACCTTCACATTCATCCCCTCCCACCACCACTTTCATTCCCACCACTTCCTCTACACACACCGTTTCCATTCCCTCCACTTCACCTCCACTCACGACCACTGCCGTCGCCCCCCACAGATCCATTACCATCCACTTCCATCACCCCATACACGCGCCACAAGAAATTTCAAGTGCGGTCTAGATCACTTGCCCCACCATCCTCTCCCACCCCGTACCTCCCCCATCCACCACCGCATTGGTCGCCATTTCACTACCACTCACCATCATCACCACCTCACCACCCATTATTCGTACCTCCTCCACACCCACCCATCCATCACCTCGACCACTTTCTCCACTTCTCTGCACACCCGTCACCTCTCCTGTCCACTCCCCCACATCCCCCACATCTTCTACCGAAGAGGACGAGGATATCTCCTCTCCTGCTTTTTGATTTCTTTTTCTTTTCCGATTGACCTCCCCCTAGCATATTTCTGCATCATCATGATTATATCTTATTGCTAACATTGTCATGTCTAGCTTGGGGGAAGTCATTTTTTCTGTATGTTGTCGTGTGATGTTTTTATAGTGTGCTTGTTTATATATGTCGTGTGGTGTGATTTTCTATCTTTTATTTTCTGTATATAATTTTCCTTTTCCTTTATTTTTCAGTTTCGTATGTGTGCTTTTCTTGTTTTTCATTTCTTTTTGTGTCGGTGCGTATTCCCCCCATTTTCATTGCCTTCCCGTATTTATTTCTATTGCATTGAGGGCAATGCAAGTTTCAGCTTGGGGGAGTCGCACTTCGTGCGTCGTTTGCGTCTTTTTCTTCGTTTTTGAGTCGTTTTCATCGTGTTTTTCTTTTTTCTTCATATCTTTTGTTCTCTCTCTCCTAAAGATGACCCCATATGATGAATTGCCACAAAATCACACACACACACACACACACACACACACACCTAGAATGGCTTCGATAATCACATTCACTAACCCTAGGAAGCCGAGTCCTCTTGCATTTCATGCATCGTGGGTCCACTTTGCTTATATGTGAGTCGTGTGTCGTGACTAGCTTATAGTGTGCTTCTACTTTGTGATTTTGATTTATATACCTGTCCTGGGATGACCCCTAGATTATCGTGCTTCGATTTGAATATGCGGTATATGATTCTCCTGTCTGCTTCTATATGCATGAATATTTTATATCGTATACTTCAATTCGCATGTGTCGGGATTCCACAATTAGGACTAGGATAACCCATTTAGCCTATGCTTTTATTAGCAAGAAAAATCTCCTTTGCCCAAGTGTTTAGAATCCGATTTCTTTTTTATTTTACTTGGTGCAAAACCCCTCGGCGTGTACCGTTCTCCCACTTGGGAGAGTACACCCATGTATATACCCCAAATTCCAAAAAACCCAAAAAAGTGAGAAAAGAAAAACCCAAAAAAAAAAGAAAAAAGAAAAGAGAAAAGAAGAAAGAATATATGTATAGCCAAAAATCCAAAAAAATACATACCCAAAAAAATGTGTGAATATTTTCCTACCTACTGAGAATAAAGGGAAGGCGAGAGTTTGCATCGCGTGTTCTACTCCACATCATCTCAGCCTCCATCGTTTTCGAAAACACTTGGAATATGGACTTTCTAGCTATTATCTAGGCAACAATGTGGTGATTTCCTAGTCCCTAGCTGTGGAGTCCCTGACACATGATACGCTTCGATTCTTACTTTCTTCTCATGCATGCTCAAGCTATATATTCACCGCTTATTTCAAATCGAATCGATTTTTGGTCTTTCCTTGGATTTGTCTATATGGAGCTTATTGCACAATGTAGATAGTGATACCGTCTGCTAGTACACAACCACACTCACTCGCACTTCATCGCGTGGGCCCATGACACTTGTCTGGACTCGTATTCCTTGGTTTAGTGTTGTGATATGTCGCTTGCTTGCTTGGTGTGGCGTATTTGGTTTTGTTGGCCCTGACGGGTGATTTGGAATTTAGATTTCTCCTTCTCTCTCTTTCTCTCTATTTTCTCCCTCCGAGTTCCTACTCTCACTCGTCTTCCTCGAGGACGAGGAAGGGTTTAGCTTGGGGGATTTTGACATGCGTTTAAATTTTATATATTCACGCACGTCTTCTTTGTGTTTTTCCGTTATTTTCTGTCGTCTTGTATCCATTTTCTCGTGATTTCTAGTTTTCTTTCACTTCTCTATGTTTTTGTGTGTTTACAGGAGATTGCTAGCATATGGGACATATAACAAAGATATCATGAGTCCTCGGAGCAACGGGAGGAGTCACGCGTGATCCAGGGGGCCAAACGACGAAGATTGCCATCTTTCAACCCCCACCCAATCGGTTGGACATAGCCAACCGATCGGGTGATGCATGCGTATCCGACACAGACTGAAGCTGAATCGAAGTGCAGCCAACCAACCGGTTCGCCGACCGGTTGAACACAGCAGAGTTCTCGGGAATTTGGAGCTGAATTCCAACCGATCAGGTGATATCTCACCCGATCGGTTCATCTGTAGCGAATTTTCCAAACGACGACCCGGAGAGCTCACCCGATGGCTCGCTGACCGTGTGAAGTCAACAGAAGTCTCTGTCTTTTGGGGCGTATTTCCAACCGATCGGTTGATTACTCAACGATCGGTTCACCTGATGACCGCATCTCTTCAAACGACGACCCGCTTGTGCCAACCGATCGAGTCAAGCGAGCGGGTGAAGTTTCTGAAGCCTGCAGCTGAAGCATCAAGCAGGTCACCCGATCGGTTGATGCTTCAACCGATCGGGTGACGTCGTTTTCTATATATAGTTGCCCTAGGTTTTCAGAAAACGGAGCTTTTGATTTTTTCCTGTCTTTTCTCCATTTGTGACGGCTGGAATTTTATTGTTATTTGTAAGTTCTCTGATCTTTGTCAAACTTTAATATAGTCTTAATAGCATTGCTACTACCGTGTTTCAATTGCATGATCATGATTTTTACGGTTGATTTTCCTTTAGATTGCTTTTTAGCTATAAAGTGTGAGTAGTTCCCAAATCTGGGATTTTGGTGGAAACCCCTTCGTGGGTTCTCCTTAATGCATCCATAGGACTAGGATTTCGATAGGGATTAGGAATTTAGAGGTTACGTTGGGTGTTTCATTGTCATCGGAGGGAAAAAGACCGCCTTTGACCGTTGGGCCAAGGGGGAATAAACTTAGCGGTTGACTCCCTAGCCATAGCTCGCGCCCTTAGCGTAGACATTGAATCCTAGCACGTGGATACGGTAGGATGAGATGTTGGGAGTTATCGTTGCGAGCTTAGTGCTCCCGGAGTCGGTCAGTGTTAACAGACATGGGAATGCCCACTGACCGAAACCGAGTAGTCCGGCGTATCATCCTGGGCACCGACCGGAATATCGGGCTCATGCGATGCTGGTATCACTCTTAGAGGCAACGTCTCACCACTAAACCCTAATTCCGATCGTGTTCCTATCTGTCGGTCGTAATAGTGAGAACACATGATAGGGTGGAACCCGAAGTCCTAGGTTTCCTTTTATATTGTTCATCCTTCATATTCATTTCGTGACAAACCAACGATCGATTCGGGCTAGCTCACCCGTAGGGTGAACCAGTTCCTCTCTGACACAAGCACAACCATGCCTCCCTGTGTTCGACCCCCAAGCCACACTACAACACCGTGCGCTTGCGGTATCAATATTTAAATCTGGTATCCCCAATCCTATAGCACCTTGTATGCGCAAATCTAGGGGACGTCACTTGGGTATCGTAAAGGAAATACTAGAAATTCAACGCCAAATTCTCCATGAGGCTGTTGATAAACTCTGTTAAGCATCCCAAGGGAAGCATCCTATGGAACCACCGGGAGACACCCTCCGACCGATGAAGACTATATTCAAGAGGCCTGCATCTTCAGTCTACAACCGATCCCCGTTGGTGTGCTTCCATTGCAACCGAAAGGGACATGTCAAGAATAACTGTTGCCTGCTGCTGAATCAACGTTTGGCCTATGGAGCATCTTAGCACTCTTTCAAGAACTGCCCCCGCCATATTAACAAGAAAGCGATTACGACAACAGGAGTTTCTGGATCAGCACAGCGTAAGCCACTCCTAGCTCCACAACATCGAGTCTTTCATCAGGCCATACTGAACCAGGCCAGATGTTAAGCATCCATCACGTCAACTAGAGAAGCTGAGGTTGCAGAGCCAATAATCACTGGTATATCTGAACCTTTCCTCTTTACGTCCATTTGACACCCATCGCCTTTATTATCATTTCTAGCATACTTTATCATGCTATAAGTATTTTTCTTCGTAGCATGCCCCCTTCTTGATTTAGAAGTTTTCCGTCGCTTCTTATCACAAAAGTCGCAACGATCTACTTCCATTGATCCTCATTGTCTTCTTCAAACTTTTTAACCCTCAACTTGGAACTCGTGTTTCATTTTGATGAATCTTAATCTAGAATCTTCCTTTGCTAACAACTAGAGTGACCATCCATTCATTGCACCACCATCATCACTCTTATGGCCTTCCAATCGTCCTACTTATTCTGAGAATACTTTCTAGCTAGTCACGTTTAGTTCATCTAAACTTTGGCTATACTCTTTTATAAGGAGGGTAGCATTCGAATTTTTCGATCATTCGAAGTTCGAGTTCGACAACAGAAGCAGATCGAAGGACGCTCAGAAGTATTTTAGGATGGTGCTAGAGAATTTGAGACGAAGCCAACCCATGACATGCAAGTTTAGGCTATTACGTCTTCTTCTTTTTCTTGAGCTCGTATTTCTCTTCTATCCACTACTTTCGTCTTGTACCCGATTTTGCCTTGGTTTGAACCTTTTTCCCGCCTACCATCTCCCTCTCTTCATTACCTTTTGTCTGCATCCTCTCCTCGAGCCCCGATCCCGCCTAACCTGACCTAACCTATCGATGACTTTGGTGCCCCCTTTAAACCCCTCCATCACCAAACCCATCCCATGGCTTCCTCATCGCCGCAACAACATGCACCACTTTGTTGTGCCTCTCCCTTCGCGAGGCCAACCCCTCTTGCCTCAAGTTCCCCTGGCCTCACTCAAAGCTCTACCACGCCACCCGACGTCACTGAGCAGTCGTAGTTGTCGCACGATGTGGATCGACAACCGCCGATGGCCCTCCGACGTTCTGTTTTAGGATTTTTGGGTTTAGCAATGATCCTCCTCACCGCCACCCTCACTTTCATCGTGTGGTTGAGGTCTTGGCAAGTCGCTATTCTTGGGGGCTTCTTTTGAACTCATTGCCCTGAATCTTTTCCCTTTTGGTGTCCCTCTTAGGTATCTCCACAGGTCCACTCCTTCGAGTTTGTGGGACAATGTGTTTTTGGATGTTAGCTTATTTGGGATTGATGATGAGAGCTGTAGATATCGAAAATTGGTGTTGGCATGTAGTATCATTGTCGATGGGTATTGGCATGTTGTTGGCCTTAGGTGTTGAAGTTGGATGTCGATCTTGTGTTTGGATTTGGATAATGGTTTCAGTGTTAGATTGTTATTGGGCATTATGGGAGTTGATACAAGGAGTGGCAGGGATGAGTATAGTGATAAGTATGGTCTTTAGTAGTTGGCCTTGTACTTGTTTATTTGTGTTGGTTTGGACGATGACTTGTCTTTGGTCCTTATGGGAGTTGATGTCATTTGTGCACGGCTGTTAAGGTATAAAAGCACGAATGCATATGGATTAGTCATTACGTCTTTATATGCTATATTGATGACTTACTTGGCTAGGCCCCATTAGTCATCATTAGCCTAAGTTGAAATTTTAAATTTTATGATGTTTTTGATGTGATTGATTAGTTTGCTACTAGCTTATCACCTCAGGTTCCAAGTTCGAACAGATGTTATCATAATAACTATCATTTTCATATCACGCCATATTAACCTTGGCTACTTGAAAAGTCAAGATAATTATTATGATGATACTGGTCTCAAGACTAATTACGAAAGCTATGGTGATGTTAATAGTATATATGTATTAGTAATATCTCTTGTTTTCTTGATGCTGTGATATCACATTATATTTCATGCTATTAACAACTTATTTTACTAGGTCGTTATCATTCATCAAGTATTCCATTTTATCATTTATTTGCTTGAGCTTCTTAAAAACAATAATTATCTGTTTCTTAGAGTGTCGAGAAATTCCGAGGTCGGAATTTTTATAAGTTGGGTAGGATGTGACGACCCGTATCCATCAGTACACGTATATTCATATTCTACGTATTTTCCTAAATCAAAAGTATTTTATAATGGTTGGTCAGGAGTTTAATATTAAAATGGTTTCTAAATCATTTATAAAAAATATTTTGTTGTATCAATATAGTTATAGCCTATTTTAATTAGTGCGAGTGCCATCCAAAACCCCTAACTAATTCATATAATAATTTATACTCAATTATTAACGATATAGCCGTAACAATTATTTTTATATAAACATTATCAAAAAGATTTCAAACTTCTACCATGAGCTTCTATGATCATTTAGTGCTTCTCAAATTAATTTCGTAATTTTCTGAAGTCAAATCAATAGAGAACCTGTAAACCCGCATCCTGAACGTTTTGGCCCAAAACTCGTATCTTCGTTGCTCAAACTACAAAATAGACCTCGTAGTCATGATCCTCGTGACGATACGAACCCGTGGCTATGTTTTTGTAATTTCTCGGAGTCGTTTAACTTCAGGGGCAAAATCGTAATTTCACTAATTGCTTTCACTAATTATTGTTTTACGTTACCCTAATTACTATTTTAATTACCCACATCTGTCAGCAGATGACACCAAACCCCCTAACATGGCAGCCCATGTGTTATCCATTTAGTCAAATTTCTAAAGTTAGTTTAAAAGCTAACCTACCCTAATTAATACTATTTGACTAACTAAAGTTTTATCTAATACTAAATTAACTTACTAATATTAATTAAACCCTTTATAGTACCCCGTTTCTCGTTCTCCCTCACAATAACACTCACCCAAGCAAACAAACCCCGAGCCCGAACCCATCTCTCCCGCTCTCTCATCTACTTCGTTCTCCATGCAACCAAAACCCAAAGCCCGCCACCGTCGCTCAATCGACACCCTCGACGCCAACACCCTCCTCCTCCGAGCTCGACCCTCTGCCTCAACCACCATGCCTTGCGTCCAACACTGCTCACTTGACCACCCTCCACTCAAAGCTCCGGTGAGTCCCTTCTTGTTCGCTGCCACCGCACCACCCCAGACCCGAGCTCCACACCCTCTTCCTCAGCCTGACGGCAAACGACGCCGCTCTGAGCCCCTCGACCCTGACTCCACAGTAATCCCCAACGATAGCCCGCCCGTCGAGCCACTAGAAGCTCCCCCTCACCACCGTCCTTCCTCCGACATATGCCCGGAGTGCCCAGCTCCCCCTCCGACTCATGCTCACACGCCGCTCCGCCTCTCCCGTCGTCGAGCAGCAGCTCGAAGAAGTCTGACGTTCGCCATCGTGCCCCCATGCCCCGATAGAAACCCAGCTCCCTGCCCTAGCCTGCAGTTCACCGTCTGCCCGCTCCGACGTCGCCACCACATCCCCGTGCCACGAGGCCTTCCGTCCCCCGCACCCAGTTTTTTTTACTCCACCGCTCCTCCAGCTTCTCCGGTGAAGCTCCACTTCCCTCCAAACACCGCCCTCACGGCGAAGCTCCGCCCACGCCTCCGACTGTCGCCCTTTAGCCTGCCCCTTCCACCGGCGATTCTCGGGCGCCCGTGCTTCGACGTGAGAAGGGTACGTGACGTGTTATGGGATTGTTAAACGGAAATACGTTTTTAATACGTATTTGAATACATATAGAAATTCGTATAGGATGTTTTGAGAGTAATAAATTGATATTAAATCGTACATGCCTCAAAAAAATACAAGACCAGTCCCAGAAAATCAGAAACAACGAAACGGATTCATTGGCGCTGGTTTCATTGCTAAAAGGCAAGTATATCTCCCATAGTGATTTTTCAAAAGTAAAACTTAAATAAGCTAAATTCCTTTTAAAATTCGTATCTTGAGATTTTCACGTACACTGACGTACGAGAAAAATAAATGTTGTAGTACTAGTAAATACGATCAGTTTGACCCCCTTGTTGGAAGAATTCTGACATACGGTTTGCTCTAAACAATTCTTTGAACATATGTCTTAAAATGATTTTTTTGATTTAAAATTTGTTTTTGGCCATTTTAAATTGTTTAAAATTGATTAAAAATTATTCAACAATCTTGAAAAATAGCTACTAGTCTTAGAAAACTTTTTTAAAGCTAATTTAAACTCATTTGCTTAGTTAAACTCATTTCTTGCTCATTCTCTTATCTATTTAAGTAATTTTTACGTTTTCGTTTAATTGCTAAATCTAGTCGTGAAGTCGCGAACTTGTGCGAGACTATTGTATGAACTATTGAAACACCAAGACTGAATTGACTGAATGGAATATGGAACTTCAACAATAATGAATGGAAGATGGAACTTCAAATGTAAATTGATAGTACACAAACCTCGACCTGACACTTGACTTGACCTATGGGATTGGGGTAGTCTATGATCACAAGTGTTACGGAGTGGATGGATGCACCCATAATAAATTACCTCCAACACATTACGGGGGTTAGATCCTTGACCGTCACCATATCGGGACGATGGGTACCGCATCGGAGTTGCTCCTGTCGCAGGACACATGTTGGTTACTCTCGTACTCTTAGACATGGACTTATCACTAGGATATACTGGTTATTAAATATTCCTCTAACCTCTTTTCTACATGTTGCTACAGTTTTGTCATTAAATGCTAAATTGTCACATGTTGCTAATTGTATTACAAATTGTTATTGAATGATTAAATTGCTGCAGGTTGCAATTGCTGGGAATACTTAAAACTGCTGTAACTCTTTCCTATTAAACTTATTACTTATCTTTTCTGCTTTGTTTACTTTAAAATGCCCAACGTTTTGGTTTTGAGATTATATTGCCGAGTAAACCTCGCTGACGGATATTTCACTTTGTTGTTTTACGAAATGTCTGTCAGGTATCGATAGTGAGTTTGCTGAGGACGCTACAGCAGAAGTCGAGCCAATGCTCGAGGAGCACGTAGAGTACCTACCCGCTGAAGATTAGACGATCACCTTCACGACTACTCCTTTATATTTGAAATAAATGTAATTTGTGTACTTGGTTTGTATTGGCCATGCTAGGCCCAAGATGTATCTAAATTATTGTACGTTGGATATGTAATAATGTTGTTTGGACTGCTTCTTAAATTTACATGCAAGGACATGCAGTTTTTACACAGACGCTTAGTGTGTTTAAGCCAAGAAGGAAGAAAAGAAAAGATTTTAAAAAGAAAAAAGGGTACTCCTCCTTATTTTAAGCACACTGTGGACCCGCTCGCGTCCTCGCTCCCTAGTAGAATGGAAAGCGGGGCATGACATCGTCGTCGCCCAAAACGAACGACAGGGTGGTTAATTGTTAATTAACATTTATTTCTTAATTAATTAAATATAATCATTATTTAAGTGCTAATTAATGTAATTTCGGTTTACTTTTTAACAGAATACAGGAAGGATGGACTATTAACCTTAACGTTTAATATTTAAGGGACATGAGAGCAAATACACATATTTAAGTGATAAATATCAAAATACGCATTTTAGGGGTTTTGATTTCAGAAGAAACTGCACATCATCCTTTTGCAGAGGGTCATAAACAAAATTTTTCATCTAGTATTTCGAAAGAAACCGCCTTTCAGTATTTTTTTCGCCTAAAAATTCCAAAGTTACCGCGGTTCATCGAATCTTCAATATTTGTTTCCTGTGATTTGCAAAGGAACCACCCATTAGCCATCAGGCTAACAAAACATGACGGCAAGCAATGTTCATAGAATCTCAAGGTTGTTAGATAGTTATTATTATTTTTTCATAGTGTTATTATTTTTTTGGTAGCTAGTTCTCAGAATATCAGAATATCAAGGTATATAAATTTTTGCTCCCTTAAATACGGTTTGCATTTTTTCCTAGGTTTTGCAAAGGAACGGTGGTTCGTCAAAACGTTCGATCTGCCCTTGGGTTTTGCATTAGCCATCAGGTAAACAGGTCGGCGGTCGCAATGTATTTAGTTTTTTTGGTAGTATTCTCGAGGTAGTGATATTATATAGAACGTCATGCAAATCAATTTAACTTATAGAATGTTAATTTTTTTACCCAAAATTAATGTGAAAATCTTCTTTGCATATAGAACGTTATGGGAACCGCTCGCGTGCCTCCTGCCACCACCGGACCACCTGGACTGCCGCCGCTAAGCCTTGCCTCCGTTAGTCACCGTCCAAGCTGCGACCCCATACCTGCAATGTTTAAAACATAGATGCTTATTGTGCTTAAGTCAAAGAAGAAGGAAAAAAGTACTTCTTCTTTGCTTTAAGCACATGCGGACCCGCTCACGTTCTCGCTCCTAAGTACAATGGGAAGCGAGATGTGACGGGTTTTAGTGGTGGCCCATTCAAGTCCTTTGCATTCTGTGAAATACTTCAGAACAATATGGATGTCATTATTAGTCAGATTGTCTAGATAAATCTTGTACGTAAATGTTTACCTTGTTTCTTTTTTCAGCATGGTAGGTAGACCCCACACTCGGACCATGAATGGAGCTAATAGGAGTAGTGTTCCCGACGTCAACTAACTTATGGGTGTCATGAGAGGAATGTTGGAAATTCAACAACAACTGATTCACAAGGACAATAGCCTGCACAACCTGCACCACCCCCTCCACGGGCTGAACCTGGAGCCAACACTACTACAAAAAACACTGGATAACGCTTTTTTTAAGCTTGGCTAAGCGCTATCCAAGCTACCGCTATGGTAGCTTGGATATCGCTTTTATAAGCGATATCTAAGTGGTTTACTAAGATAGCGCTTTACTACCTTAGCGCTTTTGGAAGCGCTATTCAAGATTACTCGAGAAATTTTGATTTTGACCATGCATAGCACTTTCTAAGCTCTATACCAGGTACCACTAAGATATCGCCTAATAAGCGTTGTTGTAGATTTTCATAACATAGCGCTTTTTAATGCGCCATTGTAGTAAATTACTTCGATAACACCAGAATTTTTTATTTTCATTATTATAGTCACTTTTTTGTTAATTGTTTGCTTTTATTAACGTCACCCGAAAAAAATAATTGTATGCAAAAAAAAATTAATCTATTTAACGAAGTGGTCAGCTTTGTTCCCATGAGCCAAACTTTAGAAAACCAAATGAACATTTATTGGTACAAAGATTGGGGAAACAAACTCCCACAAAAAATAAATTAAGACTACAAACGACACTTGAAACTGATCATCACATTTTACTCCTGTGATAACGATAGCTGTTCTTTGCAGTCACTCACACATGTACAGGACTCAACCCAGCCGACCATAAACTCACGGCCGCAAACCTTCGAGCCAACCCGTCGTAGTGTATGATCTCGTCGAGGGAAGGGCTCAACACGAGCTCGTTCCTGTGGGTAGTGCATGTAAGCTCCATGACCTTGAAGATGTCCAGGTAGCTGATCCTGCACATCATAAGCCAGCAGGTAGATAAGCAAATTGCTTGGTGGACTGAAGGATTTTGTTCGATGCTTTTCCCATAAAGTACAGTAATATCATTGTTATAATAAGGAAAAGAATGCAATATAACAGGAAAAACAAACTTAATGCATAAATATAAATTGGATTTCAATCGGCTGTGCGAAAGATATAAATTCTCAGACTGAGGAGATAGAGTAGGGCAGTCGACTGTCGAAGGAAAGACAGTCGTCTGTCCTGGTCACAAAATGCACAGTGAGATAGAATTCCAAAGAATAAGAACACTCACCCTAGGACCTATACTCTAATCACAAACTCATCATAAAAACAATGTAGTATGATAAATCAATTGAAACACAAATCACCACAATCCATCTCAAAAAACTCATGAAATCAAATAACTCTCAATTGCCTTTCTTAAACACATATATATAATAAAGCACATGAAGATAGGCAACAAAATGATATGATCTCAAAAAGTATTATAACATGAATGTTGAGCTTCTAGATTTCAGATTCACCCATAATTCCTAATTCTCAACGCAACCTCACAAATGAATCTTCTTTTAGAGGTTTAGTGAAGATATCAACAATTTGTTTTTGGGTTTCAATGTACTATAAGATAATGTCCTTCTTAGCTACATGATCATTTATAAAATGGTGTCTCACGTCTATGTGTTTGGTACGGGAGTGGTGTACCGGATTCTTGGAAAGACATATGGCACTTTGGTTATCAACCATGATCGGGCAAGTGTCACAGTTGACACCATAGTCCATAAGAGAGTGTCTCATCCAAAGAACTTGTGCACATGCAAGACCCGCGGCAATATATTCTGCTTCAGTCGTGGACAAAGACACCGAATTTTGTTTCTTAGAAAACCAAGAAACTAGGGAATTTCCTAGGAAATGGCAAGTGCCACTAGTACTTTTCCTGTCAGACTTACATCCTGCAAAGTCGGCATCACTATATGAGATTAACTCATATGTGCTAGACTTAGGGTAAAGTAACCCATAATCTAGAGACTGATTGAGATAACGAAATATTCATTTGACTGCAATCATGTGTGACTCCTTAGGTCTAGCTTGATATCTAGCACACAAGCAAACAGAAAACATGATATCGGGCCTACTAGCGGTTAAGTAAAGTAAGCTACCGATCATACCTCGATATAGACGAACGTCTATATCTTTTCCGCTCTCATCCTTGTGTAGATGAGTAGTAGTACTCATGGGAGTCCTTTTGCTCGAAGACGATTCCATCCCGAATCTCTTAATAAGCTCCCCTGTGTACTTTGTCTGATGTATGAATGTGTCATTCTCCATTGTCGAATTTGCAATCCAAGGAAGTAGGTGAGCTCTCCCATGTGGCTCATCTCAAACTCATCCTTCATAGACTTGGAAAATTCTTGACAAAGATTAAAGTTAGTAGAACCGAAAGTAATATCGTCTACATAAACTTGAATCAAAAGAATGCCATTTTCATAATCTTTAGTGAAGAGTGTAGTATCAACTTCTTCCATTTTAAAAACTAAATCCAAAAGAAAGGTCTTAAGTCGATCATACCAAGCTCTAGGAGCTTGTCTCAGCCCATACAACGCTTTCTTAAGTTTGAAAACATGGTTTGGAAATTTTTCATGAATAAAACCAGGAGGTTGAGAAACATAAACTTCTTCATTGACAAACCCATTTAAAAATGCACTTTTAACATCCATTTGAAATAGTTTAAAATTCTTATGAGATGCAAAAGATAAAAGCAACCTAATAGCTTCTAATCTAGCTACGGGGGCAAAAGATTCTTCGAAATCAATACCTTCCTCTTGTCGGTAGCCTTGAGCTACTAACCTTGCTTTGTTCCTTGTGATTACCTCGTTTTCATCCGTCTTGTTCTTGAAGATCCATTTAGTCCCAATGACTTGGTGACCACTTGGAAGAGGTACGAGTTCCCAAACTTCGTTTCTCTCGAATTGCATTAGTTCTTCTTCCATTGCCACTATCCAGGAGCTATCCTCACAAGCTTCTTGGATGTCCTTTGGCTCAATGGTAGAGACAAATGCGCAATGAGAGAATTCTTCAATTCTCGACCTCATTCGAACACCCACACCAATATCTCCAATAATTTGGTTATGGGGATGGTTCCGAACGGTCGGATAAGCTTTGGGTATACCTGTATCACTAGGAACAACTTCAACAATTTCGTTAGAAGTGTTAGTCTCAACAATAGAATCATTAATCTTAACATTATTAAGAGAATCACAAAGAGTATCTACACTATCATCATCAACATGAGGAAAATCAACATCTTCATAAAAAGATACGTGAAGTGATTCCTCAATCGTTGACGAAGTTTTGTTGTATATCTGGTAGGGTTTGCTACGTATGGAATATCCAACAAAAATTCCTTCATCAGATCTTGGCTCAAATTTGTCTAAATTACCAAATGTGTTCTTTATAAAACATTTTGAATCAAAAACACGAAAATACTTTACTTGAGGCTTTTTGTTATAAAACAACTCAAAACAAGTTTTGTTCGTACGTGGTCTCACTAGGATCCTATTGAGCACATAACATGCCGTGTGCACTGCTTCTGCCCAAAATTATAGTCCTAAATGACTATCATGGAGCATAGTGCGAGCATGCTCAATAAGAGTCCTATTCTTTCTCTCTACAACACCAGTTTGTGGTGGTGCGTGAGGAAAGGAAAAATTATGAGTTATCCCGGTGTCATCACACAACTTAGTAAAAGACTCATTCTCAAATTCTCCTCCATGATCACTACGAATAGTGATAATGGTGGTTCCTAAAAGATTCTGAATCTTCTTTGCAAATTTGGTAAACTCTTCATAAGCTTCATTCTTATTAGTTAAGAATGAAACCCGAGTAAATCTAGAAAAATCGTCGACGACAACTAATCCATAATGAGCATTACCTAAAGAAGCGGTTCTAGTTGGCCCAAATAAATCTAGTTGAAGAAGTTCTAAGGGCCTCTTAGAAGTAATCCCTTCTTTAAGCTTAAATGAAGATTTACTTAGTTTACCTCTTTGACACGAAACACAAAAGTTTTTCTTATTAAAAGAAATCTTAGGAAAACCTTTGACTAGATCAGGCTTAGCTAACTTATATAAGTGCTTGAAGTTAACATGACCATAACGGCGATGCCATAATAGTTGTTCACTTGTATTAGCAACTAAGCAATGTTCTACAGTTTTAGGCAAGCTCAAATAATAAGTATTTTTACGCCTAATACCGGAAAATAAAACATTTGAATCACAATCAACAATTGTACACAATCCTTCTCCAAAGTTAACCTTGTAACCTTTGTCACAAAGTTGAATAATGGAAATGAGATTATGACACAAACCACTAACTAGAAAAACATTGGTAATTAAGGGTTTCGAAGGATTACCAACGATACCTACTCCAATGATGGTTCCCTTTTGATTACCTCCAAAAGTGACCGTTGCACCATCGTTGATGCTAATCACTTCGGAGAGCAAAGAGGGATCTCCCATCATATGTTTGGAGCAACCACTATCGAGAATCCATCCTTTCCCTTTAGAGCTAATAAGACATTTATTGCTCTTCTTCTTTCTCTTGGGTACATATATAATTGACGTGCATTTATATTTCATACATTTACGCACGTTTTCTTCCGTGTTTTTCCGTATTTTACCGCCGTCTTTTATTCTTTTTCTCGTGTTTTCTTGTGTTTTCTTGTTTTCTTTCACTTTTCCGTGTTTTTCGTGTTTTGCAGGAGTTTGCTGGCATTTGGGGCGTAAAACGATGATATCATGTGTCCCCGGAGCAACGGGAGGAGTCACGCGTAATCCAGGGGGTCAAACGACGAGGATTGCATCTTTCAGCCCCTCACCCGGTCGGTTGGTCATCTCCAACTGATCGGGTGATGCACGCGTCTACCACCTGGACGCAACTTAGAGCTCACGAGAAGTCACCCGGTCGGTTCAGCGACCGGGTCAGAAGCTCAATGTCTCTGGAAATTCGGAGCTGATTGCCAACCGATCGGGTGACCTTCACCCGATCGGTTCACCTGTAGCTGAATTTCAACAGCCAAGACTCGAAGTTCCAACCGGTCTCCTCACCCGGTCTGCACCAAGATCCAACCGGTCGGCACCAAGGTCCAACCGACCGCATCCAAGATCCAACCGACCTGTTCATACTGACCGGGTGAAACCCCGCTTTGCGCTATAGTTTTGTGAAGCGGCTCCCGATCGGTTGACTTGTCAACCGGTCGGGTGATGTCGTTTTCTATAAATAGAACCCTAGGTTTCCCAGATTCGGGAGTTGGTTATTTTTTACTGTTTTCTTCATTTTGTGACGGCTGTAATTTTCCAGTTTTTGTAAGTTTTCGGATCTTTGTAAAACTTTAGTATTATCTTAATTGCTTTACTACCATTGCATTTCTATTGTCTGATTATGATTTTAACGGTTCATTTTCGTTTAGATCACTTTTTAATGAATATTTGTGAGTAGTTCCCAAATCTGGGATTTTGGCGGAAACCCATTCGGGGGCTCTTCCCGATGCGTCCATAGGGTTAGGAAATCGATAGGGATTAGGAATCTAAAGGTTACGCAGGGTGTTTTATTGTCATCGGCGGGAAAAAGACCGCCTTTGACCGTTGGGCCAAGGGGGAATAAACTTGGCGGTTGACTCCCTAGCCATAGCTCACGCCCTTAGCGTAGACGCCGAATCCTAGCACGCGGGAGCGGCAGGATGAGACGTTGGGAGTTATCGTTGCGAGCTTAGTGCTCCCGGAGTCGATCAGTGTTAATGGACTTGGGAGTGCCCACTGATCAAACCCGGGAAGTCCGTCGTATCATCCTGGGCACCGACCGGAATATCGGGCCCATGGGATGCCGGTACCACTTTCAGAGGCAATGTCTCACCATTAGACCCTAATTCATATCGCCATCCTACCCATAGGCCGTATCAGCGAGAGTCGCTCGTTGGGGTCGAAACCAAAGTCCCGGGTTTTTTCCCTCATATTGTTTACACCTTGCATTCATTTACCGTGACAACCCATCTTTCGATCCGGGCTAGCTCGCCCACGGGGTGATTTTGGTCCTCTTTGACACAAGCACATCCTCGCCTCCCTGTGTTCGACCCCCAAGCCACACTACAACACCGTGCGCTTGCGGTTACAAATATTTAGATTTCCGCGCCCCCGTTCGCACCGCGCCGGGGCGCTGGTCAAGTTTATGGCGCCGTTGCCGGGGAGGCAACGTGCTTGTTATTTTAGGATCTCATGAACCCTAGTGTCTAGCTCTTATCCCTACCTCGCGATAATTTTCGCATTCTACTTTTTCCATTTTATTTTCTTATTTTTATTTTTATTTTTATTTTTATTTCTTATCTTATCTGTTTCTTTCCCACTTGTCGCTTCACGGGTGTTTGTTGTTTTTAATGCGCAGGAGTTCAAGAAGTCTCGACGATTTGATCCCCGTTGATCAAGAGATAAACGCCACCCTAAGGTGTTTGGCCGCCGAGAAGCGAAGAAGAGAGGATCCTGAAGCCATGGGGGAGAACACCCCGCCTCACAAGTCCCTGTTGGAGTACTCGATGCCTTCCATCGAGTCCACCTCCGCCATCCGTCCTCCAGCTATTACGGCCCAAAGCTTCGAGCTTAAGCCATCTTTGGTGACGTGGATCCAGCAGGATCAGTTTTCGGGTGCACCCATGGAGAGCCCGATCGAGCATCTAGACTCCTTGGAGAAATGTGACACCTTCCGGATTAACGGTGTCACAACTGAGACGATTCGACTGAAGCTGTTCCCCTTCTCCTTGCGAGATAAAGCCAAGCTGTGGCTTAGGGGGAAGGACCCGAATACATTCAACACCTGGGAGAAGCTCTCAAATGCTTTCCTGACGAAGTTCTTTCCCCCGGGGAAGACCATGAAGCTGAGGAGTGAGATCTCCTCCTTCTCCCAGGCCGGCCACGAGTCCTTGCATGAGGCTTGGACAAGATACAAGGAGATGCAGAGAAGATGTCCCCACCATGAGCTCCCCAAGTGGCAGATCATAAATCTGTTTTATAATGGGTTGAGGGACGATCTGAAATCTTCCATGGATGCCGCGGCTGGAGGGTCCTTCATGTCAAGAAGCGAAGAAGATGCCTGGCAAATTTTGGAAAATATGGCATCCAACAATGAACGGTGGTGTGACGAGAGAGCCACACCAAGGTCTGGGGGCATCCATAGAGTGGAAGACGTCGACAAATTGTCAAGAAAGTTTGACTTGCTGTCAACCCAGATCTCCGCATTGATGGTAGGTGCCGGTGGTGCCTGTTCACAACAGATTGCTGCGGTAGAATCTGAAGTTTTTGGAGAGTTCGACGGTGGTGACATCTCACCACCGTTGGATCAGGCGAGCGCATTGTTTTACAATCCTACGAGGAATGTGCCATTTCCACCACGAACCAACTCAAACCCGGCCTACTCTCCCAACAACCGGAATCATCCGAACCTCAGTTACTGGGCGCCTTACCAACAGCCGGCTCAGCAACAACAGCAGATATATCAGCCAGCTAGGCCCCAGCAGCAGCTTCAACAGCAGCAATATCAGCAACAACAACCACCACATCAGTATCAACAGTATGCTCCTAGGAATCAGCAGGCCACCCAGCAGCAATACAGCCAGCAGAGGGCCATTTCTCCGGTTGAGTCCCTCTTGACTCAATACATCGCTAATCAGGAGAAAATAAATCTGAAGCTGGAGATGGGACAAAGAGTCCTCACTGATCAGGTAACCCAGCTGGGGTTGCAAGTGGCGAACCTTCAGAGACCGCAGAATCTCTTACCGCCACAGCCTGAGGTGAACCCAAGGGGGGTAAATCGGACCTTGGTGCTCACACATGAGCATGAGAACGTTTCCGCCATCGTCTTTAGGAGTGGAACTCAAATACCTACGAGAGAGCCCCCCAAAGGACCGGAAGCACCATTGGTCGTGGAACGACCAACTGAGAAATTAAATGATGACGGTGCTTCGTCACCTAAGACAACTACTCCGGAGGGAGTTCATAGGGAGGAGAAGAAGAAGGATGAGGAAGTGAACCCAAGAGTGTTCAAGCCCGTTGTGCCTTTCCCACAACGGCTTGCCAAGGCCAAAATCAATGAGAAGTATGGCAAATTCTTTGCCATGATGAAAGATATGAGCTTACAAATCCCCTTCCTCGAGGCCATTGAGACAATCCCCTCATATGCCAAATTTCTGAAAGACTTGGTGACACGGGGATCTAGAAAAGAGAAGGTCGTGTTAACGGCGGAGTGCAGTGCACTCATTCAGCGTGCAAATCCGCCCAAGCTCAAGGACCCCGGAAGTTTCTACATCCCTTGCTCTATTGGGGAAGTGCAAATCCAGAGGGCACTCGTCGATCTTGGTGTGAGCGTCAGCTTAATGCCCCTATCGTTGTACAAGAGAATAGGGATGTGAGACTTAGCGCCCACCGGCATGACATTACAACTTGCTGACCGTTCGGTCAAGTATCCGTTGGGAATAGTGGACGACCTCCATGTCGATGTGAAAGGAGTACATGTACCGGTAGATTTCGTGGTAATGGACATGCCAGAAGACAAGCATACCCCAATTATTCTTGGACAACCCTTTATGGCAACCACCGGAGTGTTGATAGACGTGAAGAATGGGAAGCTTTCCCTTAATGTGGGCCAAGAAAGAGTGAAATTTGACTTAGGCTTGTCGATGAAGCATCCAAATCCCCCGGACGATCCTATTATCAATATGCTGGAGAATGAAGAAGATAGAGCTGTTGAAACAAGTGCCTGGGAAGTGCTCTCGAGGAATCCCCCCGATAGCTTGGGGGACCTTGGAGAGCAAGTTGGCTCCCCAAAGAATGAAGTTGCTAGTGAGGCGGTCGCGCGACATGTGATCCCTCCCGAATTCCCTAAGTCTCCTCCCACGAGGAGAAAATGAAAAGAACCCATGGACCTCACCGGTGATGAGGTACAGAACCTGAAAAAGATGGCAGTAGATGCCAATTTGAGGGAGAAGCCCCCTGGATCCTATCAACAAAGGGAGGGTAGTCGAGCAAATCTTTTTACAGCCGCCGACTACACCAATAGACACAACCTCTGGAGCTGAAGAGATGCTGGATTTTGGGCATCACCCGTATCGCCCACCATGAACATCATCGATGGGCGTCGAGCTAACGACATTAAACAAAAGCACTTCATGGGATGCAACCCATGCTCTGAACTTTTACTTCCGTTTTAGGACTTTTTCTACTTTATTTTTATCTATTTTATAATAAATCCAGCCGCAACAACTTCCGTCGTGAAACTTAGGCGATTTTTGGGTTTTTACAGAAAACAAGGCCTCAACCGACCGGGTGATAACTCACCCGATCGGTTGGGACGTATCAGCTATCGGCCGTGTCTGTCACCAAATGAACCGACCGGGTGGAGAATGATGAGACCGGGTGAGCAGACCGGGTGATCTGAGGGAACTCTCGGAAAAATCTCAGAATTCATCAACCGACCGGTTGACAATATGCGAGACCGGTTGAGGGACCGGGTGAGAAACTCTGAGTTCTCGGGAAAATGTGTGGAGCGGCGAACCGATCGGTTGAGTTCTCAACCGATCGGGTCGCCTGTAGCGTTTCTTCAGAATCAAATTTTCGACCTAAGGTCAACCGATCTGGTGAAAACTCACCCGACTGGGTCGACTTAAATCCCTATAAATAACCGTCGCCGCCCGTTTATTCCGCCCTCGCCATTTTTGAATCCCAAACCGACGTTTCGCCTCCTCCTCTTGCGCCCGACCTCGTTCTTCCCCAAAATCAACCCCAATCGACCCCCCATCTCCCTATCCATCCCTCCATTGATTTCTCTCCATTCTCCTTGATTCCACCCGCACACAAAACCCTAACTTTCACCCATTCTCCCCAATTTCGAAACTTGCTGAAGAAATTACCGCGGCTTCACAACGTGCTCCTATCGAGTAGCATCGGGGCGTTTACGAGCAACGATCTTCATCTCATTTGTGTAAACTCGCTCCTTAGCTCAATTTTAATTTTGCCCCAAATATTCCGTTTGCTCGTTGGTCGTGTTTGTGTTTATTCATTGTATTTTGCATACTCATGCACACACACGACTCCCGCACAATGCCTCCCCGCCGTGTTAAGCCCACCGACGCCAGCTCTTCTAACCCTAGGCCCACCCGTCGTACTCGTCGCACATAACCCCCTGCTCAACCCACCACCACCAATCCATCTACCACCCCACGCATCGCTCCCCCGCCTTACGTTGATGATCCCGAATACGGGATGCAATTCCAAGACGACGACGAGGCCGACCGATTCACGGCCATGATCCTCCTAGCTGGACAGAGCGGTCGGGTAACCTAGTAGTCTGTCGACCGAGACCTCCCCTTTCTTCAAAGCTTCATCCGCCACATCCGTGAAGACCCACCCGATGCCTCCGAGCTCCACATTCCACCCCCACGACTCCTGGTCCCCAGCACAGGCCCCCATCACCACCACCAGAGGGTGGTGCCCCCGCTTGATTTTTCCCATCCCGCTTTTGTCCCCCCTATGTTTGTGCCCATCTGTCTTTGCGGGGCCCTGCTTTGTCTCTGTCAAGGGGAGGACCCATTCACGTGTGGCATCACTTCCTTTTTATTTCTATTTCTTTTCTCTTTGTTTTTTCTGACCTCCCCCTTGCATTTCACTGCACTTTCACGATCATATTTTATTTGCTAGCACTGTCATGTCTAGCTTGGGGGAAGTCTATTTTGCTGTGTTGTCGTGTTTTATTTTCTTTGTGTGTGTGTGTGTGTGTGTGTGTGTGTGTGTGTGTGTGTGTGCGCGCGCTTGTTTTCCTCTTTGTCGTGTCGTGTCGTGTGCTTTTTTTTGTCGTGTCGTGTCGTGTCGTGTCGTCTAGTTTGTTCATTTTCCTTCTTTCTTTTTCTATTTTCGTGTCATGTGGTTTGATTTTGATTTTTTCTTTATTTTCAGTTTCGTATCTGTGTTTTCCTTGTTTTTCATTTCTTTTTGTGTCGGTGCGTATTCCCCCCCAATTTCATTGCCCTCCCGTACTCACTCTTATTGTATTGAGGGCAATGCAAGCTTCAGCTTGGGGGAGTCGCACTTTGTGCGTCATTTGAGTCTTTCTTTTTCGTTTTTGTGTCGTTTTCATCGTGTTTTTATTTTTTCTTTTCTTGTTTTTTTATCTCTTTCTCCTAGAGATGAACCCTATGATGAATTGCCGCAAAATCACACACACCTAGCATAGCATCGATAATCACACTCACTAACCCTAGGATATCGAGTCCCCTGCATTTCACGCATCGTGGGTCCACTTAGCTTTTTTGTGCGTCGTGTGTCGTGCCTAGCCGTGTGGTGTGCTTCTACTTTGTGATTTACTTTATATACCTGTCGAGGAATGACCCCTAGATTATCACGAGTCGATATGAATAATGCGGTATTTGCTTCTCTTGCCTGTTTCTGTATGCATGCTATATATATCGTACGCTTCATTTCGCATGTGTCGGGATTCCACAATTAAGGACTAGGATAACCCATTTAGCCCATGCTCTATTTAGCGAGAATAGTTTCCTTTGCCCAAGTGTTTAGATTCCGAATTCTTTTTTGTTTTACTTGGTGCAAATCCCCTCGTCGTGTACCGTTCTCCCACTTGGGAGAGTACACATATGTATGCCAAAAACCCAAAAATTCAAAAAAAAGAGAAAAGAAAAGAAAAACCCAAAAAGAAAAGAAAAGAAAAATTTTGTATAGCCAAAAATAAAAAAAAATACAAATGCCCAAAACCCAAAAAAATTCCCGTGTGAATATTTTCCTACTTGCCGAGAATAAAGGGAAGGTGAGAATTTGTACAGAGTGTTCTTCTCCACATCTTCTCAACCCCCATCGGTTTCGAAAACACTTGGCTTAGGAACTGTTTAGCTATTATCTAGGCTATAGTGTGGTGATTTCCTTGTCCCTAGCTGTGGAGTCCCCGATGCATGATACGCTTCTATTCTTATACTCTTCTCATGCATGCTTGAGCTAATATTCACCGCAATTTCAAATTCGAATCAGTATTTGGGTCGTTTCCTGGATTTGTATATATCGAGCTTTATTGCACATCGTAGATAGTGACACCGACTACTAGCGCACGACCACACTCACTCGTGCTTTACCGCGTGGGCCCACGGCACTTGTTTGGACTCGTATTCCTAGATTTAGTGATGTGATTTGGCGTTTTCTTGCTTGGTGTGTCGTTTTTGATTTTGTTGGCCCTGACGGGTGATCTAGGATATAGAGTTTTCTTTTTTCTCTCTTTCTCTCTATTTTCTCCCTACGAGCTCCTACTCTCACTCGTCTTCCTCGAGGACGAGGAAGAGTTCAGCTTGGGGGATTTTGACGTGCGTTTATATTTCATACATTTACGCACGTTTTCTTCCGTGTTTTTCCGTATTTTACCGCCGTCTTTTATTCGTTTTCTCGTGTTTTCTTGTGTTTTCTTGTTTTCTTTCACTTTTCCGTGTTTTCCGTGTTTTGCAGGAGTTTGCTGGCATTTGGGGCGTAAAACGATGATATCATGTGTCCCTGGAGCAACGGGAGGAGTCACGCATGATCCAGGGGGTCAAACGACGAGGATTGCATCTTTCAGCCCCCTCACCCGGTCGGTTGGTCATCTCCAACCGATCGGGTGATGCACGCGTGCACCACCCAGACGCAGCTTGGAGCTCACGAGAAGTCACCCGGTCGGTTTAGCGACCGGGTCAGAAGCTCAATGTCTCTGGAAATTCGGAGCTAATTGCCAACCGATCGGGTGACCTTCACCCGATCGGTTCACCTGTAGCTGAATTTCAACAGCCAAGACTCGAAGTTCCAACCGGTCTCCTCACCCGGTCTGCACCAAGATCCAACCGGTCGGCACCAAGATCCAACCGACCGCATCCAAGATCCAACCGACTGGTTCATACTGACCGGGTGAAACCCCGCTTTGCGTTGTAGTTTTGTGAAGCGGCTCACCTGACCGGTTAACTTGTCAAGCGGTCGGGTGATGTCGTTTTCTATAAATAGAACCCTAGGTTTCCCAGATTCGGGAGTTGGTTATTTTTTACTGTTTTCTTCATTTTGTGACGGTTGTAATTTTCCAGTTTTTGTAAGTTTTCGGATCTTTGTAAAACTTTAGTATTATCTTAATTACTTTACTACCACTACATTTCTATTGTCTGATTATGATTTTAACAGTTCATTTTCATTTAGATTGCTTTTTAATGAATATTTGTGAGTAGTTCCCAAATTTGGGATTTTGGCGGAATCCCCTTCGGGGGCTCTTCCCGATGCGTCCATAGGGTTAGGAAATCGATAGGGATTAGGAATCTAAAGGTTACGCTGGGTGTTTTATTGTCATCGGCAGGAAAAAGACCGCCTTTGACCGTTGGGCCAAGGGGGAATAAACTTGGCAGTTGACTCCCTAGCCATAGCTCACGCCCTTAGCGTAGACGCCGAATCCTAGCGTGCGGGAGCGGCAGGATGAGACGTTGGGAGTTATCGTTGCGAGCTTAGTGCTCCTGGAGTTGATCAGTGTTAATGGACACGGGAGTGCCCACTGGTCGAACCCGGTAAGTCCGGCGTATCATCCTGGGCACCGACCGGAATATCGGGCCCATGGGATACCGGTACCACTTTCAGAGGCAACGTCTCACCATTAAACCCTAATTCAGATCGCCATCCTACCCGTAAGCCGTATCGACGAGAGTCGCTCGTTGGGGTCGAAACCAAAGTCCCGGGTTTTTTCCCTCATATTGTTTACACCTTGCATTCATTTACCGTGACAACCCATCTTTCGATCCGGGCTAGCTCGCCCACGAGGTGATTTTGGTCCTCTTTGACACAAGCACAGCATCGCCTCCCTGTGTTCGACCCCCAAGCCACACTACAACACCGTGCGCTTTCGGTTACAAATATTTAGATTTCCGCGCCCCCGTTTGCACTGCGCCGGGGCGCCGGTCAATAATATACCATAAGCTCATGGTACCCAATGTTTTTTTTGGGTCCAAGGGGATTAGCCCTTTGGAAGCCAAGTCCAGGTGGACTTCCGCTTCCCAACATAATTATTATTCCTAATGACATCATGGAAATAGGAATCAACATAAGCATTCCTATCATTTAGGCTAGTGTTCTTAGGACCCCAAATAGTGTAAATCTTGGGAATCCTTTTTCCTAGTTGCATGCATACTTGTTGAATTTCTATATGGTGCATGCATCTTAGGAACATGGTTTCTAGCATAAAAATGAGGTGGTGGATATGCATATGTCATACGAGTATTATAAGTATGCTTAGGAACATGCATGCTGTATGGAACAAATTGATTATGCATGACATGAGGAAGATGTGCATACATGTAGGAATGATGTGTATGAGCATATGGGTGTATAGGAGCACGTACATGAGTATTTCTCAAGTGTGGATTTGTACGTGTCCGTGGGTGCGGAGCATAAAAAGTGTCATGATTATCCACTTGTGAAGTAGGAGATTTCCTACATGGATGAATGTTAGTGTACATGTAGGCATGACTTCTCTTTTGGTTTCTACCCTTAGTGGGTTTCTTGCCAAAAGGAAGAGAAGGTGAAGTGGTGACTTTCTTGGTAGTATTGCTACATATAGTGTCTTTGACACCACTTGTGGATGCACCTGAGGAAGGCCTTACAAAATCTATAGTGACACCACTATAGGAAGTACGTGCATTGGATGCATTCGTATTCACAAACCCAAGACCAACACGATGTGTGGTCGGAAATTGGTTTGCAAGCAAATCATCCAATTATCCTTTTCGCTTATTGAATCTTACAATACGGGAGTGTAGGAACCCATCGCGCGGAGATGGAGGATCGAAAGAGAACTTACGTTAGCGTACGCAGCGCCGTAGTCTCTGAACTTTGCCCTTGAATTCGCCACAACGGTCAGTACTTCGTCATAGAGGATCGAAGCAGCGTTTCCACCGTTTAAATCTCTATTTGGAAGAAGAACTAAATAGAAGGGAGAAGAGGAAAAAGTTTGCCTTATGAAAACTTATGGCATGAAGGATTAGCCTTAAAAGCCTTACCATTGGGTCCTATTTATAGGCTTTAGGGGTAGTTATTGTAGGAAATAACCATATATAAGCTTATTAGCCTATATTAGCACATTTCCTTATCCTCTTCATTATGCACTTATCAAGTACCTTTTTGCACTTATAAAGTGACTTTTTCCACTTATCGAGTGGTCCTTTTCACACATGAAAAGGTTCCCTTCGCACATGCTTTCATACACGCGACGTCTGAGGTCCGTATACCCTCATACATCCCCTCATGGGTGTATACATGTCGTCCATATCCAACATCTCCCACTCACACTTGAGGGGATTGTAAGGAAACATCTTTTCCTTTAGTTCTTCAATTTATCATACCGAGAAATAGACCGTGTGACCGTCATGCACATAGAGTCCGCTGTTGTGCACTTGTTAGAGATACACAACACTCTTTGGGGGTGCAAAGTTGAGTAGATCAACGCATGTTTTACCCTATATTATTTCTTCACATTTCTTATACTTTATAATCAACAATGGAATCCCATCTGGATTACAATTGGCTGGCCAGCTTTGAATCTCCAAACTCCAAATGTAAATATGAAATAAATCTTCATCTTCTTGCGATCCTTTCGATCTTGACTTGACTCGCTTTTCTAACATGCCCCGCCAGACCGTATTTACTATAGTTCATAAGCAACATGCTAAGATAGCGATCACCCAGTCAAATCTAAAGGAACCAATTAGAGTCCATAAGTGTAAGAAGTTAAGACCCATGTGGTCTTTGGGTCTCACATAATAGTAAACACAATTACTATTCTAACCCAATGGTCAAATGCATACGTAATATGCATACATATTACAACATCACTCCTTTCCCAGGGAGCGTATGTCTTAATGATGTTGTAAGGATGATGGTCAGACACCACAATGTCTGACTTTGAGTTCCTTTTACTACTCATTGATCTCCTGGACCCACATCCCGCATAAGACAGATAAGATTTACAAAAAAATCTTCTTAGATATTTTGTAAGCATCCATATGATGCAGATCTTTCATACGACCGTTTTTTTCAAGTCATGACTCTAAATCATTCATTTGATGATCTTGACTTTAAACAGGTCTCATCTTTATTTTATCCGTCTGATAGAATAAAGGCGGTTGCTCATGTGAGAGAGCCAACCTCAATCTGTCCGACATACAAAAAATAGCTGAGATTAAAAAGAAATGTATACAAACATTTTCAAGAAACTCATATGCAATGTCAAAAAGAACTTATTCTTTTATTAAATTTGATCTTTCATAGACATGGGAATATACATTGATACAACTCAGCTCTTACACAATCCGTGAGAATATAAGTGTTTGTAAAACACATCTCTGGGGATCGCCTTCGTAAGCGGATCCGCTATCATCTCATGCGTAGATATGTATCTAATGTCTACCTTCTTGTTCTTATTATAGTCTTTTGCAAATTTGTAGCGGATATCAATGTGTTTGGTCTTACAATGGAACTTTGGATCTTTGACATAGGCTATAGATGCTTGACTGTCACTGTATATTGGTACAGCATCTGAGTCACTTGCATCAATTAGCTTTTCTAAGAACTTTCTAAGCCAAACATCTTCTTGGACTGCCATGCTAAATGCTACAAACTCGGCTTCCATAGTTTAAAGTGCGATGCAGGATTGTTTCTTGCTACTCCAGGATATTGCACCAGATCCAAGTAGAAAAACATGTCCTGAGGTTGATCGTCGCTCATCAAGATCACCCGCCCAATCAGCATCAGTGTAGCCTTCGAGCCTCAAGGCATTTCCTTGATAGCATAAAGCATAGTCCGCAGTCCCTTTAAGATACCGCATTATCCTCTTAACCGCTTTCCAGTGTGCTTGCCCTGGATTGGATTGGTAACGACTTACCATTCCAACGGCAAAACAGATGTCCGGTCTTGTACACATCATAGCGTACATAAGACTACCAACTGCACTGGAATATGGAACTTTTTCCATAATTTCATTTTCCTTTTGGTTCTTAGGACACATCTTCAGACATAAATTATCGCATTTGCTTATTGGAGTATCAATGGACTTACAGTCCTGCATATTAAAACGTTCTAGAACCTTCTTTATATAAGTCTCTTGTGAAAGAGAAAGAAGTTTCTTCGAACGATTCCTTGAAATCTTAACTCCAAGGATATATGCGGCTTCTTCCATGTCTTTCATCTCAAATACTGATGAAAGCCAAGCCTTGATATCTATCACAAAGCCCTTGTCATTTCCGGCTATTAAAATGTCATCTACATATAGAGACATAATAACATACTTGCTTTTGATCCTCTTGATATATACACAGTTATCTTCATCAAGCATGGTAAAACCATTTGATAAGACAACTTCTTGAAATCGTATATACCATTGCCTCGAGGATTGTTTAAGACAATATATGGACTTACGAAGTTTACAAACCTTATGTTCGTTTCCTTCTTTTACAAATCCTATTGGTTGTTCCATATAGATCTCCTCCTCCAATTCTCCATTGAGAAAGGTAATCTTTACATCCATTTGATGTAATTCGAGGTCTAAGCAAGCTACCAAAGCCAGAATCAAGCGAATCGAGGTAAAACGAACAACAGGTGAGAAGGTCTCTTCGTAGTCTATCCCTTCCTGTTGCTTAAAACCTTTCGCGACAAGGCGAGCTTTATATCTGTCTATAGAGCCATCAGCCTTATGCTTGATCTTGAAAACTCATTTGTTCCCAATAGCTCTACGTCCTCTGGGTAAGTCAACCAAGTCCCAGACTTGTTTAACTTTCATGGATTCTAATTCCTCCTTCATCGCTTCTATCCATTTGTCTTTTGCAAGGCATGAAACGGCCTGTTTGAAAGTAGCAGGCTCGTCATCTTCTTGTAGTAAAGTCATAAAGGTTTGTGAGAATTCATCCTCAAATCTTAGAGGAGCTAACCTTGTACGACTACTACGTCGTATTTGAGATTCTTCAAGTCCTTGTTGACTAGAATTTAGATCAATTCTAATATTACTCCCACTTGGAATGTCGTTAGAAATGCTCCCACTTGGATCATTATTCCCGTATGGAATAGGATTCACATCATTCGTATCATCCATTGGTGAAGGTTGAAACGTATTTTCGTCTTCACCAAGAATTCTCCCACTCGAATGAGGTAATCCTTCTTGATTATAAATCTCAAATAGAGATAAGTCCTGACTTATCTCGCCCTGTCTTGGAAACTCGTTTTCCAAGAAAGTGACATCCCTCGACTCAAATTCAATTAGTCACCCATTGTCTTCCTGACCAATTGTAACGACCGGTTTTTGTAATGACTATTTTATATTAATAATATTGGATGTTTCTCTCTTTGGGTGTTTTCTCGATTGAAGTTCTTACGTTTAACTTCATAGCGTCTTAATCTTAGTGCTAGGGTGATCCTAGAGGCCATAGGAATCTTTCCGAAGCTTCGCGCTTTGTTTCGGCACTTTCGGTGCATCTTAGTTAGTTCATGAAGGGGAGCCAACCGACTAGATTGTAATCTAGTCGGTCTGCAACACTTCTCAAACCGACTAGTTCTTGTCAGTAAATTTCAGCTTAGTTACTGTTTACGTTTAGTTGGTCTAAGCTCATTCTTCGACCGACTAGTTTCCAAACTCGTCGGTCAGGACTTGTACTCAGACCGACTAATTCTGAGTCCTACTGTACTGTCGAAGTTACTGTTTATGGTTAGTCGGTCAAAGAACAATTACCGACCGACTAGTTCTTAAACTAGTCGGTTAAGATTTCTTCCTTGATCGACTAATTCTCAGTGCTTAATATCTACCTAATTTCTCTCTTAGTCGGTCTATGAACAATCATCGACTGATTAGATCATAAATTAGTCGGTCGACGGGCCTTCGCAGACCGACTAAATCTGTCTACCTGTACCAACCCTATTCACGGTTTGGCTTTTAGCTGGTCTAAGTTAGGCGACCGACCGACTAGATCCTAAACTAGTCGGTCGACCACCCATCTCTGATCGACTAAACTGCCCAGTAAACCTAGGTTAAGTCGCAGCCGCCGTTTCATTTTATATTTAATCCCTTCGATTCTTTCATTCTTTCTTCATTCTTTCTGAGCCAATTTCTTCCCCAAATCATCCCCAACATTCCTCAAGCCATTTCCTTCCTCCTCGAAGCTTCCCTCTCTCCGTTTCTTGCGCCGGCCACCTTCCCTAGGCCGCCGGATCTCGATTTCAGCCGTAGCTTTCCGGGATCGTTCTTCCGTCGCCGAAGCCAGATCTGTTTTGGCGTCATTCGCTCGCTCCTCTTACGGTTAGTGAATCTATCCCTTAATCTCCTTTAACCCACACCGTAATTAGAAAACCTAATTTAAAACGATTCATTAGACGATATAGGATCCTATTATGAAATCTGACTTGGTGATCGTTCTAATGTTGCTTTGCCATAACAGCGAACCCAATTTCCGTAGGATACCGACCTCGTGACTCACGTCGAACAACAACTTTGGTACCAGGCAAGTGAAACTTGCCAACCTTACCTTAGGCCATGTTTTTAGGCCAATACCTTGTTTTAGCGTGAAAGAGACTAGACCGTGAAATGATAACGGTCTAGGCGCAAATTCAATTCTAGTTTGACAACGAAGCTAGAATTTCCCTTGTCATGCCATGTCATACAACTGCCTGTCATGTTTAATTTTCTTTAACGGTACGCAATTTCATTTCAAATAATTGTCATGTGCATCCATTTTTACATATCATGTTGCATGTTGCATCGTAGCACACGCTACAAATCCTTGTACAAATCTGTGTTTACGTGTTACCGGCTAGGCACCCGTTATGCGGGCATAACCCTACGCCATACGTGTTAAAACACTTCCTGGCTCGTGATCCAGAAGCGAGCATTACGTGTTCAGGGGTAATGCCCTGGCTCGACACACGTGGAGGGGTAGGGATAAACTGTCACTTGAGCGTAAGAGTTGGCCCGTATAGCCACTCTAGCCAAAGGGCGGAATCTCTGTGCACGACATGATTATAATTCTTGTACTTGTCATGTAATTGCTTGCTTGCCCTGCCATGTTTAATTGCCAGTCTAAAATCATGCCATAACATAAACTGCTGTTGTTTTCATTGCCTAAAATGCCATGTCATACATTACTCTAGAACTGCTAGGTTGTTACCACATTTCTTTAGTTTCCTTGCACAAGTCTAGTAGACTTGCTAACATGTGCCCCTTCTCTTTGGGTGACGCATGTTAGTTGCTGAACCAGAGATTACTGTGGAGGGTGACGAATTCGTGGAGTTTGTGCCCGATTCCGTTGCTGACGTGGAGTACGAGGACACCGGTGATCAGTCCTAGTTCCATTCGTTCCTCCTTTGTTAGTTGTGTTGTTTCGGTGAGTAGCACCGCTGTTGTTAGTTTCTTTGTTGGCCATGCTAGGCATTTTCTTTTGGACTCTCTTTTTGTTTTCCTGGTGGCATTTCTGGTTGTTGAATTTATATCTGGACTTTGAGTTGAATAATTTTAATTATTTGCCTCTTTTGCTATTATTGTTATTGTTGTTTTCGAGTCACATTACAGGGACCTGCTACTTTGTGATATTTGACGCTTATCGGACTTACGGCTTTGTAGCTTCAAGTCTGAGCGAACCTTCTCACGCTTCGCCTCCATATTTTTGGGAAGCGGGGCGTGACAGGTTTCTTTAGTGGCACATGCAGGTCCTATTTTCTGTAACTGTGACTTAATCAGAACAACGGTAAGAATTATAGAATGTCCGATAAACAATTTCAACACCGAGTCATAAGGCTGAGAGTCTAATTTGTTTCGTTTTCCTGTGTCAATAGATGGCTGGGAGACGGAATACCCGTGCTGGTGGTGGTGTGCCCCGCTCGTGTCGAGGAGCCGGATCGGGAGCCCACCAACGGGGAGATCATACGGATGATGCATCAGATGATGCAGGTGCAGCAGGGGATGCTGCAGAATGCCTGGAATGTTCCACCTACCCGAGCAGTGCAGCCTGTTCAGAATGTCCCTCGCTTTGAGCCTGGAGCGAAGCAGTTTCGGGAGCTTGGCCCTGCTTACTTTGATGGGACCGAAGGACATCTGGCTGCGGATGAATGGACCAGGAACATGGAGGACAACCTGAAGATGTTGAAGGTCGACCCTACTGGATGGGTTGACTTGGCAAAGAGGAAGCTTAAGGATAACGCTCGGAACTGGTGGGATACCGAGGAGAAGTTGCTCGTGGAGCCGATATCTTGGGCTACCTTCAAGTCCAGATTTGACGAGGAATAATTTTCGAAGGCTGTCAGGAGGGAGATGGCACATCACTTCATTGACCTGAAGCAGGGGAGCTTGATGGTGGATCAGTACCACCAGGAGTTCACTAGGCTGAGTCGTTTCGCACCGAAGATGGTGCAGGATGCTGATGAGAGAGCCCAGAGGTTTCTGCAGGGGCTTTCTTTGGATCTTCAGAGCTATGTGACTTCTTCTGATGCGGGGTCCTATCAGAAGGTTTTGATTGCGACAAAGAGGCAGAAGCAGATTATGAACTAGAAGAGAGGGTGCGCTTCTGGAGCTGGGAAGAGGCATGTGGAGCAGGCCAGAGCAGTGGTGAGACCAGGGTTCGGGCCCAATCAGCCGGTACAGTTCAAGAGGCCCGGAGGGCCTCCTACTCTGAAGACTTGCCATTTCTGTGGCAAGACTGTACATGTCAAGGATCAGTGCCGGAAGATGTTGGGGCAGTGCTTGATTTGTAGTGACCCTGCGCATGCCATGAAGGACTGCCCGAAGTCCAAGTAGCCGTGGAAGGGACCTGTTGCAGCTCAGCCGTTGCAGCAGAGAGCGCCTGTACCTGCCGGACGTGGAGCGCCTCTCGTTCCGCAGAGGCAGGCTTTTTAGCAGGCTGTTCAGCCGAGGCGGCAGGCGTTTCTGATGACTGCTGTTGAGACTGAGGCGGTAGATGAGGTTATCGCAGGTAACCCTCAATCTAGCTGTTTCTTTCCTTAGTTTTAGTTATTAGATTATGTTTGGTTGCTTGCATCTGTTTTTCTGCTAGAATAGAACTTGATTGTTAGACTGTCTGTTAGGTGTGATTTTGGTTTGCACATTTCCTGCACGAGTTCTATTCGACTCAGGTGCATCGATGTGCATCATTTTCTGGAGCTTCGTGGAGAAGCATTCCTTGTTGACTTCCCCTCTTACCAAGAGTTGGAATATCATTACAGGGAATGGCGTGGTCTCGGTGCATCGTGGATGCAACTCTTGCCCTTTGGTGGTCTGTGGACATGAGCTCTACGCAGATTTTATTGTCCACGACATCATCAACTATGATGCTGTTCTCGGGATGGACTGGCTTGTGAGCTTCTATGCCACGATCGATTGTCGGAGGAAGGAGGTGGTGTTCGAGATCCCTGGACATCCGGTGTTCGAGTTCTGCCGTGGCAGTAGTTTTGCTTGGTCCGGTCAGGTTTTGGGCCAAGCCGGTGGAGTTTGTGGCTAAACAGATGGAGCAGTGTCGGCCTACGGTAGTGCGTGACTTCGACGACGTCTTCCCCGAGGAGATGTCTGGATTGCCACCTGATCGAGCTCTCGAGTTTTCGATCGATCTCATTTCGGGAGCGCAGCCTATTTCGAAAGCGCCGTATCGTATGGCACCTGCAGAATTAGAGGAATTGCGGAAGCAACTGGATGAACTTCTTCAGAAGGGTTACATTAATCCTAGTGTGTCTCTGTGGGGAGCACCGGTCTTGCTGGTGAAGAAGAAGGACGGTTCGCGTCGCATGTGTGTGGACTATCGGGAGTTGAATGCGGTGACCGTCAAGAATCGATATCTGTTGCCTCGCATTGATGACATTTTTGATCAGCTGGGAGGATCAAGGGTATTCTCTAAGCTAGATCTGATGAGTGGCTATCACCAGCTGAAGGTGAGAAAGGAGGATGTTCCGAAGACAGCATTCAGGACGAAATATGGACACTACGAGTTCATGGTTATGCCTTTTGGTGTAACCAACGCACCCGCAGTTTTTATGAACATGATGAATCTTATCTTCTACGACTTTTTAGATAAGTTTGTTGTTATCTTTATTGACGACATTCTGATCTATTCTAAGTCAGAGGAGGAGCATGCGTCGCACTTGAGGACAGTATTGGAGATCTTGAGGAGGCATAAGTTGTATGCTAAATATTCCAAGTGCGAGTTTTGGCTGGACAGAGTCGCTTTTCTCGGGCATGTGGTGACTGGAGATGGTATTTCGGTGGATCCAGAGAAGGTTAAGGCTATCAGGGAGTGGCCTGTTCCGCAGTCAGCGTCAGAGATCCGGAGTTTCCTTGGACTTGCGGGTTATTACCGGCGATTCATCAAGGATTTCTCATGTATTGCCGAGCCGATGACCAGATTGACGCGGAAGGATGTATCTTTTATTTGGACTGATGTTTGTGAGGAGGCTTTTGGTGTTCTGAAGGAAAAGCTGACGTCTGCCCCTGTTCTTGCTGTGCCCGACCGGAGTGGAGGATTCGAGATCTTTTGCGATGCTTCTGGCAAGGGTCTCGGTTGTGTATTGCATCAGCATGGGCACGTGGTTACGTATGCCTCTCGTCAGCTTAAGGCTCATGAGAAGAATTACCCGACACACGATTTGGAGTTGGCTGCTGTCGTGTTTGCGCTGAATATTTAGAGGCACTTCCTGCTGAGTGAGAAGGTGAAGATCTTCACCGATCACAAAAGCTTGAAGTATATTTTTACCCAGAAAGAGCTCAACATGCGACAGCGTCGGTGGTTGGAGCTCATGGCGGACTATGAGATTGATTTGCAGTATCACCCTGGCAAGGTGAATGTGGTCCCGGATGCATTTAGTAGGCTTTCAGCGGTGATGTTGTTGACTTCGCAGTGGAGATTGCAGCAGGATTTTTGCGAGTCTGGTAATGAGATTGTTCTGCCTGGAGAGGTCTCTTTGTTGATGTGTATGCAGATACAGTCGACGATCGTGGATATGATCAAGGCTGGGCAGGCTGGAGACCCGAAATTGGTGAAGATTCAGTAGATGGTGGAAGCCGGTCTGCAGACTGACTTCTTGATTCATAAGGATGGCTCGCTAAGGTTTGGAGCCAGGTTGTGTGTGCCAGCTGGGGACATCAGAGAGGAGCTGTTGGCGGAGGCACACAGTTCGCCGTATTCTGTGCATCCTGGTGGGACCAAGATGTACAAGGATCTTCGCCTGAATTTTTGGTGGTATGGAATGAAGAGGAGTGTGGCTCAGAGTGTAGCCAAGTGCTTGGTTTTCCAGCAGGTGAAGGCGGAGCATCAGCGTATGGCAGGGTTGCTACAACCGCTTCCGATTCCGGAGTGGAAGTGGCAGCACATCACTATGGACTTCGTGACTGGACTACCTCAGAGTCCGAAGTAGAATGATGTGATTTGGGTGATCGTAAACCGATTGACCAAATCCGCGCACTTTATTCCTTTCCGAGTAGGACAGTCTACTGAGGTGCTAGCGAGGAGATATATGGAGGTAAACCTTTTACTCTCCGTTTTAATTTCTTTCTTCCTAGTTTAGATAGTGATGTAACGTGAATCGGGCAGGAGATCGTACGACTTCACGGAGTCCCTGTGAGTATCGTGTCGGACAGAGACACGAGGTTCACATCTCAGTTCTGGCAGAGTCTGCAGAAGAGTTTGGGTACGAGTCTGAGTTTCAGCACGGCGTACCATCCGTAAACAGATGGCCAATCCGAGAGGACGATCCAGATTATGGAGGACATACTGAGGGCGTGTATGTTGGACTTCAAGGGTTCTTGGGAGGATCATCTCCACCTCGTGGAGTTTGCCTATAATAACAGCTACCAGTCGAGTATTGGCATGGCACCTTTTGCCGCGCTATATGGGAAGAAATGTCGATCGCCACTGAGCTGGGATGACATTGGAGATCGGGAGCTGTTAGGACCTGAGATGATCGTGGAGGCCGTGGATGTTGTCAGGAACATACGGGAGAGGCTGAGAATTGCTCAGGACCGTTTTAAGCATTGGGCTGATGATAAATGGTGTCCGTTGGAGTTTCAGCCTGGTGACCATGTGTTCTTGAAGATTTCCCCGAATCGTGGAGTGATTCGCTTTGGGAAACGTTGGAAGCTGAGCCCGAGTTACATTGGACCGTTTGACATTCTGGAGAGAGTTGGCGAGGTAGCCTACCGTTTAGCCTTGCCACCATCTTTGGAAGGTGTTCACGATGTCTTCCATGTGTCGCAGCTTTGTCATTACATCAGCGATCCATATCACGCTGTGGATTTCTCGGAGATCACCGTTTGCCCTGATCTGACGTATGACCAGTTGCCAGTGCAGATTTTGGACATGCGTCAGAAGTCACTTCAGAACAAGACTGTCGATCTTGTTAGGGTGATGTGGCGACACGGCTCGCCAGGAGAGTCTACTTGGGAGAGAGAAGATGAGATGCGAGAGTGCTACCCACTTTTGTTCCCTGACACGTGAGTGTTAGGAAATTCCGAGGGTGGAATTTTTCTTAAGGTGGGGAGGATGTAACGACCGGTTTTTGTAATGACTATTTTATATTAATAATATTGGATGTTTCTCTCTTTGGGTGTTTTCTCGATTGAAGTTCTTACGTTTAACTTCATAGCATCTTAATCTTAGTGCTAGGGTGATCCTAGAGGCCATAAGAATCTTTCCGAAGCTTCGTGCTTCGTTTCGGCACTTTCGGTGCATCTTAGTTGGTTCATGAAGGGGAGCCAACCGACTAGATTGTAATCTAGTCGGTCGACAACACTTCTCAAACCGACTAGTTCTTATCAGTAAATTTCAGCTTAGTTACTGTTTACGTTTAGTCGGTCTAAGCTCATTCTTCGACCGACTAGTTTCCAAACTAGTCGGTCAGGACTTGTACTCAGACCGACTAATTCTGAGTCCTACTGTACTGTCGAAGTTACTGTTTATGGTTAGTCGGTCAAAGAACAATTACCGACCGACTAGTTCTTAAACTAGTCGGTTAAGATTCCTTCCTTGACCGACTAATTCTCAGTGCTTAATATCTACCTAATTTCTCTCTTAGTCGGTCTATGAACAATAACTGACCGACTAGATCCTAAATTAGTCGGTCAACGGGCCTTCGCAGACCGACTAAATCTGTCTACCTGTACCAACCCTGTTCACCGTTTGACTTTTAGCCGGTCTAAGTTAGGCGACCGACCGACTAGATCCTAAACTAGTCGGTCGACCACCCTTCTCTGATAGACTAAACTGCCCAGTAAACCTAGGTTAAGTCGCAGCCGCCGTTTCATTTTCTATTTAATCCCTTCGATTCTTTCATTCTTTCTTCATTCTTTCTGAGCCAATTTCTTCCCCAAATCATCCCCAACATTCCTCAAGCCATTTCCTTCCTCCTCAAAACTTCCCTCTCGTCGTTTCTTGCGCCGGCCACCTTCCCTAGGCCGCCGGATCTCGATTTCAGCCGTAGCTTTCCGGGATCATTCTTCCGTCGCCAAAGCCAGATCTGTTTTGGCGTCATTCGCTCGCTCCTCTTACGGTTAGTGAATCTATCCCTTAATCTCCTTTAACCCACACCGTAATTAGAAAACCTAATTAAAAACGATTCATTAGACGATATAGGATCCTATTATGAAATCTGACTTGGTGATCGTTCTAATGTTGCTTTGCCATAACAGCGAACCCAATTTCCGTAGGATACCGACCTCGTGACTCACGTCGAACAACAACTTTGGTACCAGGCAAGTGAAACTTGCCAACCTTACCTTAGGCCATGTTTTTAGGCCAATACCTTGTTTTAGCGTGAAAGAGACTAGACCGTGAAATGATAACTGTCTAGGCGCAAATTCAATTCTAGTTTGACAACGAAGCTAGAATTTCCCTTGGCATGCCATGTCATACAACTGCCTGTCATGTTTAATTTTCTTTAATGGTACGCAATTTCATTTCAAATAATTGTCATGTGCATCCATTTTTACATATCATGTTGCATGTTGCATCGTAGCACACGCTACAAATCCTTGTACAAATCCGTGTTTCCGTGTTACCGGCTAGGCACCCGTTATGCGGGCATAACCCTACGCCATACGTGTTAAAAACACTTCCTGGCTCGTGATCCAGAAGCGAGCATTACGTGTTCGGGGGTAATGCCCTGGCTCGACACACGTGGAGGGGTAGGGATAAACGGTCACTTGAGCGTAAGAGTTGGCCCGTACAGCCACTCTAGCCAAAGGGCGGAATCTCTGTGCACGACGTGATTATAATTATTGTACTTGTCATGTAATTGCTTACTTGCCCTGCCATGTTTAATTGCCAGTCTAAAATCATGCCATAACATAAACTGCTGTTGTTTTCATTGCATAAAATGCCATGTCATACATTACTCTAGAACTGCTAGGTTGTTACCACATTTCTTTAGTTTCCTTGCACAAGTCTAGTAGACTTGCTGACATGTGCCCCTTCTCTTTGGGTGACGCATGTTAGTTGCTGAACCAGAGATTGCTGTGGAGGGTGACGAATTCGTGGAGTTTGTGCCTGATTCCGTTGCTGACGTGGAGTACGAGGACACCGGTGACCAGTCCTAGTTCCCTTCGTTCCTCCTTTGTTAGTTGTGTTGTTTCGGTGAGTAGCACCGCTGTTGTTAGTTTCTTTGTTGGCCATGCTAGGCCTTTTCTCTTGGACTCTCTTTTTGTTTGCCTGGTGGCATTTCTGGTTGTTGAATTTATATCTGGACTTTGAGTTGAATAATTTTAATTATTTGCCTCTTTTGCTATTATTGTTATTGTTGTTTTCGAGTAACATTACAGGGACCTGCTACTTTGTGATATTTGACGCTTATTGGACTTGCGGCTTTGTAGCTTCAAGTCTGAGCGGACCTTCTCATGCTTCGCCTCCATATTTTTGGGAAGCGGGGCGTGACACCAATGAAAACATAACATTTGGAGTTTTCTGCGTATCGTATAAAGATACATTTCCTCACCCTTGGCCCAAGTTTTCCATACTTATGGGAGGAAATATGTGCGTAGGATGCACACCCCCAAGGTTTTAATATGCTTAAGTCAGGAGACCTTTGGTTCCACAACTCATAAGGAGTGGAGCTAACTGATTTCGAGGGTACACGATTTAAAATGAAAGCGGCCGTCAATAATGCATCATCCCAAAAGGTGATTGGCAAGTTGGCTTGCGCCATCATTGAACGAACCATTTCCATTAAAGTCCTATTCCTCCTTTCTGCAACACCATTTTGTTGCGGAGTATAAGGCATAGTTACCTGATGAACTATGCCTTTTTCATCACAAAGTTCCTTAAAACTTGTTGATTGGTATCCATCGCCTCTATCGGTTCGCAAGACCTTAATATTGCGATCTAATTGATTTTCCACCAAACTCATATAGTTTTTAAAGAAGGTTAATGCTTCACTTTTGTGGGATATCAAATAGATATGACCGAATCGGGTGAAGTTATCAATAAAAGTGATGAAATAGGACTTCTTGCGTCTTGTCTTGACATTCATCGGACCACATATGTCCGAATGGATGAGCTGTAATGGAACCTCGGCCCTTGTGCCGGTTCCAAACGGCTTGCGACAAGATTTCCCTACAAGGCAATGTTCGCAAGTCGACATTTCGACCTTTGAAACATTAGATAGAAGGCCACATTTGACAAGTCTATCCATTCGTGTTGGTTCAATGTGACCAAGCCTTGCATGCCAACAAATTACATCTGACTCATAATTTGATGAATTTGCAACAAGGAAATTTTCATTATAAAATGAGGAATCGTACATTGTATTTACTACAACAAATCCTTTGAAAACATACCCAGAACCAATTAAAGAATTATTACAAGACAAGTCCACTTTACAACCATGAAAGAACCAACTATAACCAAGACCCATTAAAACGACCACAGATATAATATTCCTTCGAATATATGGAGCGAAGAGGACATCATGTAGTAAGATAGTGCGTCTGTTGTCCAAGACTAGCTTGCACGTCCCAACACCTTTCACTTCAACATGTGTGTTGTTTCCTACATATATCCACTTTGTTCCTTGGGGTATCTGGTGATACTCCACGAAGGACCGTCTGTCCCTTGCTATGTGGTCGGTGGCACCTGAATCAATTATCCAAAATGGATTAGATTCTACAAGAAATATTGAACTAGAAACAAATATGTAACTAGCATTACAAGTTACCTTGTCACCTCCATCCGTACAAGAACGGGCATAGTGACCTAACTTGTTGCACTTGAAGCACTTGATCCTCGTCAAGTCTTTCTTCTTGTGCCATTTCTTGTTCCCACCCTTATGTTTGGGTTTCTTGGTAGACTCTGGTTTCTTATTATGTTCATTAGTAAATTTCAAACGATCTTTCCGTTTCTTTCCCCCGTGTGAGGAACTAGCAACCATGTGCACGTCTGCACTTGGCTTGGCGGCCGTAAGCCGCTCTTCCTCTAACTCGAGGTGCTTAGAAACATCGCTGAAGTTCTTGATGCTCTCATTATGTGTGAGATGCATCTTCATTTGGTCCCACCTATTTGGTAGGGAACGTATGACTGCTTGGATTTGTTGCTCATCAGTGAGCACATGACCTGCATCCTTTAACTCTGAGATGAGATTCGCCATATGTTGCAGATGCTTCCCCATGGAATGATCTGGACGTTTTTTGTACGAATCGAATCTTATAGTTAAAGAACGAAGTTTGGACACCGAGGTGCCACCAAACGTCTCCTCTAGCTTGGACCATATGTCCATGGCTAGGTCATATTCTCGGAAGATCCGCATTATGTCGTCTGCCATACTTGACAGCAACGTAATGCGAGCAATCTTGTTCTTCTGAGACCAAGCATCAAAAGCTTCCTTGTCTCTTTTGTGTTGGGCCGTAGTGCCCAACTCAGGTTCAATCATTATGTTCTTCAGAGTTTCGAGCACGTCTTGCTCCTCTAGAACATATTGTATCTTCATGGACCATAGTTTGTAATTATCACCGTTGAGTTTTTCACCTTTGTTCAACTCAGCGACGATGTTCTTAGCGACGGAAGACATTTTAGCTTTAAAATGTTGCAAAAGACATAAGAACAAATTCGATCAAAAACATTGCATAAATTTCATATTTATAGTCATCATGTTAGACATTTTCATAATTCAGCAGTCTCGGCCAGCGAACCGACCATGGGACTGGCTAGTTCATGGTCCACTACCCCCAGACAGAGCCGAGGTGTCCCATAAACTAGTCCAAAAGACCACTGGCCGAATCATGATCCATTGAGACGTTGAATCAATCGAATGTGGAAACTTCAGACTAGTTTAATATCACTCCCACTTGAAAAATCCCACTTGGAATGATATTATTATATTTGATAAGTTATTTTCAAAAAATATTGAAGATGTTGTTCTAGAATCAGAAAAGTCATTACGATCCCAATCACCATCTAGAACAACTTTCAATATTTCCCCATCACTTTATCAAATAACAGTACTCTTATAGTACTTTGCAGCGGAAAAGCGTTTTTGAAAAACGTATTTTGAAAACGTATTTTTCAAATGTATTATGCAAACGTATTTTGCAGCGGGAGGTAATGGTCTTCCCTGGCCATTACCGGGGTCGAGCCGTGGCCGTGCCAAGGCTGGATTCCCCCAAGTTGGGGGTTTTGTCGTATGCAACTGTCGTCGGTCCCGTATGGACCGACTATGCAGACCCCCCCGTCATCTTGGTCGAGGCAGGGGCTCGGCGGTCCTGGCTTGGCCAGTGCCGGGCCTCCTCGGCATGCCCATGGCCCTCGGCCAGGGCCGGCCAGGGCCTTTGCCGTGGCCGAGGCCGGCCAGTGCCAGCCAAGAGGGGACCCTAGCCCCTCGGCCAGGGCCTCTGCCCTGGCCGGGGCCAGCCAGGGCCAGCCAGGGGGCCCTGGCCCCCCGGCCAGGGCCTCTGCCCTAGCCGGCCAGGGGCCCTGGCCCCTCGGCCATGGCCGAGGCCAGCCAGGGCCATGGCCATGGCCACAGAGGCCAGGGCAGCCTCTGGCCTGGCCCTGGCCTCCAGCCAGGCCTGGCCACGGCCAGGGCCAGGCCAGAGGCTGCCCTGGCCTCTGCGGCCATGACCGAGGCTGGCCAGGGCCATGGCCAGGACTGCAGAGGCCAGGGCGGCCTCTGGCCTGGCCATGGCCTCCAGCCAGGCCCTGGCAGGGGCCAGGGCGCCCTGCCCTGGCCTCTGCCAGGGTCGGCATTGGCCCTGGTAGAGGCCAGGGCCTGGCCAGGCCCTGGCCTGAGGCCAGGGTGCCGGTCCTGGCCTCTGCCAGGGCCGGCCATGGCCCTGGCCTCTGCCAGGGCCAGGGCCGGCCATGGCCCTGGCCTGATGCCAGGGCACCAGCCCTGGCCTCTGCCAGGGCCGGCCAGGGCCTTGGCCGAGGCCATGGCCGGCCATGGCCCTGGCAGAGGCTAGGCCGGCCATGGCCTTTGTGCATGCCAGCCATGGCCGGCCTCCCCTTCCTTTGGGGTTTGGTTTGCACATCCCCCCTTCCGGAGGGGGGGGTCTTGGTTGTTATTGGCCGTAGCCAACCCCCTCCACATGGGGAGGGGGAATGCATAGCCTCCATGGCCCATATGGCCATGGCGATCATGCACCAAAGAGGTCATCTTTTCCGTTGAGAATAACTACTATCTTCTCTGATGAGACACCCGTTCATAGAGAAAGTAGTTATGTTTCAATGGCCGTGTGCCAAAAAAATAACATACCTTCACGATCGCAAACTTCACGCTCCGCAAGAAGAGAGTTCACATTCCCTATTAAATGGAGACTGAGCATCCATGAAGAGTGCGAGTTTGGCGAGATGAACGTTCAGTTCTTCCCGTCACGGAGAGTTCCTGACATATCCGTAATGACAGAAGACCCTAACGTGAAAAGAACAACTGCTGTGATTCTCTCCATCATGATGCGCTCCTACCATATCCATAATGGTAGGAAACTCATTCATGAAAAAGACAATGCCTCGTTCATCGGTGAGACCGGAGCGAACCCGTTTGGCTCTGATACCAATGTAGGAACCCATCGCGCGGAGATGGAGGATCGAAAGAGAACTTACGTTAGCGTACGCAGCGCCGTAGTTTCTGAACTTTGCCCTTGAATTCACCACAACGGTCAGTACTTCGTCACAGAGGATCGAAGCAGCATTTCCACCATCTAAATCTCTATTTGGAAGAAGAACTAAATGGAAGGGAGAAGAGGAAAAAGTTTGCCTTATGCAAAACTTATGGCATGAAGGATTAGCCTTAAAAGCCTTACCCTTGGGTCCTATTTATAGGCTTTAGGGGTAGTTATTGTAGGAAATAACCATATATAAGCTTATTAGCCTATATTAGCACATTTCCTTATCCTCTTCATTATGCACTTATCAAGTGCCTTTTTGCACTTATAAAGTGACTTTTTCCACTTATCGAGTGGTCCTTTTCACACATGAAAAGGTTCCCTTCGCACATGCTTTCATGCACGTGACATCCGAGGTCCGTATACCCTCATACATCCCCTCATGGGTGTTTACATGTCGTCCATATCCAACAGGGATGACATGTGCTCATATTTCTCCTTAATAGAAAAAATATTGGTATCCAAGGTAGACACCCGTGCTTTGAGCTCGTGCACTTAGGTTTTAAGAGAATCATTCTCTAAACTCAATTGTGTGTGTCGTGTTACTAGATCACTATTATCCTTAAGATGTGTTTGATCTAGTTGAGATTTGAGGGAATTCACAAAATATCTCAATGTGACATTTTGAGAAGCTAAGTTTGCTTTCTTAAGAGTTAAAGTATCAATAATGTTGTCATTATTGATAATGCATGGAATGGATGACTTGCTAACATTCAATTTCTTTTAGCTAGAATACTTAAGCATTAAAGATTGGTATTTAGAAAATAGTTCTTCATTAGCAATATGAAGTTCATCCATTGTTACCTCGGTGTCGTCCATGTCGAAATCACTCTCATCGGAGAGTGGGTCTTCTAGGGCCATGAAATACATGTGGGCGCTCTCACCCTTCTCATCATAGAAATCACTCGATGATTCATCACTTGAGTCATCGAATGTACCTACAAGTCCTTTCTTCTTGTCTCTCTTGTTCTTATCGGACTTGTGGTATTTCTGTGCCTTCCACTTCTCTTTGTTCTTTAGCATTGGGCAATCCCTCTTGATGTGCCCTGGCTTATTTTATTTATAGCAAAGAGAGGAAGTAGCATTAGTAGACTCAAAATGTTTGTTGGAGGGAAATTTACCTTTGCGGAAGAAGCGTTGGAACTTCTTCGCCATTTGGGCCATTTCACCCAAATGCATCTCGTTCTCGTATTCATCACTATCGGAGGATGATGAATTGGCGTTGAATGCCAAAGCTTTTTTTTGGCCTCCGAAGGATTCATCATTACTCGAATCTTTATTCTGTTCTCTCGTCTTACCTCATAAGACATGAGAGTCCTGATAAGATTCACCACGGTGTAGTTCTTCAAGTCATTAACCTCCCGATAAGATTCACCACGGTGGACTCGACGTATTCCTTGTGGAGGGTTCTCCAAAGCGAAGCACTCCTAAGGAACGTCTCCATCCTGCATTTCCAATAGCCAAAATTTGTACCATTGAAATGTGGAGGGCGCACCGTAGATTGACCTTCGAAAAGTGTGGACGCTCCATCACGATCGTGATTGTTGTACGAAGGCGGTGGAGGAACATTTTTGTTGTTGGATGCCATAGATATAACCTTACGCTCTGATACCAATTGTAAGGACCCTGTCTATGGGGAAAACACTAGAAGAGGGTTGAATAGTGTTTATGCAAATTTAAAAGGAATTTACGCCAAATAAAATACAATCCAACAAATAGTACGGAATAGAAAAACAACCCAAAATGAAGCACACGCAAACACAGAGATGTTTCAAGGGTTCGGATTACCTAAGTCAACTCCTGACTTGTTCCCAGTAATCATACGTCCATTCCACCCGGATACCACCGGATACTCAAGTTAGAACCCTAACTTGAGATTTCCTTAAAACCCACTTGTAGCAACCCTACAAGTGCAATCAAATACAATCGATGTCCTTGACTCCCACAACCAGGGAGCAAGCAAAACCACTCTCACAAACGAGAGCAAATCTCAAATAACGAAAGTTATGAAATAATGAAAAAAACACTTACAATCACCTATGCCTTGAAGTAGAACTTGAAGGAGGAGTGTGATGTGTGTTGAAGAACTCTCTTGGAAGAGATGAGAAGGCCTTTCTCTTGACTGCACCAATTGCCTAGATGATAACTCTTTGGTTCTAGGTTGGAGAGCAAGAGATCAAAGGTTGAAATTTCTTAGGGCTTTAGATTTGAAAGCTTCGATCTTTGGAAATAAAAGCTTGAGAGATTTTGCAATAGCTTAGGTTGAATGAGTAACCTTTCAATGGAACAATAGAAGCCCCATTTATATGTTTCTCAAATTAATAAAAAGTTTAAGTAAAAACCCAATTGGAATCCATGAGAAAAATCTCAACGGATAGAATCTGAACTATCGACAGTCGACTGTTGAACAATCCACAGTCGATTGTTGCACAGTCAGCAAGGGTAGGTGAGAATTCATAACGGTAACTTACCACGTGGAAAGTCGATTGATGAAGCAAAGACAGTCGACTGTTAAACCAACAGGGGACTGTAATTTCTTCTACAGGCGACTGGCCGAAAGATGAGTAAGTTAGAATAATACTTGAAATCTCATAAGTAACAGGACAGACGACTGAAGTAAGGAACACAGTCGACTGTTAATCAGAACAGGAGACTATTAACCCTTAAACAAATGACTGTCAAAAGCCTGAGAATTTCCAGAGAGCTGAGTCACTGAAATGACTCACAGACAGACGACTGTCGCAGCATAGACAGTCGACTGATCCAAGAGACAGTCGACTGTATATACAGCATTAGTCGACTGGCCGTAAAAGTCAGGTCAAACAAAGTTTAGACAAAGGATAGACCGACGACTGATTTATAAAACACAGCCGACTGTCACTTGGACAAGCGCCTGTGAATCATTCATCAATAGCCGGTGCGAAATAATTAGAGAAGGCCCAAAACTATATTGTAAAAGTCTGTGCATAACAGGCGACTGTAGAACAAAACACAGTCGACTGTTTTTGAGACAAGCGACTGTAATCTGTTAAGCAGTCGACTGTTATAAATAACCCTTGCACAATCAATAAACAAATGAATTGGGGTCAAAGGACAATTGATCAAATGATGTCCTACGACCGAATGTAGATGTGTGTGAGTGCTCCATCAATGTTCTACTTCTAAGCTACATACTAGAAGAGATAAAAGAAAATTACATTTGACGAATAATCTCTTCTTTCCATCCTATGAGCTTGAAGTCTTCACGTAGCTTCAATCATCATCTACGATCATCCAATCCATGTAATTTGCCTTTAATGAACTTTGTGAGTCATCCATTGCTAGTAGATCTTCATAATAGGCTTAGGCAATTGATTAACTGAAAAATAGGGGATTAGTCACAAGTATTTATATTTTCTCATCATTAACACCAAGTAGGGAGAAGTCCAATACTCAACACATATCAGTCGATTGTAGAAGGATCGACAGGCGACTGGAAATCACACAGTCGACTATAAATCCTTCATCAGGCGACTGATGGAAAGCCAGAGACTCCAAGTGAGTCTTTGGACAAGATGAACCTATTAGGTTTGGATTTTATGATAATCCTAAGGTTTACTAAGATGGCTAAAATGCATATGCATGTATGAGTAGACCATCTATCAAGGCATTACATTAACCTAGACTCAAATGAGAGAGAAAGAAATAAACGAAATATTACATGGATTACATTTCTCTCCTTAGAGTCTAAGTCTTCCAACTTGATGCCTTGATGCTCTCCATCATCTCCAATCTTTGGCACCCCTTGAGTCCAAGCTTTTGGCCCTTCTCCACTTGATGTCCATCATTGCACCAAGTGATTAGTCTCCAAGAAAGATATTCTTGAAATGAAACTGTGAGACGAAAACATGAGAGTCATTAGCAATAACATAATGTTGTGATCATCATCAAAATAAGATTGGTATGAAACACCAATACTCAACAGTCTCCCCCTTTTTGATGATGACACACATTATGTAAAACACAAAGAATTAAAGCACAATGCTAATGAGCTCCCCCTACTTATATGCACCAATTATTCAATGAGCTACACAATAGTAAATACTCATTCTACCAAATGAAATCATGGTGCCATATACTAGGCATGGATTACATAATGTAACGACTGGTTTTTCATGTATGGATTTTATTATGAATATTATATATTTGATTGCCTTCCCTTGTTGTGATTTCCTTTTTCCGTCTCCGTAGTTTTCATTTTCGTCCGTTTCGTCGTGATTCTCTAGATTCTTCCGTCGGTCGGCGTGTTTGAAGTAAGTCATTCGTGACGGGCTTCATAACGTCGATATCTTAGAGTTAGAACGAGCCTAGGAGACTTAGGAAACCATCCCGGAGCTTAGCGCTCCATTTCGGAACTTTTGGTGCACGTTAGCCGGTATAAGAAGGGGCACCGACCGACTAGATGACGATCCAGTCGGTCGGAAAACCTTCTTGAACCGACTAGCGGGCTTGAAAAGTTATTCAGGAGTTACTGTTTGTCGTTAGTCGGTCTAAGAACGTTGGTTGACCGACTAGGTTGCAAACTAGTCGGTCTGCAATGCTTCTTTAACCGACTAACTCATTTACTATTTTCTTGGTATCAGTACTGTTCATTATTAGTCGGTCTAAGTTCATCTTTCGACCGACTAGTTGTTAAACTAGTCGGTTAAGTTTTGTACTCAGACCGACTAATTCTTAGTTCTTCTGTACAGACGAGTTACTGTTTACTCTTAGTCGGTCTAAGAACGTTCATCGACCGACTAGATGTCAAACTAGTCGGTCAGTAGTTGTTCTTTGACCGACTAACTCTTAGTTCAGGTTTTCGACTGAAGCTACTGTTTACACTTAGTCGGTCTGCGTTGGTCAACCGACCGACTAGTTCCCAAACTAGTCGGTCAGTGGTTGTTCTTTGACCGACTAACCAGTGCTGTAAACCCTAGTTTTGCCCTAGCCGCCACCAAACTCTATAAATACCCCTCCAAACGTTTTCTTCTTCTCTCTCACGACCTAAAACCCTAATTTCTCCCCCATTGAGCCCCCATCTTCCTCAAACCATTAATCCTACATCCCAAGCTCATCCTCCATCATCCAAACCCTCCCTAGTCACAACTCACCTTCCATCTTCCCCAAACCTTCATCAAACCCCCAAAATCCACATCAAAACCCATTTCTCCAGATTTTTCCCTCATTTCCAGATCTGAGCCGGATCGTTCTTCCGTTGCCGTGGTTGCTCGGCATCGTTCCTCTGCTTCTTCACGGTAATACTCGATTCCTTTAGTTTTAGCATAACCCCCATTGACATTGTGAAACCCTAATAAAATGGATTATTAGAAGTTAGGATTCTAATAAGGAATCGATTTAGAATCGTTGTTCTAATGATTGTTTTGCCATAACAGTGATCCATCCGTAGTTTAGCTTGTGACGATCTTCATTGCTCGTCAACCCCGGTATCAGGCAAGTGAAACTTGCATCTCTTGTTTTGGGCCATGTCTTAGGCCATTTCCCTTGCTTTAGCGTAAAAGAGACTAGACGGTGAAAGGATAGCCGTCTAGACGCCTTTGACCTAGCTTGACAACGAAGCTAGATCCGTCACTCTCATCATGCTTGTATGTCACGTTTAAATTCAATTAACGGTACGCAATTATCTGTTCATATCATCCCTGTATCTTTGCCTGTCATGTTCAATTCCTATTAACGGTACGCAAATATCTGTTCATGGCATTGCATATTGATTATTCATCGTGATTGCGTAGCACACGCTACAATACTATTATTTTCCTGGCTCGTGTTCCAGAAGCGGGCCCTGTAGTTGGAAACCCCAACGCTCGACACATATGGGTGGGGTAAGAGATATGCGGCCACCTGAGCCCCGAGTTGGCCTGATCCGCCACTCCGGCCAGCAGGCGAAATCTCTAGTGTACAAGTGATTAATAGTGATAAGAGATAAGCGGCCTGAGCCACGAGCTGGCCAGCAGGTGGACTCTCTATGCACTAAGTGATAAACAGTGATAAGTGAAAAGTGATTAGTGAATTGGTAGCTTTCGCTACATCGTGTGTGCTTGTCTCTCTTTTAAACTGCTGCATCAACTAAACTGTCATGTCATTGTTTAATGTTGTAAGTGCTAGGTTGTTAGTTACTTTCAGTTTCCTTGCCCAAGTCTTTTAGACTTGCTGACATGTGCCCCTTTTCTCTTTTGGGTGACACATGTTAGACCCCGAGCCAGAGTTACATGCTGAGGGTGAGGTGTTTGCGGACGCCGAGCTTGCGCCCGTGTTGGACGAGGACTTCATAGACACTGGAGATCAGTCTTAGTGTCTACGTCTAGTTTTGTTAGATTGCTTAGGTTGTCGGTGCGTGGCACCTAGTTTGATACTCTGTTATGTTTGTATTTTTGTTTGGCCTTGTTCTGGGCCTTTAGACTCTTTCTTTTAGCCTGGTGGCTTTTCTGTGATGTTGAATATTTTGTGGACTAACTGTGGGATTGGTATTTCATATCCGTCTCATATTATTATTATTGTTGTTGTTGTTTCGTTTGCAATTACAGGGACCTGCTTATACTAAATTTACGCTTATCGGGCGTGCAGCTTCACAGCTCCACGCTTGAGCGGACCTTCTCACGTCTCGCCTCCATTTTAGGGAAGCGGGGCGTGACAGGTTTTAGTGGTGGCCCATGCAGGTCCTTCTGTAACTGCAATTATCGGGATAACGATAATAATATAAGATTGTCCAACAAATAAGTTCGACATCTGAGCCCTAAGCTATGAGTCTAATTGTTTCGTTTTCTGTGTCATTAGATGGCAGGAAGGCGAATCACCCGTGGTGGTGGTAGTGGTGCGCCCCCTCATGACGAGGAGCCTGAGCGGGAGCCCACTAATGGAGAGATGATGCGGATGATGATGCAGATGATGCAAGTTCAACAGGGTGTGCTTCTGCAGGTACAGAATGCTCCGGTGGCTCGAGCTGCTCGGGTAGTGGAAGCCCCTCGCCCTGAGCCTGGGGCGAAGCAGTTCAGGGAGCTGGGTCCTGCATATTTTGATGGAACCGAAGGTCCACTAGCTGCTGATGAATGGATGAGGAATATCGAGGACAATCTGAAGATGTCCAAGGTCAACGAAGTTAGTTGGGTTGACTTGGCGAAGCGCCAGCTGAGGGATAACGCCAGGAATTGGTGGGATGCTGAAGAGAAGATGTTGGAGGAGCCGATCGTCTGGGCTACCTTCAAGGCCAGATTTGATGGTGAGTTCTTCCCAAAAGCTGCCAGGGAAGAGATGCTGCAGCGTTTTATCGATCTGAAGCAGGGAAGCTCGTCGGTGGACCGGTATGACCAAGAGTTCATGAGGCTGAGTCGGTTTGCACCGAAGATGGTGCAGGACGCTGAGGAGAGAGCTCAGAGGTTCCTGCAGGGACTTGCTTCGGAGCTCCAGAGTTTTGTGACCTCTTCTGACCGGGAATCTTATCAGAAGGTTTTAGTAGCAGCCAAGAGGCAGGAGCTGCTTGTGAACCAGAGGAGGGGGTCTATTGTTGGTGCTGGGAAGAGGCCTGTGGAACAGGCGAGAGCTGTGGTTAGACCTGGATTCAGGCCGAACCAGCCTGTTCAGTTTAAGAGGCCAGTAGGGCCTGTTCGGAAGACTTGCCATTTCTGTGGCAAGGAGGGCCATATCAAGGAATCGTGTAGGAAGTTCTTGGGGCAATGTATTGCCTGTGGAGATCCCGCCCATGCTCTCAGGGAGTGCCTGAGGTTGAAGCAGCCTTGGCGGGCACCTATTGCTGCCCCGCCGTTGCAGCAGAGAGCCCCGGTGCCCGCAGGTCGTGGGGTACCCCTTGTTCCACAAGGGCATGCCTTTCGGCAGGCTGTTCCGCCGAGGAGGCAGGCATTTCTGATGACCGAGGAGGAGATTTTGGACATGGATGAGGTCATTGCAGGTAACTTTCAATCTAGTTGTTCCTTTCTTAATTGGTTGATTGTTAAAATTATGTTGGTTGCTTGTGTATGAATGTTGTTAGAATAAGATTTGATTGATTAGACTGTTTGTTAGGTGTGGTTTTGGTTTGCACGTTCCCTGCCCGAGTCCTCTTTGACTCAGGTGCGTCGATGTGCATTTTGGCCCAGAGCTTCGTGGAGAAGCATTCCTTGTCGACGTCCCCTCTCTCCAAGAGTTGGAACATCGTTACAGGGAATGGAGTAGTCTCGGTGCATCGTGGGTGCGGCCCTTGCCCTGTGGTGGTTTGTGGACATGAGCTTTATGCTGATTTTATTGTCCACAACATCACCAACTACGATGCGGTCTTTGGGATGGATTGGCTTGCGAGCTTCTATGCTACGATTGACTGTCGGAGGAAGAGGGTGGTGTTCGAGATTCCCGGACATCCAGTATTTGAGTTCAGCCGTGGTAGCAGTTCGCTGGGTCCGGTCAGATTTCGGGCCAGACCGATGGATGTTGTGGCTATGCAGATGGAGTTGGAGTGGCCAGCTGTGGTGCGAGATTTTGGTGACGTCTTCCCCGAGGAGATGTCTGGTTTGCCGCCTGATCGAGCTTTGGAGTTTTCTATTGATTTGATTCCAGGTGCGCAGCCGATTTCGAAGGCACCATACCGTATGGCGCCTGCAGAATTGGAAGAGTTGCGGAAGCAGTTGGATGAGCTTATGCAGAAGGGTTACATTAATCCCAGCGTGTCTCCGTGGGGAGCACCGGTGCTGCTGGTGAAGAAGAAGGATGGTTCGCGTCGCATGTGCGTGGACTATCGGGAGTTGAATGCGGTGACCATTAAGAATAAATACCCGTTGCCTCGCATCGATGATATTTTTGATCAGCTAGGAGGTTCGAGGGTGTTTTCTAAGTTGGATTTGAGGAGTGGTTACCATCAGTTGAAGGTGAAGAAGGATGATGTGCCGAAGACAGCTTTCAGGACGAAGTATGGACACTATGAGTTTGTGGTTATGCCTTTCGGCGTGACTAACGCACCCGCAGTTTTCATGAATCTGATGAACCTGATTTTCTATGATTTTTGGATAAGTTTGTCGTTATCTTTATTGACGACATTCTGATCTATTCGAAGTCGGAGGAAGAGCATGCCTCGCACTTGAGGACGGTGTTGGAGATTTTGAGGAAGCATCGGTTGTATGCTAAGTTTTCAAAGTGCGAGTTTTGGCTGGATCGAGTTGCTTTTCTCGGGCATGTGGTGACTGGTGATGGTATCTCAGTGGATCCCGAGAAGATCAGGGCCATCAGGGAGTGGCCTGTTCCGTCGTCAACGTCTGAGATTCGGAGTTTCCTTGGGCTTGGCTGGATATTATCGGCGATTCATTAAGGACTTTTCCCGTATTGTTGAGCCGATGACCAGGTTGACGCGGAAGGATGTACCTTTTGTTTGGTCGGGTGATTGTGAGAGTGCCTTTGGTGTTCTGAGAAAGCGTTTGACGTCTGCTCCTGTCATTGTGGTGCCTGACCGCAGTGGAGGATTCGAGATCTTTTGCGATGCTTCTGGCAAGGGTCTCGGTTGTGTTTTGCATCAGCACGGGCATGTTGTGGCGTATGCGTCTCGTCAGCTCAAGGTTCATGAGAAGAATTACCCGACGCATGATTTGGAGTTGGCTGCCGTTGTGTTTGCTCTTAAGATTTGGAGGCACTTCTTGCTGAGTGAGAAAGTGAAAATCTTCACCGATCACAAAAGCTTGAAGTATATTTTTACTCAGAAGGAGCTCAACATGCGACAGCGTCGATGGTTGGAGCTCATGGCGGATTATGAGATTGATTTGCAGTATCACCCTGGCAAGGTGAATGTGGTGCCAGATGCCTTGAGTAGGCTTCCCGCGGTGATGGTTTTGACTTCGCAGTGGAGATTGCAGCAGGATTTTTGCAGGTCTAGAGTGGAGATTGTTCTTCCCGGGGAGGTTTCTTCGTTGATGTACATGCAGGTGCAGTCAACGATCGTGGATCGGATTAAGGCGAGTCAGGCCGGAGATCCGAAATTGGTAAGAATTCGAGGGCAGGTTGAAGCTGGTCTGCGGACTGACTTTTTGGTTCATGAAGATGGCTCGCTGAGGTTTGGAGCCAGGTTGTGTGTGCCAGCTGGGGATATCAGAGAGGAGTTGATGGTGGAGGCACACAGTTCGCCGTATTCTGTGCATCCTGGTGGGACCAAGATGTACCAGGATCTTCGTCTGAATTTTTGGTGGCATGGCATGAAGAGGAGTGTGGCTCGGAGTGTAGCCAAGTGCTTGGTTTGCCAGCAAGTGAAGGCGGAACATCAGCGTACGGCCGGGTTGCTACAACCGCTTCCGATTCCGGAGTGGAAATGGCAACACATCACTATGGATTTCGTGACTGGACTACCTCGGAGTCCGAAGCAGAATGACGCGATTTGGGTGATCGTAGATCGATTGACCAAATCCGCGCACTTTATTCCGTTCCGAGTGGGACAGTCCACTGAGGCGCTAGCGAGGAGATATATGGAGGTAAAATTCTTTTACTCTCCGTTTTTATTTCCTTTTTCCTAGTTTGGATAGTGTTGTAACGTGAATCGTGCAGGAGGTCGTGCGACTTCACGGAGTCCCCGTGAGCATCGTGTCGGACAGAGACACGAGGTTCACATCTCAGTTCTGGCAGAGTTTGCAGAAGAGCTTGGGTACGCGTCTGAGTTTCAGCACGGCGTACCATCCGCAGACGGATGGCCAGTCCGAGAGGACGATTCAGATTTTGGAAGACATGCTGAGGGCGTGCATGTTGGATTTCAAGGGTTCGTGGGAGGACCACCTACATCTGGTGGAGTTTTCTTACAACAACAGCTTCCAGGCGAGTATTGGCATGGCGCCTTTCGCCGCTTTGTATGGGAGGAAATGTCGATCGCCATTGAGTTGGGATGACGTTGGCGATCGGGAGCTGTTGGGACCTGAGATGATTGTGGAGGCTGTGGAGGTTGTCAGGAACATTCGGGAGAGGCTGAGGATTGCTCAGGACCGTTTTAAGCATTGGGCGGATGCGAAACGTCGTCCTTTGGAGTTTCAGCCGGGCGATCATGTGTTTCTGAGGATTTCCCCGAATCGTGGAGTGATTCGTTTTGGGAAGCGAGGGAAGTTGAGCCCGTGATACATTGGACCGTTTGATGTTTTGGAGAAGGTCGGTGAAGTAGCTTACCGCTTAGCCTTGCTTCCATCTTTGGAAGGAGTCCATGATGTTTCCATGTGTCGCAGCTTCGTCGATACATCAGCGATCTGTCTCACGCTGTAGATTTATCGGAGATCGCTGTTCGCCCAGATTTGACGTATGACCAGCATCCAGTGCAGATTCTGGACAGGCGTCAGAAGTCACTTCGGAACAAGGTCGTCGATCTTGTTAGAGTGATGTGGCGGCACGGTTCGCTGGGAGAGTCTACTTGGGAGAGAGAAGATGAGATGCGAGAGCGCTACCCACTTTTGTTTCCGGACACGTGAGTGTTGGGAATTCCGAGGACGGAATTTTTCTTAAGTTGGGGAGGATGTAACGACTGGTTTTTCATGTATGGATTTTATTATGAATATTATATATTTGATTGCTTTCCCTTGTTGTGATTTCCTTTTTCCGTCTCCGTAGTTTTCATTTTCGTCCGTTTCGTCGTGATTCTCTAGATTCTTCCATCGGTCGGCGTGTTTGAAGTAAGTCATTCGTGACGGGCTTCATAACGTCGATATCTTAGAGTTAGAACGAGCCTAGGAGACTTAGGAAACCATCCCGGAGCTTAGCGCTCCATTTCGGAACTTTTGGTGCACGTTAGCCGGTATAAGAAGGGGCACCGACCGACTAGATGACGATCCAGTCGGTCGGAAAACCTTCTTGAACCGACTAGCGGGCTTGAAAAGTTATTCAGGAGTTACTGTTTGTCGTTAGTCGGTCTAAGAACGTTGGTTGACCGACTAGGTTGCAAACTAGTCGGTCTGCAATGCTTCTTTAACCGACTAACTCATTTACTATTTTCTTGGTATCAGTACTGTTCATTATTAGTCGGTCTAAGTTCATCTTTCGACCGACTAGTTGTTAAACTAGTCGGTTAAGTTTTGTACTCAGACCGACTAATTCTTAGTTCTTCTGTACAGACGAGTTACTGTTTACTCTTAGTCGGTCTAAGAACGTTCATCGACCGACTAGATGTCAAACTAGTCGGTCAGTAGTTGTTCTTTGACCGACTAACTCTTAGTTCAGGTTTTCGACTGAAGCTACTGTTTACACTTAGTCGGTCTGCGTTGGTCAACCGACCGACTAGTTCCCAAACTAGTCGGTCAGTGGTTGTTCTTTGACCGACTAACCAGTGCTGTAAACCCTAGTTTTGCCCTAGCCGCCACCAAACTCTATAAATACCCCTCCAAACGTTTTCTTCTTCTCTCTCACGACCTAAAACCCTAATTTCTCCCCCATTGAGCCCCCATCTTCCTCAAACCATTAATCCTCCATCCCAAGCTCATCCTCCATCATCCAAACCCTCCCTAGTCACAACTCACCTTCCATCTTCCCCAAACCTTCATCAAACCCCCAAAATCCACATCAAAACCCATTTCTCCAGATTTTTCCCTCATTTCCAGATCTGAGCCGGATCGTTCTTCCGTTGCCGTGGTTGCTCGGCATCGTTCCTCCGCTTCTTCACGGTAATACTCGATTCCTTTAGTTTTAGCATAACCCCCATTGACATTGTGAAACCCTAATAAAATGGATTATTAGAAGTTAGGATTCTAATAAGGAATCGATTTAGAATCGTTGTTCTAATGATTGTTTTGCCATAACAGTGATCCATCCGTAGTTTAGCTTGTGACGATCTTCATTGCTCGTCAACCCCGGTATCAGGCAAGTGAAACTTGCATCTCTTGTTTTGGGCCATGTCTTAGGCCATTTCCCTTGCTTTAGCGTAAAAGAGACTAGACGGTGAAAGGATAGCCGTCTAGACGCCTTTGACCTAGCTTGACAACGAAGCTAGATCCGTCACTCTCATCATGCTTGTATGTCACGTTTAAATTCAATTAACGGTACGCAATTATCTGTTCATATCATCCCTGCATCTTTGCCTGTCATGTTCAATTCCTATTAACGGTACGCAAATATCTGTTCATGGCATTGCATATTGATTATTCATCGTGATTGCGTAGCACACGCTACAATACTATTATTTTCCTGGCTCGTGTTCCAGAAGCGGGCCCTGTAGTTGGAAACCCCAACGCTCGACACATATGGGTGGGGTAAGAGATATGCGGCCACCTGAGCCCCGAGTTGGCCTGATCCGCCACTCCGGCCAGCAGGCGAAATCTCTAGTGTACAAGTGATTAATAGTGATAAGAGATAAGCGGCCTGAGCCACGAGCTGGCCAGCAGGTGGACTCTCTATGCACTAAGTGATAAACAGTGATAAGTGAAAAGTGATTAGTGAATTGGTAGCTTTCGCTACATCGTGTGTGCTTGTCTCTCTTTTAAACTGCTGCATCAACTAAACTGTCATGTCATTGTTTAATGTTGTAAGTGCTAGGTTGTTAGTTACTTTCAGTTTCCTTGCCCAAGTCTTTTAGACTTGCTGACATGTGCCCCTTTTCTCTTTTGGGTGACACATGTTAGACCCCGAGCCAGAGTTACATGCTGAGGGTGAGGTGTTTGCGGACGCCGAGCTTGCGCCCGTGTTGGACGAGGACTTCGTAGACAATGGAGATCAGTCTTAGTGTCTACGTCTAGTTTTGTTAGATTGCTTAGGTTGTCGGTGCGTGGCACCTAGTTTGATACTCTGTTATGCTTGTATGTTTGTTTGGCCTTGTTCTGGGCCTTTAGACGCTTTCTTTTAGCCTGGTGGCTTTTCTGTGATGTTGAATATTTTGTGGACAAACTGTGGGATTGGTATTTCATATCCGTCTCATATTATTATTATTATTGTTGTTGTTTCGTTTGCAATTACAGGGACCTGCTTATACTAAATTTACGCTTATCGAGCGTGCAGCTTCACAGCTCCACGCTAGAGCGGACCTTCTCACGTCTCGCCTCTATTTTAGGGAAGAGGGGCGTGACACATAAACCAATTGCAATAGACAATATTATGAAAACATGAATGGTTTATACAATCCCATATATCTCTCTCCATAGATATATCTCTCCCCAATATGCATATGTATGAAATACAAGGTAGACATTTACATAATGCATATATCTCTCCCCTTGACATCGTCAAAAAGGTGGACATAAAAAATATCCCCCTTTGTCATTTTAACCAAGATGTGACAATATGCAAGATATAAGGAGATGTATGATACCAAATTGAAAATTTTAGTGGGTATCAATCACTATCCCATGCTCCCCCTAGATCATAGAAATGGTCAAATTTTGACTTCAAGGATCTAACACCAATTATAAAGGAGGGGATTAACAATCTCTAACAATTGAGGTAAAAACCAATTGTAGAAAAAGAATCGTTGAAAATAATCCTCTTTACTAATTGATATACATATATTAGAGACATGGGCCTAAAGTGTATCAAAGCAATAGATATGGAAAAATCAAGATTCAAAGATACACAATGATATTGCCAAAAAGAAGTATAACATGAAACAACTTGGCAATATCTAAGGGGTTTGGTTTGAGACCAAAACAACCAATAGTAAAAATTGATCTCAATCACACCCCGCAATGAGAGTCAAAATATGTTTTAAAATATTTTAAACATACATATATTAACTCCCCTATTGACATACATTTGTATCAACAAATGCATGCATGTCAATGTAATCCCTAAGATTCCCATTTTCATGAAAAATAAATAAATTTGAAAATATTTTCAAAATCATGAAACACACACAACCAATGGGTATGCAAAAATATAAAATTTAAGCACAATACCCATAAAATATGCATATGTATGAAGAACCTAAACATTAGGGAACCAAACACAAGAGGAGTTTTATTTCCTAATGTAATCACATGAGGTGATCACATCCCTAACTAGAGAGTTGATGCAACTATCCCTCTCTTGAACACCAACCTTAGTGGGAATTCATAAACTCAAGGATTTCCTAGGCAAGGGTTTTGCCTTTGCAAGAGGGATGGATGTGGCATGTTTAGGTGTAGAAACTAATTTCTTGGTATGCAAAGAATGAGGATTTTTCTTCTTAGCAAAAAATGAAGAGTCTTCATTCTTCCTCATCACCTTGTGATCTACATGCTTCTTGTTGATGTTATTGTTGTACAAGAAAGCATGGCGATTCTTCTTATGTGCTTTAGCAATATTTCTTGTATTTGCACCATAAGAGAAATTAGAGGTGGGTTTGGATATCACATTTTGAATATATCCTAAACCTCCTCTATGATTTGTCGGATGCTGTTTTTCCAACAAATCGTGGAGCGAATCCCTAGAATAAACAAAGCTTTTTAGCTTACGGGATTCCTCTTCACATTTCAATGTAAGTTGTTGAATGCGAGATTCTAAGCTAAGGTTTTGAGCAACAAGATTCTCATTAGTTAAACTCAATTCCTTAACTTGAGAGAGAAGTGTGTCTCTCTCACTAGTGTCACAAACATGCAACACATCATGATTATTTGCATAAGTAGATTCTAAAGCATGCACCCTACTCATAGCATTCTTAAGATTAGCTTTCATTTTACCATATGAGTTGATGCACTTACTTGCCAAGTTAGAGGCCACATTGAGGTGGTATTCGAGCTCCTCGTAGGATAGCGTTTCCTCCTCAACTTCCTCATCGCTTTCCTCATTGACTTCCTCAACGCTTTCCTCCTCGCTTGAGCTTGACGAAGACTCTTCCTCATTAGCCATGAAGCACATTTCTTCTTTGGAGTTGGTCTCCATCTCTTCATCGCATGAGCTAGAGGAGATTGATGAAGAATCATCAAAAGCTGCGAAACACCTGTGATCGTGCTCCTTGTCATCCTTTTCTTCATCACTTGATGTGTCCACATCGGAATCATCAAAAGTACCGATAAGTCCATTCTTTTGGTTCTTGAGCTCGGACTTGATTTTCCAATGCTTCTTTCCTTCTCCTTATAGGTATCTTTGGTGGGTTTGGAAGGACATTCAGTAGCAAGATGACCTTTTCCTCCACAATTGAAACAGATTAACTTGTTAGACTGGGAGGCAAACTTTGACGAAGATATACCTTGTTTGTCCTTGAGGAATGCCTCGAAATTCTTGAATTGCTTGGCAAGCTCGATGTAGTCATCGTCGCTATCATCTCCTTCTACATCATCTTCACTCGGAGCTTCCCGTTGCAAGTTCTTTCTCCACTTGAATGACGCCTTCTCAACATGGAGTGCAACCCCCTTTTTCTTCTCGGGCTTGATTGGTTGAACCTATTCCTATGTTGAAGTAACACTTCATGAAAAATCTCCAATGTATGTCAAATTCTGTTGGCCGATTTGCACATGGAGGTATGGTCGAATTCATCCGGAGTGAGGGCGCAATGGAGTACACACATAGCCCTAGCATTGACTCTGATCGAATCCTTCTCCGCTTTAGTTCTCGAGGCCGCGGGTGAAGTAGGCTCCTCAAATGGTGACTCCGTGATGTCCCAAAAGGTCGTGACCATTCAAGTAGACCATCATCCTGATCTTCCAACTTGGGTAGTTGGTTCCGTTGAAGAGCGGAGGTCGAACGGTTGAATGACCTTCTTCATGAGACACAGATGAGGCGTTGAATGCCATCGTTGCAGTATGCTATAACCTCGCTCTGATACCAATTGTAAGGATCGTCTTACCCTTGCAATACTAACAACACACACTAGAGCGGGGGGTGAATAGTGTAATGACAATAAATTGTCCAATTAAAATTAAACTTGCAAATGCGGAATAATAAATGCAAGAGGAAATAATTGACACAATCAATCCAAACGCAAACACAAGATTTTACCATGGTTTCTCAAAACTTGGGTACGTCCAGCCACACAAATATTTACTATAATCCCACAAATAGAAGTGAATACAAATCTCACAAGGAGATACCCCACAAAGAGGATTTTGCCCTACACAAGGACCCAACCAACCCTACACGAGGGTCAAGACTCCCACCAAGAGAATCACTAACTCCCACTCAGAGAATTAGGGTTAGCCCTACACTAGGACACTAAACTCCCACAAAGAGAGTTACTCTCACAAAGAGAGTTATTCCCACTAAGAGAATATCCTAATCCAACAAAGAGATAAACTCGCACAAAGAGAGAAAGACTAATTCCCACAAAGAGAATTAAAGAAACAAGAATCACCAAGTAAAATAAATACTCTTACCTATGACTTGAGATGCTTACTCATAAATGAATGCAAGGCATGGAAGAGGATCTCCAAGTGTTGAGATATGCTTGAAAGCACTTGTATGAATTCCCTTGAGCTGGACTTCAATGCATGAAGAGGAATGAGAGCTCAAAAGAGGGAATTGAGAGAGTTTGAGAGTGGCTTATAGATCTCTTGTTATTTTCAATAGCATCAAGAAGTTCTAGAGATATCAGCACACCCATATATATAGGAACCCTATATTAACCCTCAAAACCCAAGAAAACAGCCAATAGCCCAAAGCTGCAACGGCTAGAAATAGGGCGACAACGACATCAACAGTCATTGATGATCATAAGACAGTCGACTGATTAACAGTTAGAAAATATCTAACGGCTATAATCTGAGCCAGGACAGTCAACTAAAGAAGACAATACAGCGGACCGAACACAGGACAGGCACCTGTAAAACCTTCAGCAGGCGACTGCTGCAGGGGATGGAATAAAACAGAGAGCTGCACTCTTTCTCCAGATAATCATACAGGCGACTGATGTCAATAATACAGTCGACTGTAAAATAGTCAGGCGACTGTAAAACCTTCATCAGTCGTCTGCTGCAGAAGATGGAGAAAAACAGAAAGAGGCAGAGATTGCACTTACGCTACTCAGACGACTATTGACCAATCTACAGGCGACTGTTGACCAATCTACAGGCGACGGTAAATATACATGCGACTGTAAACTGTGCATCAGTCGACTGTTGCGTAAAGCTCAAGTAGAGTTAATGGAAATGTTGACTTGAGCAGTGCATATCGGTCGACTGTAGAAGGATCGAAAGGCGACTGGAAATCACCCAGTCGACTGTAAATCCTTCATCAAGCGACTGATGGAAAGCCAGAGACTCCAAGTGAGTCTTTGGACAAGATGAACCATTAGGTTGGATTCTATGTTTATTCTAAGGCTTACTAAGATGGCTAAAATACAAATGCATGTATGAATAGACCATCTATCAAGGCATTACATTAACCAAGACTCAAATGAGAGAGAAAACAATAAAAGAAATATTACATGGATTACATTGCTTTCCTTAGAGTCTAAGTCTTCCAACTTGATGCCTTGATGCTTTCCATCGTCTCTAAGATTTGGCACCCCTTGAGTCTAAGCTTTGGCCCTTCTCCACTTGATGTCCATCCTTGCCCAAAGTGATAAGTCTCCAAGAAAGATATTCTTGAAATGAAACTGTGAGACTAAAACATGAGAGTCATTAGCAACAACATAATGTTGGGATCATCATCAAAATAAGATTGGTATGAAACACCAATACTCAACACAATTTATACCCCAAATCACACCCTCCAACTAGATTTTTGCTAGTCCATAGTAAAATATGCGATAAATTCGGATTAAATAGAAAACATGCACCAAACTCAAGATATCGTCATGACATACCAAAAATGTTATTTCCAAGTGATTTCAAAGCCAATATACCCAATGTATGAAAGCAGACAACAAATGATATTCTCCTCAATCCAATTCAAAGAAAAGTGAAGTAATAAGCACTGTATCGCATTTATCGGGATATATCACAAATGGCAAAGTTTCTAATTTTCATAGAAATGGCCAAACAAAATAAATTTCCTCTAAGTTGTGGGAGATAAGATAGCATCACTCATGTTGCTTATTCTTTCATTTATTCATTCATTTTTTTCTTTTTCTTTTCTTTTTCTCTTTTTTTGTATGTTTTATGTTTATGTTTATGTTTTGCATTCATGCAATAATGCTATAAAATGCAAACACCGCCACCTTTGCATACACGCGATAATGCTATATAGGCAAAGGGATGGAATGATCCCCTAAATCTCATCTTTGGCGTCCTCTCCAATGTTTCGTGGGGGCACCGGCTACTCGATTTGATTACAAAAACCATTCACTTATATAACTCTCTTTCTCATTCTAAACATGAATTATCAACTCATCCACCCACTCCTTAAGAGGAAAACAAAACATGCACCATATGGCCATACCCAATCCAATTAAAAACTAAGCCATTCATCCCAAATCATGCAATCACTTACACCAAACTATTCCCAAATTATTTCAAAGAGATATCACGACGTATAAAATAGCTTCATACATGGCATATTAGCATTTAACTCCAAAATGGAAAAGAAATTAAAACGTGCCAATCAAACATCGAAGAAGTTGATACCAAAATAATAATCCGAAAAAATTGCATGGCATTAAGCATGTAGGGACTACGCATAGTGCTAGCGGCATAGGGACGAGGAGGAAAAATATGATATGCAATAAAAAGCAATGGGTGATGGAAAAATAGATGTATCTCAAAAAAAATTTTAAGCTAAAATCACAATCCTAACCATTCTAAAGATTATAACACTCTCCCTCAACTTAAAATAAACATTGTCCTCAATGTTGGGAGAGTATTAGATCTCGACAAAAGATCCTAGAAAAGAAAAGAAAAGTATACGAAAGCACTAAAATAAAATATTTATTTATTTACACTATTGGAAAGAACACACCGTGGCAAAAGGTGGATCTCAAATGTATAACGACGGAGGAAGTAGATCTATCAGCTCCTTTTGCTCCTCCGCCAGCTACTTTGGAGCAAGGCCTCCACCGGCCTCCTTGGTTTCCAGCAATGCAACTCCCGGCGTCCCCTTTTGATAATATGTGTCATGTGGGAGATGAGCTGCATCAATCCAAGCCATGTCTTCATGTCCTACAACAAAAGCATTCCAAAAAGGGTCGTCAGAAAAATAATGTAAATATAAACGACAACAATCTGAATCAAAAATATGCGGAAGTGCAAAGTGGGATTTAGAAATGCAAGGCATGAGATGGTGGGACTTCCCCGAATAATGGTGCTAGGTATGGCATGATACACTGCCTCAAGAGGAGGTGGAAGTGGCTGCAGAGAGAAAACTGGAGTAGGAGGGAGCTCGGGCTCAATATATACCTTGTCGCAATCCCCGTCACTATCTTCTTCCTCGACATCAATATCAACATCAACGATCTCTGTGGCACTCCCCACAATCGGTAACTGCTTCTGACAAATCTCCTTGATGATTGGCAAGTGCGCATCCTGAAGCAAGGGAAGTGACATCTGAGACATGACTGGGGGTAGACTTTGTAATGCCCTGAAAGCTACTGCACAAGTACTAGAGGGGGGTGAATAGTACTTTAAAAATAACAAGGAGTATAATTCCTAATTATCGTGCAAACTACTACCAACAAATGCGGAAGCTAAAATAGACAACAACAAATATTCAATGCTAACAATTGATATGATGGGTTCGGATCCACCCAAGTCTCCCCGACTTGTTCCCGGTGATCCTACGTCCCAGAACACCCGGATCCCCTCTGGATACTTAGGTTAGAAACCCTAACCCAAGATTTCCACTATGAATACCTTGTGAAAAACCTTCACCAAGTCAAATCATACACAAAGTAATTTGTGACTCCCACAACCCGGGATCACAATCACAACTCTCACAACCGAGAGATAAACACTTACAAAATGAAAGTAAATGAAATAGAATAACTTACCACAAAATACATATGCCTTGAGTATACTTACGAATTAGGGCAAGGATGATTTTGAGGAAGAAGAAGGCACCAAACCCTAGCTCCAAGATGTAGATCAGCGATGGAGAGCTATGGGGTTGTTGGTGACCTAGGATCAAGCACTTGGCTTGGAAGGCTTCACACTCAATGAATCTCTCTTTGGAAGTAAGAGTGAGGAGAGATTATTGAATGTAATGAAAGAGCTTTGAATGAGCTTGGAATGATTTCTCTTGATCTCTAAACTTGCAATAATATCAGCCTTGAGTGCAATGAATGCAGCTCAACAAGTATTTATAGGATAGAGGAGAGAGATAAAGAAATTCGAGTCATTAAATGCTCCAACGGCTCTTTTCTGAACCCAACTAGTCGGTCAAAGAACAACCATCGACCGACTAGTTCATCAACTATTCGGTCGGTTATTTAACGTAGACCGACTAATGGAAGAACAGCCAAAAGGTCGAAGCACAGACAAAAGGAACTAGTCGGTCCAAGAAGAGTAGCTGACCGACTAGTTTCATAACTAGTCGGTCGGTTACTTAACTGAGACCGACTAAGAGATAAAACTGAAGTCTGAGTACAAATTGATTTAGTCGGTCCAAGAACAAATGTTGAACGACTAGTTCATCAACTAGTCGGTCGCCAAATGTGCATAGACTGACTAACGATAAACAGTAAGTTAGGTGAAAATTGGCATGTACAGTAAAGTTAAACTAGTCGGTCCAAGAAGGAAAGTTGATCGACTAGTTTATCAACTAGTCGGTCGATAAATGAACACAGACCGACTAATTATAAACAGTAGCTCAGGCTCAAATTTGCATGTACAGGGAAAGCTCAACTAGTCGGTCACAGAAGCATCACTGACCGACTAGTTCACAAACTAGTCGGTCGGTGAGTCAACTTAGACCGACTAACTGTAAACAGTAAAGAGCTTAGAATTAACTGACAGAAACTAGTCGGTCCAAGAAGCTTTGCCGACCGACTAGATCACCATCTAGTCGGTCAGTTCTTCTTCTTGAACCAACTGACATGCACAAGAAGTCGCGAATCGAAGCGCGAAGCTTCGGGAAAGTTTGTATGGACTTCTACTAAGATCCTAGAGCTAAGATAGGAGCCTTATGAAGATTTACACCGTAAGACCTACTCAAGGCTTAACATTCTGCGAAAGAAGCTTAAAGACTATAAATAAAGCTTGACGATACCGTCTTCAATAGCTTCGATCGAATCTTCATGACTTCTAAAATGGTCCATAATCTTCAACGAAGCTTTAGGCATACGATCACGTGCTTTGAGAAGTCTCGAGACGTCGCTTTGGATGTTCATATGAATTTGGCGACGATCTCCATAACTGCGCTCACAAATTGTTAGTTCACGATATATTTATGTTTGTTCATCATCCAAAACCAAATTCTGGGAGTCCAATATCCAACATTCTCCCCCTTTTTGGTGATGACAAACCAACATAAATAATAATCAAAAATAATAATTCAAATGAAATTTACTTACTCCCCCTGCATTGATGACACGTTAATTCCAAATTAAACAATAATAATACGCATCAAGCAGACGAGTAAAGTATATAAAAGAGAATCGATTTTTGAAATATCGAATACCAAACGTTGGTTATTGAAATATCGGATTTGAAAGTCTGTTTATATATCGTAACTCCCCCTGAATCTAACATATCAAATTAGATTCTTGGAATAATGCTTTAAATTATCATTTAGCACATCGTTATTATTATATCTCTCCCCCTTTGGCATAAGCAAAAAGAACGGGAGGAGATCAACGACAACAACAATGGCTTCAAATAAAAAGCACGGGAGTCGTAGAATACGACCATGGCTCAAGTGACACCAAAGAAAAATACGAATAAAATCAAGGCATGTCAATGATACCATAGTCGAAAATCGTAAAACGAAATCATCAAAAACTCAAATCAATTTTACAGATTGAGTTATGGAATATACTCTCCAATATCAACATTCTTGGTTAATTTAGTGCATGGAAAACAATTCTATGTTTTCAAAAAGTGAAATTTATTTAACCAAGTTAATATCGTCGAGCGATGAAATCAAACATCAGAGACATAAAAAAATTATATAATGTGCACAATAGAATGAAATGTCAACTGCGATGTATACATACATATATATATATATATATAAGTATGAACCAGAGTACATCAAAAATATACATCACTGATATCCAAAAAGCGATCCAACGATCGACGATCAAAATACAACATCATATATCTCAGAACACAGCATATATGGAAATATCACAAAAACATATCGACATCCATCCAACGTACATCAAAATACATCAAAACATCAAAAACATCCAGAACCACACTCTATCCTACCCAAACTCTCTCACATAAGATGTATCATCCAAGGAGCATCGGAGAGTCCTCAAAGAAGCTCAAGAGGAAGCGGCAGGATCTATAGCAGCAGCAGGCTCTGCAGGTGAAGTGGTGGTCACAGGAACAGCTGGAATGTCAATGGGAGCGACGACAGAAGTCTCAGGCACGGCAGAAGAGACGATCTCAGAAGCAACAACGGTAGTGGCCTCGGGAGCACCAGTCGGAGCATCCACCGCAGGAGCGGTGGCAACAGGTGTGCTCTTGGGGGCACCAGCAGACGAAGCAGCAGCAGCATCACCAGAAGTGCCCTCGGGGCACGAGTAGAAGCACGGGCAAGCTCCTCAATGTCCTCCTCATCCAACTCATCCTCGTCAGAAAAAGACGGAGGGACCTCAATATCACGGCAACGAGCTATACGGCAGAGAATCTCCTCAGAACGAGCCTGACGAGACTCCAAACGACGCACAGCACGAACAAGCTCGGCAAGAGTGGAAGATGGATCAGCTGAGGTAGAAGCAGAGGCTGACGCTGAAGGTGTCGTCCTCTAAACGTGACGGAGTGCCGCAAGAGACTTCTTGATGGCCGTCGCATTCAGGGGAGGACCAAGGGGACGCTCATCGTCAGGAGGAAGAGTGACACGGAAGTGACGAAATACCAGAGTCAACAAGCACAGGAAGGGGATATGAGCCGACTTCGTGGACTTGCGAATACACTCGAAAGAGTCCATCTTATAGAGTATAATGCGAGCCCAGTTAATCGAGCTCCCCATGAAAATAGCATATATCAACTTCAAGAAAGGCTAGGACGGTAGAGAGGAGGAGCCGTACTTGGGAAGCAAGCACGACTTCAGAATCAAATTTAGGACCCAGGCGATAGGCTTGAAGGATTTGGAGGGAACACCAATCATGGCGGGGGGAATCTCATGGAAGATCTGAGAGAGAACAACCTGATCAAGGGAGGAGATATCATCAACAGAAATATCGGAGGGAAGGAGGCCAGACGAGGAGATACCCAAAATCTCTCCTAAGATTTTTACCGTGAGGACTATAGGAGTCCCCAAGACAGTCGTCTCAATCGAGTGGGTCGCATCGTACTGACCCCGGACGCGGTTGGCATAGAATAGTTTCACTAGGCGAGGGTAGGGGTAAGGGTTCGCCTTCGGGTCATATCAAAGGTAATCGAGAAGACCGAAGGACGAAAGAAGATCGGCGAGGCCTAGGAAGTCACTAAACTGGACGAAATGCTCCAGAAGCAGTGGGCAGTGTTCGATACGGTTGTAAGCCACGAGACACAAAGGGTCGTCGCGACACAACGAAATATCGACACCGCCAACCGGCATCAGAGCCTTTCCCTTAGGCTGACGGGGACGGGGACGTGAGCTAGACTCAGGCTGCCTAGGAGGAGGAGAGGGGTCCCTATGGGTCTCAGGCTCGGGTCTATACTCCGTATCAGAATCCGTAGGGGTATGGAAAGAGGAGGAAGATGCAAGTTCCTTGGGCTTGGACTTGGGCTTGGGTTGTGCTCTTGGCTTGGCGGTCGTCGTCCTCTTCTTCTTGAGAGGAGGCGAAGACGACGAGGGTTGGGTAGTCTTAGATCGACGTCTAGGTTGCGAGGGTTGGTCGGGATCCATAGGGGATGGTTCTACGGTCATCGACGATGGGCTCATAGGACGGATTGGAATTCGTGTACGAGCCATAAGCACGGCACGACACGGAGCAATTAAAATGAGAGATCGAAAAACACAAACCCTAAGCAAGCTAATGAGCTAAACCCTAACCTAAACGCAGGAAATGAACACTAGAACTAGGAGAGAGAGAGAGAGAGAGAGAGAGAGAGAGAGAGAGAGAGAGAGATCACCTAGGAGGAGGGGGCGACGGTCGGCGACGGCGGGGATGGCCGGAAACAGGCCGGACACGATGGAGAGGGAGGAGGGAAGTCGAAGGGTCGGGGGTTTTGGCTGAGATCGATCGACTAAATGCGAAGGAAGTCGATCAGATGAGAGATATAAGTCGATTAGAAGCCAAAAGACGATTTGGTCCCTGGCACAACTAGTCGGTCACAGTTCAAGCACTGACCGACTAGATCACGATCTAGTCGGTCGGTAAATGAGCTTGAACCGACTAGTAGTAAATAGTAACTGAAGGCAAATTTACTGACAGGAATTAGTCGGTCTAAGCTCATTCACTGACCGACTAGAACTGAATCTAGTCGGTCGGCCAATGAACTTGGACCGACTAAGAGAGTTCAAAAATTGAGAAACTATGAAATTTGATTTCTCTCCTAATCACACTTCGACGAAACATCAAAATTCTCTCATTAATCATTATACTACCCCATTAAGCATCGACAATCTGAAATTTGACGATTACGCACAAATCGAGCGAAAATTCCGAAAATTCAACAAAAATTCAGAAAATTTCAATACTTCAAGCATGAGCAAAGATAACGAATAGAATAGCATGCAAGAATATTGAAAACATATGATTCCTAAATCTCGGATTCACCCATAATCCCCAATTCTCGATGCAATCGCACAAAGGAGTACTCCTTTAGGGGTTTCGTGAAAATATCGGCGATTTGCTTCTGGGTTTCAACGTACACTAATATGATGTCCTTTTTAGCAACATGATCATCTAAGAAATGGTGTCGGACATCTATGTGTTTCGAATGCGAATGGTGTACCGGGTTCTTGGAAAGACATATTGCACTTTGGTTGTCAACCATGATAGGGCAAGTATCACAGTTTATACCAAAGTCTTTAAGTGTGTTTCTCATCCAAAGAACTTGAGCACACGCGGCACCGGCGGCAATATATTCCGTCTCGGTGGTTGAAAGTGATACGGAATTCTGCTTCTTGGAAAACCAAGAGACAAGAGAATTTCCTATAAAATGGCAAGTGACACTAGTACTTTTCCTGTCGGATTTGCATCCCGCATAATCGGCATCACTATATGAGATTAACTCATATGTGCTAGATTTTGGATAAAGTAATCCAAAATCAAGTGTATAACTTAAATAACAGAAAATACACTTTACCGCAACTAAGTGAGACTCCTTAGGTTGAGACTGATAACGAGCACATACACATACGGCAAACATAATATCTGGCCTACTTGCGGTAAGATAAAGTAAACTTCCAATCATACCTCGATATAGACGAATGTCTAAATCTTTACCGCCTGTATCCTTATCAAGATGCGTAGTCGTGCTCATTGGAGTCTTTTTCCCGGAGGCATTCTCCATTCCAAATCGCTTAAGCAACTCCACCGTATACTTCGTTTGATGGATGAAGATTGCATCGTCCATTTGGCGAATTTGGAGACCTAAGAAATATTTGAGCTCACCCATGTGGCTCATCTAAAATTGATCCTTCATCACATTAGAAAACTCTTCGCAAAGAGCAAAGTTAGTAGCACCGAAAATGATATCATCAACATATATTTGAACTAAAATTATTTCATTATTCGAGTACTTAACAAATAATGTGGAATCAACTTCTCCCATTTTAAAACCTAAATCCAAAAGAAAATTCTTTAGACGGTCATACCAAGCTCGAGGTGCTTGTCTCAAACCGTAAAGAGCTTTCTTAAGTTTAAAAACATGATTTGGAAATTTTTCATTTATAAAACCCGGAGGTTGAGAAACATAAACTTCCTCAACAACATCTCTGTTTAAAAATGCACTTTTTACATCCATTTGAAATAATTTAAAATCCTTATGGCATGCAAGAGATAATAGTAATCTAATTGATTCTAATCTAGCTACCGGAGCGAAGGATTCTTCGAAATCAATACCTTCCTCTTGACGGTAGCCTTGAGCAACTAACCGAGCTTTGTTCCGGACGACGACTTGGTTTTCGTCGGTTTTGTTCTTGAAGATCCACTTTGTCCCTATGACGGTGTGGTTCTTCGATGGCAATGGAACAAGCTCCCAAACCTCATTCCTCTCGAATTGAATGAGTTCCTCCTCCATGGCTAAGATCCAAGCACTATCTTCGCATGCTTCATTAACATTCTTTGGCTCTATCGAGGAGGCAAAGGCACAATGAGCGAAGTAGTTCACTTGCGATCTCGTCTTGACACTATCATGGATATTGCCAATGACTTGCTCATGAGGATGGTCACGAACGGTATGAAGCCGTTTGGGAATACCTTGATCATTAGGAACATTATCAACAACTTCATTAGTCGGGTTAGTATCAATAGAATCAATAGAATTAATAGAGTTAGAATTACCAATTGAATCACATAAGACATCCATAGAGTCATCATCGTTAGTAATTCTCGTTGGAACAAATCCTTCATTAAATGAAACATGAAGCGATTCCTCGATCGTTGAGGTTCGTTTGTTGTATATCCGGTAGGCTTTGCTACATGAGGAATACCCAACAAAAATCCCCTCATCGGATCTTGGATCGAATTTGTCCAAACTACCATATGTGTTCTTAAAAAACATTTCGAACCAAAAACACGAAAATGTTTAACTTGAGGCAACATACCAAACAACAATTCATAACAAGTTTGTTTAGTGCCTGGCCTCAAAAGTATTCTATTAAACACATAGCAAGCGGTATGTACCGCTTCCGCCCAAAATTGATGGCCAAGTTGGCTATCATCAAGCATAGTGCAAGCACATTCCACTAGCGTCCTATTCTTTCTCTCAACAACACCATTTTGAGGAGGTGCGCGAGGGAATGAAAAGGTGTGTGTAATACCAACTTCAGCACAAAATGTCTCAAAAAACTCATTCTCAAATTCACCTCCATGATCACTACGAATAGTGACAATGGTGGTTCCTAAGAGATTTTGTACTTTCTTAACAAAAATTGTGAAGTTTTCAAAAGCTTCATTTTATTACATAATGAAAATACCCAAGTAAACCTAGAAAAGTCATCAACGATGACAAGTCCATATCTAGCATTACCTAATGAAGCAACTCTAGTTGGCCCAAATAATTCTAGATGTAATAGCTCTAGAGGCCGCTTTGAAGAAATGCTTTTCTTAGGTTTAAATGAAGATTTTGGAAGCTTGCCTCGTTGACACGAGTCACAAAAGCTTTTCTTTTGAAAGACAAGCTTAGGGAAGCCTCTAATAGAATTTAACTTGGAAAGCTTAAAAAGTGTTCCAAAGTTCACATGACCAAAACGTCGATGCCATAAGTGTTGTTCACTTGTGTTGGCAATAAGACATTGTTCATGTGATCTTAGAAGATCTAGGATGTATATATCCTTATGGCGTGTGCCGGAAAACAATAATTCATTATTATCGTTTCTTAAAATATGGCATATTTCTTTCGCAAAGCTAACTTTGTAACCTTTGTCACAAAGTTGGCTTATTGAAATAAGATTGTGGTTTAATCCTTTAACAAGGTAAACATCACATATAAGGGGTTTAGAAGGATTACCCACTTTACCAACACCTATGATGGTTCCGCTCTCGTTGCCTCCAAAGACGATGCGGTTCCCATTTGCGATGGGCACCACTCCGGAGAGCAATTGAGCGTCACCCGTCATGTGTTTTGAACACTCGCTATCGAGTATCCAATTCCCCTTGAGCTAAATTTAAATTTGTTGCTCCTTTTCTTTTTCTTTTCCTTGAGTACCTAAAGATAGAAAATTTCATATCATGGTACCCAAGGTCATTGGGTCCAAAAGATTAGACCTTTGGAAACCAAGTCCAATTGGACTTAGACTTCCCCACATAATTAACATTGTCCACAACATCCGAAAAATAAGCATTCATGTAAACTTGTTTTTCATTCATGCTTGTGTCCTTTGGGCTCCAAATTGTGAATATTTTGGGAGCCCTCATCCTATTGGGTGCATGCATGCGTTGTTGGTTTCTACGTGATGCATGTCGTGGATAGGCATAAGGAACATGATGGAATGGTGCATGTGGATAATTATTCATACGATGATGCGGGTGAACATATGCATGTGGAGGAACACGTGTGTGAGGGTGTCTCACATGGTGTGCACGTGCCCGTGGACGTGTAGCATAGAAATCATCATATGTGTGAGCAGGTGGAGTAGGACGTGTGTTCCTACATGGCATAGTATTGGTGTACATGTAGGCATGGCCCTTCTTTGGAGGTCCACCCAAAGTGGGTTTCTTTCCGAAAGAGGGTGTGGACGAGGTGGAAGCACCATTGGTAGATGAACTACCAATAGAGTGTTTGCTGCCACTCATTGAGTCACCGGAAGTTGGCCTAACAAAAGTAGTGGCCGATTTGGATGAACTTCCCATCGTATACCTCAAGCCAATGTGGTGATTGGCAAGAAGTAAGTCACTTAGGATTTTATCCAAATGGTCCTTACCCTTATTGAATTTATTAATTCGGCCTAATGTGTTCTCATATTTCTCGGCGAGAGAACGCATAGAAGCATCCAAAGTGGACACTTGCGATGTGAGCACATAAACACGAGATTTAAGATTCTCATTCTCAATACTCAAAGTCGAGTTTTGAGAAGTCAAATCCGCTATCTTGCGTTCCTCCGGATCCTCAATGCTAACATGTTCAAGTTGAGTCTTGAGATTAACAATCTCATTCTTCAACCCTTTAACAACGGTGTCGTTGTTGGTGATGATAGTTTTAGGCGAGGTTTGAATGCTAGCTAAGTCATCTTTTACTTTAGTATACCTATTTACTAATTTAGTATACTTAGACCACAATTGAGAATTAGCATTACTAAGGTCATCCATAGTTACCTCATCGCCTTCGTTGTCGCTATCATCGGAAGAGGAAGATCCTTGATCATGCTCCTATCTTGCCATGAAGTACATGTGTGCTTGCTCCACTTGCTCATCATCCGACTCTCCGCTAGATGAATCATCGGAGTCGGTGAATGTCCCGACAAGCCCCTTTTTGTTCCCTTTCTTGTACTTCTTGAACTTGTCGTACTTCTGCGCCTTCCACTTCTCCTTTTGCTTGTTTAGAGGACACTCCGCTTTCATGTGTCCTGACTTGTTGCATTTAAAGCACAAAGAAGAGGAGGCGTTAGAAGAATTGAACTTTAACTTGTTTTTGAAGTTACCTTTCCGGAAGAACCGGTTGAACTTCTTGGCCATGAGAGCCATGGACTCCAAGTCCAACTCGTTTTCTGAGTTCTCATCATCGGTTGATGTGGAAGTAGATGGAGCGGCCTTGAAAGCAATAGCTTTCTTCTTTGGCTCTTCTTGTTGTAGGTAAGACTTTATCTTTTCCTGCAATTTCAACTTGCTATCCTTGCGTACCTCATAAGACATCAAGGTACCCATTAGTTGAACAACGGTATACTTGTTCATATCGTTACCTTCCTCGATGGCGAAGGTGCGCTTTTCCCAACTAGAAGGAAGTCCTTTTATAAGCTTCGAACATTTCTCCTTTTGGGTATAGGATTTGCCGAGAGCCTCTAACTCGTTTATGATGTCGACGAAGCGAGCATAATACTCCTTCATCTTTTCACCATGTAGCATATGAAACATCTCGTAATCTTTATTAACTACAACGAGTTTAGAGTCTCTTACCCTACTCGTCCCTTCATGTAAGATGAGGAGGGAGTTCCAAATTTGATATGCACTCTTACATGTGCATATCTTATTGAAGTCCTCGGGCTCCAATGCGCACTGCAAGGCGTTCATTGCCTTGGCATTGCTTACCTCCGCGGCGACCTCCGCGGGAGTCCACTTCTCGAAATCTTCTTCAGCGGTCTCGACGTACTCCTTCATCGTGGTCCTCCATAGTGAAGCACTCCGGAGGAAAGTTTCCATCCGGCATTTCCAGTACCCGTAGTTGGTACCGTTGAAGAATGGAGGCCTCGTTGAGGAATGTCCTTCCATTACCGAAGAAGCTCCTTCACGGTTCTTGAAGGTGCTATAATCCGAAGGTGGACGCACGGTCTTGTTGTTGTTGGCAGACATAGCTTAGTATCTGGCTTTGATACCAAATGTAATGCCCTGAAAGCTACTGCACAAGTACTAGAGGGGGGGGTGAATAGTACTTTAAAAATAACAAGGAGTATAATTCCTAATTATCGTGCAAACTACTACCAACAAATACGGAAGCTAAAATAGACAACAACAAATATTCAATGCTAACAATTGATATGATGGGTTCGGATCCACCCAAGTCTCCCCGACTTGTTCCCGATGATCCTACGTCCCAGAACACCCGGATCCCCTCTGGATACTTAGGTTAGAAACCCTAACCCAAGATTTCCACTATGAATACCTTGTGAAAAACCTTCACCAAGTCAAATCATACACAAAGTAATTTGTGACTCCCACAGCCCGGGATCACAATCACAACTCTCACAACCGAGAGATAAACACTTACAAAATGAAAGTAAATGAAATAGAATAACTTACCACAAAATACCTATGCCTTGAGTATACTTACGAATTAGGGTAAGGATGATTTTGAGGAAGAAGAAGGCACCAAACCCTAGCTCCAAGATGTAGATCAGCGATGGAGAGCTATGTGGTTGTTGGTGACCTAGGATCAAGCACTTGGCTTGGAAGGCTTCACACTCAATGAATCTCTCTTTGGAAGTAAGAGTGAGGAGAGATTATTGAATGGAATGAAAGAGCTTTGAATGAGCTTGGAATGATTTCTCTTGATCTCTAAACTTGCAATAATATCATCCTTGAGTGCAATGAATGCAACTCAACAAGTATTTATAGGATAGAGGAGAGAGATAAAGAAATTCGAGTCATTAAATGCTCCAACGGCTCTTTTCTGAACCCAACTAGTCGGTCAAAGAACAACTACCGACCGACTAGTTCATCAACTAGTCGGTCGGTCATTTAACGTAGACCGACTAATGGAAGAACAGCCAAAAGGTCGAAGCACAGACAAAAGGAACTAGTCGGTCCAAGAAGAGTAGCTGACCGACTAGTTTCATAACTAGTCGGTCGGTTACTTAACTGAGACCGACTAAGAGATAAAACTGAAGTCTGAGTACAAATTGATTTAGTCGGTCCAAGAACAAATGTTGAACGACTAGTTCATCAACTAGTCGGTCGCCAAATGTGCATAGACTGACTAACGATAAACAGTAAGTTAGGTGAAAATTGGCATGTGCAGTAAAGTTAAACTAGTCGGTCCAAGAAGGAAAGTTGACCGACTAGTTTATCAACTAGTCGGTCGATAAATGAACACAGACCGACTAATTATAAACAGTAGCACAGGCTCAAATTTGCATGTACAAGGAAAGCTCAACTAGTCGGTCACAGAAGCATCTCTGACCGACTAGTTTACAAACTAGTCGGTCGGTTTGTCAACTTAGACCGACTAACTGTAAACAGTAAAGAGCTTAGAATTAACTGACAGAAACTAGTCGGTCCAAGAAGCTTTGCCGACCGACTAGATCACCATCTAGTAGGTCAGTTCTTCTTCTTGAACCAACTGACATGCACAAGAAGTCGCGAATCGAAGCGTGAAGCTTTGGGAAAGTTTGTATGGACTTCTACTAAGATCCTGGAGCTAAGATAGGAGCGTTATGAAGATTTAAACCGTAAGACCTACTCAAGGCTTAACATTCTACGAAAGAAGCTTAAAGACTATAAATAAAACTTGACGATACCGTCTTCAATAGATTCAATCGAATCTTCATGACTTCTAAAATGGTCCATAAGCTTCAACGAAGCTTTAGGCATACGATCACGTGCTTTGAGAAGTCTCAAGACGTCGCTTTGGATGTTCATATGAATTTGGCGACGATCTCCATAACTGCGCTCACAAATTGTTAGTTCACGATATATTTATGTTTGTTCATCATCCAAAACCAAATTCGGGGAGTCCAATATCCAACAGACTTGTCTCAGGCAAATCCAAGCACGCATCATCCTCGTCATCCCAGAAATAGTTCATCTCAGTCGTCCTCCCTAAGTACTCAACTGCCTCGACCTACGAAGATAACTCTGAAGTGGATTGTGGCTCAGGCTCCATGGTGTCCTCAATCTGCTCTTGGCCATCATGCACATCCGCTTCATCCTCAACCTCAAAGTGAAAATGCATCGTATCACCGTCGTGTTCGACACGCACTCCATCATCCATCTCCTCCAGCTCATCCAAATGTATATGCTCAAATTCCTCTACTTGGCCCAAATGCACCCTCTTCACAGGCTTCTCTTGGTATTCCATAGGGTCGCATTGGAATGAGCCCTCAGCTGGCTCCTCAGGCTGGACCCGAACCTGTTGGACTGCGTCCTCATACTCTGCTAGATCCCTCAGGTAACACCATGAATCCTCGGTCGAATAAGTAATGAATTCCCCACCGCAACCCATCTACACTAAATCCCGCCGAGAAAGTATAATCCTGTGTAGAAGATCTGCAGGAGGTGATCCTCGTGAAAGCTCGGGTGTGGACACGCAAGCACCAAATCATTGAACCTACGCCAAGCCTGATGGTAGGCCTCCCATTCAGCTTGGCTAACGCTCGCTATATGCTGCTCTATGGCTTGTCGCCCCTGTACTTGCTCCAGGAAAATAGGCAAAAACACTCGGAGAAATTCAGCCTGAAATGACAACCAAGTAAAATGTGAGTCAAGAGACAACGAATCAAACCAAAGTCTAGCATTATCTTGCAACGAATAGGGGAAGAATCTAAAATATATGCAATCATCACAGATATTCCTACCAAGACATGAATACATCCATTCTTCAAACTTTTTCATATGTAAATGAGGGCTCCCACACCAAGCCATGAAAGTATGGCGGGAGTGGGATATCCTCAAAATCAATGTCGGAAAAATTTGAAGATGATGCCATTTTGTTGTTAAATTTTTTTTCAAGCAAATGAAAATAAACAACCAAAAGACTCAATAAGTGGAAAATAAATAAAATGGAAAGACACAACACTAAGAGATAGAACTATCACACTAAAACTTTCAAAATCAATCAAAAAATGCAAGTAGTAGAAACCGTTGTCCACGGCAACGGCATCAATTGATTTAACGGGAGGACGCGCAAGGAACACGCCTTCCACTCCCAAGTGTAGGAGCGTCAATGCAATATATTTATAAATAACCGGTGAGTACCAAGTCAGATCACAGGGACAAGTTGTTCTACACTCTCAAAATTGACCGATAAAGGGAGATAATAGCGTGATACAACAACCTCAATTAACGGTGGAAAAGTGGGAAAAATGTGTGGTGAAACTACACTCCTAGCCTACGCACTAAGGGTGGAGAGCCGAACCGGCAAGCAACGAGGAGGACTCATGTGGTGGGTATGTGAGTGAGGTTGTGGGCATGGGGATTCATCCCAAATATAACTCAATTGATCTCCCGGCTAAGGGACAATCAATTGGAGGTTGCGACATTTCATCAAACATGTGGGGTGCAATAAGTAATGAATGAAACTCATGCGAGTAATAAACAATGAGCACAATAGAGAGGGTCCACTAGGATGAGTCTCTCTTTGAATTTCCCGTTAGGGTTCCAATAAACAAACAAAACTCAAATTTCTTACACAAATGAGATATTAAGATCATGCTAGAAGTGAACTCACAACCTAATCAACAACAACGAGCACAATACAACCACACAAGGAAGATTCAGAAATTTATAATGAGAAAGGAGAAGTTTTTACTCAAAACTATCATCCAATTACAATACAAAAATCTAAATCAAAATGCACAAGAGAATAGAGAGATTTCACCCAAGTGTCACTCCAAGATTAGTTCTTCCACTCTAAAATGACCCTCTAAACTCCAAGCTTCATCAACCTCCTCCCATGGCCTCCAACCCTAACCCTAGCCTATTGGAGAAGAAGAAGGCCCCCCAAAACCCCTTTTGAAACAGAAAAAACGAAAAACAGGGCGCTGGAAATCGCTACAGGCGAAAAATACCCAAAAACGCAGTTCTGGTCAGAATATGGGCCTTGCGAGTTGGGTCGCAGGGCGACCAACCCGCCACTTCCAAGAGCGCGTGCCTGCTGCCGCATTTGGGGACCGGGTTGGGCGGCGGGTCAGCGCCCGACCCGCTTCGTCCGCCCGCCCGCTGTAAGCGAGCGGGCCGTGGGCACGCTCAAGCACGCGCGCCTGTGTTTTTGTAATTTTTTTAAAATCACAACTGCAGCGGCCCGCTGCTGAGAGCGGGCCGCATGCGTGGGCCGGCCCAAAGGCTTGGTATTTTTATTTTTTTAATGTTTTTTTCTAAAATTCCAGAATTGCTTCTTGCTCCAAATAAATCCCCAAAAATAGTTTCGAGCTCCAGAAAATTCTGGAAAAATTCCAGAAAATCCAGAAAAATCCCAGAAGTACCTGAAAAATAAGGGAAGTAAATGTTAGTCCAAAAAACCACATTTTATGTTTAAAAAGAGAGTAGGCTTTAAAAATTCCAAATATCGCGAAAACACACATATCAAGCCAAAATAATCATGATATACACATAAAATACCCAGAAATGGGGGGGATATGCAATTTATACCCCGAATTAGGGGGCAACATCGTAATTTCATTATTGTATGTACTATTACGTTTTTACTAGTTTTACTAATTACATTTTTACAATTAGTAATTACCGTTTCACCCAAACCAACCCCTTAATTGGCCGCACCTGTTGGTCAGAACCAAAATTTTTGGATCTCAACCTTTCATCATTAACACCTATACTTAATTACATACTTATATATTATATTATATATGATATTATATATCGCAAACACTACTCCCGTTCCAACCCACAGTAAGTCAACCTCTCCCTTCGTTTCCCCCATCTCTAACGCCCACACCGGCCTCCTACCCTGTGCCACCGCCGCCCAGGCCCCCTCCGCCTTCCACCTCTGCCTCCGCCCCTCCTACCCCGCACCACCACCGCCCAGGCCCCCTCCGCCTTCCACCACTGCCTCTGCCCTTCCTACCCCGTTCCCTATGCCCTTCCTAGCCCGCACCCTCCCCCCTTCCTACCCAGCACCACCGTCACCCATGCCCCTCCGCGCTTCCTACCCCGCACCCCACTGCCCAGAACCCTGCCTCAAGCTCCCTTGAGCTCGTCGCTACAGTATGCATCTCTGGCAACTGCTGTTGCACGTCGCCGCTGCCCTTTGCCACGCGCGTCCCCACCAACGTCGCAGCCCCCCACCGTCACTGGCAGACGCCACAACATCCCCGTCAAACACGCACTACTGTTTCACGCAAAACGCGTGAACAGTGTTACAATGAGGAACACAGTTATATTAGTATATAGTGTTTATATACGCGTATTTACGTATATACATTAAGGCTGATTGGTTTAAATTGATAATAAATTGTATATGCCTCAGAAAAATACAAGAGAAGAGCCAGAAAATCCAAGTTGACGAAACGGACGCATTGATGCTAGTTTCATCGCCAAAAGCCAAGTACATTTTCTTAGTAAATTTTCAAAGATAAAACTTAATTTGGTTACTTTCCCGTTTAAAATTGATATCTCAAAACTTTCACGTACACTGACGTACAAAAAAAATATATGTCATAGTACTAGATGAGACGGTCATTTTGACCCCTTATTGGAGAATTTCAACGTCTGGTTTGCTCTAAATAAATCTGTGAAAATATTGAGAAATAGCGGGGTGAGAGTTATTTTATAAGTTTTAAGTTAAACGAGTTATTAGCTTATATGTTTACAATTATAAATTAATTTGAGTTATTAGTATATAAAGTTAGTTTTGTGATAAAGTCATTATAAATTATTTTCAGTTAATAATATACAAGTTATGCTAGTTATGTAGTATTATGTTTTTATTTGTGTAGCTAACTCACACATATGAACCCAGGTATCGCTACCGTGGATCGAACCACGCCTTTCATGACACGGCGTATCGGTAACTCATCGTATCCTAACTATGGGTTTTAAAAACTATAAAGATGCATGCCAAACTAGCTTCATTTCATTAGAAAAGTGTCTCATTTAAATAGTTAGGCAAGCTTGATAAACTGCACAATATCGTAAAAGACTCAATCGGACTACGTGTCATACTTGATTGTAAAATGTGTCAATCTAGAAAGTGATTCCTAAATTGCAAATATGGTAACAACACAGACACTTGGAGTTTTAGGGTAACTTATACTAACGACTGTATAGGAGCGACCAGTTCACGCGTTGTTGTTGTTGTCCCGACCGGGTCCTAACAACCCCTTCAAAATTCGTCGGTGACAAATTCACAGACTCGAATATCAGATTATAGAATAGTATTGTATCGTAGCACAATTTTGGTTTAACCCGGGTACACGCATCAATGGTATGAGATGAACTCTTGGTTGCTCACTGTACTCCGCATTATAAGTCACGATCTAGGCTCGGGACAGTTATACTCTCGTAACCTGGTCATCTTAATTAATGTTTCATATTCTTGCTAATAAATTGTGAATGTCGTAAATCTGAAAAGCATTTTTTCTGCTCTATTTCCATACCATTATTGTATGCACTTTTACTGCTAGTCTCTGCTAAATTGATATGCTTGCATATTATTTTAATTTCCATGCAAGAGATACTTTGTGATACGTCTGATCCTAGCGACCCTTTTTTTGTGGTGGACCCGCCAAATACCTCACAGGTTGACGAGGTGACACCTGAGTTGTCAGACACTGAGCTTGCGATTGAGTTTAACCAGGAGAATGCTGGTTATTGAGAATGAGTGTGTGAGTGTTATGTTATTTTATGCTTTTCAGAGTGTGGCTTAGTGTGTATTTGTATTCAGGTTGTATTTCCTTTTCTGTACGCTGATTGGTTTGTAATAAGGTTGTATTTCATTTTCTAGTATGAGTATTTGACATATTTCTACAACGGAGCCTGTATTGACTTCATTGGTTCCTAGAGGACTTGCGCATGTACCGAACAGTAATGGCCCCCAAGATTGGGTCGTTACAAGTTTGGTGGCCCATACAGTTCAGTGCTAAATACCACATGAACAATACATGAAGTTCAGAATGTGCCGTATAAAATACTTAATGGAACTGATCAAAACATAAGAAACATATGTAAGCAATGGAAAGGAACACTTCCGGAAGCAAAAACGGTGCTTTTGGATCCGGGACCAATCACCTGAATGGGGGTCCCAACCAGAATGATTCTGGTAATGGAGCCAATAACAGTCCAGACAGACATCACTCCCGACTGCACCATTGACTGTAGAAGATTTCATGCGGGTATTTTTTTCTCTTCAGCAGTAGCTTGGATAGTCTTTTTTAGAGAGGCGAAAGCTGTCTGAGTGCTTATCACTTTCGAGTGATGAGCACGAAGACCTTCGCTGGGACTGAGAACCATCTTCAAGAGGAGGAATGGCTTAGAAGCATCACCGATGATTTGAGAGCATCTCCGATTCAAGAAGAAGCATGGGTGGCTACCACCAAGAGGCAACTAACTGATGGTGCTCGAGATTGGTGGCAGGCGGTAGAAGACCACTTGGGATTACCGATTACGTTGGATGTCTTTGCCAATACATTAAATGCTCAGTACTTTCCGCCATAGGCAAAGAACATGATGAGGAAGAAGTTCATCAATCTAAAGCAGGGCTCGATGACTATGGATCAATAAAATGCTGAGTTCTCCAGGCTCAGCAGGTTTGCCCCAAAGATGGTTGCAAATGCACTGGACGCCAAATGCACTGACTCGCGTCCAGCATTTTCAGCAGGGGCTTAACATGAGATTTGAAAGAAGTTGGTCACTGCTAGTTTGACCACACATGCTGCAGTTCTGACCATTGCCCGTTATCATGAGATGGTCGAAAAGAAAGCGGATGAAGAGTTTAGACTGAAAGCTTTTGTTAGGCCTCCGCCGACCCATTCTGGGCCAAGCAGACGGCCACAGATGCACCGCCCTATTCAACAGACTCAATTTAAGAAGCCATGACATTAGCAACAGGTCCTCCTGGTCTGCCACTTAAGTGGGAAGCCTAGACACATCAAGTCTGAGTGTCGAAGACTTTTAGGCATTTGTCTGGTTTGCGGGGTGTTAGGACACATGGCTAGGGATTGTGCATATTATAAGCCACGTGCTCCAGCCCCAGCTCCCCGTGCTGCCCCGTCTGGGAACGCTCCACAGCGTCTACATCTACCTCTACAGCAGAGGGTGTTTTATCAAGCAAGGCAGCGACCACCACCGAAATTCCAGGCTTACACTATGACCGTGTAAGAGGTCGATGCTACCGGTCAAGTGATCACATGTACATTTCTAACATAGTTAGTATTTATTTTCTTTCCTTAGCTTTGGTTGCTTAGATTAGTGTTTGTAACATATGTTTTATACTAGTAGTTGGGAAACCTTCCCTCTCCATGTTCGACTCTGGAGCATCACACTGCTTTCTGGCGAGTCGATTCATTCGCACCCACACCGTTCCTTTCAAACCTTTAACTTTCGATTGGAACATCAACACAGGTGGCAGAGTGATAAAGGCAACCAGTGGGTATCCTCAATACCCAGTGATGATTTGTGGGCGAGCATTATTCGCTGAGTTCATGATGATTGATATCCCAAACTTTGATGCTGTATTCAGGATAGATTGGTTGGGAACTTTCCATGCCACCATCGACTGTAGTCAAAGGAGGGTAGTCTTCGATATTCCTGATCATTCAAAGTTCGAGTTCATTAGTGGAAGTAGATCTGTAGGTCCGGTGGAGTTCAAAGTCAGGTCGGCCGAAGCAGTAGCAGCCGTAATGGAAGCTAAGCCTGATATACCAGAGGTGGTTTGAGAGTTCATGGATGTGTTTCCAGACGACCTTACATGTTTGCCTCCAGATCGCACCCTTAAATTTGCAATCGAACTAATGCCAGGAGCCCAACTAATGTCCAAGGTACCATATCATTTAGCACCATCTGAGCTAGAAGAATTACGGTCCCAACTAGATAAGCTACTGAAGAAGGGATGGATACAACCCAGTGTATTTCCCTGGGGATCTCCTATATTACTGGTGAAGAAGAAAGACGGATCCATACGTATGTGCATTGACTACCGCGAGCTGAACAAAGTCACCGTGAAGAACAAGTACCATCTACCGTGCATCGACGATCTTTTCGACTAGCTTAGAGGGACAAGCATCTATTCGAAGCTGGATCTGAGGATATGGTACCATCAAGTGAAAGTGAAAGATGAAGATGTTCCTAAGACTGCTTTCAGAACCAGATATGGACATTATGAGTACTTAGTAATGCCTTTTGATGTGATCAATGCACCTACGATATTTATGAGTCTCATGAACCAAGTATTGTATGAATACTTGAACAAATTCGTAGTAGTCTACATCGATGACATTCTCATCTACTCGAAGAATGTGGCAGAGCATGCAGATCATCTAAGGAAGGTTCTCGAGACCCTGAGAAGACACCAGCTTTATGCCAAACTTAGTAAGTGCGAGTTTTGGCTGAACGAGGTGGCGTTCCTAGGCCACGTGTGTTGTGTATTGATTCCCCGGATTTGGTTTTGGATGATGAGCAAACATAAATAATGTATACTAACTTATTTGTGAGCGCAGTTATGGAGATCGTCGCCAAAAGAATACGAACATCAAAAGCGACGCCTCAAGACTTCTCAATACGCGTGATCGTGTGCCTGGAGCTTCGTTGAAGCTCAAGGAGTTTTATTGAAGTCAAGAATGAAGATTGAAGCTTTGAGGACGGCTCGTAAGGTTTAATTTATAGTCTTCTAGCTTCATAGATTAGAATGTTAAGCCTTGAGTAGGACTTACATTATATACTTCATTTCGCTCATATCTTAGAGCTAGTATATTCATAAAAGCCATTAGAAACTTTCCCGAAGCCTATCGCTTCTTCCCTCATCTTCGAGTGCATGTTAGTTGGTTCAAGAAGAGTCACCAACCGACTAGATGACGATCTAGTCGGTCAGCAACTCTACATGAACCGACTAGATGCCTTGCTATATTCAGCTCATTCCAGGTTGATCAATTAGTCGGTCAAAGAAGAGTCACCGACCGACTAGATGACGATCTAGTCGGTTAGGAATCCTTCTTGGACCGACTAGTTAAGCTTGCCTCTGTACAGCCTGAGTTACTGTTTTGAGTTAGTCGGTCAAAGAACGTTTGTCGACCGACTAGTTGAGAAACTAGTCGGTCAGCATTTGTTCTTAAACCGACTAATTCATCTTGAAGTCAACCTATTCTATTTCGACGTTAGTCGGTCAAAGATCATTCACCGACCGACTAGTTTTGAAACTAGTCGGTCGGTAAGTCTTCTTAGACCGACTAGTTGTCTTTGCCTGGAACTTCGACTTTTGGCTGTTCTTCCATTAGTCGGTCTACGTTGATTGACCGACCGACTAGTTGATGAACTAGTCGGTCGGTGGTTGTTCTTTGACCGACTAGTTGGGTTCAGAAAAGAGCCGTTGGGAACTTTTCCAACACGATTTTCCTTGCCTCTATAAATACAAACTTGATACGTTTGAGGCAAGGTTAAAGGTCCACTTTTCAAGTAATTTCAGACCTAAGAGAAGAGCTCTCCCAAGCTAATTCAAAGCTCTCTCTCCCTCACAAGAATCTCTCCCTTCACTCTTTGAGCCATCTTCCTCAAGAGAGATTCTCTCCATTGTGAGCTTCTCAAGCCAAGAGCTTGATTCTAGTCACCATACTCCACCCTAGGCTTCCATTGCTGGTCATCTTCTTGAAGCTAGGGTTTGGTGGCATCATCTTCCTCAAAATCCCTCCTTGCCCTAATTTGGTAAGATTTACTCAAGGCATATGATTTTGTAGGCAAGTGTTTATTTCATTTCATATTTGAATTGTAAGTTTCACTCTCGGTTGTGAGAGTGTGGTTATGATCCCGGGTTGTGGGAGTCACAAAATACTTTGTGTATGATTTGACTTGTGAAGGTTTTTCACAAGTACTTCATAGTGGAAATCTTAAGTTAGGGTTGCTAACTCAAGTATCCGGAGGGGATCCGGGTGGTTGGGACGTAGGATCACCGGGAACAAGTCGGAGAGACTTGGGTGGATCCGAACCCAGTAATATTGTTTGTTTGCGTATGTTTTAATTCTTGTTGATAGTTGTTTAATTCCGCATTGTCGTTTGTTTCTTGCACAATAATTAGGAATAACTATCTTGATTATTTTAAGTACTATTCACCCCCCACCTCTAGTACGTGTGCAGTAGCTACCACAGGGCACTACAATTGGTATCGGAGCCAAGGTTAAAGCTACATGTTCAAAGCTATGACGAACAACGACTACAACGTCTTCAAGGATCGTCAAGGAGCTTCTTCAGTCTTGGAAGGGCAATCTTCATCTAGGCCTCCTTCCTTCAACGGTACCAACTACGGGTACTGGAAATGCCGAATGGAAACGTTCCTCCGGAGCGCTTCACTTTGGAGAGCCACGATGAATGAGTACGTCGAGCCCTCCGAACAAGATTTCGCAAAGTGGACTCCCGCGGAGGTCTCCGCGGAGGTAAGTAATGCCAAGGCAATGGACGCCTTGCAGTTGGAGCCCGAGGACTTCAATACGATATGCATATGTAAAAGTGCATATCAAATATGGAACTCCCTCCTCATCTTACATGAAGGGACGAGTCGGGTAAGAGATTCTAAATTCGTGGTAGTGAATAAAGATTTCGAATTATTTCATATGCTGCAGGGTGAAAAGATGAAAGAGTATTATGCTCGATTCGTCGACATCACAAACGAGTTGGAAGCTCTTGGGAAGACCTACACCCAAAAGGAGAAAGTCTCGAAGATAATCGATGGACTTCCTTCTTGTTGGGAGAAGTGTACCTTCGCCATCGAGGAAGGTAATGACATGAAAACTTATACGGTTACTCAACTAATGGGTACCTTGATGTTATACGAGGTACGCAAGGATAGCAAGCTCATGATGAAAGAAAAGATGAAGTCGTACTTGAAGCAAGACGAGCCTAAGAAAAAGGCGATTGCATACAAGGCCGCTCCATCTACCGATGATGAAGAATCGGAAGAAGAATCGGACGATGAGTTGGATATGGACGCTTTGGCCGATATGGCAAAGAAGTTCCTCCGATTCTTCTGACAAGGTAAGTTGAATCGTAAATCTAAATTTATTTCGACTAATGTTTCTACTCCAGTGTGTTACAAATGCAACAAGCCAGGACATATCAAGCCGGATTGTCCTCTCTACAAACACAAGGGAAAATGGAAGGGATCCAAGCACGACAAGTCAAGAAAGGACAAGAAAGGGCTTGTCGGCACTTTCACCGACTCCGACTCCTCAAGTGGAGAGTCGGACGATGAAAGAGTGGAGAAAGCACACACGTGCTTCATGGGAAAAGAGGATCGTGATGAAGAGACTTCCTCCGATGAAAGCGAGGATGGAAGCGAGGATGAAGGCGAAGAGGTAACCAATGATGAACTTAGAATAGCCAATGAACAACTATGGAATAAGTTTTCTAATATGGCTACTAAGTTTATGAAGACTAAAAATGAATTAGATAGTCTTAAAAACTCGCCTAAGCCTTTCATCGTCAACAACGACACCGTTGTTGATGGGTTGAGAAATGAGATTGAAAATCTCAAGTCTCAACTTGAGCATGTTCATATCGAGGATTCGGATGAACATGTGATAGCGGATTTGACGTCTCAAATCTCAACTTTGAGTATTGAGACTAAAAATCTCAAATCACGTGTTTGTGCACTCGCATCGCAAGTGTCCACTTTGGATGCTTCTTTGCATTCTCTAACCGAGAAGCATGAGAGCACATTAGGCCGAATTCATGAATTCAACAAAGGTAAGGGCAAGTTGGATAATATCCTAAATGACTTACCTCCGGCCAATCATCACATTGGTTTGGGGTATAAGATGAGAGATTCATCCAAATCGTCCGCCACCTTTGTTAGGCCATCTTCCGATGCTTCTACTAGTGGAAGTGTCACGCCCTGCTTCCCAAAACGGACGGAGGCGAAGCGTGACTAAGGCCCGCTTAGGCCAGAGCTGAGAAGCTCGGACCCAATAAGCGTCTGTAGGGGGTACCATTTTAAAAGTTTTCAGGTTCTTGCATTAATATAGTTTGAAACAACAGAAAGTACAGAAAGGAAGTTGCATTCATTAAATTAGAGATATAATATCCAACAAGTACAAAGTCTAAAAAAAGAAGCCTAAGCGTGGCAACAAACTATCTAAAAGCAAACTAAAAGTAGTAACCTCTGAAAGTGACGACCAAAATGACCTCAAGGTCTGGTCCTCGTCGGGCACGTACTCTGGTCGACGTCCTCGGCTCCACGTACTCCAGCGAAACTGCCTCGTCCACGAACTCTGGCTGAGCACCTGACGTACAGCACCCCAAAAGAAAGGAACTGTACGTCAGGTAAAGTCTACAAAAAGGGTTAGACTCTACTGCAAGTGTATCATTGTTTTTTTGACAACGATTTACTGGTTGATTAGCATGCTGGGGTTATAACTGAGTAACAAACAGAAGTGACGTAGCAGGAAAGTAGAGCGCAACAAGTAGTAGTCGTAGAGTGTGCTACCAACTACGGGACTAACCTACAGGTGTCAAGACAAGACGGGACATGACGGGAACAAGACGGGACAAGACAAGTGAGACACGAAAGGGTTCACGCCTTACGGTTCGAGGGGGATCAGACCCTCTTGCCGTGCGCACGCTCAACCCAACCCCAAACCCAGGAACTCAGGACAAGAATTACAGGGATCATTTCCGCTAGGGAAACATCCGAAACGCCCGAAGGCTTTTTGTGCAACAGGGATCACTTCCGCTAGGAAAGCATCCGAAACGCCCGAAGGCTTTTTGTGTAACAGGGATCACTTCCGCTAGGAAAGCATCCGAAACGCCCGAAGGTTTTTTGTGTAACAGGGATCACTTCCGCTAGGAAAGCATCCGAAACGCCCGAAGGCTTTTTGTGTAACAGGACACGACATGACAAGTGTAGGAAGTTGTTATTCTAGGGTGTCCACACGCACGCACACACATGCTAGCCCTACAATGTCAAAAATTGTTGTTGTCAGGCTCAGACTTCGTCGTCAAGTCTGAGCCGTCAGGAGTCGTCCCGGACGCTATCATTTCACGTCCGGTTCTATTTGTTCACAGTTAACAATTCTAACCAAACTAGGGCCTAAGCACGGCCAAAAGTGCAAGTGGATACACTTGCCTGCAATGGCGAGTGTGTCGTCCGTCCGGGGTGTCTCGTCCAGTCGTCGCGTCCGCGGTAGTCCGTCTGAAACAGTGTCGCGGCGACGGTGTCAGGTCGTGATTTCATCAAACCTATTAGGGTTCATTTCTAGGTTATCGGGGCTACCCTAATTGTCAGAGTCACGATTTAATGTTTTTGTCAGCCTAGATCGACCACTAACCTATATGCACAGAAAATTGTCCGATGGTCGATTTCTACAGTGAGCAGCGTTTTACTGGTGCGAAAACGTAAATTTTGTTTGAGTTGTCCAGTTTTTAGTTAGGGTTTGATTAGCTACAGTGTGGGTTTCTACAAGTTAGGGGACTGACCTGAAATAACGATCGAGCGGGATCTGACGTCGGGTTCGAACGGCGATGTATCGGCGTCGTCTGTAATTTCCTCGGCCGTGGTTGGCGTAGCGAGACGGGTACGGACAGTGAGTGGGTGGCGTCAGGATCTCTGTATCAATATGTATGATATCAAACAGGAGATAACTAATTAACTTCTGTAATGACTAATTAACCCATACCAAACTATATAAAATATATATTGTTAATATTTTAGACTTACACATTAACATATACAGCCTAACATATGCTATGAATAAAGAACTAAGATTTTGTAAACTGACCTATAATAACATATATATATATAAATATATTCTTGACAGTTTTAAGCATGGTGTGCAGTAACTAACAAGTTTTCTTGATAAAATATATACATACATCTACCCTCCCAGTACCGACCATATGCAAACAAAATAGCACTCCTTCCATTAAAACCAAACAGTATATTAAACTCCAACATGATCTATCTCATCTTAACATTTAACACCCAAACATCAACCAATTTTTAACATCATCAACTAACGGTTCATCAACAACAATGATGGCTTTAGTAATAGAAAGGCATGCTGGGTCATATCTAGCATGAGATTAATAACACCAACTAATTCTGATATCAACCCCAAACAAAACAAACCTAAGATGATCTAATCAACATCATTTTATTAAAGATTAATAGATTCAAACCCTAGCCATAATAGAAACAAGCCAATCATTAACCTCTTACCTTGGTTGCCTTCACTTGCAGGTGGTCTCTTCTAAGGCGGCAACGAATAGCGGAGATGACCGGAGGAGGGTGGTGTCCAGGCGACGAGGCGGTGCAGCACGGCGGCCGGAGTTGGGATGCCGCGGGGGTGGTGCCTGACTGCAGGGCGACGATCGGAAAGGAGCAGTAGCAACGGCTGCTGTTGTGTTGCTCACAGTGCAAGGAAACCGTCGGTGGGGCTCTTGATCAGGCGGGGCGGTCGGAAAAAGGAGTGGGGGCGGCGGCCTGAAGGGTGGCGGCGGCGAACGGGGTCGGGACGCCGACGATCGGGTCTGCGCGGGGAAGACGGCCGGCGGGGGTAGCCGCGAGGGCGGCGGAGAGGGGAGAGGAGCATGCGACGGCGCGAATCGCGGCGGGGGTGAGCAGATCGCGGCGGAGGAAGGCTGCGGGATCTGCTGCGGCGGGGTCGGCGCGTGGATCAGAGGGGGAGGACGGCACTGAGGGGCGGCCGAGGAGGCGGGGGCCGGCGGCTGAGAGGGGAGCCGCGAGTAGAGAGAGATCGGAGAGATAGAAGGGGGAAAATTGAAGGGGGCGGCGGCTGCTAGTTCAGCCTAGGTCAAAACGTGATTAGGTTTAGGGTTAGATAGGTTTTGGGGTTTTTAAAATATTAAAAGTGATAACTAACAATAGGATTAATAGAAGAAAGGGGAAAGATTGAGAGTCAAAGGGGTGTACATTCTGGGGTAAGTCTAGGGGGATTTAGTGAAACAGTTTAGTAAAGAAGTTAAGACAGATTGAGTAGAGATTTAGCCAGATTTGGCTAATAATTCGTATTTTGAATTGATTGGGAAATCGACTGTCGAGATTTAATCGTTCAATATCTCTCAAACCGGACGTCAGAAAAATAATCCGAAAATACCGGGACGATCGTGGAGACGAGACACACAGATCTACGGAGCTTGATCGTGCGTAATGCCTACCAAAATTTTACGTAAAATTGGAAACGGCGTTTTGAGTCAAATGACTAAAACGCCCCTATCGTTCAAAGTCGTTTCGCGAGAAAACGAGCAGCGAAAAGACGTTCCCAATAATTACAATAAAATCCAACACCCCGAAACGGTCGTAATGGCATATCGCATCGCATAAGCCGGTGCTCAGAAATAGCCAAAAATAGAATACGTGCACGATAAAGCACGTGCACGCAGGAAATTACAAACGGTCGGAAAGCGGCCGTTACAGGAAGTAAACACGTCATGGGTAGTTCTTCTACCAATGGTGCTTCCGCTAGGAACACGCCCCCATTTGGAAAGAAACCTACTTTGGGTGGACCTCCAAAGAAGGGTCATGCTTTCATGTATACCATGCCACGTAGGAACACAAATCCTACCCCACATGTTAGCACATATGCCGATCTCTATGCTCCGCATCCACGAGTACGTGCACACCATGTGAGACACACTCATGCACGTGTTCCTCCACATTCATATGTTTATCCTCATTCTCATATGAATAATTATCGTCATGCACCATTGCATCGCATGCCATATGCTTACCCACGACATGCATCACCTAGAAATCAACAACGTATGCATGTTCCCAATAGGATTAGGACTCCCAAGACATACACTATTTGGGGTCCGAAGAACACAAGCATGCATGATAAGAATTTGTATGTGAAATCGTTTATAAATGATGTTATTTTGAATGATGATTATGTTGGGAAATCAAGTTCCTCTTGGACTTGGTTTCCGAAGGGTTAGTTCCCTTTGACCCTTCATTGCTTGGTACCATAAGTTTAATTTCATTTTATGGGTACCAAAGCAATTGTGGTTTGTATGGGTTACATTTAATTTGAATTTAGTTAGCTAAATTTATTGCCTAACCCATAGGATCCAAAAAGATTTTTGGATACCAAAATGATATTCTCTAGGTTAAATCCACCATGATATACCAACCCTACCAACTCCGTGATTTGCAAGGATTTTCATTCGATTGGAGTTGATGGTGCTTGAATGATGCACCAAAGTAGGGGGAGCTTAATGTTGTAAGTATGTTCATACTTTTGATTCATATTGGTATCCATTGGTAGAATATATTACGATTGGTATCACTTTGCTTCATTTGGTATGCACATCGGATTATTTTTGTCTCTGATGTTGATTTCGTCGTTCGACGATTTTATGGATTTAATAGAATTCTTTCTATGGAAACATAGAATTGTTTTCCAAGCATTCTATTGATTTTGGAGAGTATGTTCCAAAACTCAATAAGTGAAATCGATTTGAGTTTTTGATGATTTCAGATTTCGTTTTTCGCCTATGGCTTGATGATTTCGTATTTCAATTTTCGCCTATGGCTTGGTGATTTCGTTTTCCGATTTTCGTCGATGATTTTATGATTTCGGTTTTCGAGTTTCGCCTATGGCTAGATGATTTCGTATTTCGCATTTCGCCTATGGTTTGATGATTTCGGTTTCCGATTTTCGACTTTGGTCTCCTTGACACGCTTTGCTTTTATTCGGTATTTTGCATTTGATATTTTGCATTGGTGTTATTTTGGACCTTGGTCGTATTCTTCGACTCCCATGTGTTATTCTTTAGCCATTGGTTTTGCCTCCTCCCGCTCTTTTTGCTAATGCCAAAGGGGGAGAGATATAATAATGACAATGTGCTATTTAATAATTCAAAGGAATTTACCATGAATCTAATTTGATGTGTTAGATTCAGGGGGAGTGAAGATATAAAATGGATTTTGATCCTATATGTGCAATAGTAGGATTCATATTTTATATTTCCCTCGCTGCTTGATGCATATGAACATTATTGAATATGGAACTAACGTGTCATCATTGCAGGGGGAGTAAGTAAATTTCAATTGAATCATTATTATTGTTATTATTTATATTGGTTTGTCATCACCAAAAAGGGGGAGAATGTTGTTTATTGATTCCCCGGATTTGGTTTTGGATGATGAGCAAACATAAATAATGTATACTAACTTATTTGTGAGCGCAGTTATGGAGATCGTCGCCAAAAGAATACGGACATCAAAAGCGACGCCTCAAGACTTCTCAATACGCGTGATCGTATGCCTGGAGCTTCGTTGAAGCTCAAGGAGTTTTATTGAAGTCAAGAATGAAGATTGAAGCTTTGAGGATGGCTCGTAAGGTTTAATTTATAGTCTTCTAGCTTCATAGATTAGAATGTTAAGCCTTGAGTAGGACTTACATTATATACTTCATTTCGCTCATATCTTAGAGCTAGGATATTCATAAAAGCCATTAGAAACTTTCCCGAAGCCTATCGCTTCTTCCCTCGTCTTCGAGTGCATGTTAGTTGGTTCAAGAAGAGTCACCAACCGACTAGATGACGATCTAGTCGATCAGCAACTCTACATGAACCGACTAGATGCCTTGCTATATTCAGCTCATTCCAGGTTGATCAATTAGTCGGTCAAAGAAGAGTCACCGACCGACTAGATGACGATCTAGTCGGTTAGGAATCCTTCTTGGACCGACTAGTTGAGCTTGCATCTGTACAGCCTGAGTTACTGTTTCGAGTTAGTCGGTCAAAGAACGTTTTTCGACCGACTAGTTGAGAAACTAGTCGGTCAGCATTTGTTCTTAAACCGACTAATTCATCTTGAAGTCAACCTATTCTATTTCGACGTTAGTCGGTCAAAGATCATTCACCGACCGACTAGTTATGAAACTAGTCGGTCGGCAAGTCTTCTTAGACCGACTAGTTGTCTTTGCCTGGAACTTCGACTTTTGGCTGTTCTTCCATTAGTCGGTCTACGTTGATTGACCGACCGACTAGTTGATGAACTAGTCGGTCGGTGGTTGTTCTTTGACCGACTAGTTGGGTTCAGAAAAGAGCCGTTGGAAACTTTTCCAACACGATTTTCCTTGCCTCTATAAATACAAACTTGATACGTTTAAGGCAAGGTTAAAGGTCCACTTTTCAAGTAATTTCAGACCTAAGAGAAGAGCTCTCCCAAGCTAATTCAAAGCTCTCTCTCCCTCACAAGAATCTCTCCCTTCACTCTTTGAGCCATTTTCCTCAAGAGAGATTCTCTCCATTGTGAGCTTCTCAAGCCAAGATCTTGATTCTTGTCACCATACTCCACCCTAGGCTTCCATTGCTGGTCATCTTCTTGAAGCTAGGGTTTGGTGGCATCATCTTCCTCAAAATCCCTCCTTGCCCTAATTTGGTAAGATTTACTCAAGGCATAGGATTTTGTTGGTAAGTGTTTATTTCATTTCATATTTGAATTGTAAGTTTCACTCTCGGTTGTGAGAGTGTGGTTGTGATCCCGGGTTGTGGGAGTCACAAATTACTTTGTGCATGATTTGACTTGTGAAGGTTTTTCACAAGTACTTCATAGTGGAAATCTTGAGTTAGGGTTGCTAACTCAAGTATCCGGAGGGGATCTAGGTGGTTGGGACGTAGGATCACCGGGAACAAGTCGGGGAGACTTGGGTGGATCCGAACCCAGTAATATTGTTTGTTTGCGTATGTTTTAATTCTTGTTGATAGTTGTTTAATTCTGCATTGTCGTTTGTTTCTTGAACAATAATTAGGAATAACTATCTTGATTATTTTAAGGACTATTCACCCCCCTCTAGTACGTGTGCAGTAGCTACCACAGGGCACTACAACGTGGTGTCATGGAAAGGGATTGATGTTGATCCTGAAAAAGTAGCAGCTATTCAAAACTGGCCAATCCCCCGAACGGTTACCGAGATTCGAAGTTTCTTAGGACTTGCTGGTTACTACCGGAGGCTCATCAAAGACTTCTTGAAGATCGCAGGAGGCATGCCACGATTGACGAGAAAGGATGTGGTGTTTGTTTGGTCGATAGCATGTGAGGATGCTTTCCATGAACTGAAAAAGATGTTGACGGCTGCACCCATTTTGATCATTCCAGACCGATTAGGAGGATTCGAATTCTTCTATGATGCATCTGGCAAAGGACTTGGATACGTGCTACATCAACACGATCGAATCGTAGCATATGCATCCAGACAGTTGAAGGTTCATGAGGAGAACTACCCCACTCATGATCGTGAGTTGGCGGCAGTAATTTTTGCATTGAATATTTGGAGGCACTTCTTATTAGGGGAGCACGTGAATGTGTTCTCGGATCATAAGAGTCTGAAGTATCTCTTCACTCAGAAGGAGCTCAACATGTGTCAGAGACGATGGGTCAAGCTCATGGCAGAGTATGATATTGACCTTCAGTATCATCTTGGGAAAGTCAATGTTGTACCTAATGCATTGAGTCGTCTACCAACGGTGATGACCCTTAAGACTCAGTGGAGATTGCAGCAAGAGATCCGGGACATGGGTATAGAAGTGATTCTACCAGAGACGACTGCATCTTTGATGGGCATGCACATCCAGTCGACATTGGTAGAGACGATCAAGACTGCTCAGATGGACGATGAGAAGCTGCGAAAGATCAAAGACCTGGTAATAGCAGGCCAGAGGCCAGAGTTTAAGATTCATGCAGATGGATCCTTGAGGTTTGAAGACATGCTCAGTGTACCGTCTGATGCCATTAAAGAGGAGCTATTGGAGGAAGCTCACAGTTCTCCATACTGTATACATCCTGGAGGTACCAAGATGTACCAGGATCTGCGACAACATTACTGGTGGCATGGCATGAAGAGAAGCGTCACACAGAGCGTGGCGAAGTGTATTGTGTGCCAACAGGTGAATGCTGAACATCAGAGGACTGCCAGCTTATTACAGCCCTTGCCCATTCCTGAGTGGAAGTGGCAACACATCACGATGTAGTACTTAATGTTTTAACCTACCTAAATTACCCTAACTAATTAACCTAGTGTCGGCAGACATCTCCCAATGACTTAGGCAGTTATCAAATGCCAACAACTCTCTTCATTCCCATCCCCACCTCCAGCTCCTCTTATCAATCTGCCCCCCATTTCATTTCTTAAGGCAACGACATCAGCCTTCCTTCTCCCTGCAATTCATCTTCCTCCGCTCTCTCAGCAACCTGCAATTTCTTCTCCCCCTTATAAAAAACCAAACAACAAACAAATTCCATCATCCCAAATCATTCAAACTCAAATCCAGAATCAATTTCAATCACCAATTCCCCCACAATTGAAATTGCAAACCCAAATTTACAAGCACAGAGCCAAATCCAGCCCAAATCCAAACCTATTGCAATTCAAATCATTCATCAAATCAATACAACCAAACCAAATCAATTTCAACCCAAATTCAAACTGAAATCAAATCAAAAACCCAAATCAAGATTGAAATCAAAATGGAGAGATGGAGAATTTAAGGATTCAAATTGAATATCAGATCTGAAATCAAAATTTCAGATCAATCAAACCCAACCCACAAAAATCAACTTCCCCTCAGCCTTCACCTCTCCCTCCTCCCTGCCCAGGCCGGCCGGTGCCCACTTGCTGCCCGCGCCGCACTGCCGCCTACGTGCGCGCCTGCCACCTGCTGCCGCCACCTGTGCGCGCTTCTGTCGCCAGTCGCCGCCGCTGGCCATGCGCCCAGGCCGCTGCCCCATGATCTCCATGTTAAGGTGTAACGACTCGTATTTTTCAAAACATTTAATTACGTATTTAACGTATTTTGTAGTGGTTGATCAGGATTTTTATGATTTAAAAAGTTTCTTATAAAAGTATTTTGAAGTACCAGACTAGTTATGAAGTATTTTAGTAAGTTCGGGTTCCATCAAATACCTCTAAATAATCTGGTAAAAATTCATTTTCAATTATTACCGTTTTGACTTAATGAATTTATTTTCTATACAAACATCATCAAAACGTTTTCAAACTTCTACGGTAACATTCAATGATCATTTAGGGCTTCCCATATTAAACTCGTAATTTTCTGAAGTCAAATCGATAGAGAACCCGTAAACCCGCTTCCTAAACGTTTTTGATTAAACATGTATTTCTATAGCTCAACCCCCAAATTGGATCTCGTATTCGCGATTCTCGCGACGATACGATCCCGTGGGTATATTTTTGTAATTTTTCGGACACGTTTACTAGCAGTGGCAAAATCGTAATATCGTTACAAATTTTACCTTTACCAATTACACTAGTTAATTACTATAACCAATTACTTTAACCCCACCAATTACTTTAAACCCCATGATAAACACGTTTAGACACTTTACGACAATTTCCAAAGTTAGTAAAAAAGACTAACCTACCGTATTAAAATTGTTGGGATTACTCAACAACCCCTAACCCCTTATTAATTACTAATAGTAAGATGTTAAGCCTATAAACACCCCCCTAAACCCATAGACCCAGTTAATCATGCAAAGAATAATTCTTAAGCTAATTTCACTTAAATCTCTTCCCAGGCGTTCTCTTCCTGTGTGAAAACCCAAGCCCCGTTCAAATTACCCTCACTGTCCCCCGGGCTCTTCACTTTCTCTCACCCTATTTAAAAAACACCGCTCTCTCACTCCCTCTCTTTCATCCTCGCACCCAGGGCAACCCACGCCTCCCTCTCGACCCCGTCGTGAAGCTCGCCTCCGACGATCTTCGACCACCGCCCTCCGCCTACCATCGGAGCACCGTCGTGAACCCCGAGAGCCCCGACACTGACTGCCGCCCTTCGCCTGCTTCGTCCGCCACCCTGTGTCATCACAGCTCCCCTCCGAACACTGAGAGCCCATGTCGTCTGCTCCGATGACCCCGCCCCAGCGCCTCCGCCGCTCTCGGAGCACCGCTCGCCGCAGCTCAGCTCTCCCTCGAAGCCGTCACCGTCCCCGGAGCCACCGCTGGCAGCCTCGACAGCCCCGCCACCCATCCCCGCCGAGCACCCTCGCTGCAGCAGCTCGTCACGGCAGCGCCCCGTCACCGTCGCCTTCCACCGCCGTTGCCGTCGCCTCGTCATCACTATTCTCCGTCCGCCTCCACGCCGCCGTCACCGACTCCGCTTACCGCCATGCGACAACGGACAACCCCGCAGCGATCGAAGGGGAAGCGAGGGTGCGTGGGTTAAGTACGATGGTATTTTCGTAAATATGAATACGTATTTTCGAATTTCGTAATTTTTAATTAATAATATGTGTTTAATAGTTTTAAATTCATAACTTGAAATATATGGCCCAGAAAAATATGAGGCAAGCTCCAGAAAATCAGAAATAACATTCTGGATCCAATGGCACTAGTTTCATCGTGATCAGACGCTTATTTTTTCCAGAATTAATTTTGAACTCTAAAACTTAAATATGAAAAATTCTTTTAAAAATATGTAACTCTTTATTTTCACGTATACTACTACATGATAAAATTATATGTTAAAGAACTCTTCGAGACAGTCGTTTTGACTGCTCACTTAAACATTTCCGACTAGTATTGTACCCGGAAGAAATTACGGAAGGTTTATATTACTTAAGTAAATTGGGTTGTTAACGTGATTTTTAAGCTTCTGAAAAATTATAAAAATTACCAGTGACTTCTAAAAATATTTTCTTCTTACAATAAAATAATATGCTTTATTTTTAACCTATATAAAAAATTAGAACATTTTTCCACACCGTTTCAGCCAGTTTTGAAAATCAAAATGATCAAAGTATTTGGATAGAAACGACGTGTTTTCTAATCATTATTTTTGTGTTACAGGTACAAACTCTTGTGCACCAACTTCAGAGGAAGCCCTAGATCAAATTCTGGCTAACTACGACAGCCTCGAATTCGGTAAGTCACGACTAATTCTAAAATTAGAAAATTAGATAAGTGCCCCTGTATGGACTTAGGAACACTACATATAGCCTCAGAAAGACTACTTGACATGAACCGAACTAGAGACCTAATCTAATAGGGAAGTAATCAACTACCGATTACTTTGCCAACTTTCAACTTTGGTGGTTGTAACACACAACCATCAACTTGGGTAAATTATATGCTAACAAAACTACCACCCTTAAACCAACAATTTATGTATTCCATGTTTGTTGGACTTATCTTTATCCTCAAATTTCTTAGCATCCACTTTGCTTTACTTTCTGGTTTTAAAACCAGTGGTCCTGGTTAACTATTATCGTGAACAAGGAATTGATAACATCTTGAGAAGCATGTTGTGGAATATCTTGTGGAATATCTAGTGGAACATCTCATGGAACATCTTGTGGAACATCCCGTATAAAACATGTACATAAAACACTTGACACTTCAATGGGGTTTTTGGGTAAATCATAGTTTGAGAGAGTGCGGGAGTGACTGGAGTTCAATCTTCCCATCCCGTTGCCTGTGTTTCGGCATCCCGTCCCGCTGCCTGTGTTTCGGCAAAATACATGTACCGTGCATGTATTTCGGCATTCGTCTGGGTCGCGTCCAGGCAAGAGATGAACTCAATTCTCATATATTGTACTCTTCGACTTGATGCACGTAGTTTAGTGTATAAGCTTTTGTCGATGGCATGCATAAGAATGATAAGCTTCCTTCAATGGACCATGATCCGGTCTATGTGCTTGGCTAAGTTTGTTGGATCACCCTAGCTAGACTGGGGGTAAGTGATCCTGGCTTAGTCACTTTCCTGTCTGTGTTCCGCTGGACCGCAAGAAAGTGAATCATGATTATGTAACGCCATCGATCTTCATCACTATCACCCTATCTTTAGCTAATACAGTCACCTTTACTTTACACGTTCTATACACGTTATTTACTATACTTGTGCAGTCACAGTACTTTACTTGTCGTACCTTTAGCTACCGTTGTAGCATGTTTTACTTGCTTAGCCTGCTCTACCATAGTAAAGTTGTTCCCCTTTCCGGTTCGGTTTACTTTTACTACTCAGTTGTGTACAGTAGTTGCTCAGTACTTTACTTTCACTCCGGTTGTGTTTGTACTTAGTTATCTTTTGTCATACTTGTGCACTGCTTCTTTTCTATACTTAGAATTTTTGTGACTTACCTTCAGTTTCATTTATGGCACCGACAGACGACGACCAGGTCGAAGAAATTGCCCCTGAGTTTACAGAGCCAGAGTACGACCCGGAGACTGTAGAATTTTAGCTGTTTGTATTGGTGTGAGTGTGATGTGTTATGTATTTCCTTCCTGTATTTCCTTTATGTTTTTGGTGAGAGAGTGATGTTTGCTGTTGTACTTTATTTGGACTGTAATAATGTACGCTGGTTTGAGTATTAGTACATCTCTGGATTGTGGCTATATTGATTTCACTGGTAAACTGTAGGACCTGTGTAAATATCAAATAAGTAACGGGCCCCCGAGAGCGGGTCGTTACAAATTTGGTGGCCCATGCATGTCCGCGCAAAATACCTCGTGAACAATATAATAATATCGGTATGTACCATATACGATACTCGACTAAGCTGACATTTCTCTTTATATGCAGATGTGACACTTAAACAATGGACTGAAACACCTCTGAGAGTTCCAATGGAGTTGACCTATCGGGAGCTTGCAACCAGACCAACAACAGACCACCTCCCACTGTGCATCAAATTTCGGATCTCGCATTACGAGAGATGGTTCAAGCCATCCGAGGAGAACAGAAGTCTGGAGGAGGCATTCAACAAGTCTGGTCACTTCGCCCAAAGACCTGGAATGGCATTGATGGCCCTCTGAAAGTCGAAGAATGGCTGCAAAGCACTGAAGATAATTTGAGAGCCACTCAGATTGGAGAACATGCTTGGGTAGACACTGCCAAGTCCCAACTGACTGATGGAGCCAGAATCTGGTGGAACTCTGCCGAAGCTCGTCTGTAACGACTAATCGACTGGGCAACGTTCACTGAACACTTCAACACCCAGTACTTCTCACCTGAAGCTCAGATGAAACTGCAAGCTCAGATTGTCGGACTGAAGCAAGGTTCCATGACAATGGAACAGTATGATGCCCAATTTACACTGCTAAGTCATTTTGCACCCGGGATGGTTGCCACCCCTCTGACCCGAGCTCAATGCTTCAATCAAGGGCTAAACATAGAGATCCGTCGAAACTTGGTCGGATGCCAACTCTGCACACATACTGAGGTTCTGGCTGCAGCTCGTGAACATTGAACGAGAAGGAAGGCGTGAGATGGCTGCCCCTCCCAGAAGGCCACCACCTCTGACCCCTGCTGCTGGATCCAGTCGACGACCTCCATCCAACCAGGTATATAGGCCTACCCAGTAGACTCAATTAAAGAGACAGGCCCCACCACCACGTCCGGTGTGTCATCACTGTGGGAAACCAGGACACTTTTGGACTGAATGCCGACTATATCTGAACCTTTGCCTGATCTGTGGGTCGAAGGACCATGGTGCAAGGGATTGTCCTGAGAGGAAGCCTCGACCTCCCAACCATGCTCAAGCTAATGCCCCTACCAGGAATGCTCCATAACGACCACCACCACCTGCTCCGCAACGACAACCACTCCCGCCTCAGCAGCAAGCATTCCAGCAAGCTTGACCACAGGTGCCACCTCCAAGGCATCAAGCTTATACTATGGCCATAGAAGAGGCCAAAGCTACAGACCAAGTGATCACAGGTACGCGATATCCTATTTCGCATTAAGTTCTATTATCTAGAAGTCGTAAACTTAGATAAGATTCTTGTAACCATAGGTATCGTCTTATTAGCTGGTAAACCTGTCCTCACGTTATTCGACTCAGGAGCTACACATTGCTTCTGGGCGAGTCGATTCGTCAAAACACATGCCGTCCCTGTTGAACCTCTGACTTCTCGTTGGAAGGTTGAAACCGCTGGCGGTTCCCTACCAATAACTAGCGGATGCCTTCACTGTTCCGTAGTAATTTGTGGACGAGACCTTTTCATCGACTTCATAGTGATAAAGATGCCAAATTTCGATGTTGTTCTTGGGATGGATTGGCTAGGGACATTTCATGCCAACATTGACTGGCATCAAAGGAGGGTAGAATTCGAAATACCCAAACATCCTAAATTCGAATTCCACAGCGGAAGCCGATCGGAAGGACCAGTGAAATTTCGAGCCAAACTTTCAGAGGCAGTTGCGACTACAATGGAATTCGAGCAAGAGAAACCAGAAGTAGTGCGGGAATTCATGGACGTATTTTCGGACGAACTCTCAGGTTTGCCTCCGGATCGCGGCCTCGAATTTACCATTGATCTTGTACCAGGTGCACAACCGATATCCAAGGGACCTTATCACATGGCACCACCTGAGCTTGAGGAGTTCAGGCTCAGCTGGATGATCTCATACAGAAGGGATGGATACGACCTAGTGTATCCGCATGGGGTGCCCCTGTGCTGCTCGTGAAAAGAAGGACGGATCACAGCACATGTGCGTCGACTATCGCGAGCTAAACAGTTGACGGTGAAGAAAAAGTATCCCTTGCCTTGCATCGACGATCTTTTCGACCAGCTTGGAGAATCGAGCGTGTATTCAAAGTTGGACCTGAAGACCAGATATCATCAAGTGAAGGTGAAGAAGGAGGACGTCCACAGGACTGCTTTTCGGACCAGATATGGACACTACAAATTCTTGGTAATCCCATTTGGTGTGACTAATGCGCCTGCTGTATTCATGAGTCTCATGAACCAGGTTCTGTACAACCATCTGGACAAGTACGTAGTTGTCTACATCGACGACATCCTCATTTACTCGAAGAGTGCTCATGAGCACAGAGAACATCTGAGGAAGGTCTTAAAGACGCTAAGACAACACCAACTGTATGCCAAATAAAGCAAGTGTGAATTTTGGCTCGACAAGGTGGCTTTCCTGGGCCACATCATGTCGGGAGAAGGAGTAGCTATCGATCCCGAGAAGGTAGCCGCTGTTCGAGACTGGCCGGTCCCTAAGACTGTGACAGAGATTCGAAGTTTCTTGGGACTAGCTGGTTACGACAGATGATTCATCTATGACTTCTCGAAGATTGCGGGAGCTATGACACGACTGACGAGAAAGGATGTGTCATTTTTCTGGTCAAAGGCTTGTGATGATGCATTCCAGGAGCTGAAGAGAAGATTGACTTTGGCCCCGATTCTGGTCATCCCAGACAGGACCGTAGGTTTCGAAGTGTTTTGTGACGCTTCTGGCAAAGGACTTGGGTGTGTGCTGCATCAGCATGGCCGAGTCGTTGCATATGCATCCAGACAACTAAAGACCTATGAGAAGAACTACCCCACTCATGACCTTGAGTTGGCGGCAGTTATCTTTTCCCTGAAGATTTGGAGACACTTCTTGTTGGCAAGCATGTGAAGATATTTTCCGATCACAAGAGTCTCAAGTACCTGTTCAGCCAGAAGGAGCTCAACATGCGTCAATGACGATGGATCGAACTGATGGCAGATTATGATATTGACCTTCAGTACCATCCTGGGAAGGTTAATGTCATACCGGATGCATTGAGTCGTCTCCCTGCGGTGATGACTCTCACATCGCTATGGAGGCTACGACATGGGATTCGAGCCATGGAGATGGACGTCATACTGCCTGGAGAAACATCTTCGCTGCTCAACCTCCAGATCCAGCTGGATTTTGTGAACAAGATCAAAGCTGCCCAAGCAGGAGATGAGAAGATGCAAAGGATCAGAGACATGGTGATAGCAGGTCAGAGGCCTGAATTCAAGATCCATGAGGATGGATCTTTGATATTTGGTAATCGCATCTGTGTACCATCTGGAGACGTCAGAGAAGCTCTATTGGAGGAAGCTCACAGTTCTCCATATTCCATTCATCTAGGAGGTATGAAGATGTATCAAGACTTGCGACAACACTACTGGTGACATGGTATGAAGAGAAGCGTCGCATGGAGTGTTGCGAAGTGCATAGTGTGTCAATAGGTGAAGGCTGAACATCACCAGTCTGCCGGTTTGTTACAACCTTTGCCTATTCCAGAATGGAAGTGGCAACACATCACGATGGATTTCGTGACAGGACTACCCAAGAGTACGAAGCATAACGATGATGTCTGGATAATCATTGATCGATTAACCAAGTCAGCACACTTCATTCCTTTCAGAGTGGGCCAGTCGACCGAAGTACTTGCCAAGAAATACATGGAGGAGATAGTGAAGTTACATGGTGTCCTTGTCAGTATTGTTTCTGACAGAGACACGTGATTCACAGCTCACTTTTGGAAGAGCCTATATGAGAGTCTGGGGACCCACTTAAGTTTCAGTACAGCTTATCACCCCCAGACAGATGGCCAATCAGAACGCACCATTCAGATTCTGGAAGACATGTTGCGTGCGTGTATGCTGGACTTCAAGGGATCTTGGAAAGACCATCTTCATCTCGTGGAGTTTTACAATAACAGCTATCAGGCCAGCATTGGTATGGCGCCCTTTGCAGCGCTATATGGCCGGAAGTGTCGTTCTCCTTTGAGTTGGGATGACGTTGGTGATCGAGAGCTCATCAGTCCAGACTTGATTGTTGAAGCAGTGGAAGTAGTCCGAACCATCAGAGAGAAGCTACAGTTGGCTCAAGATCGATACAAGCATTGGGCAGATGCAAAGCACCGTCATTTGGAGTTCCAGCGTGGCGACCATGTGTTCTTGAAAATCTCTCCGAATCGTGGGATGATTCTTTTTGGACGGAGAGGGAAGCTCAGTCCTCGATACATTGGTCCATTTGATGTTTTGGAACGAGTAGGCAAGGTGGCCTATCGCCTTGCTTTGTCACCTGCATTGGAAGGAGTACATGAAGTCTTGCATGTCTCACAGCTTTGACGCTATGTGAGTGATCCTAGTCATGTTGTGGATTACTCCGAAATTGCTGTTCGTCCGGATCTATCTTACGAACAATAACCAGTCAAATTCTTGGATCGACAGCAGAAGACCCTCAAGAATAGAGTGATCAACCTCGTCAGGATAATGCGGTGTCACGACTCACCTGGAGAATCTACTTGGGAGCGAGAAGATGAGATGTGAGAACGCTAACCATACCTATTTACCGAGTCGGATAATCCTACTAGTTTCGAGACTAGTTACGGAAGCTATGATGATATCAATAGTAAGTATTCATAAACATCATCTCTTGATTTCTTGATGCTATGATATCACATTATATTTCATGTTATTTACAACCTGATTTATTAGATCATTATTATCATTTATTTGCTTGAGCTTCTTCATAACAAAAGTTATTTGCTTTAGAAATTCGAGGAATTCCGAGGACGGAATTATTTTAAGGAGGGTATGATGTAACAACTCGTATTTTTCAAAAAAATTAATTACGTATTTAACATATTTTGTAATGGTTGATCAGGAGTTGTACGATTTCAAAAATTTCTTATAAAAATATTTTGAAGTACCAGACTAGTTATGAAGTATTTCAGTAAGTTCGGGTTCCATCAAATACCTCTAAATAATCTGGTAAAAATTCATTTTTAATTATTACCGTTTCGGCTTAATGAATTTATTTTCTATACAAATATCATCAAAATGTTTTCAAACTTCTACGGTAACATTCTATGATCATTTAGGGATTTCCACATTAAATTCGTAATTTTCTGAAGTCAAATCGATAGAGAACCCGCAAACCCGCTTCCTAAACGTTTTGGATTAAAACACGTATTTCTGTAGCTCAAACCCCAAATTGGATCTCTTATTCATGATCCTCGCGACGATTCGATCCCGTGGATATGTTTTCGTAATTTTTTGGACACGTTTACTAGCAGGGGCAAAATCGTAATTTGGTTACAAATTTTACCGTCACCAATTACCCTAGTTAATTACTATAACCAATTACTTTAACCCCACCAATTACTTTAACCCCCCATGATAAACACGTTTAGACACTTTACCAAAATTTCCAAAGTTAGTCAAAAAGACTAATCAACCATATTAAAATTGTTGGGATTAGTCAACAACCCCTAACCCCCTTATTAATTACTAATAGTAAGATGTTAAGCCTATAAATACCCCCCTAAACCCATAGACCCAGTTAATCACACAAAGAAAAATTCCTAAGCTAATTTCGTTTAAATCTCTTCCCAGGCGTTCTCTTCCTGTGTAAAAACCCAAGCCCCGTTTAAATTACCCTCTCTCTCCCCCGGGCTCTTCATACTCTCTCTCACCCCGTTTAAAAAACCGCTCTCTCACTCCCTCTCTCTCTTTCATCCTTGCACCCAGGGCAGCCCATGCCTCCCTCTCGACCCCGTCGTGAAGCTCGCCTCCGACGAGCTTCGACCACCGCCCTCCGCCTACCACCGGAGCACCGCCGTGAACCCCGAGAGCCCCGACACTGACTGGCGCCCTCCGCCCGCTTCGTCTGCCGCCCTCCGCCGTCATAGCTCCCCTCCGAACGCCGAGAGCCTACGCCGTCCGCTCCGACGACCCCACCTCAGCGCCTCCGCCGCTCTCGAAGCAACGCTCGTCGCAGCTCCGCTCTCCCTCGAAGCCGTCACCGTCCCCGGAGCCACTGCCGGTAGCCTCGACAGCCCCACCACCCATCCACACCGAGCACCCCCGCTGCAGCAGCTCATCGCGGCAGCACCCCATCACCGTCACCCTCCACCGTCGTCGCCTTCGCCTCGCCGTCGCTGTTCCCCGTCTGCCTCCACACCGCCGTCACCGACTACGCTCGCTGACGTGCGACAGCGGACAACCCTGCAGCGATCGAAGGAGAAGCGAGGGTGCGTTGGTTAAGTACGATGGCATTTTCGTAAATACAAATACGTATTTTTGAATTTCGTAATTTTTAATTAATAATATGGGTTTAATAGTTTTAAATTCATAACTTGAAATATATGGCCCAGAAAAATATGAGGCAAGCTCCAGAAAATCAGAAATACATTCTGGATCCAATGACACTAATTTCATCTTGATCAGAAGCTTAGTTTTCCCAGAATTAATTTTTAACTCTAAAACTTAAATACGAAAAATTCTTTTAAAAATACGTAACTCTTTATTTTCACGTATACTACTACATAATAAAAATATATGTTAAAGAACTCTTCGAGACGGTCGTTTTGACTACTCACATGAACATTTCCGACTAATATTGTACCCAGAAGAAATTACGGAAAGTTTATATTACTTAAGTAAATTGGGTTGTTAACGTGATTTTTAAGCTTCTGAAAAATTATAAAAATTACCAGTGACTTCTAAAAAATATTTTTCTTCTTATAGTAAAATAATATTCTATATTTTTAACCTATATAAAAATTTAGAACGTTTTTCGACACCATTTCAGCCAGTTTTGAAAATCAAAACAATCAAAGTATTTGGATAGAAATGACGTGTTTTCTAATCATTGTTTTTGTGTTACAGGTACAAACTCTTGTGCACCAACTTCAGAGGAAGCCCTAGATCAAATTCTGGCTAACTACGACAGCCTCGAATTCGGAAAGTCACGACTAATTCTAAAATTAGAAAATTAGATAAGTGCCCTTGTATGGACTTAGGAACACTACCTATAGCCTCAGAAAGACTACTTGTAGGGAAGTAATCAACTAGAGATTACTTTGCCAACTTTCAACTTTGGTGGTTGTAACACACAACCATCAACTTGGGTAAATTATATGCTAACAAAACTACCACCCTTAAACCAACAATTTTTGTATTCCATGTTTGTTGGACTTATCTTTATCCTCAAATTTCTTAGCATTCACTTTGCTTTACTTTCTGGTTTTAAAACCAGTGGTCCTGGTTAACTATCATCGTGAACAAGGAATTGATAACATCTTGAGAAGCATGTTATGGAATATCTTGTGGAATATCTGGTGGAACATCTCATGGAACATCTTGTGGAACATCCTGTATAAAACATGTACATAAAACACTTGACACTTCACTGGGGTTTTTGGGGTAACTCATAGTTTGAGAGAGTGCGGGAGTGACTGGAGTTCAATCTTCCCGTCCCGCTGACTGTGTTTCGGCATCCCGTCCCGTTGCCTGTGTTTCAGCAAAATACACGTACTGTGCCTGTGTTTCGGCATTCGTCTCGGTCGCGCCCAGGCAAGAGATGAACTCAATGGTCACATATTGTACTCTCCGACTTGAGTCACGTAGTTTAGTGTATAAGCTTTTATCGATGGCACGCATAAGAATGATAAGCTTTCTTCAATGGACCATGATCCGGTCAATGTGCTTGGCTAAGTTTGTTGGATCACCCTAGCTAGACTGGGGGTAAGTGATCTTGGCTTAGTCACTTCCCTGGCCGTGTTTCGCTGGACCGCAAGAAAGTGAATCATGATTATGTAACGACATCGATCTTCATCACTATCACCCTATCTTTAGCTAATACAGTCACCTTTACTTGACACGTTCAATACACGTTATTTACTATACTTGTGCAGTCACAGTACTTTACTTGTCGTACCTTTAGCTACCGCTGTAGCATGTTTCACTTGATTAGCCTGCTCTACCATAGTACAGGTATTCCCCTTTCCGATTCGGTTTACTTTTACTACTCAGTTGTGTACAGTAGTTGCTCAGTACTTTATTTTCACTCCGGTTTTGTTTGTACTTAGTTACCTTTTGTCATACTTGTGCACTGCTTCTTTTCTATATTTAGAATTTTTGTGACTTACCTTCGGTTCCATTTATGGCACCGATAGACGACGACCAGGTCGAAGAAATTGCCCCTGAGTTTACAGAGCCAGAGTACGACCCGGAGACTGCAGAATTTTAGCTATTTGTATTGGTGTGAGTGTGATATGTTATGTATTTCCTTCCTGTATTTCCTTTATGTATTTGGTGAGAGAGTGATGTTTGCTGTTGTACTTTAATTTGGACTGTAATAATGTATGCTGGTTTGAGTATTAGTACATCTTTGGATTGTTGCTATATTGATTTCACTGGTAAACTGCAGGACCTGTGCAAATATCAAATAAGTAACGGCCCCCCGAGAGCGGGTCGTTACAAAAGTAAAAAACAGAAGAAAGAAAAGAAAATAGAAGATAGAAGAGGAAGGAGAAGAAGAGAATCCAGATAGGGTTATTGGGTATGAAATCCTATTGGGCTTTAGTTATTGCATATTGGGTTTAAAGTATGTTATTGGGTATGGCTTCCTATTGGGCTTAAATTGCTTATTGAGTTATTTGAACCACTAAGGCTTATTGGGTTTGGGGGTAAAGGTTATCTTATTGGGTTTGGATGAACTAGTTGCTTATTGGGTTCTATTGATTATTGGGTTAGCAAATTAAACTTAATTGATTTTAAATTATGCTTATTGGGTATGGGTTTATTCAATGTTGACTAAAAATTTTTGGGTATTGGGTTTGTATAGTTGTTATGAATTATTAAGTTTTAAAGTTTTAAAGTTAACTAAGTTCCAAGTTATTAAAGTTTTTAAAATAATTTAAAGTTAAATTATTATCTAAGTTAATAGTTATAGTTAAAGTTTACTATATATATTAGTTTAAAGTTATATAGTTAATGTTATAAAGTTATTTAAGTACAATATTTTATGAATATTTTATAAGTTAAAGAATAAGTTTTTAAGTAAAAGTTAGTTGTATCTCATAAATTATTATTTAAGTTTTATGTTTATATAAATTATTTTCATTTTCATTATAAGTGTTAGTTATATAATACATCTATATACATACATGTAAACGGTTATATGCTTAATTATATATATTTTTAATTAATTAAGGAATTTTAGTCTAATGTCATGAATTTAATGACGCAGATAAAAACACACACTACAATCACTTGGACATTCAACGCCCACCTCCTCTTCAAATCTGCGCATCAGATAGTAGGTTCCCCACATCTCTTTCATCTATATAAATTAATATGTGTTAATGCAAGCGTGCATTTTCCTACCTGTTGTTAAATGTTACTTCATTTAAACTGCTTTATGCCATGCATATTACTCCTACAAATTAACTGCTAGAAATGCCTGCTAGACACCTGAATGAACTTGATAATAAAAGAATGATACATGCCGTTGGCTACTAGATGTTACATGCCGTTGGCTACTCCTGTCGGTCATATATGACTACTCTGGCTTATGTTCCAGTAGGGTCATATATGACTAGTCTGGCTCGTGTTCCAGTATATAACCTTTGATGGCCGGTGGCTGATTCTGGCTCGTGGTCTAGAAAGTACACTTATGGGCTTGTCACTAGATTAAGAGATTAAATGACACACCACTTTACGTCTGCTGATTGCTATCATAAATTGTGTAACCTGCTAGCTTCTCTCTTACCATGCTTATGTATAATTGCCATGCTCACCACGCTTTACTTGTGCACTACATCCTACTTGCTCACATGTTTTTATTCTGTTAGTAGACAATACCATTATCCTGCTATATTCTTTTAATTGTTTAAACGAGATTGATGCTTGAGAACCAACATGAGTAACCCTCACTGACGGGCGTATTTGTGTTCTAATACAATGTCCGTCAAGTTTTGGGGGCATTTTTGCAGATCCTAGTTCCAGCTAGTGTGATCCACTAGATGCAGGACTCTTCTAGGAAGATATTATTAGGCTGCATTTCCTTGTAGTTTCATTGTATTAAATTTATGTATCATGTATTGTAAGAGCCATAATGCCGCGCTTCCTTTCCTTATTGTTGTATTCCATTTCTGAGACGATTGAGATTGTAATAAGAAAATAATTATCTGCGTTGTTTTTCAGTATGCATTGCAAGAACCTGCAAGATTTCACACAGACTCTTATTATGTCAAGTTAAGGATGGGAGAAAAGCAAAAGTACCTCATCCTTCCTTGCACATGTGAACCCGCTCGCATCCTCGCTCCCAAGCAAAATGGAAAGAGGGGCGTGACAGCTGGACTTCAAAGGATCTTGGGAAAACCATCTCCATTTGGTGGAGTTTGCATACAACAATAGCTATCAGTCAAGCATTGGCATGTCATCATTTGTGGCACTGTATGGGCGGAAGTGCCAATCCACCTTGAGCTGGGATGATGTAGGAGATCGAGAGTTGGTTGGTCTCGAGCTAATCACAGAAGCCATGGATGTGGTTCAGACCATCAGAGAGAATCTGCAGCTGGCTTACGATAGGTACACGCATTGGGCAGATGTGAAACGTCGACACCTGGAGTTTCAGCCCGGTTATCATGTTTTTCGGAAGATCTCGTCCAACCGATGATTGATTCATTTTGGTCAGAGAGGAAAGCTTAGTCCTCGATTCATTGGGCCTTTCGATATTCTGGAGAGAGTAGGAGAGGTGGCCTATAAGCTTGCACTGCCCCTGCCTTGGAGGGAGTGCATAATGTATTCCACATCTCGCAGTTGCGTCGCTATGTGAGCGACCCTAGTCATGTCGTGGACTACTCGGAGATCACAGTTCATCCGGACTTGAAATACGAGCAGCAACCAGTGGAGATCCTAGATTGACATCAGAAGGTCTTCAGGAACATGACTGTTGATTTAGCTAGGGTGATGTGGCATCGCGACTCGCCAGGAGAATCTACCTAGGAGCGAGAGGACGAGATGCGAGGATGTTACCCCTACCTTTTTCCTGCATTGTAGAGAATTTCAAGGGCGGAATTATTCTAAAGAGGGTAGGATGTAACGGCATGTTTTCATTGTGCACGTATTTCCGTAACAAGACGATTTCAGACGATTTCATAAATAAGTAAATCAGTTTTTATCTATTTTTTCATACTCAAACTCTAAAATGGACTCCGTATTTGTGATCCTCGCGACTATAAGAACCTGTAGAATTGTTTTCGTAATTTTTCGGACACGTTCAGTCTCAGGGGCAAAATCGTAATTTCATTATTATATTTACTATTACGTTTTTAATAGTTTTACTAATTACGTTTTTACAATTACTAATTACCGTTTAACCTTAACCACCCCCCTTAATTGGCCGCACCTATTGGTCAGAACCAAAAATTTTGGATCTCAACCTCCCATCATTAACACATATACTTAATTACATACTTATATATTATATTATATATGATATTATATATGGCAAACACTACTCCCATTCAAAACCACAGTAAGTCACCATCTCCCTTCGTTTCCTCCATCATCGACGCCGACACTAGCCTCCTACCCCACGCCACCACCGCCCATGCTGCCTCCGCCTTCCACCTCTGCCTCTGCCCCTCCTACCCCATGCCACCGCCGCCTAGGCCCCCTCCACCTTCCACCTCTGCCTCCACCCTTCCTACCTCGTGCCCTCCGCCCTTCCTACCTCGTGCCCTCCGTCGCCCAGGCCCCTCCACCCTTCCTACCACGTGCCCCGCCGCCCAGAACCCTGCCTTAAGCTCCCTCGAGCTCGCCGCTGCCGCCTGCACATCTCCAGTGACCGCGGCCACCCGCCGCCACTGTCGCCGCCCTTCGTCGCACGTGTCCCTACCGACGTCGCAGCCCCCCGCCATCATCGGCAACCGCCGTAGCATCCCCGTCAAGCGCGCTCTGTTGTTTCACGCAAAACGTGTGAACAGTGTTACGGTGAGGAACACACAGTAATATTAATATATAATGCGTTTATACATGTATTTACGTATATACATTAAGGCTGATTGGATTTAAATTGATAATAAATTTTTTAGGCCTCAGAAAAATACAAGGGAAGAGCCAGAAAATGTAGTTCAACGAAACGGACGTATTGTCGCTAGTTTCATCGTCATAATTCATGTACATTTTCCGCAGTAAATTTTCAAAGATAAACCTTAATATGGTTACTTTCCCTTTAAAATTGATATATCAAAACTTTCATGTATACTAACGTACAAGAAAAATATATGTCATAGTACTAGATGAGACGGTCATTTTGACCCCTTATTGAAAGAATTCCGACGTCTGGTTTGCTCTAAATAAATCTTTGAAAATATTGAGAAAGTGCGGGGTGAGAGTTATTTTATAAGTTTTAAGTTAAACGAGTTATTAGCTTATATGTTTATAATTATAAATTTGTTTGAGTAATTAGTATATAAAGTTAGTTTTGTGATAAAGTCATTATAAATTATTTTCAGTTAATAATATACTAGTTATGCTAGTTATGTAGTATTTTGTTTTTATTTGTGTAGCTAATTCACACATATGAACCCAGGTATCGCTACCGCGGATCGAACCATGCCTTTCACGACACGGTGTATCGGTAACTCATCGTACCCTAACTATGGGTTTTAAAAACTATAAACATGCATGCCAAACTAGTTTCATTTCTTTAGCAAAGTGTCTCATTTGAAAGGTTAGACAAGCTTGATAAACTGCACAGTATCGTAAAAGACTCAATCGGACTATGTGTCGTACTTGATTATAAAATGTGTCAATCTAGAAGTGATTCCTAAATTGTAAATACGTTAATATCATAGACATTTGGGGTTTTGGGGTAACTTATAATAGCGAGTGTGCGAGAGCGACCAGTTTAGGCTTTGTTGTTGCTGTCCCGACCAGGTCCTAGCAACCCCTTCAAAATTCGTCGGTGACAAATTCACAGACTCGAATCACAGATTATTGAACAGTATCGTATCGTAGCACAGTTTTGGTTTAACCTGGGTACGCGTACCCATGGTATGAGATGAACTCTTGGTTGCTCACTGTACTCCGCATTATAAGTCACGATCTAAGCTTGGGACAGTTATACTCCCGTAACCTGGTCATCTTAATTAATGTTTCATTTTCTTGCTGATAAATTGTGAATGCCGTAATTCTACAAAGCTATGTTTCTGCTTTATTTTCATACCATTATTGTATGCACTTTTACTACTAGTCTCTGCTTGATTGCTATGCTTGCATATTGTTTTAATTTTCATGCTAGGATACTTTGACTTACGTCTGATCCTGGCGACCCTTCTTTTTGTGGTGGACCTGCCAGATACCTCACAAGTAGACAAGGTGACACCTGAGTTGTCAGACGCTGAGCTTACGGTTGAGTTTGACCAGGAGAACGCTGTTTACTGAGAGTGAGTGTGAGAGTGTTATGTTATTTTTTGCTTTTCAGAGAGTGGCTTAGTGTGTATTTGTATTCGGGTTGTATTTCTTTTTCTGTACGTTGTTGGCTGGTAATAAGGTTGTATTTCATTTTCATGTATGAGTATTTTGCATATTTCTACAACGGAGCCTGTATTGACTTCATTGATGCCTAGCAGGACTTGCGCATGTACCGAACAGTAACGGGCCCCGGGAGTGGGTCGTTACAATTCAGCATAAAGAATATCGCATAAATACATCAAGCCTTAATTAGGCTTTCATTAAAAATCATAATCATTGGAAAATTTCATATCATGAGACACATGATTATTGTCTTTAAGCATGGCACAAGGGCATTAGCATGGGGTTAACTTGGTTTATAAACATAAACATGGACTTAACATACATATGACATACATGGGCTTAACATTACACTTACATGGCTTAGTATTACAACTTTTTCCACTACAAGTTTAAGAACACAAATATGACATCTACACTAGCATATCATGAACATGGACATAACTTTACCCATAACATGTTTAAGAACACAAATATGTTAAACTATCTAAAACTGCTTCTGCTGAAAGATCTCCTGTTTAAGCCAAATTACAGTCAGTATTAAGATTCAGTTTCTTCATGAAAGTTGTAGGAAATTTCATGCCCTTTTCAGAAACACAATGAATCATTACATTTGGAATTTTCTACGATTTGTTATGAATTTCCAAAGTTACTGTATTGGATATAAAATTTATGCACATGAAAAAGTACTACAATCTGTCTAAACTTGCTACTGAAGAAAGATCATCTGTTTGAGCCTAATTACACTAAAAATCAGTGTTCAGTTCATTCACAAAAGCTGTAGAGGATTTAATGTCATTTTCAAAAAACATGCTTAATTACTATATTCGGAAACTTCTGTGATTTACTACGAATTTTTAAAGTTACTGCAATGATGGAAAAATTACAACACATACTCATAAGTTCTACTGCATATCATCATGAAACTTGCTAATTTTTAAACATGGATTTAAGGAAAAACAAATCCTAAAACTCCTTCAAAATGTTCTTCTCAAAATGTTCTACTGCATTCTCAAAATGTTCTACTCAAAAACCTAAAACAAATTTTTAAACCATACCTCAAAATGTTCTTCTAATATTTCTTTGGCCCTTCTTCTCCTTGTAGGCATTAACCTTTTTCTCTTCTTCTGAAACTCCTTCAAATATTTTTTGGAGTATGGTGTTAGTTTTGGCCTTGGTGTATGAAGGATTTTGTAGTATGTAGAAGGTTGTAAGGGGAAATTTTAATGGATGTGTATTGGGTGGTGGAAGGGGAGGAGCATTGGATGGTGGAGTGGTGGAATGGTGGTGGGAGAGGATGAACCAAGGGAGGAGAAGGGTGGAGGGTGTGGCCCGAAGGAGAGAGAGAGAGGGGGGGAGAGAGAGAATGAGAGCATGAAAAAAATTCTCTTTTCTTTTCTTTTTTATTTTCTCCCATTTTTCTTTGAATTTCTCTCTTTTAATCCCCCTCTAAGCCACCTCATGCTCCCCTAATTTCCTCTTCTTATGCCACCTAACTAGTGTTAGGTGAATATCAATATGCTAATGCCACCTCGCAAGTAGGGGGTGTCTAATCATGGTAATTGGGATTTAAATTTTTAATTAAAGTAAGAATACTCCCATTATACTATGTATAGTTCACTAAATACAAGATGTTAGTGCACGGGTATCAATAACGAAGTGGTATCAAGATATCCGACCCATTTAGAGCCTACAACTAGAAATCTGTCATTAAAATGGAATAATGCCCAGTCAAACGAATGGCTCACTCGACCGCTAGGCTCCTGCTGATACTTAGGAGGAGTTAATGAGACCGAGTTAATGGGCAATCGTTATCACCAATCCCAGAGAAGATCCCGTCCGAATCAATGAGGGATGGTTACATACAATCATCAGAGAACTGCCTATAAATACCTGAAAAGACAATGGTAAAAGGGTTCCAACTCCCAAGGTACGAGATTTAATACATAGACTCTACATATTTCTTACATTTCTTCAACAAAAGAGCTTGCGACTCTAGATCTGAGACGAATCTTCGTGGGTCGATCTCAGTTGCTCCAAGCTCACTCTCTTTCTTGAGTTCCCATTATAACTTAAGCATTGGAGGGGATTTGGGTTGAAACCCAGATCCGACCCCTTGACGCTTCCTTGTGGTTCAGATCTTCTAATCAAGTCCCTACGCGAGGGTCGTTCCAGAGCTTCTCAGCCTCGATCGATCGATACATGAACCTCTCGAGGATCGATCGAGCATCACAAGTCAACCACCATTCATCACCGACCCTGGTTCTTCCAACTTAAGGTCCCACTCAATCGGCTGCCGATGCTTTGACTCAGCATGAAGGATCCATGTCAGCAACACAGTTATTTCGGTCATTTTTGGCCATAAAAGTTTGGCGTCGTCTGTGGGAAACCCCAAGTCAACATCCCTGTCAACAAAACATCTTGACCATGTCGACTCACCCATCAACACCCTCCGGTGATGCCTTGGCACCTCCCAGCATCAATTCTTTCAACATGATAATAGGAGGACCTCTACATCCGGAACTATCAACCTCGCTCCAAAGCTCCTATGGCGGAAGGTTAATGAAAATATCTGTGGGACGAAAATACCCCAGAGATTCTACACCCCCTATATCCTTCTCAGATAAAGACCTAGAGGGTGTATAACTACCACACAATGATGCCATCGTCATCACATCCACCATCAACGAGATCACCGTGGAGAGATTGCTTATCGACACCGGGATCTCGTATGATGTGCTTTTCTTCACCACGTTGGAGAGAATAAGGCTATCCTCAACAAAGTTGAGGCCTTGTTCACGACCACTTGTAGGATTCATTGGACATTCTGTCCCAATAGCAGGCATCATCACCCTACCGGTGACCCTAGGTATGGATCTACGACCAGTCACTCGCCTTTCTAATTTCATAGTGGTGAAGATCAATTATGCGTACAACAGAATCATTAGAAGACCACTGCTCAATGCTATAGAAGCAGTGGTCTCAACTTTCCATCAAATGATCAAATTTCAGACGCCTAAAGGAGTCGGGAAAGTGATAGGGAATTAGAAGCAAGGTGATAGGGAATTAGAAGCAAGCCCGGTCACCGCTTTAAGAAGGGTGGGGCATACTGACCCAGTCGACCCCAAAAGCAAGAATCAACGACCCGTGGCAATTGAAGAGACGGAGAACATCCGAATCTCTGAAGAAGAAGGGAAGACTGTCTCCATTGGGTCGATGCTCCCTTTCGACCTAAGGAAGAGGTTGATTACTCTCTTAAGAGAGCATGCAGACATTTTCGCCTGGTCCCCGAGGGATATACTCGACATCGACCCCGACGTAATATCCCACAAGCTGGAAGTCGACTCGACTTCCAAGCCCATGAAGCAGAAGAAGAGGAACATGGGTGGAGAAAAGATGAAGGCCGCAATCGAGGATGTGGACCGACTTTTGGAGGCATGCTTCATTCGAGAGGTAAAATACCCCGATTGGCTCTCGAATGTCGTGATGGTGAAAAAGGCAAACGGCAAATGGCCAATGTGTGTCGACTTCATTGATCTCAATAAATCCTATTTGAAGGATAGTTACACTTTGCCCTGGATCAACCATCTGGTCGACAATGCCTCGGGCTATGAGCTCCTTAGCTTCATGGACGCTTTCTTAGGCTACAACTAGATCCAAATGGCACTAAAAGATAAGGAAAAGACTTCTTTCATCACCGATCGACGTATTTTCTGTTATACAAAAATACCATTCGGTTTGAAGAATACAGAGGCCACGTACCAACGTTAGATGAACAGAGTCTTCGAGGCTCAAATTGGGCGGAACCTGGGGGTCTATGTTGATAACATGTTGGTCAAGTCGAGGAAGCCGACGGATCACATTACTGATCTCTGAGAGACATTTACACAGATCAGACGAAACAACCTTTGGCTCAACCATGCCAAGTGTACCTTTGGGGTTCGATCGGGAAAGTTCCTTGGTTTCATGCTGACGAACCGAGGGATTGAGGCTAACCCCAATAATATCACGACGATCATATCATTGAAGGAGCCTTCAACCATCAGAGAGCTCCAAAGACTGAACGTGAGAATAGCTGCTTTGGACCGGTTCTTGTGTAAGTCGGCTGAGAGATCGTTGTCTTTCTTCAACGTACTAAGAAAGGCGATCACATCTGCCACGAATGGCAAGAGGGTCATCGAATGGGACGCGGATTGCAAGAAAGCTTTCTCCGAACTGAAAGAGGACCACTGCAGCCCATCGCTCCTGACCAAACCTAATAAGGATGACCAACTCATCATTTATCTGGCCACTACCATGAGGCTGTAAGCTTGGCACTCGTCAAAGAGGACTCGGGAGTACAACAACCTATCTACTATGTCAGCCAAGTCCTCCGAGGCGCAGAAGTAAATTACTCAAGAATAGAGAAGATGGCGTTCGCACTGATCCAATCTGCGAGAAGGCTACGACCGTACTTCCAAGTGCACACCATCTTGGTCCTCACCGATACTCCTTTAGAGCAGACCCTAAAGAGGATGGATCGTTTGGGGAGAATGACGAAGTGGGGAGTCAAATTGAGTGAATTCAACATCCAGTTTAAGCAAGGGCCGCCATCAAAGGAAAGTTCTAGCCGACTTCATCGTCAAACTCACTTATGACGATAATCTGCTAGACGAGCTACATGTTACTAACATACAACCCAGTGCTACCTCTTCTCCATCGATATGTCTCAATTCATCGACCGATACAATCAAAGATGAGGGAACGTTCATCGTATAAGTGGACAGTTCGGCCGCTTAAACTAGAAGCAGGGCCTAAATAATTGTCCAAACATCAGCGTGCAACATATTCGAGTACGCTCTCTGCTTCGGTTCCCAAATAACGAACAATGGAGTGGAATATGAAGCTGCCATCAACAGACTCCGGTTAGCTCAAGCCCTAGGAGCGAAGGTGGTCTAACTACTCAGTGACTCCAATCTCGTCGTCCACCAGTTGAATGGAGGTTTCGAGGCCCATGAGGACACTATGAAAAATTACAAGCAAGTTACCAAAGCGGAGCTCGCCAAGCTCAAACGAGTAGAAATCCACCATATACCAAAGTCAAAGAATCACCGAGCCGATGCCCTTTCGAAGCTTGCGTCATCCTTCCCCGCAGAACTCGGTCGAACAGAGTACATGCAACATCTGCCACACCCCAGTGTGCTAGAACAAGAACTGCTAAGCATCGACCAAATGGTCTCCTGGATGGATCCCATAATCTGTTACATATAAACGGGAGAGAAGCCGACCAATCCTATAGAGGCACAGAAACTAGAACAAAAGGCTACCAATTCGTTCTGTTAGACGGTTCATTGTACAAAAGACGATGGACCAGGTATGACGTATACCCCTACCTCAAATGTTTAGCCCCGCAAGAAGCGCTCTATGTGATCCAGGAGATCTGCGAGGGTGATTGCGGGAACCATTGCGGAGGGAAAGCTAAAGCCTTGAAGGCCATAAGGCAAGGTTACTTCTGACCGACCATGTTCAAAGATGTGATCTAGTATGTGCAGAAGTGTCCAACTAACCAGAAGTTCTCAAGGATCAGATTAGGCCCTCCAACTGACCTGATTACAATCGTCAGTTTGATACCCTTCGTCAAATGGGGATTATACATCTTTGGTCTGTTCAAGAAAGCGAGCGGGCAACAAAAATCCCTGATAGTGGCGATCGACTACTTCACTAAATGGATCAAGGTGGAGCCCCTAGCACAAATCATCTGGAAGGAAGTCAGAAGCTTCGTCTGGAAGTCTATTGTCTGTCGGTTTGGTATCCATCAGTCCATCGTGACAGACAACAGGACGCAATTCGACAGTGCTGCCTTTAGGGACTTCTGCTCTGAGTTGAAGGTCAAGCTACATTTCGTCTCTGTCGCTCATCCTCAATCCAACGGGCTGGCAGTGGTCGCTAATAAATGCATCCTCAGACCCCTATGGAAGAGTATAGCCAGGCTCGAGGAAACATGGCCAGAAGAGATCTTCGGTATGTTGTGGTCAAACAGAACGACCCATAAAACTTCAACATGCGAAATACCGTTCATGCTTGCTTATGGTTGTGAGGTTGTCGTCGCAGTAGAGATCAATGAGCGACCACTTTGCCTCCAATACTATGATGAGGAGAGAAACTTAGAGGGACTTGAGCTCAACCTATAGTTGGTCGACGAAGTTTGTGAATGAGCCTTGGCAATCCTCATTGAACAAAAGGGACGCATGGCCCGATACTTCAATTCCAGAGTATGCAGATGCAATTTTCGTATAGGCGACTTGGTTTTATGCAAGGCTGCATTCACCCCCGAGATTGTCAAGAAGGGAAAGCTCGCTGCGAAGTGGGAATGCCCTTATAAGGTGATCGACGTTCTCGGGCAGACCACCTACTGGCTCACTACACTGGATGATAGGGAGTTACCATATCTTTGGAATGCTGAGCATTTGCAGAAATACTATCAATGATTGTACGAGCAATAGCCGACACATTGGGTGATCGAAACTTACCTTTGTTTTTATCTTATGCCAATTTATGATAAATACAAAGTCGATCATTTTTCCTACATATCTAATGATTGCTAACCCACTATCGTCGTCGGCCGTAAGTCGAAGGGGCCTTACCCCCCACTACCGAATGATCCTCGTCGTCAGCCATAAGCCGATGGATTACTCCTTGTCGTTAAACGACCCACGACTATCGTCGGTCGTAGGTCGAAGGGGCCTCGCCCCTGTTACCAAATGACCCTTGTAGTAAGCCATAAGCCAAGGGATTGCCACTCGCCACTGAACGACCCACTACCGTCGTCAGCCGTAATTCGAAGGGGCCTTGCCACTCGCTACCAAATGACCCTCGTCATCAGCCGTAAGTCAAGGAATTATCCCTCGCCATTGAACAACCCATAACCATCGTCGGCCATAAGTCGATGCTCGTCCCTTGTTACCGAACGACCCTTATCGTCAGCCGTAAGCTGAGGGATCTCCCCTCGCCACTGAACGACCCCCAACTCGTCATCAGCCGTAAGCCGAGAGATCGTCCCTCCCCACTGAACGACCCATAACTCGTCATCAATCGTAAGCCGAGGGATCGCCCCTCGCCACTGAACGACACTTGAAGCGTCACCGGTCGTAAGTCGAAGGGGCCTCGCTCCTTGCCACCAAATGAAACGCACCCCCATGGACTATGATCTAAAAGATCATATCTATCGGGTGAATATGACTGATGTATCAACGACCCAACTTACCATCGAATTTTAGAAAATTGAAAATTGAGTCGTTGAGGGGCCTTACACGTACATATGCTCAAATGAAAAATGAAAAATTAAAAGTTTTTCTTTATTTTAATTTCAAAACAAAAAGGGTTACATAAAACCTAGGACAAATTCTACCAACATAGGAGGGAGGAACGCCCTTTGGTACAAAGACGTTATGAAAAGCTTCCATCGCCTTTGTGAACCTCACCGTGAGGTCCTCCTTGTCTCTCGCGGTGGTCATCTCAAACTCGACGGCTTTGGCCTAGAGCTCAGCTACCTCCGCTTTGCAAGCCTCTGTCCACCTCTCCGAGTCGGATGCTTTGGCTCAAAGCTCGATTGATTCCCTCTTCGAAGCATCGAGATCTGCCTGGAGCTAAGACCTCTCCATCCTCCATTCAATCTCAGCAGATTTTCAGAGGTCAGACATGGATGAGAGGCTATTTTTAGCCTCCACGACTGCCCACTCGGCCTCTGCCTTGGCCGTGGGGGCTCTTTCCAGATCCTCTTTCATTTTCCTCATACGGGCCTCGAGCTCGGATGCCTTATGTTGGAATTTCATAATTCCATATTTCTATACCCATATGGTTTTGATATGACAAACACATTTAGTGCTACTAACTCTATGTATGCAGATACAAATCACTGCTGAGTTCCACACAAATGAGATATCTTCATGCATACTCAATTAGATATATCATTCATGAAGCTGGAAAGACAAAGGCACCTAATCCACGACTTGGATATATAATCACTTGATAAGGATCCCCTGCAAAGAAGCTTCTCAGATTCAATTGCAGATGCAGTCCTATCTATGGCTTTATGTAATCAATGTCAAATTTACTTTATTAGAGTCACAAAGCCTTGTGATAATATGTCTTAGTCATCTAGGTTCTATTACTCAGAGATCTACACTTCCCAATTTCGAAAATTCGCAACTTTGAAAATTGGCAGCCAATAACCCCATTTTGGTCGACCAATTTTAAACCTTCGAATTTGGTTATGGGATTGCATGTGCAAACTCCCCTAACCGTGTAGATTTTAGAACTGTCTTCCAACGGTCGAAATTCTCTCTCTAAATTTTGGTCGACCAATGTGGTCATTTTGGTCGACCAATTACAAACCTAGCCGTTTTGATCCCAAATTTTCAGGGACGGTTCTTGCCCGTTTTCCAACGTTAACTACAGTCCCCAACCATCCCTAAACACTATAAATAGAGGGGTAGACCCTCTCTTTTTCTTCACTCACTTTCCTCTTCTTTACTCTCTTAATTGTTGAATTCAAGTCTTTCATTTTCTAAAGCTTTAGGCCATTAGTTGTTCTTTTCTTATTTGTAAGAAGAAATCATTAGATTTCTTTCTTCGTTAAAGAACAGAAGAACTTGGATTTTCAACATCATTTTGGAAAGTTGTTTGTGTTCATAATTGTAAGAAGAAATCAATTGATCTCTCTCTTCTTTTATGACCCAAAGAACTTCAAGTGTTGCTCTTCATTACATATCTTTTACATCTTGAAGTTCATCTTCTAAACACCATCCTTGAATTCATTCTCTGAAATTTATAACAAGGCTATAGGTGTTTTTCTATTTCATTGTTTAACAGGTTTGAATCTCTGTTTAGAGATTGTACAAAGTTTGGGACACGGGGAGTGTCGCCATTTTTGTAAGTTTGTGCTTGCGGGGCAAGTGATTATAGTGGATTGAAAATCTCTACGGGGTAGAGGACTGGAGTAGGATCACAAGGATCCGAACCAGGATAAATCTCTGTGTTTGCGATTGATTTTATTTCAGTACTTGTCATTTTATTTCTATGCCATCTTTGCAAATATTACTAACATTTTATTTGCGACATTTTTTATACACTATTCATCCCCCTCTAGTGTATTGATCCTTACAGGCTAAAATTACATTTGGTATCAGAGCAAGGTTAAGATGGCAGCAAGTTCCTCAGTATCAAACATGAATGTCGTTCCACACAACTACAATCAGCATCCTGAAGGGCACTCTCAATCTCGTCCTCCTTTATTTGATGGTTCAAATTACTCATATTGGAAAATACGAATGGAGATTCGTCTCCAAAGTATGAATTATGAGATTTAGGACATCGTAGAGTCAGGATACACTAAGCCAACAACTCCTGTTGCTGATTGGACCGCTAACGACAAAACTACAAAGACCAACAACTCAAAGGCCATGAATGCTTTATTCTGTACCATGGATAAACATGAGTTTAATCGGGTATCTCAGGCCAAAAGTGCTAAGGAGATTTGGCACATACTCGAGGTAACTCATAAAGGAACCAATAAAGTAAAGGAAACCAAGATTGCATCTTTGGTTCATAAATATGAGTTGTTCAAGATGCAAGACAAAGACACGATTGGAGAAATGAACACCAGGCTCACTAACATTATTAATTCTCTTAATGCTCTTGGAAAAGTTTACTCTTCTCTTGATCAGGTACGCAAGATTCTTAAGGTACTCTCCCCAGAATGGCGTCCAAAGATCACTGCTATTGAGGAAGCCAATGATCTTTCCACATTATCCATGGAAAATCTAATTGGTAACTTAATGGCACATGAAGTCACATTACAAGATGCAAAAGGGGAATCAGATCAAAATAAGAAAATACTCGCCTTCAACACAACATCGGATAATGAAGATTCAGATGATGACATGGCATTCTTTGCCAAGAACTTCAGAAAGTTCTTTCAAAAAGGTAAGTATGTTAATAAATCTAAAATTACTGATTCTTCTCTTTGCTTCAATTGTAATAGGCCAGGACATATGAAGAAAGATTGTCCACTTCTCAAAGCAAAGTTCAAAACTTCCAACAACAATGATCAATCCAGAAGAGAAAGGAAGTTTAACAAGATGAAGAAAGTATTTGCAGCAACTTGGGATGAATCTTCAGATGATGAAGATGACCATAATGAAAATGCTAATATGTGCTTTATGGCACAAGATAATGAAGATGAGGAAAGTGCTTTTAGTAATGAAGAATTATTAGATGCATTGAAAGATCTCTATTCTCGTTTCAAAAATTTAAATAGTCAACATATATCTTTGAAACAGAATAATAACGATCTCCTTGTGAAATATCAAGAATTATCTTCTTCTAAGAACACTACACCTATTGAAAATACATCTTCTCAAAATTTAGATCATAGTAAAGAGAATGATATTCTCAAAACTAAGAATCTAGAACTCATACACAAATATCTGAAATGGATGAAAATATTTCATCACTAAAGATAAAATACGACGAGATGTCATCTAATATTAATAAATTTAACAAAGGAAAGACAAATCTCGATGATTTGCTAAAAATACAATATCCAGCAAATCATAGACAAGGATTGGGATATTCTCATAAGGATGCACCCAAGTCTTGTAACACTTCTTCTTCTTATGGAAAAACTACCTTTGTTAAACCACAAAAAGGGAATCACTCATTCATTTACACGAAGAAAGTAAACACTTCTATTTCTTCTTCACAAAGAAATGTTACTAACATTTAAAAAACATTTCCTAAGAAACCTACTACAATTAGTATATGGGTTCCTAAGGATTTTTGTTTGGGTAAATGACCGGAAAATACCCTAACGTTTGACCGTTTCTCACATATATACCCTATGGTTTATTTTAAGAAAAATTAGTCCCAAACGTTAGGCAAAAGTGACAACGTTATACCCATTTTGAGTTTTCCGTCAGAAAATATGTTCACGTGATATCACTTGATACGAAAATACCAATTATGCCCCCAGAGGTTTTTAATATGGGATGGACCAAATGTTGACGGCCAATGGGGTGGCTTCATCTGAGCTAGGGACGACGCAACGGCGGAGCTAGGGCAAGGGCAACGACGTGAAGGTGGAGGAGCTCCTTCAAGGAAGAAAGAGGACGAGTAAGTATGAGATTAAATTGTGTAATTTATGTTCTAATTACATGTGATTTTGTTTTGTAAAGGAAGAAATGAGCTATGGGGAGAGCAGCTACAGCAGCAGAGATCGCCGGAAAGATCCAGATTTTGAAACCAATTATGATGATTTCAAGCTGTGTGACTGTGGATTGAGGACGCCAAGGAGGACATCTTGGTCTGAAGATAACCCAGGGAGAAGGTTTTGGTCGTGTCCTAAATATGAGAAGTCCAAGAGATGCAAAATGTTCAAGTGGAAGGATACAGCCCACTCGGAATTCTCAAAGAAGGTGATACGTCACCTAATGGATGAACCTGAGAGGAGGGTGCTCGAGGTGGGAAATGAAGAAAATGATGTGCTGCTTATGGTGACAGAGGCAAGGATGGTAGAGGCAGAGATTAAATTGGATAAGGCTGTAGGTGTTTGTGATGATAACAATTTGAAGCTGATGGAAAACAATGATAAGCTCCAGAGCATCATGAAGGAGTTCAGGGTAATGAAGCTGTGTTTGATTGCAAATTTTGGGCTTATAATTATGTTGTTGTTTGTGGTGATGAATAACAAGCCAGAGTGGTGATGAGTCAGAGAGGGTAAGGAGGAGGAATGTATATGTTAGAAATAATTTAGATTTGTGATGTATCAGAATAGGGATGAGAGAGGACTGTATGTGATGTTAGGAATGTATCTGGGTGAACATGAATGTCCTGTTGGTAGCTGAATGAAACAATGTATCATGTATCAATTTATATTGGTAGGTCAATGAAACATTGTTCCAGTTATCAATATATGCCTGATGTGATGAGCTATGCAAACTGAAACAAGTTAGTATTTGATGAAGCCAACATAATCATGACATAACACATTTCCAAACAGCAAACAGAATCATGACATAACACATTTCCAAACAGCAAACAGAATCATGACATAACACATTTCAAAGGTAGATATTTCCCAACAAACTATACACTAACACAGATACATCACAAACAATTTAGTATTGAAGAAACAATTTAGTATTTGGGTGAACATGACATAACACATTTCCAAGCTGGATATTTCCAAACAAACAATTTAGTATTTGAAGAAGCTTCAATTTAGTATTTGAAGAAGCCAACATAATCATGACATAACACATTTCCAAGCAGCCAAACAAGCTAGTATTTGAAGAAGCCAAGCAGCACCAAGCTAGTATTTGAAGCAGCACACCAAGCATCACCACATTCCCAAACAAATCATGACATAACACATATACATTGGTCATATATATTGCTCAAACAGCACCAACATTGCTCATAGACAGCTGGACTTGTTGTTCATAGACAAACAAACACAGATCATAGATAGCACCAACATAACACATATGCATTGTTCATAGACAAACTACCACCAACATTGCTCAAACAGCTGTACTACTGCCTCTACAACCAACATAAACAAACTAGGGTCCTAACAAACTATACATTGTTCATAGATACTGTTGTCTCTACCACCTACATTGTCATTAGACATTGACACACACACACAGATATTACTCATAAACATGAACTATGCAGTCATCAAGCTACACCAAACAAACTCAGATGCTTGAGGCTGCATTGTTGTTTCCAATCTGAGTTCTCCTAGTCATCACTCTATGATGGATTGCCTTTGCCTTCTTCAGCCCTCCCTTGTGCAAATGTCCTCTATGTGGATGATGATGTTGTTGGGTCACACCAATGCCAGCCTCACCTGGAAGATTTGGTTGAGTGATCCCACATCCAGTGTTATGATCGGGGCCATGAGGTTGTTGAGAAGGATGGAAACACAAAAATATAAGACATCTATCAGAGATATATCACTAGTATGTGTAAGACATGTAACAGACATATATAAAAAGAAATTTGTCAGATATATATCGCTTACAACATGATGGACTTGACCACCACTGGCAGAAGAAATTTGTCTTGCTCCCAATCTTCTGCCTCCTCTATGACTATGTGCTTGCTGGTGGGTAGGGGTACTCTGTAAACAGTTATGAGGAAATTATAGAATGAAATCACAATTACGGCATGAAATCACAATAACAAGCAAGCTTGTTGAAATCACCAACTCAGAATAGCACTTACAACTGGAGGTACTGGACCACCCCTGCAAGAAGAATGTTTTCTTGTACCCAATCTTCTGCCTCCTCTATGACCCTGGGCTTGTTGTTGGGAAGGGGTACTCTGGCTTCTACCCTCAACATTGATACCAGCCATCCTCAACAAAGCTAAAAACTCTGGTTGATTATCTTTGCTGAGCTCCTTCTGTTGGGATTTTGGCCTCCCTCTAGGAGTTGCAGAACTTGAAGATGGCTGTCGGACTGATGGATTTTTACAACTCCTCTTATTGTGCCCAACTTCATGATAGTTTTGGCCGGTTTGTGTCTGTCCATGTCTAGACAATTGGATTGAGCTTGCTGATGAGCTAGTCCTTGATCTTGATTTTGACCCAGTTTCAAATTCACCCCTCCTCCTCTTCTTAGCAGGCCTTCCAGGCTGCTTGGTAAATGGTGGTGGCACCAACTCAGAATAAGTGGTCTTTGGCCAAAATCTTGAATCAGGAATAGGGTGGATCATGCCTGCATATGCTTGCATATAGGCAGTCTTTGTGTAATATCTGTGCACATAATCCTCTGGGTTTTTATTCTCAGCCATGATAGCTGCACATGCATGGACGCAAGGAATTCCTGTCCTCTGCCAATACCTACAGTCACAAGTTCTTGACAACAAATTCAATGTGTACACCCCATTATCTTGTCTAACCTCATACTGCCCCTCTCCAGCATAGACCACAAAAAGACTTGTACATTTCATCTTGAACTTCATCACCTTCTCCAAAATCCTGGGGCATGTCTCTCCAATCCACTTGGCTGCACTGGTTTTCTTCTTTTGAAATCTAATCATCAGTTGCCTCCTAATCATTTCAAGGCAAGTTATGATTGGTTTATCCCTAGCCTCTAAAATGAACTTGTTGAATGATTCAGAGATATTATTTACAACTAAATCACAACAACTTTCATCTGTGAAGTAGCTCCTACACCAAGCATCCATCCTCACATCACAAAGCCATTTAACAGCTTCTGGGGAGATCTTGTAGAATTCCTCAATTGCAGTTATGCAGTCCTCCTCCACAAAAGCTCCAGCAATCTTCCATATCATCTGCCTGTATAACATTGGTATGAATTCCTTTCTGAAGTTGTAATACATATGCCGCAAGCAAAACATGTGGTGTCCTCTAGGCAAGACCTCCTTAAATGTCTCCAGCAGTCCTTCCTGTCTGTCTGATATGAAGGTGAACTGCCCGTCATTGTTCACATCAAGTGCCTCAAGCAAGCAGGTCATGAACCACGTCCATGTATCTTTTGATTCATTAGGGACAATAGCTATGGCCAATGGGAACATTGCATTGTTCCCATCTCTTCTTGTAGCACTAAGCAACACTCCCCCAATCTATGTCTTCAGAAAAGTTCCATCAAGTCCAATGAATGGACTGCATCCATCTTTGAAACCCTTAACCTGACAAGGGTAGGTGATAAAAATTCCACTAAATATTGGTGCATCATCCACATCACTAGGCCTTGACCTAATCCTGCAAAAAGTGCCAGGGTTTCTTTGTAATAGGGCATGGGAGTAATTCCATAGTTGCTTAAACTGCAACTTGTAGGAGCCTTCTATGTAAGCATTGGCAAAGCTCCTAGCCCTGTATAACTTTTTATCTTGCCTAATATCTAGGCCATAGTCCCTGCTCAGATGCTTCCTCAACACTTTGATGAGCAGATGGGGTTGGTCTCTTATGTGTTCAACATATTTTTTGCCAATCCATTGGAATGTCACTTGAGAATTGGTCCTCACAACATGGCATCCTGAATGTGTTTTGAGTTTCTTCACTACCCAGTATACTCTGTTGCTATCCCAAGAGCCTGAACACACCCATCCACACTTGTTAATGCACTCCACAGAAATTATGTATCCTTCGTTCTTCTTGAATTTAAAATCATATCCATTTCTTATTGCATGCTCTCTTAACAACTCCCTGAAATCTGCTGGACTTGCAAACTTCATTCCAAGCTCCAGTATTGGGTTATCCATATCAACATTATGCACAAATTTCCCCCCTCTGCTTTGCATCTCATCACCACTGCCTCCAATGCTCATAATCCCATCTGAATTATCTGTGTCTGTGGCCCAATCATTATGTGGCTCACATTCTGGGCCTCCATACACATGGATGCCATCAGTCCTCTTCTTTTTTGAGTGCACAGTGTCTTCACCCACCATTCTACCCAACTCAACACCATCTTCATCCTCCAAATTAACATCACCTTCATCCTCCAACTCAACATCATCCTCACTGCTTCCACATTCAACATCTTCATCATTTGTTGGTTCATACTCATCATCTGCATCTGACTCACTTGGTTACTCACTTGTATCATGCATAGCCTCTGCTGTATCATCCATGTCTTCCTCTTCATGCCCAGTCTCTGATGTATCATCCATTGCTTCCTCATCATGCATATCATCTGCTGTATTTTCTTCAACATTGTCATCTTGAAAATCTGCCCTACCCTCCTGCATCTCTGCTTAACACTCTGCCATTCCCATTGCCTCCTGAAAATTTTCCCTATCCTTTTCCACCTCTGCTTGCCAATCTGCCATTTCCACTGCCTCCTGAAAATCTGCCATATGCTCCTACAAATCTGCTTGACACTCTTGTGTTGCCACCTCAGTATCAGCCCTAGCCTCCTGAATATCAGCCACAGCCTCCTGCAATTCTGCCCTTTCAACTTCATTATCCCATTCATTAGCATATTCATTGGGTAGTGATGATGGACAGCTTAGGTTCACATCTATTTCCTCATAAAGTTCCCTCCTACCTGTATCTGTATCTGTTGGTTGAATCGGATTTTCCACTGTTTCAGCATCCTTTCCTTTCAAATTAACCACTGTGCTTCCCTCCTCTGTTTGATTGCTTCCCTCCTCTGTTGGCATAGAAGTTGGAATGCTAAGATCACCTTCCCCTTCTGACTCACTCAGGTTGACAATTGCTTCCTGTGAAGTAGAATTGCCTTCAAGTTGATGCCCTACACATTCATGTGACACATATAAGTCCACAGTCAGACTGCCCTGCATGTTCAAGATTTCAGAGGCCTGCACATCATCTTCAATTCTACTACACCAACTGAAATTCTTTCTCCAGGGCTTGAAGTATATGTAGAACCTGCCTTTATGTCCTAAATCTTTAATCAGCATTTTCAAATTTTCCACTGTCAACAACCCAGCAACACAGTCAAGGAAAACTACCTGCTGTCCATGTTCATAACTTCCTTTAGCTCCAAGTCTCAATACTCCCCCATGATGGATCTTCAAGTTAACTTTCTCACTCTGTCACCAACATTTTAGACATTTCTCAACATCACATATGCACAATATACTGATTCGGAGTGAATATTGCATATTTAACCCCCTTATTAGTCCTATTTTGTGCCCATATGATGCTTAATTTATCTCTAATACATTCGTATTTTTCTCATCATCATTTATTAGAGAAATTACTCTATTTGTGCACAAAACATGAATTCTATTGAGTATTTCTGCATTTTTATATTTTTCTTAGCATCGTCTCGATCTCACGATTCCAACGACTATTTATTTGTATTTTTCTGAGATCTGTGCTAATTACTATGTATTTTTGAATGCAGAATACCATTTAAATGAAGAAATACGCTCAAAATACACGAAATACGGACGCCAACCAATCACAGGCTGACACGTGGTGCGATCTGGGCTTTTCCCGCTCAATCGAACGGCGCGCAACCATTTTCGTGCGGAAATTTCTCAACCGTTGGATCTCAATCCAACGGGTCACAATCGAGCAGAGCTGCGCTGATCTACGGGCGACGTGGGCGTTTTCTAACCGTCCGATGGTAATCCGATGCTCGAGATTGAATCGGATGCAAGCGGGCGACGTGGCGGACTTTAAACCGCCGGATGCGAATCCAACGGTCATGAGCGGCTCTCAGCAGAACGGCGACGCGGCATAGTCTGGGCCATCCGATGGAGATCCAACGGCCAGAAGCTCTCCGAGTTCGATCCGAACTCAGAACGAAGCGGCGAGAATTCGCAATCCGCCATGCCACGTGGCGCGACCACGTTCGATCCGACGGTTGAGATTTGAAGTGATGGCGGGTTCGGGTTTTAGGTGATATTGGGTGCGAATTTGAACCCATTTAGCCCCCAAAACCCGCAATGCTATTATATAAGCGTATTCCTAGGGTTTTTGGGGGTATTCTGGCGTATTTTGGGACTTTTGGAGCGGCTACTGTGCGTATTTCTCCAGGGAAAAATTCTGAAAAATTCCAGAGGCTATTCTTCCTATTCTAAAGGAGTTTTGGGCTTTAAAGTGGAGATTTGGTGATAAATTCTTGAACTTATACCCCGTATTTGGTGTATTTTATCGTATTTTGGCTATTATAACGATGTATTTGGCTATGAAATCTGATTTTCTTTGCACCATGCGTGGCTAATCTCCTTGTGCTATGGTTGTGATGTAATTAGGAGTATTTAGTTGATGAATTTCATGTCTTTAGCCCTATTTTCATGTCAAAATCACTCGTAACATTGATTTCTACAACGTAATTGTTGGGTATTTGCTTATTGTCGATATTATTTACATCCCGTATGGCTAGGCCCTGACAAGGCTAGCCAATTCATGTTCACTAATCTGAACTTATTGTTGCATTTATCGTTTAATGAAATCAATGTTGCTAGTGATGCGTATACGGCCACTTTGACTAGTTTTCATCGTTTTATCTTCCGACGTCTTCGTGCCCTGACCGGACGAAGCGTTGAGCTATATAAAAGACGTGATATTTCAGCGATTATTATCTCCTAATGAAATCACAACCATAGCACATCCACTTCATACGTGTTGGTGTTGACGTAGGTAGGGTGTCGTAATTATTGGTTTCTATATCTTTTCGCCCTATCTTAATTGTATAATTCTTTGGCACGTTTTCATACGCTTGATCGCCATACTTTCCGACGTTCTCGTGCCTTGACCGGACGAAACGTTGAGTTATAGAAAAGGTATTGATATTCATTAATTGCACACACCCTAAAGAAATCAAACCCAACACATACTCCCCATACTTGTACCCCTACCAAAGTCACCATAAATATCGTAGGATTTTCATTTCTTATTCCATACTCTTGATCCTATATCTTCGAGTTTGACAGGTGGTTGGCTAACATCGTATTATTACTCTTTTCAGATTGACGTTCGTAGTTTTGCAGGTCAGTTGTCCCGCGGATTCGATACCTGGACTCACCAGGATATTACTTGCACGATCTCCTGCGCTTGGGAGTAGTTCTCACAACATTTGAGACGAGGCAAGTTTTTGGCGCCGTTGCCGGGGACTAACAGTACTTGCAATCTACGATTTCAGTTCGTTTGGAGGAACATTCGGTGAGATCCTTCCATCTTATAGTCTAGGATTTTTTATATTTTATTTTATTTTTTTGTTTTCTCTTTGAAGAATGGAGTATATGGAATACATGAAATTCTATTGCACGAACAATTTGTATGATGCAGAATATTATAAGGCACACAAACATAGGATGGAGAAGCTCAAGATCGTTGGTTTTAATCAGACTGATTGTGAAACTTTCTTTCAGGCCTGGAGGAGATTCACAGACATAATATCGAGCTATCCGCAGCATGGGTATAAGAAGAAAGAACTTATGGAGTCCTTCCTAGGTGGACTACGACCACAGCTGCAGGAATTCTTGGGAGTCATGACGCCGACAGAGGCGTGGAATTATATGGAGTCTTTGCAAGAGGACGAAGAAATCATGAAAGAGACTTTAGAGTGCGATTCAACGGAGCCTTTGAGCCTTGATCAAGGAGAGCAAAGCGTAGACGTACCTTTGCAACACTTGAAAGAGGAAGTTCAACTGCTTATTCAGACACAGGAGGCCACATCCCACCAATTCCAAGAGAAATTCCTCGCTCGGAGTCGACAGATTCAACAATTTATTGAAAATCTTAAGCTGATTTCCACTTGCGTAGAAGAAAATAATTCGTTTGAAATTCAATTTCCAAAATCTAATTTGACTTCATCTTCTATTGCTGGTATATCGAGCGAGCCATGTCACGATGAAGTCACAAATGAAAGCATTGACATGGCAGGAAGTGTGTGCAAAGTAGAGGATGAGCGAGCAATTTTGGATGAACAGGAGGAGGAGACGACTAGGGACATTGGTTTAAAGAATATCGCTATGGAGCCTGAACCATTCCCTTCCCCAGTTTTTTCCCAAAATCATTTACCCCTCTCCACATTGACTGAGCATCATACCGAGCGTAGTGCACATTTTTCAGGGAGTTGTCATCACCATGCTCTATTTTACTTCACCTATTTTGATGACTGTATTTGGAATGTGTTTATGGCTAAGAATTTTAAAATAAATTGGACTGACGTGACTCATCTCTTGCAGGATACAGGTGACCAGATTATAGAGATGCTGGGAGTTACGTTGCTGGGGTCCAATTTAGCTAAAGGAGGAAGAATAATCGCCGAGGAGCGCAAGGAACAAATTGAACAACTTCCTCCACCATTAAAGATTCAGGATCCGCCATTTGATCACGGTGTGTTATTTCCAGTAGTGTAGATTTTATATGCTTTCTAGGATGCTTGCTTGAATAAACTCGTACCCCTTTCGACATTGAGGACAATGTCCATCTTTAGTTGGGGGGTGTGTATGAGACCTTAGGATTTTTTTTGAAAAGCATGGCATAAGGAAAGAATGACCCACCAATCTCACCATTTTAAACTCCTTCATATTCCTCAAATGTGGATGATTATGCATTGACTGAGTTCTAAAATTTGTTTATGGCTTGAATTAATTTTTTTTTCCTCCATGAATTACCGTTAATATGCTATTCATGAAAAATTTTCAATTTTCATGATTAATATCTCGAAATAGTTTGAATTTATTTCATGCATGCTGATGTGATGAAAAAGCTTGAGTATACACGAATTTTTTGAAAAGTCTTCAAGTTGAAGAGGAATTTGGCCTTGGTTATTAATGCTTTGTTTAAAAAAAATGATGGGTATTGAGTTGCTTAAGAAAAGAAAAATGATGAAAAATGAATGAATAAGTATGTCACTAATAAATAACTTGGTTGGCTCGAGTAGTACAGTCCGAGGGGTCCTTTTTGGCCTAATGCCCTATTATCGTCTGATTTGGGAGCCATTGACAGGAAACTCACTCATTTGATGGAGCGATCCAAGTTATACATTTTTCTGCGAATGTTGCTTGATGCGCGTTACGCGGAACGATTAAAAGAAAAGAAATGGTGAATATATATTAAGCAAATTCATTACCCCTATCTTGAATGATTGTTTTGATAGGCCAATTCCTTGGAAACAAGAAAACTAGAGAAAAACGACGTGTTATACTTTCGCTTGCGTAAAACGATGCTTGTATGTTATTTATTCATACTAAATTAGAGAAAACATCATGTGAATGATCTTGGTCATGGATGTGTATATTGATGGTATAAATCATGTTGGAAAGCGTATTATTGAGCCAGGCCATAAGCGATTGATAGAATTATTATTTTTATTTGATCATCCGTATTTATCGCTCTTTTTGCTAGGGACTAGCAAAACGCTAGTTGGGGGGTGTGATTCGGAGTGAATATTGCATATTTAACCCCCTTATTAGTCCTATTTTATGCACATATGATGCTTAATTTATCTCTAATACATTCGTATTTTTCTCATCATCATTTATTAGAGAAATTACTCTATTTGTGCACAAAACATGAATTCTATTGAGTATTTCTGCATTTTTATATTTTTCTTAGCATCGTCTCGATCTCACGATTCCAACGACTATTTATTTGTATTTTTCTGAGATCTGTGCTAATTACTATGTATTTTTGAATGCAGAATACCATTTAAATGAAGAAATACGCTCAAAATACACGAAATACGGACGCCAACCAATCACAGGCTGACACGTGGCGCGATCTGGGCTTTTCCCGCTCAATCGAACGGCGCGCAACCATTTTCGTGCGGAAATTTCTCAACCGTTGGATCTCAATCCAACGGGTCACAATCGAGCAGAGCTGCGCTGATCTACGGGCGACGTGGGCGTTTTCTAACCGTCCGATGGTAATCCGATGCTCGAGATTGAAGCGGATGCAAGCGGGCGACGTGGCGGACTTTAAACCGCCGGATGCGAATCCAACGGTCATGAGCGGCTCTCAGCAGAACGGCGACGCGGCATAGTCTGGGCCATCCGATGGAGATCCAACGGCCAGAAGCTCTCCGAGTTCGATCCGAACTCAGAACGAAGCGGCGAGAATTCGCAATCCGCCATGCCACGTGGCACGACCACGTTCGACGCGCTACGATCCGACGGCTGAGATTTGAAGTGATGGCGGGTTCGGGTTTTAGGTGATATTGGGTGCGAATTTGAACCCGTTTAGCCCCCAAAACCCGCAATGCTATTATATAAGCGTATTCCTAGGGTTTTTGGGGGTATTCTGGCGTATTTTGGGACTTTTGGAGCGGCTACTGTGCGTATTTCTCCAGGGAAAAATTCTGAAAAATTCCAGAGGCTATTCTTCCTATTCTAAAGGAGTTTTGGGCTTTAAAGTGGAGATTTGGTGATAAATTCTTGAACTTATACCCCGTATTTGGTGTATTTTATCGTATTTTGGCTATTATAACGATGTATTTGGCTATGAAATCTGATTTTCTTTGCACCATGCGTGGCTAATCTCCTTGTGCTATGGTTGTGATGTAATTAGGAGTATTTAGTTGATGAATTTCATGTCTTTAGCCCTATTTTCATGTCAAAATCACTCATAACATTGATTTCTACAACGTAATTGTTGGGTATTTGCTTATTGTCGATATTATTTACATCCCGTATGGCTCGGCCCTGACAAGGCTAGCCAATTCATGTTCACTAATCTGAACTTATTGTTGCATTTATCGTTTAATGAAATCAATGTTGCTAGTGATGCGTATACGGCCACTTTGACTAGTTTTCATCGTTTTATCTTCCGACGTCTTCGTGCCCTGACCGGACGAAGCGTTGAGCTATATAAAAGACGTGATATTTCAGTGATTATTATCTCCTAATGAAATCACAACCGTAGCACATCCACTTCATACGTGTTGGTGTTGACGTAGGTAGGGTGTCATAATTATTGGTTTCTATATCTTTTCGCCCTATCTTAATTGTATAATTCTTTGGCACGTTTTCATACGCTTGATCGCCATACTTTCCGACGTTCTCGTGCCTTGACCGGACGAAACGTTGAGTTATAGAAAAGGTATTTATATTCATTAATTGCACACACCCTAACGAAATCAAACCCAACACATACTCCCCATACTTGTACCCCTACCAAAGTCACCATAAATATCGTAGGATTTTCATTTCTTATTCCATACTCTTGATCCTATATCTTCGTGTTTGACAGGTGGTTGGCTAACATCGTATTATTACTCTTTTCAGATTGACGTTCGTAGTTTTGCAGGTCAGTTGTCCCGCGGATTCGATACCTGGACTCACCAGGATATTACTTGCACGATCTCCTGCGCTTGGGAGTAGTTCTCACAACATTTGAGACGAGGCAAGTTTTTGGCGCCGTTGCCGGGGACTAACAGTACTTGCAATCTACGATTTCAGTTCGTTTGGAGGAACATTCGGTGAGATCCTTCCATCTTATAGTCTAGGATTTTTTATATTTTATTTTATTTTTTTGTTTTCTCTTTGAAGAATGGAGTATATGGAATACATGAAATTCTATTGCACGAACAATTTGTATGATGCAGAATATTATAAGGCACACAAACATATGATGGAGAAGCTCAAGATCGTTGGTTTTAATCAGACTGATTGTGAAACTTTCTTTCAGGCCTGGAGGAGATTCACAGACATAATATCGAGCTATCCGCAGCATGGGTATAAGAAGAAAGAACTTATGGAGTCCTTCCTAGGTGGACTACGACCACAGCTACAGGAATTCTTGGGAGTCATGACGCCGACAGAGGCGTGGAATTATATGGAGTCTTTGCAAGAGGACGAAGAAATCATGAAAGAGACTTTAGAGTGCGATTCAACGGAGCCTTCGAGCCTTGATCAAGGAGAGCAAAGCGTAGACGTACCTTTGCAACACTTGAAAGAGGAAGTTCAACTGCTTATTCAGACACAGGAGGCCACATCCCACCAATTCCAAGAGAAATTCCTCGCTCGGAGTCGACAGATTCAGCAATTTATTGAAAATCTTAAGCTGATTTCCACTTGCGTAGAAGGAAATAATTCGTTTGAAATTCAATTTCCAAAATCTAATTTGACTTCATCTTCTATTGCAGGTATATCGAGCGAGCCATGTCACGATGAAGTCACAAATGAAAGCATTGACATGGCAGGAAGTGTGTGCAAAGTAGAGGATGAGCGAGCAATTTTGAATGAACAGGAGGAGGAGACGACTAAGGACATTGGTTTAAAGAATATCGCTATGGAGCCCGAACCATTCCCTTCCCCAGTTTTTTCCCAAAATCATTTACCCCTCTCCACATTGACTGAGCATTATACCGAGCGTAGTGCACATTTTTCAGGGAGTTGTCATCACCATGCTCTATTTTACTTCACCTATTTTGATGACTGTATTTGGAATGTGTTTATGGCTAAGAATTTTAAAATAAATTGGACTGACGTGACTCATCTCTTGCAGGATACAGGTGACCAGATTATAGAGATGCTGGGAGTTACGTTGCTGGGGTCCAATTTAGCTAAAGGAGGAAGAATAATCGCCGAGGAGCGCAAGGAACAAATTGAACAACTTCCTTCACCATTAAAGATTCAGGATCCTCCATTTGATCACGGTGTGTTCTTTCCAGTAGTGTAGATTTTATATGCTTTCTAGGATGCTTGCTTGAATAAACTCGTACCCCTTTCGACATTGAGGACAATGTCCATCTTTAGTTGGGGGTGTGTATGAGACCTTAGGATTTTTTTTTGAAAAGCATGGCATAAGGAAAGAATGACCCACCAATCTCACCATTTTAAACTCCTTCATATTCCTCAAATGCGGATGATTATGCATTAACTGAGTTCTAAAATTTGTTTATGGCTTGAATTAATTTTTTTTCCTCAATGAATTACCGTTAATATGCTATTCATGAAAAATTTTCAATTGTCATGATTAATATCTCGAAATAGTTTGAATTTATTTCATGCATGCTGATGTGATGAAAAAGCTTGAGTATACACGAATTTTTTGAAAAGTCTTCAAGTTGAAGAGGAATTTGGCCTTGGTTATTAATGCTTTGTTTAAAAAAAATGATGGGTATTGAGTTGCTTAAGAAAAGAAAAATGATGAAAAATGAATGAATAAGTATGTCACTAATAAATAACTTGGTTGGCTCGAGTAGTACAGTCCGAGGGGTCCTTTTGGCCTAATGCCCTATTATCGTCTGATTTGGGAGCCATTGACAGGAAACTCACTCATTTGATGGAGCGATCCAAGTTATACATTTTTCTGCGAATGTTGCTTGATGCGCGTTACGCGGAACGATTAAAAGAAAAGAAATGGTGAATATATATTAAGCAAATTCATTACCCCTATCTTGAATGATTGTTTTGATAGGCCAATTCCTTGGAAACAAGAAAACTAGAGAAACGGTCAAACTTAGGGGCAAAACGGGTAGTTTATGAATAAGTTAACCCCCGTTAGCCAATTTTCGTTCTGGGTATCAATGTGTCCCAAAATGAACCATATGGTATATATGTGAGAAACGGTCAAACGTTAGGGTATTTTCCAGTCATTAACCCTTTTTGTTTAAAAGATAGAAATGATTACATCTCTCATTATATTCATTCTATTGTTCATTCTAATGATTATATTAAAAAGCCAAATTCCACTTGGGTTTGGCTTCCAAAAATCTAATCCCAAGGACCCTCAAACAAAAGGGTACCAATGCTTAATGTTTTATCTTTCAGGTACCTAAAAGGGAAAAATGGATTTTGGACAGTGGATGTTCAAAACATATGACAGGAAACATCAACTTACTTTCAACCATTATATATAAAGATGGAGGCACAGTTACCTTTGATGACAACAAGAAAGGCAAAATCATAGGCACTGGAACACTTTGCAATACAAATCAGCCTATCATTGAGAATGTTCACCTGGTTGACGGTTTGAAACATAATTTACTTTCCATTAGTCAGTTATGCGATAAAAATTACAAAATAGTTTTTGAACAAAATGATTGCATTATTTATGATTCTGATATGTCATCTGTTTTGTTCCGTGGTAAGCGTAAGAATACCATTTATATTTTATGCATGTATATTACCACCAATAATCATTGTTTAATGATTACATCTGATGATACACTTTTATGGCATAAACGTTTTGGACACACTAATTTCAAATATCTTGCACATATTTCAAAACACAAGTTAGTAAATGGAATGCCAAACATTTCTTTCAAAAACAAACATTTTTGTGATGCTTGTCAACAAGGAAAAATGCACAAATCCTCTTTTAAATCAAAGGACGTTACCTCAACAAAGAGACCATTAGAACTCTTACATTTAGATTTGTTTGGTCCTTCAAGAATAGCCTCTTTGAATAGAAGTAGATATGCATTTGTCATTGTTGATGATTATTCAAGATATACTTGGGTTATATTCTTACAAAACAAGAATGATGCATTTGAAGAATTTTCAATATTTTGTAAAAAGATACGAAAAATCAAATCCTCTAACATTGTCACTATTCGTAGTGATCATGGAGGAGAATTTGAAATTGAATCATTTACCAAGTTTTGTAATGAAAATGGCATTACTCACAATTTTTCTTTTCCTCGTGCTCCTCCTCAAAATGGAGTAGTTAAAAGGAAAAATAGAACTTTACAAGAATGTGCAAGAACAATGCTTTGTGATAGTAATTTTCCGAAATATTTTTGGGCTGAAGCTGTCGCAACTGCTTGTTACGTTATGAATAAAGTTCTTATAAGGCCGTTGCTTAATAAAACTTGTTTTGAATTATTCTTTAATCGCATTCCACGTGTATCATATTTTAAAGTGTTTGGATGTAAATGTTTTATTCTTAATACTAAAGATGCATTTGATAAATTTGATTCGAAATCTGATGAAGGTATTTTTGTTGGATACTCAACACGTAGCAAAGCCTACAGAGTATATAACAAAAGAACTTCAACAGTTGAAGAATCACTGCATGTCACATTTGATGAGAATCCCTCATCTAATTCTCCCATTATTGATGATGAAGAAAATATATTACCTTTATCTAATTCTTTAGATAATATTAAATTTGATGAAATTGATGCTACTAAACATTCTGTTGAGTCTATTTCAGATAATACAGATCTTTCCAAGGCATTTGCATAAGTTCCAAACCATCCATTAGAGTTAATCATTGGAGATATTACAGCTGGATTTAGAACTCGTCGTCAAATTGAACAAATGGCGCATTGTGCTTTCCTTTCATCAATTGAACCAAAGAACATCAAAGATGCAGGTGAAGATAGTTCATGGATTATCGCTATGCAGGAAGAACTCAATCAATTTCAACGAAATGATGTTTGGGAATTAGTTCCCAGACCAACAGATCATTCAATTATTGGTACCAAGTGGGTATTCAAAAATAAATTGGATGAATCTGGTCAGGTAATTAGAAACAAGGTAAGATTGGTTGCACACGGTTATAATCAAGAAGAATGTATTGATTATGATGAAACTTATGTACCAGTTGCTCGTCTTGAGTCTATTCGCAAGTTGTTATCATTTGCATGTTTTAAAGATTTTAAATTATTTCAAATGGATGTCAAAAGTGCTTTTTTAAATGGTTTTCTCAAGGAGGAAGTTTATGTTGAACAACCTCCTGGTTTTATTCATGAAAATTTAGAAAATCATGTTTTCAAATTAAAGAAAGCTTTATATGGTCTCAAACAAGCACCTCGTGCTTGGTATGAAAGACTTAAAAGCTATCTTTTAAATTCTGGTTATTCCATTGGTAAAATAGATTCTACTTTATTTATTAAGAACATTAAATCTGACATAATCATTATTCAAATATATGTTGATGATATTATTTTTAGTTCTACTAATGAATCTCTTTGTCAAGATTTCTATAAGATTATGCAGAAAGAATTTGAGATGAGTCACATGGGTGAACTCAATTACTTCCTCGGTCTTCAAATCAAACAATTAAAGGAAGGAATCTTCATTCACCAAAGCAAGTATTCTAAAGAACTCATCAAGCGTTTTGGTTTAGAAAATTCTGTAGAAAAACATACTCCAATGAGTACATCTACTTCTCTCGACAAAGATTTAAATGGTAAGAGTGTTGATCAACGTCTTTACAGAGGTATGATTGGTTCTCTACTTTATTTAACTGCTAGTAGACCAGATATTATGTTTTCAGTATGTTTATGTGCACGTTTTCAGGCAGATCCAAAGGTTTCACATTTAACTGCCGTAAAAATGATTATTAGATATGTTAAGCACACTTCTGATTTTGGTTTTTTTATCCCAAGTCAATCACATTTGATTTATTATCCTATAGTGATGCAGACTTTGCTGGTTGCAAATCAGATCGTAAAAGTACCAGTGGTACTTGCCACTTTTTAGGTCATGCTTTAGTATCTTGGTTTAGCAAAAAGCAAAACTCTGTTTCCTTATCTACAACCGAGGCAGAATATATTGCCGCCGGTTTAGCATGTGCTCAAATCTTATAGATGAAACAAACTATTTCTGACTATGGTATTGATTGCTCTACTTGTCCTATTATGTGTGATAATACTAGTGCTATTAATCTTTCTAAAAATTCTGTGCATCATTCTCGTACAAAACATATTGATGTACGTCATCATTTTCTAGATGATCATGTTCAGAAAGGAGATATCGTTCTTAAATTTATAGCTACTGAACATCAGACTGCTGATATTTTGACCAAACCATTGAAAGAAGATACTTTTATTAAGCTTCGTAGGAATTTAGGGATTATTAATGAATCGGATTTATGCCACATTCTTATTTTTATTTTTAGAATTTTTTCAAATTTTTTGGCTGTTTTTTAAAACTGGTCGACCAATTCACCAATATTGGTCGCCAATTGTCGGATTTTTTATTATTATTTTTTATTTTTCGGTAACTACTTCATCTTTCCGCTTCTTTTCGTTAACAGTTACTCCCAACTTCTTGTTTCCAACGACACCCATCCATTCGATTTGCTATCTGTATTATTTCCGTTTTCTTAACTACTCCTGTCGATTGCAAAAATAGCTGTTCCCCAAAATTCCACAACTTCCCATAACCAACCATAACTGCATCATTTCCTTTCTTATTTAATCTCTCCTTCCTAGGAAACCTCAATTCCAAAATATCTCCCAAGGCTTCATTCTAACCCAATTCGACAGACCGCCGTCCTCACCCCAAAATCACCGAATCATATCTCCTCCACCCTACAAAATCGCCGGCGACGCCCAAATTCGACGGTTCCGCCCCCAACAATTCGTCGAATCAACGCCCTAATTTCGACGGACATTCGTCGATTTTCCCGTCGAACCCACCGATTTTTCCCTCTCCGCCTCACAATCCCAAACCCATCTCTCACTCTCTCCTCCCTCTCTCTCATGGAACTAGGGGATCATGCCCAACAGAAGAAGAAGAGGTCTTCCATCATCATAACTCCAAAGGAAAGTGAAGGGGAGAAAGAGGCCTCTCTGTCCTCTCGAGTGGTCTCTTTGCTGTTGGGGGATGCAACTGCACATGCATTTGAGAATTGGGTGGCTTTAGTGCGGAAGCGAAGTGGGAAATATCGGCAACCTTCAAAACCAAATTTATGGGAAAGGCTTGGGAATGCTACAATTTTGGACATCGAATTTGGAGATTTCTCTTGGGATGGCTGTCATCATTTCCAATTATTTTTGGATACTAATTTTGTTCATTATTTTTTTCACAAATCCCCTCGTTTCATTTTCCAAGGCATCCCCTCATTTCAATTTCCAAGGCCCTGTCCTTTCTTCCCCCCATATTTGTCTTATTCAAATCCCATTGTGTTTTCTTGTCCACTTCATAACAGATGGTATTAATTGTATATTGATGGCATTATATCACTAGCTATGCTGGTATTAATGTCCTGAAGATGAATTTGGCTTTTTATATTACATTAATAGCACCTTTGCTACTTTCTAGGCTACAAAGTTGCTAATTCTCATGCAATTTCCTCTATTTTATTTACTATCTGTCACCACTCTCATGATGACAATTTGATTCTGTGGTTATAAGTTTGTAAAAACCAATACTTATTCCTTTACAGGATATACTTAAATGCCCACATATTTTTTTACTACAAGTTATATTTGGATGTGTACCCATCTATTTTTTTCTCCACTAATTCTCCTCTGTTGGAACACAAAAATTATCTCATATGGGCATTTCGCACTACTGCCACAAGCAATGTCTCTTGTGTCATTATTTCCATTTTTTGGGACACTAATATATGCTACCTGTTTTAAATTTATTTTTCACTATACAACTACCGTACGTGGCTCGATCTTTACTGACCTTCCATTTTAGGCCTAAATTAGTATGTATTTTTAATGGCCTGCCCATTCTTCATTTTTAAGTGGCCTGCCCACTTATTATTTTCCAATGACCTGCCCATTCATTACTTTTAATGGCATGCTCTTTATTTCGGCCTATACACTTCATCCGGCCTACAAATCATTTTCCAACAATGACGGACTTTCGTTCATTTTTTACGGCTATATACTCCTTATTTGGCCGCTATTTATATTTCCCTTATTTGGTCACCATTTATATTTCCCTCAAATTTTTCGCTTATTTTTAGACTAACTCTAATTTGCCTCTTTTTGAGGATTCCAAAGGGGGAGAATATATTTCATCTACTCAGGGGGAGTATTCACTAACTCCACATATTCAGGGGGAGTATATCTGATATTTTAACGATATATATTTTTTCATGTTTGTCATCATCAAAAAGGGGGAGAATGTTGGAATTTCATAATTCCATATTTCTATTCCCATATGGTTTTGATATGACAAACACATTCAGTGCTACTAACTCTATGTATGCAGATAAAAATCAATGATGAGTTCCACACAAATAAGATATCTTCATGCATACTCAATCAGATATATCATTCATGAAGCTGGAAAGACAAAGGCACCTAATCCACGACTTGGATATATAATCACTTGATAAGGATCCCCCTGCAAAAAAGCTTCTCAGATTCAGTTGCAGATGCAGTCCTATCTACGGCTTTATATAATCAATGTCAAATTTACTTTATCAGAGTCACAAAGCCTTGTGATAATATGTCTTAGTCATCTAGGTTCCATTACTCAGAGATCTACACTTCCCAATTTCGAAAATTCGCAACTTTGAAAATTGGCAGCCAATAACCCCATTTTGGTCGACCAAATTTAAACCTTCGAATTTGGTTATGGGATTGCATGTGCAAACTCCGCTAACTGTGTAGATTCTAGAACTGTCTTCTAACGGTCGAAATTCTCTCTCTAAATTTTGGTCGACCAATGTGGTCATTTTGGTCGACCAATTTCAAAACTAGCCGTTTTGATCCCAAATTTTCAGGGACGGTTCTTGCCCATTTTCCAACGTTAACTACAGTCCCCAACCGTCCCTAAACACTATAAATAGAGGGGTAGACCCTCTCTTTTTCTTCACTCACTTTCCTCTTCTTTACTCTCTTAATTGTTGAAATCAAGTCTTTCATTTTCTAAAGCTTTAGGCCATTAGTTGTTCTTTTCTTATTTGTAAGAAGAAATCATTAGATTTCTTTCTTCGTTTAAGAACGGAAGAACTTGGATTTTCAACGTCATTTTGGAAAGTTGTTTGTGTTCATAATTGTAAGAAGAAATCAATTGATCTCTCTCTTCTTTTATGACCCAGAGAACTTCAAGTGTTGCTCTTCATTACATATCTTTTACATCTTGATGTTAATCTTCTAAACACCATCCTTGAATTCATTCTCTGAAATTTATAACAAGGCTATAGGTGTTTTTCTATTTCATTATTTAACAGGTTTGAATCTCTGTTTAGAGATTGTACAAAGTTTGGGACACTGGGAGTGTCGCCATTTTTGTAAGTTTGTGCTTGCGGGGCAAGTGATTATAGTGGATTGAAAATCTCTACGGGGTAGAGGACTGGAGTAGGATCTCAAGGATCCGAACCAGGATAAATCTCTGTGTTTGCGATTGATTTAATTTCAGTACTTGTCATTTTATTTCTGTGCCATCTTTGCAAATATTACTAACATTTTATTTGCGACATTTTTTATACACTATTCACCCCCCTCTAGTGTATTGATCCTTACAGGCTAAAATTACACCTTACGCTCAGCAACCTCCACACGTTGTCCTCCTTCAATTAAGTCGACGGCCTGGCGGTGCAATATAGCATCAAGGATGGACATCTGTAGAAAGCATCAGTCAGAAACGGCTAAATTGCAAGTTGATAGGCAACTGGCGAATGAGGTACCTGATATTCGCCCCCACAAAGAAGTTGGCGACCCTTTCGAGGTCTAGCCATTGAATGATATCTAAATCCTGAGGGAGAATGGAATTCTCCACCAATCAGGCAGTTGTCCAAAATCCTACAAGGCCGATTCTTCCTTCCAATCGATGAGGGGGGGCTGATGAGGTTCACCTCAGACAGACCCAGAGGAATGAGACGAGAGCTGATTGAGCAGCAGGACTTGATCGAACTCCGAGGGGATCGGGCCAACCAAGGGAGCGGGTGACTCGATACCGCCCCATGGCCATTTATCTAAAAGAGGCGCCATGGGAGTCTCGACCATCCCCTGAGAATCGAGAGGGGCCGCCCCCAGGCCTTTCGCCATGGGTGAAAGTGGAGGGTTTGCCTCCTCTACTTGCCTCATTTTTTTCCGACTCCTCCTCTTCATAGGAGGATGGCCCCCGTTTCAAGTTGACAGTTTCAATGGGCACAACAACCTCAATGGTGTCGGCATCGTCCACCACAAGCGGCTCCGAAACAACGATGGAGGCAAGGGGTGGAACAAAGAGAGCGAAAGCTCGACTCGGGGCATCCCTCAAAGAGGCGCATGAAGATGACCTCGAGGTCTGCCTCGCCTCATCCCCCTTGGTGGAAGAGCTCTGACTAATGGGAAGGGGAGATCGAGCACTCAATCCCTCAATGCTCCTTTTCTTCTTGCGTTGCTCTCTCCAGACTTGACCCAGTCCAGAGTCCACGTTTCTGCGAGCTCCGTTAGTCATATCTGCAAACAACAGATATAATTATCGTAAGTGGCTACGATAAAGATACATAAACGGTATACATTACCCGGACCCCATAAAACAGTCATTGGTCGATGGCCATCCAATAGATACAAAGTCGACCTCTCTTTCCACAGTCGACTACGAATGTGTTTAGCCGCCTTAACTTCTCCCGGTGTCAACCTGGCCATGACCTCCTCTGGTGTTAGCTTGGACCCTTCATCGAGGTCAGGACTCAGTGAACTCCAACCATTAAGCATCGGTCTCAGGTCGGGAAGAACAATGAACACGAAGGTATCTGTCCAACCAGGATCAGAGAGCGGGAGGTCGTATTTGAGCCTCATCGTCGGGCGAGCAACAATGTGATACCACACCTTGGAGGGTCGGATATAATCTGGAAGAAATACATGAACAACCACACGGATGGTCGAACCCTGCAAAGTTCACGCAGCACGGTGAAGCGGATTAAGAGGAAATGCTTGAGGTGCAAGTTGACAGAGAGAGCCCCAAAAAGCACAAGATCTCTACAATGAAGGTGTGAAGAGGAAAGAGAAGCCCAAAATGAAAGGCTATGGGGTACACTCAAACCTCACTCTTTCGAGGAAAGCAAACTCTCTCATCAAAACTGGGCAACCTAGCTCTAAAAGGAGGACAGAAACATCCCGACCAAACCTCATCAACATGATCAAGGGAAAACACGGGCACCATCTCCAAGATCGCTCTAGGGACCTCTGAGCTCGGATCCCTTCGACGAATGGGAGGATCTGGTTCCATGCGAACCCCTTTCCCCTTACCAGAAATTTCCTCGCATTGAGGTCGACGAATGCATGCCATGATCTCTGCATAAGACGGCTCATGTATCCTAACTGGTGGAAACAAGCCTAAAATAGATTTAGAGAGGACACTACTCCATATCAGGCTTTCAGTCACGGACAAATCAGTGGCTAAAAGTTGTGTATCTATGGTTGAAATGTTACGACCACGAAAAAAATATAGTTCGTGGCCGAAAATCCGTGGTCGATATCGTAGTGGTTGATACCCCCCTTTTCCCATGGGATATTCCGTTGCTGATAATCTTTCACTGATAACACCCACGGATGTCCGTGTCCGATAATCCGAATAAAATACTATATAAAAGTATCGGCCGCAGACAAATCCGTGATTGATACATATATATGGCCACGGAAAGGTCTGTGGTTGATATATAATGGCCACGGATAGTGGGCACACAGCTGATGTAATCCGTGCACACAAACTGTGGGCAAATGCTATCGGCCGCGGACTTTACCGTGGCCATACGTATGTATCCGTCACGGATTTTTCAATGGCCATTACGTAATGTCCACGGATTATGTGCACGAAATCCTTAATTTTTTGCACATAATCCGTGGCCGATACGTGTCTGCCACGGACAATTTCGTGGCCGTATCGTGCTATCGGCCACAGATATGTCCGTGGCTGATGGTGTAAATTTTTTTTAAAAAATTGCTGTATTTTCTAGTTATAATATACAATTTTTTATAACAATTAAATATATACGTGTATACAACAAAATAAAGCAAGCAACTAATAAAAAGGAAATGCATAAAGTAATCGAAAAAATCGATCAAATAAAGTATATTATACATATCCAAAGACCGCAGTTTAAAAGATAAACATATGACACCAATAAAACATAAAATCCTGACACCCTTCACCGCCAACGTCCACATCCCCATGCCTACACCATCACCATCGTACGCCTCGCCATTGCCATCATCGAACGCCACCATCTCCATCGTCGCCATCGCCACTAAGCCCGCTATAAAACGCCATCGCCGCCATAGTCACCATCACCCCAAGCCCGTTATCAAACGCCATTGTCATCGCCACCGTCACCATCGCCCTCAATCATGCTCCCTCGCCAAGACCGCTGCACACTCAAGTCCTGAAGGACCTCCATCGCCAATACCACCCTCGCGATGTTGACCCTACCAAAAAATAATAAGTTAGACTGTAAAACAAATAAAATAATAAACGAGTATAAAAAGAAACACTTATAAAAATTGAGTTTAACCAGAAACGCTTCAAAATTTGAGTTTGCCCAGAAACCAAGCGTGCAATTGAGTGCACGTGTGACCCGACAGAAAGCGAAGGTCGCGCGCTCTGGGCAGCTCTGGGCAGAGTCCGCTCAGTTTATGGGCAAAATCTGCCCAGAAAATTGGTCAGACTTCTGCCCAGCTCTAGGCTCTGGGCAGACTCTGCCCAGTTTATGGGCAAAATCTGCCCAGAAAATTGTGCAGACTTCTGCCCAGCTTTGGGCAGATTACTCCCTCCATCTATCCCTCCCTCCCTCCATACCTTCCTCTCACGCTCTCTCAAACCCTAACCCTAGGGTTCAAAACGATCGGATGAGGAGATAGAATCCTAACTATATGGTTCAAAACGATCGGAGGAGGAGATGGAACACTAACCCTACTTTCCTAAAGTTTACAAATTGGAATTGTATTATGGAACTTGGAATCTTAATGCACTACATTCTATAATGTAGTATCATCTATTGCCTATTAAGTATATGTAATATGATAACGTATTTAATTAAAATTTACTTGACATGCTTCATAGCTATGCAAATAATGAATTTTTTCTTTTTACAAAGCATGTCGTATGTTTATTAAAATATTTTAATGAACCAAATTTACTATATTGATAAGATCAATAAGACGATGCATATAAAGAGCAATTTTTTTAATTTTTTAAAATTATGATGTTTAAAAATATTTTTAATGCATATTTATTTGTTGTTTCATAATTGTTCTAGCAAATAAGTAAGAATTTATTATTATCACTAGGAATGAATTGCAACATTTCTTAATTTCCTACAATTTTCGCATTCACACGTGCACCCTTGGTACGAATCAAGGGGAAACTCCACGCTGCGACTCAGTTTAACCTTAACACTAAACCTAACCCTAACCCTAAAGCGTAGCCCATCATGATATTTTTCAATGTGTGTTTCGACTTTGATCCATGTGCACTATGTGCATGGGTGCTTTCTAGTGATATATATATTTATATAAGCATACCCAAAAACAAAGTATTATAGGTGATATGTGTCACGACCCGCTTCCCATAAACGGAAGGCGAGGCGTGAAAAGTCTGCTCAGACTTGAAGCTGTGAGGCTAAAGTCTGTAAAGCGTCTGGTATAACCAAGTAGAGGTCCTTGCAAGTGCGAAACAGAACAAAAATAATAAAAGAAAAGAGAATAATAAAGTTCCAATCTCAGAATGTTCCACAAATAAGGTTCAACCTCACAGAAAAGCCACCAGGCTAAAAGAGTCTAAAAGGCCCAAGCATGGCCAACAGAAATAAACAAACATACAAAAAGAAAGGGCCCTACACACCAACAACCTAATAAGAACTAAGCAGAAAGTAACACCAAAAGAAGTCTCTACGACTGGTCGCCGGTGTCCTTGTACTCCATGTCAACAGTGGACCCAGGCTCAAAGTCAGCAAACACCTCGTCTTCAGCAACGGGCTCTGGCTCAGCAACTAACATGCGACACCCAAAAGAGACGAGGGCGCATGTCAACAAGTCTACAAGAGACTTGTGCAAGGAAACTAAAAGAAGGAAACAACCTAGCAGTTCTAAATATATGCGATGACATGGCAGTTTAAGGCATGGATGCAACAAGTAAGAAAGTGCAACAAGTTTGACATGGCAAGGGTAGCAAATCTACTAAAATGTTCACATGGATTTACAAGTCAAGTAAACACGTTGTGCACAGAGTTTACGCCTTACAGCTGAAGTGGCTGTACGGGCAAACTTCTACGCTGAGTGGTCGCTTAACCCTACCCCAATCCCAGAGTTTACGCCTTACAGCTGAAGTTGCTGATCTGGCATACTTCTAAGCTAAGTGGTCGCCTAACCCTACCCCTCCACGTGTAATCGGGCATTGGATTTTGACCAACACATGTAGCCCGCTTCTGGTTCACGAGCCAGGAAGTGTATTTGGCATAGGGTTATGCCTGCAACGCAGGTGCCTAGCCTGAACAAGAAAGTACAAGTAGTGTGTGCCACGAAAACAAACATTTAAGCATGGAATGATGCATGGCATGGCAAGATTACAAATAATGTGCATACAGATAAGGAATTTAAACATCACAGGCATGGCAGAGCAAAATAAAGAGCATACAGATATGGAAATTAAACGTGGCATGCGAAATGAATGAATGACATGGCTGGGTGTCAGATCTAGCTTCGTTGTCAAGCTAAATCTTAAAATTGTGCCTAGGCGAGTATCATTTCGTCGCCTAGTCTCTTTTATGCTAAAAATGGGGATGGCCTAAAACATGGCCTAAAAAACAAGTTTGGCAAGTTTCACTTGCCTGCAATCAGCCGTTCTAAAAATACCGTCCAATCAGTCCAATCTACCTATGTGCTCGGATCCACCAGCCAACGGTCCCAATTTAAATTATCTTCATTAGTGATTTACTAAGCAATTAAAATACTGATTTTAATCTTGATTAGCATGCATTGGTTGGGGGTCCTAAGTGTTCAGAAAATTACCCTTACATGCCGCGAGAGCTACACTGGCGTCGGGTAGCGACGCCAGGGGTTGGAATAAAGAAAGCGCTCCTAGTCCAGATTCCAAAATAGATTCCAACGATCGTCAATCCTTGGACAGCGACCAGATTCAGCGAAATAGATTCCAAACAGTGAGCAAAGTGATCGGTAGTAGATCTACGGCTCATGGGAAGCCGTAACGATGAACGGGGACGAACGGGTCGACGTACACGAAGACTACGATGTTTAGTGTCGTAGGAGATGATAGTGACATCAAGAACACCTCAAGGAGAGGTAAAGGGACTGTCGGAATGATCCCACAGCGAGAGGGGGAGACGAGATCACAACGACGCGTCGAGACGTCGAGAGAAACGCGAAACAGCAAGATGGCTCACTGTTTCCAGGCAATGGCAGCCTGGGGGCGGCCCACGGCAGCACAGAGGGTCAGAGGGGGCGACCCACGGTGGTTGGAGGCGCGGGCGGCGCTGGGCAGTGGCAGCGGCGATGACAGCCGCTGCTGCGAGCTGCTGCTGCTTGCTACGGATTTTGCAACGGCGAGGGGCAGTTTTCAGCGATGCTACGGCGGCCTGAGTGAGGAGGAAGGTCAGGGCAAGGGTCTGGGTGAGGGTGGACGCGATGAGGAGGCTACCGTATGAGCACAGGTCGAAGGGCGCAAGAAGAGATCGGCGCTAGGGGGGTTATTTACGTGAACAAATGAATGGGCGACGGCTCCTTGTGTTGTGCTGTCAAAAAATATTGCCCTAGGTCATTATTAAATAGAGGAAGGCTGGGAACGTGGGCTACTAGGTCTAGGGCTAAGTTAGGGTTTGATTTTAGGTTAGAATTGTTATTAATAATTAATAAAATGAAACTAAATGGGCTCTCTCTCTCTCTCTCTCTCTCTCTCTCTCTCTCTGGTGTAGGGTGCGGCCAAGGTGAATGAAATGGGCTGGGCTAAGTCAATATGGAAAATATTAGTATTAGTAATTATTGGGGATAGATGCCAAGTGATACTTAAGGTTAAACCAATAATAGGTTGGGCAAAAAAGTGAAAGTGGGTCGAACGAAGCCCAAAAATAATGAAATAAATACTGGGGTGACCGCACGGACGAGAGAAACAAAACTAAGAAGACGGATCATAATTTCGACGATGAGAAACGAAACTAAAAATAGAAAGGCCTCACGACAAAAGTGAAAATCGCGACGTCTCATCAAACAAAGTCAAATCGTGGGAGAACGACCCGTGGAATGACGTTCCAAAATAATTCCGCAATTTAATATTCTTCGAGAGGGTCACAACGGCAAATAACACTATAGGGTTCGGATACAAACAAAGTCTAAAATAAGTACGTGCACGAACAAGACTACGTGCGCGTAAAGCGTACGATCGAAAACTGACCGTGACATCCTACCCACCTTATGAATGATTCTGCCCTCGGAATCAGCATCAATCACTGCTCGAAAACAAGTGCGGGAAGAGCTTTCTCATATCATACTCACGCTCCCAGGAGGACTCCCCAGGGGAACCATGATGATACTGCACTCTAACCAAGTCGACGGTCTTATTCCTCAGCTGCTTCTGCCGTCGATCCAGAATCTCCACTGGCTGCTGATCATAGGTAAGATCTGGACGTACCGTGATCTCCGAGAAATTCACAGCATGAGATGGATCACGGACGTATCGACGTAACTGAGATACGTGAAATACTCGTGAACTCCCTCTAGTGACGGCGGCAACGCCAAGCGATAAGCCACCGCTCCAACTCTCTCCAGGACATCAAACGGCCCATTGTACCTCGAACTCAGCTTACCTCTCTTTCCAAATCGAATAACTCCGCGGTTCAGAGAAATCTTCAGAAAAACATGGTCTCCAGGCTGAAACTCCAAAGGACTCCGTTTAGCATCTGCCCATTGCTTGAAACAGTCCTGCGCGATCCTCAGCTTCTCCCGGATGTTCCTCACAACATCCACAGCCTCCACGATCATCTCTGGTCCTAACAGCTCCCTGTCTCCAACGTCATCCCAGCTCAGAGGCGATCAACATTTCTTCCCGTATAGCGCGGCGAAAGGCGCCATGCCAATACTCGCCTGGTAGCTGTTATTGTAGGCAAACTCCATATGATGGAGACGATCCTCCCAAGATCCCTTGAAGTCCAACATGCACGCTCTCAGTAAGTCCTCCAAAATCTAAATCGTCCTCTCGGACTGGCCATCCGTCTGCGGGTGGTACGCGGTACTGAAACTCAGACTCGTACCCAAGCTCTTCTGCAGACTCTGCCAAAACTGAGATGTGAATCTCGTGTCTCTGTCCGACACGATACTCACGGGGACTCCGTGAATTCGCACGATCTCCTGCACAATTCACGTTACATCACTATCTAAACTAGAGAAAGGAAATAAAAACGGAGAGTAAGGAATTTACCTCCATATATCTCCTCGCTAGCGTCTCAGTGAACTGTCCTACTCGGAAGGGAATAAAGTGCGCGGATTTGGTCAATTGGTCTACGATCACCCAAATCGCGTCATTCTACTTCGGACTCTGAGGTAGTCCAGTCACAAAATACATAGTGATGTGTTTCCACTTCCACTCCGAAATCGGAAGCGGTTGTAGCAACCCAGCCGTACGCTGATGTTCCGCATTAACCTGCTGACATACCAAACACTTGGCGACACTCCGTGCCACACTCCTCTTCAGACCATGCCACCAATAGTTCAGACAAAGATCTTTGTACATCTTGGTACCTCCAGGATGCACAGAATACGGTGAACTGTGTGCCTCAACAAGCAACTCCTCTCTGATATCTCCAGCTGGCACACAAACTCTAGCTCCATACCTCATTGAGCCATCCTCATGAATCCAAAAGTCTGTTCGCAGACCGGCTTCTACCTGCTCCTGAATCTTCACTAGCTTCGGATCTCCGGCCTGACCTGCCTTGATCCGATCCACGATCGTCGACTGTATCTGCATACACATCAACGACGAAGCCTCTCCAGGAAGCATGATCTCAATACGAGACTCACAAAAATCCTGCTGCAACCTCCACTATGAAGTCAACATCATCACCACTGGAAGTCTGCTCAGCGCATCGGGGACCACATTCACCTTGCCAGGATGATACTGCAAGTCGATCTCATAATCTGCCATGAGCTCCAACCATTGACGCTATCGCATGTTGAGCTCCTTCTGCGTGAAGATATACTTCAAGCATTTGTGATCAGTGAAGATCTTTACCTTTTCACTCAGCAAGAAATGCCTCCAAATCTTGAGCGCAAATACGACTGCAGCCAACTACAAATCGTGCGTCGGGTAATTCTTCTCATGAGCCTTAAGCTAACAAGAAGCATACGCAACCACGTGCCCATGCTGATGCAAAACACAACTGAGACCTTTGCCAGAAGCATCACAAAAGATCTCAAATTCTCCACTCCGATCGGGCACAGCAAGAACAGGCGCTGATGTCAACCTCTCCTTCAGAATAGAAAAGGCCTTCTCACAATCGTCTGACCAGACAAATGGCACATCCTTCCTCGTCAAACGAGTCATCGACTCAGCAATCTGAGAAAAGTCCTTAATGAAATGTCGATAATAACCTGCAAGCCCAAGGAAACTCCGGATCTCAGACGCTGACTACGGAACCGGCCACTCTCTGATAGCCTTAATCTTCTCAGGATCCACCGATATTCCATCTCCTGACACCACGTGCCTAAGAAAAGCAACCCTATCAAGCCAGAACTCGTACTTGGAATACTTAGCATACAAACGATGCTTCCTCAAAATTTCCAATACTGTCCTCAAGTGCGAAGCATGCTCTTCCTCCGACTTTGAATAGATCAAATGTCATCAATAAAGATAACGACAAACTTATCCAGAAAGTCGTAGAAGATTAGATTCATCAGGTTCATAAAAACTACGGGCGCATTGGTTACACGGAAAGGTATAACTACGAATTTGTAGTGACCATACTTCGTCCTGAATGCTGTCTTCTGGATATCTTCCTTCCTCACCTTCAGCTGGTGATAGCCACTCCTCAGGTCCAACTTAGAGAACACTCTCGATTCTCCAAGCTGATCAAAGATATCATCTATATGAGGCAATGGATATCGATTCTTGATGGTGACAGCATTCAGCACCCTGTAGTCTATGCACGTACGACGCGAACCATCCTTCTTCTTCACCGGCAACACCGGTGCTCCCTACGGAGACACACTAGGATTAATATACCCCTTCTGTAAAAGCTCATCCAGCTGCCTACGCAATTCCTCCAACTCAGCTGGAGCCATACGATACGGTGCCTTCAATATAGGCTGCGCTCCCGAAATAAGATCGATTGAAAATTCAAGAGCTCGATCGGGCGGCAGTCCAGACATCTCCTCGGGGAAGACGTCGTCGAATTCTCGTACCACAGCTGGTCTACTCTGCTCCATCTGCATGGCAACAATCTCCACCGTCTTGGCCCAAAACCTGACAGGACCAAGCGAACTACTGCCTCGGCTGAACTCAAACACCGGCTGACCTGGAATCTCGAACACCACCTTCTTCCGCCGGCAATCGATCATGGTGTAGAAACTCCCAAGCCAGTCCATCCCAATGACGGCATCATAGTTGATGATGTCGTGGACAATAAAGTCAGCGTAAAGCTCATGCCCACAGACCACCAAAGGACAAGACTTGCAACCACGATACACCGAGACCACGCCATTTCCTGTAACGATATCCCAACTCTTGGGAAGAGGGGAAGTCGACAAGGAATGCTTATCCATGAAGCTCAGGGATATAATGCACATCGATCACCAGAGTCGAAGAGGACTCGTGCAGGGAAAGTGCAAACCAAAATCACACCTACCAAACAACTAACAATCAAATCCTATTCTAGCAATCATAATATATTCTAGCAAACAAACACTATTCTAACAAACAAGATTAACTAATGAAAGGAAACAAACTAGACTGAGTGTTACCTGCAATAACCTCATCCTCAGTCTCAGCCTCAACTGCAGTCATCAAGAAAGCCTGCCTCCTCGGCTGGAACGTCTGCTGAAATGCCTGCTTCTGCGGAACGAGAGGCACTCCACGTCCAGCAGCTGCTGGAGCTCTCTGTTGCTGAACTCCATCCGGTGCTTTCCACAGTTGATTTGCATGCCGACAATCCTTCGCTGAATTCGTAGCATCGCCACAAATCAAGCACTTGCCCAGAAATCTTCTGCACTGCTCCTTGATATGCCCAGTCTTGCCGCAGAAATGGCAAGTCTTCAGAGTAGGCCCACCTGGCCTCTTGAACTGTGCCGACTGGTTAGGCTTGAACCCAGGCCTAACCACTGCTCTGACCTGCTCCATATGCCTCTTCCCAGCTCTAGAAGTCGGTCCTCTCTTCTGGCTCGCAATCAGCTCCTGCCTCCTAGCAGCTACCATCAACTTCTGATAAGACTACAAATCCAACGAAGACATCAGGCTCTGCAAATCTAAAGAAGAACCCTGCAGAAACCTCTGAGCTCTCTCCTCGGCATCCTGCACCATCTTTGGTGCGAAGCGACTCAGCTTGGTGAACTCCTGATGACACTGGTCCACCGATAGATTTCCCTGCTTCAGATCAATAAAACGCTGCAACATCTCCCTCCTAGCAGCCTTTGGGAAATACTCCTCATCGAACCTAGCCTTGAAAGTAGCCCAAGGAATAGGCCTCACCAATAGCTCCTCCTCAGCATCTCACCAGCTGCGGGCATTATCCTTGAGCTACTTCTTCACCAAATCAACCCATCCAACCGGGTTGTACTTCGACATCCTCAGATTGTCCTCTGTATTCCGGATCCACTCCTCTGTAGCCAACGGTCCTTCAGATCCATCAAAATAGGTCGGGCCCAGCTCCCGAAACTGCTTCGCTCCCGGCTCGAAGCGAGGGGCATTCTGGAGCATGCCCTGCTGCACCTGCATCATCTGATGCATCATCCTCATGACTTCAGTATTGGTGGGCTCTCTATCCAGCACCGCATCACGTCGGGTCCACCACCAGCTCGGGTCTGTCGTCTTCCAGCCATCTAATGACATAGAAAACAAATTAAATTAGACTCAAAGCTTATGACTTGGATGTTTTAATTTATTTAATGGACATTCTATTTTATTATCATTGTTCCGATAATTCACAGTTGTACGAGGGACCTGCATGGGCCACCAATAAAACCTGTCGCGACCCGCTTCCCATAAACGGAAGGCGAGGCATGAAAAGTCCGCTCAGACTTGAAGCTGTGAGGCTACAGTCTGTAAAGCGTCTGGTATAACCAAGTAAAGGTCCTTGCAAGTGCGAAATAGAACAAAAATAATAAAATAAAAGAGAATAATAAAGTTCCAATCTCAGAATTGTCCACAAATAAGGTTCAACCTCACAGAAAAGCCACCAGGCTAAAAAGAGTCTAAAAGGCCCAAGCATGGCCAACAGAAATACACAAACGTACAGAAAGAAAGGGTGCTACGCACCAACAACCTAACAAGAACTAAGCAGAAAGTAACACCAAAAGAAGTCTTTACAGCTGGTCGCCGGTGTCCTCGTACTCCACGTCAACAGTGGACCCAGGCTCAAAGTCAGTAAACACCTCGTCTTTAGCAACGTGCTCTGGCTCAGCTTCTAACATGCGACACCCAAAAGAGACGAGGGCACATGCCAGCAAGTCTACAAGAGACTTGTGCAAGGAAACTAAAAGAAGGAAACAACCTAGCAGTTCTAAATATATGCGATGACATGGCAGTTTAAGGCATGGATGCAACAAGTAAGAAAGTGCAACAAGTTTGACATGGCAAGGGTAGCAAATCTACTAAAACGTTCACATGGATTTACAAGTCAAGTAAACACGTTGTGCACAGAGTTTACGCCTTACAGCTGAAGTGGCTGTATGGGCAAACTTCTACGCTGAGTGGTCACTTAACCCTACCCCAATCCCAGGGCTTATGCCTTACAGCTGAAGTTGCTGATCTGGCATACTTCTAAGCTGAGTGGTTGCTTAACCCTACCCCTCCACGTGTAATCGGGCATTGGCTTTTGACCAACACATGTAGCCCGCTTTTGGTTCACGAGCCAGGAAGTGTATTTGGCATAGGGTTGGGCCTGCAACGCAGGTGCCTAGCCTGAACAATGAAGTACAAGTAGCGTGTGCCACAAAAACAAACATTTAAGCATGGAATGATGCATGGCATGTTAAGATTACAAATAATGTGTGTGCAGATAAGGAATTTAAACATCACATGCATGGCAGAGCAAAAATAAAGAGCATACAGATATGGAAATTAAACGTGGCAGGCGAAATGAATGAATGACATGGCAGGGTGTCAGATCTAGCTTCGTTGTCAAGCCAGAGCTTAAAATTACGCCTAGGCGAGTATCATTTCGTCGCCTAGTCTCTTTTACGCTAAAAACGGGGATGGACTAAAACATGGCCTAAACACAAGTTTGGCAAGTTTCACTGGCCTGCAATCAGCCGTTCTGAAAATACCGTCCAATCAGTCCAATCTACCTATGTGCTCGGATCCACCAGCCAACGGTCCCAATTTAAATTATCTTCATTAGTGATTTACTAAGCAATTAAAATACTGATTTTAATCTTGATTAGCATGCATTGGTTGGGGGTCCTAAGTGTTCAGAAAATTACCCTTACACGCCGCGAGAGCTACACTGATGTCGGGTAGAGATGCCATGGGTTGGAATAAAGAAAGCGCTCCTAGTCCAGATTCCAAAATAGATTCCTACGATCGCCAATCCTTGGACAGCGACCAGATTCAGCGAAATAGATTCCAAACAGCGAGCAAAGTGATCGGTAGTAGATTTACGGCTCACGGGAAGCCATAACGATGAACGGGGACGAACGGGTCGACGTACACGAAGACTACGATGTTGAGCATCGTAGGGGATGATAGTGACATCGAGAACACCTCTAGGAGAGGTAGAGGGACTGTTGGAATGATCCTGTTGGACGCAACGATCTAGGATCTTTGGTTTGATGATGACAAACGTGTGCGAACAATTTAACGTGTGTGCTAAGTGTGTTTCAGGAATGGCAAAGCGGAAAATTCTCAAAGTGAAGACATAGTCAACCGGTGGAGGAATTGCTATCCACACAGCTAATGGACTTAGTCAAAGTGTTATACACAAAGCGATTTGACTTGGTCAATATGGAGGGAGATGGAATCTATTTGGGATTTGGTCAAATCAATTTGTGATTTATTCCAATCATACTTATCCTTATTCAATTCAAATTTCAATTCAAATCCTACTACATCTCAAAATCCTTTAATCATGGGATTCTCCTTGATCATCATTGATCTCCTCCTAATCCTATATAAACCCTCCTCGGAGCAACCCTAAAAAGAGCGCGGCTGTAATCAGAAAAGGGTGGCCGGCCAATTTTCTTCTCAAAAAGCATAACCCACGCACACATTTTTTTTAATCAGGGGAGCCGCACTTTTTAAATCCCAATCCCCAAGTTTTTCTTTAATCCATGCTAAGGCACTTTGACTCTCCTTTGCAAAAATTCCAAAGATCAAGCTAATGCATTTTATTACTATTGTTTTGCAGGACAAAACAAAAAAAAGAAAGGGGACAAAAAGGCAGACTGTGTAAAACAATAAGGCCGGCCAAGCCATCATCAAGGAGTGCGGCAACCCTCTACAGCCGTCATCAATAAATTAAAACGCAAGGAGTGCACACAAGATCAGCCCAGGCCAAGTTCTGTTGATGCGCATCCTTTGTGCAAACAAATCTCAGGGCACATGCTTTAATTACAAGAGTCAGCCGAATTTGTTTTCTCCTTTTCATTGATAATTTTCCCAAGTGCTCATCAAACATAGCTGCTGCCGATTTCCCTTTGAAAACCCTATAATCCCAAAGCCGCATGATTTTTTAAGAGGCCACACCTAGGTTAGCCGCACGTCCAAATAAAATTCCCATCAGCATAAAAAATATCAAGGCACCTCCTTATTTTTGTGTTTGTAGTCCTGCACAAAATCTAATTCTTTTATTTGTTAAAATGTGAAGCCTCCACTAATTTATTTCTTGTGCATGCAAAAGGCAACAATTTTTGTGGGCAATCTGCAACATTCTTTTTGTGCATGCAAGATATTTTTGTGGGTAATATTTTTGTGCAAGAGATAGAGCCGGCCACCTCATAGATTAATATCCAAGGAGACAATAAATCAAAGCTTGTATATTTTTAAGCAACCCTTTTTTGTGTGTGTGCAGGTCATCAAAGTTCCAAGAGGAAGAGGGAGGAAAATAAAGAGACAATAAATCAAAGCTTCACAAAGACTTTTTCCTTTTTGGGTGATGGTTGCAAACTACTGGAGACAAAGCCGCAACCTTGAAGCAAAAGCGAAAGACATCAGGAAGACGCAAGTGTCATCGAGAGGGGAGCCGGACTATAGAAGGGACATCAGAGACTACTACTTGTCAGATTGATCTGACCACGCGCCGATTGACAGAGACGACCACCGCTACACAAACTGAGCATTTCTGAACTTCGTTATTATATTATTTGTGTAGCTGTAGCGATCCCTGTAAGGGGAAACTTTACCATCTTTGGGGAACTATTTTGGGACTTGTCTGGTTGGGGCTAGACAAGTGGGACCCAGCTAGTTTGGGACTAACTGGTAGAAAGCTTTACTAGGATTGATAGTGAGAGAAAACACTGTGTGTGGGGTACTGAGAGCCTGGCGAGTGTAGAGACGTAGAGGGTGCTCTGAGCGTGCTCTAACTTGTGGTTTTGTACCTATTGCACTATTCAATACTAGTATTTGCTTTGGGGGCTGGACGTAGGTCGACGGGTCGACCGAACCAGGGTATATCTGTGCGTACTCTGTGATTGCCTATCTTTTACTCTGGTTGTGCTTTTAACTGCATGTGATTTCTCGTGGGTTGCACGAGAATTTTTTATTAGCCTATTCACCCCCCTCTAGGCTAGGATCCAGATCCAACAAGTGGTATCAGAGCCAGTTTAGTAGATCTAGCCTAGTTTGACCATGGACCACATTGATAGTGCTTTTGCTGAGGGTCAGTCTATTTCCCGACCACCTAGATTTAATGGAGTAGACTATGCTTATTGGAAAAATCGTATGAGAATCTACTTGATTTCTATTGATTATAAAGCCTGGCAAATTGTTGAAAAAGGCTATAAATCACCTGTTATTAAAATTGAAAACACTGAGATGCTTAAACCTGATGATAAATGGGATGATAATGATTGGAAGCTTTATTCTCTTAATGCTAAAGCTATGAATGCTCTCATTTGTGCATTAGATAAATCTGAATTCAATCGCATCTCACATTGTTTAACTGCGCAGGAAATATGGCATACTTTGGAGGTGACGCACGAGGGAACGTCACAGGTGAAGGAGTCTAGACTTGCACTTCTAAGCACGGAATACGAGGGATTTCGTATGCTACCATTAGAGACCATATCAGAAATGTTTGCGAGGTTCACCAACATTCTCTACAAGTCTAGTTCGCTCGGTAAGCCATATTCTAGCCTTGAGCAGGTGACAAAGATATTAAGAGCACTGCCAAGCTCTTTCAGGCCTAAAGTTACTGCCATCCAAGAAGCGAAGGATCTATCGCAGATGAGGGTGGAGGACTTGATAGGTAATCTAATGTCCCACGAGCTTGAATTGCAAAACGTGGATAAAAGGGAGAAACCTGAGGAGAAGGAGAAAGCTACCAAGCCACTTGCTCTGAAAGCTGACGAAAGTGAAGATGATGATGATGACATAGCGCTAATGGTCAGAAACTTCAGAAAGTATGTCCAGACCAAGCAAGGAAGAACAGAAATGGCACCCAGGTTTAATCGCTCTAACTTTTTTCAGTCTTCTAAGCAAACTTATGATCAGAATACTACTAATAGAATGACTTGTTTTAAATGCAAGAAAAGAGGACATCGAATGAGGGATTGCCCACATGAGACAGCTCAGGTAGCTAAAGAAAAGGGAAAATCCAAGGTGCTAACTTGGGATATGGATAGCGAAGCTGAGAGTGAGGAGGAGGAACACGAAGCCCACTCATGCATGGCATTGATGGGAATACACGATGAGGTAATTTCTGGTAGTAAAACTGAACTCCTTACTCTTTGTAAAGAAATGCAAGATAAAATAGTAGAGCTTGAATCCACTATAGATGATTATCAAAATGAGAACTTTGAAATGCAACAATCTGAATATGAAATGTCTAAAGAGATTGAAAAACTCAAAATTGAAATTGTTGCTCGTGACTCTACTATTGACATTTTGAAAAAGGAAAAATCCAGTTTTAATGATGAAGCACCTTGTCTCTCTTGCCCTTCCTTGATGAATAATATTAGCATGCTTAAACTTGATTTGACTAAGCTCGAAACTAAAAAAGACTATGTGATTAGAGAGCTTAATGATAAATTTTGCATGTTGGATAATGATTTTAAAAGAAAAATGATTGAATTTGAAAGGAAGGAAGAGGAAAACAAGAGAGCTTTTATAAGTAAATGCACATTGCTTGTGGAAGAAAATAAATTGTTGAAATCCAAAGTCTCTAATCTTGAATTGGCCATTAAGAAATTCTCTATGGGAAAACAATCATTGGATACTATTTTAGAGAACCAACGATATGGCAATAACAGAAGAGGACTTGGATTTGGTTTGAAAAATGTCGAAAAGCCAAAATTCAAGAAAATCCACAATGCACCCTCTATTGCAAAGAACAAATATGTAAAGTGCTTTACTTGTGATAGTGTAGGCCACACTTCATATTATTGTAAATTTAGGAACACAAATATCAAGTTTAAACAAGTTTGGGTTCCTAAATCTTTAATGGCTAACACTCGTGGACCTTGTTGGATTCCAAGGTCACACTTAACACCTTTCATGTAGGTGTGATGGAGATTTGGCGAGGAGCAAATTTTTCAATGTCTCATTCTTTTAGCTCCTTCGTCAAATAGCATCGAGAAGGTATAATTTTTATCCCTCTTTGCATTTCATTGCATACCTTCATAGATTTTTTTGTGTGCTTGTTTTTATTTTATTTTGTGTGCTTGCATGCATGATTTTTAAATGTTTTTATTTCTGAAAAAAAACAAAAACACAAAAAAATTGAAAAATAAAAAAAAATGTGCTTATTGATTATCCTCTTATGAATCTCTTAAGTGGTATTGCATGAATGATCAATTTATCCCTTGTAGAAGTCAATCCATTATTGTTGTAGCTACATGAACATGATGTTATTCTTTTTAGTAGACACGACATGTCTCATAAGTTTTAAACTTGACTTCTACACATACATTTGCACTTTCACGATATTTGACTTTTTAGTGCTTTTGGAGATTCTTTTGAAGAATAATGGAAAGTGAATGTAGAAATGATTAATTTCTGAATTTTCTAAGGGATATGAAGTGTTTAGCCATGAATTAAAATTGAGCAAAAATTACAAATGAAAAAAATATATATATGAAAATTGCTCCGTATGAAAAATGGATACACTTCATGGCTAATACACAACCCACGAGTATCCAACTTGTGCTAAATGGGTAATCATTAGCGTTGGTGTATATAACTCGTCAAGCAATGCCACCCCACATTTAAAAGTCCTTTTAGGCCATGTTTTGGGGTTCGGTAACTTGAACTCATCTTTGATGATGTGGGAAAAATCAATCCTAGTGATATTCATGAAAAATTGGAAAATGAGGATTGATTTGGTTGATTGTTCTAAAATTGAATCTCCCTTCGTACTTTATTGTTTATATCATTACACTTACACAAAGGTGGAGAAGTCTTGTTATGAAATTCCATGAGCTTGAATTGTCTATTCCTTGGAAAACTCATGCAAATTGCACGCTACATTTAATAATGGTTTATTTTTGCATGGAATATTTTTGTGACTTCATTAATCCACTTTTGGTGATTACAAAGGGGGAGAAAGAAAAGAAAGATTTGTCGGTATTATTTGTTGTCGGTATTATTTGTTGAAGGGGGAGCTTGAGAAAAATACTTTAATAAATGTTGAAGGGGGAGCTTGAGAGAAGGGGGAGCATGCTTTTATATTTCCTAATTGTTGTGCATGCTTTGTAATGTTTGAATGACTCATCCATACATCATATCGCATTACACCCATCAACACACTTCACACATCCATATCTATTGCTCAAATCTTTTATGGGTTTGTCATCACCAAAAGGGGGAGATTGTTGGACGCAACGATCTAGGATCTTTGGTTTGATGATGACAAACGTGTGCGAACAATTTAACGTGTGTGCTAAGTGTGTTTCAGGAATGGCAAAGCGGAAAATTCTCAAAGTGAAGACATAGTCAACCGGTGGAGGAATTGCTATCCACACAGCTAATGGACTTAGTCAAAGTGTTATACACAAAGCGATTTGACTTGGTCAATATGGAGGGAGATGGAATCTATTTGGGATTTGGTCAAATCAATTTGTGATTTATTCCAATCATACTTATCCTTATTCAATTCAAATTTCAATTCAAATCCTACTACATCTCAAAATCCTTTAATCATGGGATTCTCCTTGATCATCATTGATCTCCTCCTAATCCTATATAAACCCTCCTCGGAGCAACCCTAAAAAGAGCGCGGCTGTAATCAGAAAAGGGTGGCCGGCCAATTTTCTTCTCAAAAAGCATAACCCACGCACACATTTTTTTTAATCAGGGGAGCCGCACTTTTTAAATCCCAATCCCCAAGTTTTTCTTTAATCCATGCTAAGGCACTTTGACTCTCCTTTGCAAAAATTCCAAAGATCAAGCTAATGCATTTTTTTACTATTGTTTTGCAGGACAAAACAAAAAAAGAAAGGGGACAAAAAGGGAGACTGTGTAAAACAACAAGGCCGGCCAAGCCATCATCAAGGAGTGCGGCAACCCTCTACAGCCGTCATCAATAAATTAAAACGAAAGGAGTGCACACAAGATCAGCCCAGGCCAAGTTCTGTTGATGCGCATCCTTTGTGCAAAAAAATCTCAGGGCACATGCTTTAATTACAAGAGTCAACTGAATTTGTTTTCTCCTTTTCATTGATAATTTTCCCAAGTGCTCATCAAACATAGCTGCTGCCGATTTCCCTTTGAAAACCCTATAATCCCAAAGCCGCATGATTTTTTAAGAGGCCACACCTAGGTTAGCCGCACGTCCAAATAAAATTCCCATCAGCATAAAAAATATCAAGGCACCTCCTTATTTTTGTGTTTGTAGTCCTGCACAAAATCTAATTCTTTTATTTGTTAAAATGTGAAGCCTCCACTAATTTATTTCTTGTGCATGCAAAAGGCAACAATTTTTGTGGGCAATCTGCAACATTCTTTTTGTGCATGCAAGATATTTTTGTGGGTAATATTTTTGTGCAAGAGACAGAGCCGGCCACCTCATAGATTAATATCCAAGGAGACAATAAATCAAAGCTTGTATATTTTTAAGAAACCCTTTTTTGTGTGTGTGCAGGTCATCAAAGTTCCAAGAGGAAGAGGGAGGAAAATAAAGAGACAATAAATCAAAGCTTCACAAAGACTTTTTCCTTTTTGGGTGATGGTTGCAAACTACTGGAGACAAAGCCGCAACCTTGAAGCAAAAGCGAAAGACATCAGGAAGACGCAAGTGTCATCGAGAGGGGAGCCGGACTATAGAAGGGACATCAGAGACTACTACTTGTCAGATTGATCTGACCACGCGCCGATTGACAGAGACGACCACCGCTACACAAACTGAGCATTTCTGAACTTCGTTATTATATTATTTGTGTAGCTGTAGCGATCCCTGTAAGGGGAAACTTTACCATCTTTGGGGAACTATTTTGGGACTTGTCTGGTTGGGGCTAGACAAGTGGGACCCAGCTAGTTTGGGACTAACTGGTAGAAAGCTTTACTAGGATTGATAGTGAGAGAAAACACTGTGTGTGGGGTACTGAGAGCCTGGCGAGTGTAGAGACGTAGAGGGTGCTCTGAGCGTGCTCTAACTTGTGGTTTTATACCTATTGCACTATTCAATACTAGTATTTGCTTTGGGGGCTGGACGTAGGTCGACGGGTCGACCGAACCAGGGTATATCTGTGCGTACTCTGTGATTGCCTATCTTTTACTCTGGTTGTGCTTTTAACTGCGTGTGATTTCTCGTGGGTTGCACGAGAATTTTTTATTAGCCTATTCACCCCCCTCTAGGCTAGGATCCAGATCCAACAAGTGGTATCAGAGCCAGTTTAGTAGATCTAGCCTAGTTTGACCATGGACCACATTGATAGTGCTTTTGCTGAGGGTCAGTCTATTTCCCGACCACCTAGATTTAATGGAGTAGACTATGCTTATTGGAAAAATCGTATGAGAATCTACTTGATTTCTATTGATTATAAAGCCTGGCAAATTGTTGAAAAAGGCTATAAATCACCTGTTATTAAAATTGAAAACACTGAGATGCTTAAACCTGATGATAAATGGGATGATAATGATTGGAAGCTTTATTCTCTTAATGCTAAAGCTATGAATGCTCTCATTTGTGCATTAGATAAATCTGAATTCAATCGCATCTCACATTGTTTAACTGCGCAGGAAATATGGCATACTTTGGAGGTGACGCACGAGGGAACGTCACAGGTGAAGGAGTCTAGACTTGCACTTCTAAGCATGGAATAGAGGGATTTCGTATGCTACCATTAGAGACCATATCAGAAATGTTTGCGAGGTTCACCAACATTCTCTACAAGTCTAGTTCGCTCGGTAAGCCATATTCTAGCCTTGAGCAGGTGAGAAAGATATTAAGAGCACTGCCAAGCTCTTTCAGGCCTAAAGTTACTGCCATCCAAGAAGCGAAGGATCTATCGCAGATGAGGGTGGAGGACTTGATAGGTAATCTAATGTCCCACGAGCTTGAATTGCAAAACGTGGATAAAAGGGAGAAACCTGAGGAGAAGGAGAAAGCTACCAAGCCACTTGCTCTGAAAGCTGACGAAAGTGAAGATGATGATGATGACATAGCGCTAATGGTCAGAAACTTCAGAAAGTATGTCCAGACCAAGCAAGGAAGAACAGAAATGGCACCCAGGTTTAATCGCTCTAACTTTTTTCAGTCTTCTAAGCAAACTTATGATCAGAATACTACTAATAGAATGACTTGTTTTAAATGCAAGAAAAGAGGACATCGAATGAGGGATTGCCCACATGAGACAGCTCAGGTAGCTAAAGAAAAGGGAAAATCCAAGGTGCTAACTTGGGATATGGATAGCGAAGCTGAGAGTGAGGAGGAGGAACACGAAGCCCACTCATGCATGGCATTGATGGGAATACACGATGAGGTAATTTCTGGTAGTAAAACTGAACTCCTTACTCTTTGTAAAGAAATGCAAGATAAAATAGTAGAGCTTGAATCCACTATAGATGATTATCAAAATGAGAACTTTGAAATGCAACAATCTGAATATGAAATGTCTAAAGAGATTGAAAAACTCAAAATTGAAATTGTTGCTCGTGACTCTACTATTGACATTTTGAAAAAGGAAAAATCCAGTTTTAATGATGAAGCACCTTGTCTCTCTTGCCCTTCCTTGATGAATAATATTAGCATGCTTAAACTTGATTTGACTAAGCTCGAAACTAAAAAAGACTATGTGATTAGAGAGCTTAATGATAAATTTTGCATGTTGGATAATGATTTTAAAAGAAAAATGATTGAATTTGAAAGGAAGGAAGAGGAAAACAAGAGAGCTTTTATAAGTAAATGCACATTGCTTGTGGAAGAAAATAAATTGTTGAAATCCAAAGTCTCTAATCTTGAATTGGCCATTAAGAAATTCTCTATGGGAAAACAATCATTGGATACTATTTTAGAGAACCAACGATATGGCAATAACAGAAGAGGACTTGGATTTGGTTTGAAAAATGTCGAAAAGCCAAAATTCAAGAAAATCCACAATGCACCCTCTATTGCAAAGAACAAATATGTAAAGTGCTTTACTTGTGATAGTGTAGGCCACACTTCATATTATTGTAAATTTAGGAACACAAATATCAAGTTTAAACAAGTTTGGGTTCCTAAATCTTTAATGGCTAACACTCGTGGACCTTGTTGGATTCCAAGGTCACACTTAACACCTTTCATGTAGGTGTGATGGAGATTTGGCGAGGAGCAAATTTTTCAATGTCTCATTCTTTTAGCTCCTTCGTCAAATAGCATCGAGAAGGTATAATTTTTATCCCTCTTTGCATTTCATTGCATACCTTCATAGATTTTTTTGTGTGCTTGTTTTTATTTTATTTTGTGTACTTGCATGCATGATTTTTAAATGTTTTTATTTCTGAAAAAAAACAAAAACACAAAAAAATTGAAAAATAAAAAAAAATGTGCTTATTGATTATCCTCTTATGAATCTCTTAAGTGGTATTGCATGAATGATCAATTTATCCCTTGTAGAAGTCAATCCATTATTGTTGTAGCTACATGAACATGATGTTATTCTTTTTAGTAGACACGACATGTCTCATAAGTTTTAAACTTGACTTCTACACATACATTTGCACTTTCACGATATTTGACTTTTTAGTGCTTTTGGAGATTCTTTTGAAGAATAATGGAAAGTGAATGTAGAAATGATTAATTTCTGAATTTTCTAAGGGATATGAAGTGTTTAGCCATGAATTAAAATTGAGCAAAAATTACAAATGAAAAATATATATATATGAAAATTGCTCCGTATGAAAAATGGATACACTTCATGGCTAATACACAACCCACGAGTATCCAACTTGTGCTAAATGGGTAATCATTAGCGTTGGTGTATATAACTCGTCAAGCAATGCCACCCCACATTTAAAAGTCCTTTTAGGCCATGTTTTGGGTTTCGGTAACTTGAACTCATCTTTGATGATGTGGGAAAAATCAATCCTAGTGATATTCATGAAAAATTGGAAAATGAGGATTGATTTGGTTGATTGTTCTAAAATTGAATCTCCCTTCGTACTTTATTTTTTATATCATTACACTTACACAAAGGTGGAGAAGTCTTGTTATGAAATTCCATGAGCTTGAATTGTCTATTCCTTGGAAAACTCATGCAAATTGCACGCTACATTTAATAATGGTTTATTTTTGCATGGAATATTTTTGTGACTTCATTAATCCACTTTTGGTGATTACAAAGGGGGAGAAAGAAAAGAAAGATTTGTCGGTATTATTTGTTGTCGGTATTATTTGTTGAAGGGGGAGCTTGAGAAAAATACTTTAATAAATGTTGAAGGGGGAGCTTGAGAGAAGGGGGAGCATGCTTTTATATTTCCTAATTGTTGTGCATGCTTTGTAATGTTTGAATGACTCATCCATACATCATATCGCATTACACCCTTCAACACACTTCACACATCCATATCTATTGCTCAAATCTTTTATGGGTTTGTCATCACCAAAAGGGGGAGATTGTTGGACGCAACGATCTAGGATCTTTGGTTTGATGATGACAAACGTGTGCGAACAATTTAACGTGTGTGCTAAGTGTGTTTCAGGAATGGCAAAGCGGAAAATTCTTAAAGTGAAGACATAGTCAACCGGTGGAGGAATTGCTATCCACACAGCTAATGGACTTAGTCAAAGTGTTATACACAAAGCGATTTGACTTGGTCAATATGGAGGGAGATGGAATCTATTTGGGATTTGGTCAAATCAATTTGTGATTTATTCCAATCATACTTATCCTTATTCAATTCAAATTTCAATTCAAATCCTACTACATCTCAAAATCCTTTAATCATGGGATTCTCCTTGATCATCATTGATCTCCTCCTAATCCTATATAAACCCTCCTCGGAGCAACCCTAAAAAGAGCGCGGCTGTAATCAGAAAAGGGTGGCCGGCCAATTTTCTTCTCAAAAAGCATAACCCACGCACACATTTTTTTTAATCAGGGGAGCCGCACTTTTTAAATCCCAATCCCCAAGTTTTTCTTTAATCCATGCTAAGGCACTTTGACTCTCCTTTGCAAAAATTCCAAAGATCAAGCTAATGCATTTTATTACTATTGTTTTGCAGGACAAAACAAAAAAAGAAAGGGGACAAAAAGGCAGACTGTGTAAAACAACAAGGCCGGCCAAGCCATCATCAAGGAGTGCGGCAACCCTCTACAGCCGTCATCAATAAATTAAAACGCAAGGAGTGCACACAAGATCAGCCCAGGCCAAGTTCTGTTGATGCGCATCCTTTGTGCAAAAAAATCTCAGGGCACATGCTTTAATTACAAGAGTCAGCCGAATTTGTTTTCTCCTTTTCATTGATAATTTTCCCAAGTGCTCATCAAACATAGCTGCTGCCGATTTCCCTTTGAAAACCCTATAATCCCAAAGCCGCATGATTTTTTAAGAGGCCACACCTAGGTTAGCCGCACGTCCAAATAAAATTCCCATCAGCATAAAAAATATCAAGGCACCTCCTTATTTTTGTGTTTGTAGTCCTGCACAAAATCTAATTCTTTTATTTGTTAAAATGTGAAGCCTCCACTAATTTATTTCTTGTGCATGCAAAAGGCAACAATTTTTGTGGGCAATCTGCAACATTCTTTTTGTGCATGCAAGATATTTTTGTGGGTAATATTTTTGTGCAAGAGACAGAGCCGGCCACCTCATAGATTAATATCCAAGTCGACAATAAATCAAAGCTTGTATATTTTTAAGCAACCCTTTTTTGTGTGTGTGCAGGTCATCAAAGTTCCAAGAGGAAGAGGGAGGAAAATAAAGAGACAATAAATCAAAGCTTCACAAAGACTTTTTCCTTTTTGGGTGATGGTTGCAAACTACTGGAGACAAAGCCGCAACCTTGAAGCAAAAGCGAAAGACATCAGGAAGACGCAAGTGTCATCGAGAGGGGAGCCGGACTATAGAAGGGACATCAGAGACTACTACTTGTCAGATTGATCTGACGCACCGATTGACAGAGACGACCACCGCTACACAAATTGAGCATTTCTGAACTTCGTTATTATATTATTTGTGTAGCTGTAGTGATCCCTGTAAGGGGAAACTTTACCATCTTTGGGGAACTATTTTGGGACTTGTCTGGTTGGGGCTAGACAAGTGGGACCCAGCTAGTTTGGGACTAACTGGTAGAAAGCTTTACTAGGATTGATAGTGAGAGAAAACACTGTGTGTGGGGTACTGAGAGCCTGGCGAGTGTAGAGACGTAGAGGGTGCTCTGAGCGTGCTCTAACTTGTGGTTTTGTACCTATTGCACTATTCAATACTAGTATTTGCTTTGGGGGCTGGACGTAGGTCGACGGGTCGACCGAACCAGGGTATATCTGTGCGTACTCTGTGATTGCCTATCTTTTACTCTGGTTGTGCTTTTAACTGCGTGTGATTTCTCGTGGGTTGCACGAGAATTTTTTATTAGCCTATTCACCCCCCTCTAGGCTAGGATCCAGATCCAACAGATCCCACAGCGAGAGGGTGCGACGAGATCACAACGACGCGTCGAGACGTCGAGAGAAACGCGAAACAGCTACCAGGCAATGGCAGACTGAGGGCGGCCCACGGCGTGCAGAGGGTCAGAGGGGGCGACCCACGGTGGTTGGAGGCGTGGGCGGCGACGGGCGGCGGCGGCGGGCGGCAGCAGCAGCGATGACAGCCATTGTTGCGAGCTGCTACTGCTTGCTGTGGATTTTGAAGCGGCTAGGGGCGGTTTCCGGTGATGCTACGACGGCCTGAGGGAGGAGGAAGATCGGGGCAAGGGTCTGGGCGAGGGTGGATGCGATGAGGAGGCTGCGTGCGAGCACAGGTCGGAGGGCGCAAGAAGAGATCGGTGCTAGGGGTTATTTGCGTGAACAAATGAATGGGCGGCAGATCACTCCATATTTTACACCTTTTTTCTGCATGATTGCATGTCGTTTTGTTCGCCCATATCGTGTTTTTCATGATTATTCGACAATATTGCGATCCTTTTCACTATTTCTTGTTTTATCGTATTTCAGGAAATATTGATCGATTTGGAGCAATTTTGAGATCGAGGGGTTTGCAAGCGCTAAGGAGTGTCACCCACGGCTCGTTTTAGGGCCATTCAGCGATGGAGGATGAGTGAAAGAAGAAGGAACTTCCGTAAGAGCGACGAGGAGGAGAAACGGAGAAGATTGGGCATTTACAGCATGCCACTCGGCCGAGTGGAGCAATCACTCGGCCGAGCAAGAAAGCCACTCGGCCGACCAAAGCGGACACGCACAAGAGAGAGAATCTGCGTGTACTCAGCCGAGTGACGACAGCCCACTCGGCCGAGTAGGAATGTTCACTCGCCCGAGTGGCACGGGAAATTCGTCCAGAGAGAGGCCAGAGTTACTGGAATCTGTCAGACATTCTGAGAGGTCCCACTCGGCCGAGCATGAAATGCCACTCGGCCGAGAGAATAAAGCCCCTCGACCGAGTCACCTCCTAAGGCAGACCCTGAGACCCCCCTGACTTACTGTTTTCTTACAGGGTTTGTCACTCGGCTGAGTGACAATGCCACTCAGCCGAGTGAGCCGCTCCGCCTGCTGCTAGGGTTGCGATTTCTGGGCTGTGCAGGGGCATTTTTGGCACGATTTTTTGGGCGATTTTAGAGGGTATTTAAACCCAGTTTTTTCCCTAGTTTGGAGAGATTTTGAACAACAAAATTTTAGACTTTCTTTTAGGGATTTGAGGGCTACTCTTTGGGGAATTTTCAGCTGGAAATCATTGCCATCTACATTGGTTTGTCAATTCCTATCAAAAACTCTATTTTTATGAACTATTTCTCTTTTGCAATGAATTGTGCCAATATTATTGTTGATTTTTCTGAGATTTGCATGATGTCTAGTGAGTAGATTTGATGTTCTAGGGCATGGGGATGAACCCTATGGACCCTATTTCTAAATTGTGATGAATTTATGGAATTGTTGCTAGAATTGATTAGGGTTGGGTTGAGATTGATTAATTATGGATAGCTAGGAATTCATATCGATTGGGATTTGCAAGAGATTGGATCCCAATTTATAAGAAGGCCTAGATATTCGATGTAGATTGACAATTGGATTTCTCTAGACTTGGTTTGCAAGAGATTGGACCAAAGCTAGGATTTTTAATTGTGATTCTATACCCATATCCGTTTGCAAGAGATTGGACGGATAGAAACTATCACAACCTAGGTCGTAGCTCGAGTTTGCACGAGAGTGGACTCGAGATACGATTGAACAATGATGTCGTTCTTCACGCTAGCGGCTTAGGCTAGGGTTTGCACGAGAGTGGGCCCTATCCTAGGTTTGCTATAGACCGGCAATAGCACGAGAGCGTGAGCTTGGTTCTACATTTAGTTGCGACTAGTTCACCTATATTCAAGTTTAGCAATAATGAAACTTATGAATCACAATGATGAAAGAAGGTCTGTAGTGGGGATTCCCTATCCCTAGACGTTTTATTAAATTGATATTTCTCTCGATATTTGAACGATTGTGGTTGTTATACCCCAAACTATTCTCGATTCTCTTAATAGCTAGGTGATTGGAAGGAGACACAGTCATTTGTTCTTCCCTGAGTTCGATACTCGCTAGCCGCTACACCGTGCGCTTGCGGTAAAACTACAAGTCGTTTTTTGGGTGTACACTCGGACGCGACCAAGTTTTTAACGTCGTTGCCAGGGAGGCGATAGTGTTTTATTTTCTCTACTTAGCTATTTATTTTTGTTTTATTTCTTTTTTATTTTTACTCCTCTATCGTGCTAACAATTCCATCGTAACTCTGTTTTTCTTTGCAAGTACACGAGATCGACGGTGAATCCAGAGGATATTATATTTGATCCGGAGATCGAACGTACTGAGAGGAGGCTCAGAGCCGAGAAAAGGCTCAATATAGAGGATACTTGTATGAACCGCTCGGAGACACCGGAAGAACTAAAGACATGTATGGCGAGGATTATATCCATCAGAGATAGGCTTCAGCCTAAGACTTCCTCCACTACTTCTTCCATCGCTATACCGGAGTTGGCGGCGGATAAGAATTTTGAGCTCAAGATGGGATTAGTGGTCTTAATGCACCAAGACCCATTTCATGGGAACTCCCATGAGAATCCACATTATCACATCCAGCTATTCTTGTCCAAGTGCGCCACCTTTCAAATGCCGAGTGTCTCCGTCGATGCGATCCGTTTGAGACTCTTCCCTTTCACCCTCAGAGACAAAGCTCTATATTGGCTGAGGACGCAGGCGGAAGGTATAATCACTACTTGGGATGAGTTGGCTAGTGCTTTCGTTGATAAATTCTACCCGCCATCTAAGACGGTGAAGATTAAAAGTGCACTCATGTCCTTCAAGTAAGGACCGCAGAAGACCCTATACGAGGCATGGGAGCGCTTTAAGGATCTGCAGCATCAGTGCCCCCATCACAGCATAGAGGCATGTGAGCTAGTTCACAACTTTTATAATGGACTCCAACCGGGCACTAAACAAATCATAGATGCAACCGCCAACGGAGCCATTCTTTCCAAAACACTGGATGAAGCTACGGCCCTATTAGAGGAGATGGCATCTAATAATCAACAATGGAATGACGAGCGAGGGAAATCTTCTACCTCCTTGAAGCCGACGAGCATATATGAGGCCAATGCCGTAGCGGAGCTTTCGAATAAATTTGACTCTCTCCACAAGGTAGTGGAGAGATTGGAGAAGTATATCACCGAGCCACATGGAGCTCCCCCCACATCTACGTCGGTATGCAACATGAGTGATTGGCAAGACCAATCTCAAGCTATGTTCGTAGGGGGAGAGCATGGAGAGGGAGCCTTGGAACAAGTGCAATATGTTGCGGGAACTCCAGTTTTTGGGCCAACCCGGCCGCAAGGAACCATCCAAGATTTTCGTATGCAAATAATGAAGGAGCCCTAAACCCACCACTGCCACAACAAACTCAAACTAGGCCTCTACCTCCTCAACCTCAATACCAACCAAGGGGCCACCGCAACCAAATTACCCGCCTAGGCAACAAGCGGGACCGTATAGGTCGCCTGGTTACAACCAAGGTTGGAGAGCTCCCAACCCACCACAAGCTCAACCACGATCGGATCATGAAGCTAGGGTGGAGGAATTCATGGTGGAGCAAAGAAAGATCAATGCTAGGTTGACGGCGTAACAAGATTCGCTAAATACCGTCGTCGCGTAACATGGAGAGCAACTTGCGTTGCTAAACAAAAACACTCAACAATTACCGGCTCAACCGGAGCCCAATCTACGGAGTAATACCGGCCACATAAATGCGGCAGTGGCGGTCACAACTAGGGGCAGGAAGGGTACTACTCCCGCCATGGTCCAAACCAAGAAGCCCGTGGAAGAGATTTTAAACGACAAAGAGCCGGCTATTGAAGAGGAGAGCACAAAGTACCTGCAAGGAGTTGGAAATTCTGAAATGGAGAAGCTAAATGTGGAGAGCACCTACATGCCGCCGATGCCCTTTCCACAACGGTTGGCGAGAGCCAAAATTGAGAAGAGGCTCGTCAAGTTCCTTGAATACTTGAGGGGAGTAAGCCTCAACATACCTTTCTTGGATGCTATAGTGAAGATCTCGTCGTATGCAAAGTTCTTGAAGGACTTAATATCAGGAAAGAAGAGGAAGGAGAAAATAATGCTTACCGAATAAGGAACTTGGTTCACCCGGAGGGAAAAGGAGCCCGCAAAGTTCAAGGATCCCGGAAGCTTTCGCATCCCATGCGCACTTGAAGGAGTCCCATTGCAAAAGGCCTTAGTTGACTTGGGAGCAAGTGTGAGCCTAATACCCCTTAGCATGTTCCAAAAATTGAATACGGGGACCGACTTGAAGCCAACCGACATGAGAATACAACTAGCGGATGGTCGGGTTACTAGGCCGGTGGGGATTGTGGAGGACATCCCGCTTCAAGTTTCGGGAGGGATATGTTTGCCTTGCGACTTTGTCGTTATGGACATCAAGGAGGAGGGTGACACTTCACTTATACTTGGACGCCCGTTCTTAGCCACCGCCGGTGTTATAGTCAACGTGAGAGAAGGCACATTATCCTTGAAAGTCGGGAACATCGAGGTTGAGTTCCATATTCCAAAAGCCATGAAGCATATGCCCTATCAAGAGGAATTGGATTATGTGGACCTCCTTAACGAGGTGATCGAAGAAGCCATTCCGCACTCCATCGGCGCTCTCCATGATGATGGCCTTGAAGAAGGCCAAATTTCTAGCTTTGAAGAAAAGTTGGAGGACCCTCCGGATAGCTCTACGGCCGACGATAAAGACGACGCTGATGTCGTGACGATAAGGGAGCTTTGCAAGCTCTCAACAGCCAACAATTTGAAGAAAGCTCCGCCGGACCGAAGGCCGGTGTCACCGGTGAGGAAGAAAATTGGTTCTAGCTCAAGCTTGGGGGACTTATCCCCCAACTCTACCCATGATGAGGGGATTCCAAGGAAGGCTGACGAGCACCAACAACCAAATCCAAGTGGCCTTCCCGACAAATTTGACAGGCGTATCTCGCATGCACCCAACATTACGTGCTAATCGAATATCATAAGGGGTCGAGCTCATGACCTTAAACGAGTGCTTGTCGGGAGGCAACCCGACGGTTTCATATTGTTTTAGTTTGAACTTTGTTTTTCTTTTAGACTTTTCTTAGTGTTTAGAGTCTAGTGTCTATAAAAATCGTGACAACGGGTCCTAATTTTCATGACAGGAGATGGAGAACGAGGGATTATTCATATGGAGGATGACCGAGGCAAGAGAGCGTGCTCCAGGAACGTGCTCAGGCCCCATGAGGAGGAATGAACTGACTGTAGGAAGAAAAATAGTGAATAGAGCTAAAACAGAGAGCCGTTGCAGAAAACAGGAGGCCACTCGGCCGAGTAACATATGTCACTCAGCCGAGCAAAGACTCCACTCGGCCGAGTGGAGTACCAATCAGGGAAGTTTCTGCAGACCGACTCTCTATCATTTTCTGTGAATTTTAGTCTTAATTGCCACTCGGCCGAGTGCCTTATCACTCGGCCGAGTGAATCAGATACCCTCCCGTGCTCAAAATTTGCTGAGTGTCTGAGCCACTCGACCGAGTGGAACTTGTCCATTCGGCTGAGTGGGAAAAGCCACTCGGCCGAGTCGTAACTTGTCGGAGATATTTCAAAATTTTATTACGTGTCCCACTCGGCCGAGTGAACTCTTCACTCGGTCGAGTTGTAACTATCATATATATACGGGTTGCGACTGCGTGAATTTCGAAACGTTTTTTATCCCCAAATCGCCCGAGCCGCTGTCGCCCCTTCGCCTCCTTAGACCGAATCGTGCCCCACCGATGCCCGAGCCACCGCATCCACCGTCGACCGACGTTCTCCGTCGGTCGCCACCGTCGGTCACCACCGCCGCGCCGTCGCTCCTCCTCACCGACGTCGCCTCCCAGTCGCCTCCCTCACCGCCGGTCACCCCTATTTCGCCCAAATTCCTCATGTCTCCTCATTTCTCCTGATTTGTACGCCAGTTGCACCCCAAATTCAAATCAACGCCTATATATATATCTGTTACCCCTTATCTTCCCCATATATATTGATTATTATTGGATGATTTTATTGTTTGTGTTTCAGGCTAGCTTGGGAGCGCTTTGGGGAGCTTTTTGACGCATACGGAGCATTACGGAGGAGGCGTATCTTCGCATACATTGCTGATTGCTCTCGCGGTATGCTCAGGTATACTCGTTTCATTATTTAGCGCGTCGCATTTCATTTTTTAGGGGGGCTCGTCTCGCGGCACACATGTCGCCGTGCCTTAGGCCATGCACTCGGGGTCCCGCTTCCAAGCGGAAGAGACCAGATGATCCTGGTCCCTCTTCTGCTAGGACGGAGTCCCCGCCACCTAGTCCACCCCCACCTACACAGCCGCTTCCTACCGACCCCATCCCCATACAGGCACCACCCGCTCCCGCCATCGGGCCGATGGGGATTACGTTTCGAGATGACGCACACCGCACCAGATTCGAGCGTATTTGCCATCGCTCGATATTACCCTCTAGGTTTGCACACCTAGCTGGCCTAGACCACCTAGGGGTACTTGAGGGGCTTCTCACGTTGTACGGCAATGTGGGATGGCGCGACTTTCTGTCGGTGTCGGCAGATACTTACATCCATCCGACACTAGCGGTCCTTAGTTCCATTGACCGGACCCCTGGAGGATGCTCCTTCCGTTTGATGGATCGAGAGTGCGAGATCACTATCGACATGCTTAGAGCATTTTTCCAGTGGCCCGCCGTCCCGGTCCCAGACCGCGCCTATGCTCACACGCACATTCCACCCCCGTCGTTCGACACTCACGCCTTCTGTACACGGATCACGGGATCCCCACTCGCCTTTGACCCTAGTAAGGCCAAGGCAGCAGATATTGTCCACCCCTGCCTCCGCATTGCACAGCGCCTTATGGCGACTACTTTTCTTGCGAGGTACGATCCCAGGACGCTATCTACGCCAGAGCTCTACATGCTCTATGCGATGACACGCCCTAGGGTTCTAGATAGGGGTAGTGACGTTTTGGTCCCCGCCGTCGAGATCGACATTGCTAGTTGGTTTTTGGACCGCATCATTATTTCTGTGAGTGCTCGCTCACCTATCTGTTGCGGCGGTCTGATCACCCTCTTGGCCCTTATGACCGGCATTGACCTTCCTGATGACCTGCGTCGACCTTCGGGCCCCACTACACTTTCTATAGATGTTATGGCCCGGATGAAGATGCTTCGTCTCCATGGTCATCAGCACTGGGTGTGGTTGCACGGTCCCTTCAGCGCGGATTTCATGGTTCTCCCGAGCCCTGCTCGAACACATATTGGACCAGACGGTGGAGACTGGATTCCAGTGATGGATCTCCTTATCCCCGTCGCCTACGTGCTTGAGCCCGAGGATGCTCAGCAGGAGCCCCTTGTTCCACCCATCGACCCCGTGATCCCTCAGCCTGCTCCTGCCCTGTCTGCACCTCCCGGCACCTCTGTCTATATGTCTGTTAGTGTCGAAAGCACTTTATCTGAGCCGTCCACCACCACCACCACTGTGCCTATTTCTGCCGATCCCATTACCACTCTGAGTCTCGAACGTCCCCCTACCATTATTGAGAACGGCGAGTCCTCTTTCACCTCCGCAGTAGAGACCCTATCCCGATTGTTGTTCTCGACTCCTAGGGAGTCATCTTTTGTACCCTTCATGGCCTCCCCAGCCGTCGACTTCTCGATCTCCATTGCCGCTGCCTTTTCTGAGAGTGTCGTCACATCTGTCCACATGTCTGCGTCACTGACCTCTCACACCGCCTCGTCGTCTGTTTTCACTTCAACTTCCGCTGCTGCTTCCACTTCGACCTTTCCTGCGTCCCAGCCTCTCACAGAGGCTGGGCATCACTTAGTGAGCATAGCACCACTACCCCACCTCCCTGCTGGACCCATCCACTACACTGTCTGCGTGAGACAGCCCCGCACTTCACCAGTTAGACCTGTGCGTCCCTCTGCTCCACCACCCCCCCGACACTCTAATTCAGAGCATTCGTGCTCTTGAGGGGGCAGTTAGTGGACTTAGAGGGGATTTCAGGGCTCTCTCTGTCACAGTTAGTGCTGTGCAGACCCGCGTCGCCATTCTTCCCAGTATTCAGGCTTGCCTGAACCAGATTCTGGTGCGTCTGCCACCACCACCGACACCCACCCAGCAGCTACCACGCCCGCCACCTCCACCACCTCCTCCACCACCACCTCCGCCATAGGACGATGCTGGTGCACCACCACCAGCCTAGGCACACACTGGATGCCTTCTATATTTTTGTTGTTTTGCTGGTTGTTTTTTAGCCTGGTGATTTTTACGCCCCTCCTCCACACACTGTTTTGGTACCTTTTTGGTCCTATCTGTTTATATCTCTTTGGGAGTGAGGGAGCTTATTTTTGGGTACACTGATATTCTGCACCATTTTGACCTCTACATGCATTACCTGCATTACCATATCATTTCCTTTTCTTTTATTTTCATCATGCATGCATCCTCACCCATCCCACCCATTTCACGTCTCTCAGTGTGCCACACTTCGCACATTGAGGACACTGTGCACTTTAGCTTGGGGGAGTGAGTTCTCACGCTTTTGCTTTTTGTCACCCTTTTATTTTTGCTTTTCTCATATTTTCCACTTTTGCACTCATTTTCACCCACTTTTTCGTTTTTTATCATGCATCACATTTTCTTACCTTTTGAGTGTGCTGCATTTTGTAGTAGTTTCTATTTTCTTTTATCCTTATTTCTTTCATCTTTTGCTAGAGATGACTTTTCTGTGATGATGACGACGTGGTGATTAGCTTATCTCTGTTTGCATACTATATTGTCATGCCGTAGTTTTTATTTCAGATACCATACGCTGTGTCTTGCTACGCATTTGAGATAGTAACCCACCTTTTTATGTATGAATATGGATGAAATTCTGTTATTAGCTGAAGTCTGATAATTCATATGTATGCTCTTCGTAGAAAACACACCAAGCTTCATGCATTGATTGCTTATATCTGGAGTACTTCTTTTCTTTCTTATATCACTTCTTATTGCATGAAAATTGTACGCCTCACTTTCAGGTTGAATGAATGTATGTTAGGTTGATATAACTGGACTAGTTTACTTTCTGAGATTAAACTGAGTAGATTACATTACTCTGCTTTAAGTTGTTGTGCAAGTCGTATAGAGTGAACCGAGTGTTACATTTATTTCTTTCTCCATATATCTTGAGCATTAATTCTCTACTTATATTCGTTGGTGAATCTCCCTTTAGCGGATCCTATATTGGCAATTCTCCCGCATTATAAAGTCCATGCTCCACTACCCCCAAAATCAAAAAGAAAAATACATGTATATCTTTCTATCTTTTGATTTGGGATCACAGTTGTATATATGAATCTGTTGATTTAAAAAAAGAAAAAAATGAGAAAAAAATGAGAAAAAGAAAAGAAAGGAGAAAAGAAGTTCATACATGATCCCATCTCATACTCTTTCTCTCTTTCTTCCCTCTTTTGTTTTTATTCTATTATGGAGCTTCAAAAATGGGGAATATATTTATTGATTTATCTTATGCCACCACGCTTATAGATTAGCTTGGGGGGAGGAACCAATGATGTGTGAGAGAGTGACTACCTGACAGTGCATGACAACCTAAGCTAGGTAATTTTCTATACTTGGTGATATCACTAAAAGTTTTACGAAATCCAGGAATTGACACTTTGCATACATTTCAAGAAAACCATACTTTTCTATTCTTACTGCTCCATATTGTGTGATATCTCTTATACTCCAGGTAGAAAGCATTCAATTGAAAAGTGTGAGATCTATGATTATGTATACCGCTTTAGATGATTCAGACGATGTTAGTTCTAGAATGACTCCATATTTCATACTATTTTGATATTCTTGGGTTTTCTATTTTGAATGCATCCATATACTATGGTATCGAGATAAAAATCTTTGGCGTGAGTTTTACATTCGCCGTGTGCTACATGAGTAAGCAAAACCCACGTCCTGAGAAAAATGATCTAGCATCTCCTTCTTCGCTTTCTATTCTATTTTTCATTTTTCTTTCTTTTTATTACTTTTCCCGTCGGGTTTGCCTTTTACTTATCTGCCTCGAGGACGAGTAAGAGGTAAGCTTGGGGGATTTTGATCACTCCATATTTTACACCTTTTTTCTGCATGAGTGCATGCCGTTTTGATCGCCCATACCGCGTTTTTCACGATTATTCGACAATATTGCGATCCTTTTCACTATTTCTTGTTTTTGTCGTATTTCAGGAAATATGGAGCGATTTGGAGCGATTTTGAGATCGAGGGGGTTGCAAGCGCTAAGGAGTGTCACCTACGGCTCGTTTGAGGGCCATTCAGCGATGGAGGATGAGTGAAAGAAGAAGGGACTTCGTAAGAGCGACGAGGAGGAGAAACGGAGAAGATTGGGCATTTACAGCATGCCACTCGGCCGAGTGGAGCACTCACTCGGCCGAGCAAGAAAGCCCACTCGGCCGACCAAAGAGGACACACACAAGAGAGAGAATCAGGGTGTACTCGGCCGAGTGACGACAGCCCACTCGGCCGAGTAGGAATGTTCACTCTCCCGAGTGGCACGGGAAATTCGTCCAGAGAGAGGCCAGAGTTACTGGAATCTGGCAGACATTCTGAGAGGTCCCACTCGGCCGAGCATGAAATGCCACTCGACCGAGTGAATAAAGCCCCTCGGCCGAGTCACCTCCGAAGGCAGACCCTGAGACCCCCCGACTTACTGTTTTCTTACAGGGTTTGTCACTTGACCGAGTGACAATGCCACTCGGCCGAGTGAGCCACTCCGCCTGCTGCTAGGGTTGTGATTTCTGGGCTGCGCAGGGGCATTTTTGGCACGATTTTTTTGGGCGATTTTAGAGGGTATTTAAACCCATTTTTTGCCCTAGTTTGGAGAGCTTTTGAACAACAAAATTTTAGACTTTCTTTTAGGGCTTTGAGGGATACTCTTTGGGGAATTTTCAGCTGGAAATCATTGCCATCTACATTGGTTTGTCAATTCCTATCAAAAACTCTATTTTTATGAACTATTTCTCTTTTGCAATGAATTATGCCAATATTATTGTTGATTTTTCTAAGGCATGATGTCTAATGAGTAGATTTGATGTTCTAGGGCATGAGGATGAACCCTATGGACCCTATTTCTAAATTGTGATGAATTTGTGGAATTGTTGCTAGAATTGATTAGGGTTAGGTTGAGATTGATTAATTACGGATAGCTAGGAATTCATATCGATTGGGATTTGCAAGAGATTTGTTCCCAATTGATAGGAAGGCCTAGATATTCGATTTAGATTGACAATTGGATTTCTCTAGACTTGGTTTGCAAGAGATTGGACCAAAGCTAGGATTTTTAATCGTGATTCTATACCCATATCCATTTGCAAGAGATTGGACGGATAGGAACTATCACAACCTAGGTCGTAGCTTGAGTTTGCACGAGAGTGGACTCGAGATACGATTGAACAATGATGTCGTTCTTCATGCTAGAGGCTTAGGCTAGGGTTTGCACGAGAGTGGGCCCATATCCTAGGTTTGTTATAGACCGACAATAGCGCGAGAGCGTGAGCTTGGTTCTACATTTAGTTGCGACTAGTTCACCTATATTCAAGTTTAGCAATAATGAAACTTATGAATCACAATGATGAGATAAGGTCCGTAGTGGGGATTCCATATCCCTAGACGTTTTATTAAATTGATATTTCTCTCGATATTTGAACGATTGTGGTTGTTATACCCCAAACTATTCTCGATTCTCTTGATAGCTAGGTGATTCGAAGGAGACACGGTCATTTGTTCCTCCCTGAGTTCGATACCCGTTTGCCGCTACACCGTGCGCTTGCGGTAAAACTACAAGTCGTTTTTCGGGTGTACACTCGGACGCGACCAGCAGTGGCTCCTTGTGTTGTGCTGTCAAAAAGTATTGCCCTAGGTCATTATTAAATAGAGGAAGGCTGGGACGTGGGCTACTAGGTCTAGGGCTAAGTTAGGGTTTGATTTTAGGTTAGAATTGTTATTAACAATTAATAAAATGAAACTAAAGGGGGTCTCTCTCTCTCTCTCTCGCCCCCCCCCCCCCCCCCCCCCCCCCCCCCCCCCCCCGTGTAGGGTGCGGCCAAGGTGAATGAAATGGGCTGGGCTAAGTCAATATGGCTAATATTAGTATTAATAATTATTGGGGATAGATGCCAAGTGATACTTAAGGTTAAACCAATAATAGGTTGGGGAAAAAGTGAAAGTAGGTCAAACGAAGCCCAAAAATAATGAAATAAATACTGTGGTGACTGTATGGACGAGAGAAACGAAACTAAGAAGACGGATCACAATTTCGACGACGAGAAACGAAACTAAAAATAGAAAGGCCTCACGACAAAAGTGAAAATTGTGACGTCTCTTCAAACAAAGTCAAATTGTTGGAGAACGACCCATGGAATGACGTTTCAAAATAATTCCACAATTTAATATTCTTCGAGAGGGTCACAATGGCATATAACAATATAGGGTTCGGATACAAACCAAGTCTAAAATAAATACGTGCACGAACAAGACTACGTGCACGTAAAGCGTACGATCGAAAACCAACCGTGACAATATGTTATATGGTTATAGGTGAGACACACACACACACACACACACACAGAGGAATATGGGCCTGAGCTGTCAGCGCAGGATTGTTTTCCTACACTGATAGCAATTTGGGGCATTAAAAAGTATTATGTAAAAAAAATTTTGCAGTTGGTCCTACAGCTTGTTAACTAGCTCCCCACCAAATTTCAAGTCAATCCAAAACAATTTGAGCCTCCGTTCATGCGTTTCAAAAATATTGCGCTGACAGTTCGGTTTTTGGTAGCGGTTTTTTTGAAACGCATGAACGGAGGCTCAAATGGTGTTGGATTGACTTGAAATTTTGTGGTAAGCTAGTTAACAAGTTGTAGGACCAACTGCAAATTTTTTAAAAAAAAAACAGTTTTTAATGCCCCAAATCGCTGTCAGCGCAGGAAAAATTTCCTGCGCTGACAGCTCATGCCCATATTCCTCATACATAAATATACTAGTCATTACCCGTACCCATATGGCACGGTTTATTTAATGGCTGAGTCCCCCAACAAATTTCAAGTTACACCAAATTTCAAGTTTTCTCCCAAAATTTCAAGTTTCCCCCCAAATTTAAGTTTCCCCCCAAAATTTAAGTTTCCCCCCAAATAGTTTTGTTTCAAAATTCAAAATTCAAACCTCGTACGCATATCAAATAGTTTTCCTCCCAAAATTTAAAAGCTTCCCCCTAAAACTTTGTCCTAGTCATTTTCCTAGTCATCAAGCCCTTATCCTAGTCATAAGCCCCTTAGTCCTAGTCACTTGTCCTAGTAGGACAACATTCAAATTCTTCATCAAACATAGAATAGATAGATATATATATATATATATATATATATATATATATATATATATATATATATATATATATATATATATATGAAAAGTAAGTGTGTATGTATATATATGAACAAGGACAACATCAAGGCGGCGCCGACAAGAAGGCTAGGCGAGGGAGAGGCTGGGAAGCAGTCACCCCGCACACGACCAACCAGGCGAGAGCCAAGAAACTACAAGAGAAGGGGAGGAACCTATGCTGGGGGCACACAAAAAGACGGCCTACAAGATACCCCATCGCTCAAAAAGGGAAGTATCCACAGGGTCTAAGTCATCCGGGATGCAGCCAACAAGGGCATCCACGGTGTCTAAGGAAATCCGAGCCATAAGGGCTGTCGCAGGGGACCTGAGAGCTCTGAAGACGTGACAGTTCCGCTCCCTCCAAATGTGCCAAACCGTCGCCGAGAAGACCAGCAGGGAGAGCCTACCCCTGGGAGAGGTCTTCCCATTGGATCCAAACCGCCGTTTCAGTGCATGAGTGTCACGACCCGCTTCCCTAAAATGGAGGCGAGACGTGAAAAGGTCCGCACAGGAGTGGAGCGATGAAGCCCCAAACCCGATAAGCGTCAATTTAGTATAAGCAGGTCCCTGTAATTGCAATCGAAACAACAATAATAATAATATGAGACGGAAAAGAAACACCAATCCCAAGGGTTGTCCACAAATATTCAACATCACAGAAAAGCCACCAGGCTAAAAAGAAAGAGTCTAAAGGCCCAGAACAAGGCCAAACAAAAGCAACGACATAAAAGTATAGGTGCCACGCACCGATAACAAAACAACTATCTAACAAGAGTAAGACACACGGAGACACTAGGACTGGTCCCCAGTGTCCACGTACTCCCCGTCCAACACGGGCTCAAGATCGGCGTCCGCAAACACCTCACCCTCAGCTGGCAACTCAGGCTCAAGGTCTAACATGCGTCACCCAAAAGAGAAAGGGGCACATGTCAGCAAGTCTAAAAGACTTGAGCAAGGAAACTGAAAGTGACTAACAACCTAGCATTTAAATGTTAAACAAAGGCATGGCAGTTGAATATGATGCAACAGTTTAAAAGAGAGACAAGCATGCACAATGTAGCCAAAGCTACCAACTCACTAGTTCACGAAATCACTTATCACTGTTTTCACTTATCACTGTTAATCACTTAAACACTAGAGATTTCGCCTGCAGGCTGGAGTGGCGGATCAGGCCATCTCGTGCTCTGGTGACGCATATCTCTTACTCACTTAAACACTAGAGATTTCGCCTGCAGGCTGGAGTGGCGGATCAGGCCATCTCGTGCTCTGGTGACGCATATCTCTTACCCCACCCCTACGTGTATCGAGCATTTGCTCGCTTCTGGATCACGGGCCAGGAAGTGTATTTGGCATAGGGTTGTGCCCACGAAAAGTGGGTGCCTAGCCGGTATCCGAGCGTTGGGGTTTCCAACTACAGGGCTCGCTTCTGGAACACGAGCCAGGAATATAATGTTGTAGCGTGTGCTACACAATCACAATAATTTATTACTATGCAATGACATGAACAAATGATTGCGTACCGTTAATTGAATTTAAACGTGTCATACAAGCATGATGAGGGTGACGGACCAAGCTTCGTTGTCAAGCTAGGTCAATGGCGTCTAAACGGCTATCCTTTCACCGTTTAGTCTCTTTTACGCTAAAACAAGGTAATGGCCTAAGACATGGCCCAAATCAAGAGATGCAAGTTTCACTTGCCTAACACCGGGGTGACGGTTACGAAAGTTCGTTCCGCGGATGCTAGCCTACGGGGAATCGTTGTTATGGGGAACAAACATCAAAACACAAGTATTTTATTAGGGTTTCATAAAAATTACAATAAGATAAGAAAACAACGGTAGATCGATTTCTTACCGAGAGGAGGCGGAAGTAACACTTCGGGGAACCCTAGTATCAGATCTGGAGAAGATTGGAGTAGTTTGGGGAAACTAGGGTTTCGGGGGATTTTGGGGATTTGATGGGTTTCGGTGAGATTTTGGGGAAGATGAGGGGTGGATAGAGGGAATGGATGGATTGGATGATGGATTTAGGGTTTGGATTGAAGGAAAGAAGCTTGGAGGAAGATGGGGGCTTAGAGGGGAAGAAACTAGGGCTTAGGGTCATGTTGAAGAAGATGAAAACGTTTGGGTTGGGTATTTATAGGTTGAGCTGGCGGCTGCCCAGAAATTAGGGTTTTAACACTGGTTAGTCGGTCAAAGAACAACCACTGACCGACTAGTTTGGCAACTAGTCGGTCGGTCGACCAACGCAGACCGACTAAGTGTAAACAGTAACTCCTGAACGAAAATAGGATTCTAGAGTTAGTCGGTCCATGAACAAGTACTGACCGACTAGTTTAGCATCTAGTCGGTCGATGAACGTTCTTAGACCGACTAAGAGTAAACAGTAACTGATACAAAATAAATATGATGAGTTAGTCGGTTCAAGAAGCATTGCTGACCGACTAGTTTGCAACCTAGTCGGTCAACCAACGTTCTTAGACCGACTAACGATAAACAGTAACTCCTGAGAAAATTTAGAAAGCTCACTAGTCGGTCCAAGAAGGATTGCCGACCGACTGGATCGTCATCTAGTCGGTCGGTGGCCCTTCTTACACCGGCTAATGAGCACAGAAAAGTACCGATACGGAGCGCGAGGCCCCGGGATCGATTCCTAAGACTCCTAGGCTTGATCTAACAGTTAGATATGACCGTTGTGAAGCCCGTCACAAACGACGTACTTCGAAATCGACGATCCTAAGGAAGAATCGAGAAAATACGACGAATCGATCGAAAATGAAAGTTACGGATACGAAAACCACACAAGAGGAGAAAACCCACCAAAACATATATTATATTATAATAAATTCAGATACAAGGAAACCAGTCGTTACATCCTCCCCAACTTAAGAAAAATTCCGTCCTCGGAATTTCCGTATACTCACGAGTCCGGAAACAAAAGTGGGTAGCGCTCTCGCATCTCATCTTCTCTCTCCCAAGTAGACTCTCCCGGCGAACCGTGCCGCCACATCACTCTAACAAGATCGACGACCTTGTTTCGAAGTGACTTCTGACGCCTGTCCAGAATCTGCACTGGATACTGGTCATACGTCAAATCTGGGCGAACGGTGATCTCCGAGAAATCCACGGCATAAGATGGATCGCTAATGTATCGACGAAGCTGCGACACATGGAAAACATTGTGAACTCCTTCCAAAGATGGCGGCAAAGCCAAGCGATATGCTACCTCGCCAACCCTCTCCAAAACGTCAAATGGTCCAATGTATCGCGGGCTCAACTTCCCACGCTTCCCAAAACGAATCACACCACGATTCGGGGAAATCTTCAAGAACACATGGTCGCCCGGCTGAAACTCCAAAGGACGACGTTTAGCATCCGCCCAATGCTTAAAACGGTCCTGAGCAATTCTCAACCTCTCCCGAATAATACTGACGATCTCCACGGCCTCCACAATCATCTCAGGTCCCAACAACTCCCGATCTCCAACGTCATCCCAACTCAATGGCGATCGACATTTCCTCCCATAAAGAGCGGCGAATGGCGCCATGCCAATACTCGCCTGGAAGCTGTTGTTGTAGGAAAACTCTACCAGATGTAGATGGTCCTCCCACGAACCCTTGAAATCTAACATGCACGCCCTCAGCATGTCTTCCAAAATCTGAATTGTCCTCTCGGACTGGCCATCCGTCTGCGGATGGTACGCCGTGCTGAAACTCAGACGCGTACCCAAACTCTTCTGCAAACTCTGCCAAAACTGAGATGTGAACCTCGTGTCTCTGTCCGACACGATACTCACGGGGACTCCATGAAGTCGCACGACTTCTTCCATATATCTCCTCGCTAGCACCTCCGTGGACTGTCCCACTCGGAACGGAATAAAGTGCGCAGATTTGGTCAATCGATCTACGATCACCCAAATCACGTCATTCTGCTTCGGACTCCGAGGTAGTCCAGTCACGAAATCCATAGTGATGTGCTGCCACTTCCACTCCGGAATCGGAAGCGGTTGTAGCAACCCGGCCGAACGCTGATGCTCCGCCTTCACTTGCTGGCAAACCAAGCACTTGGCCACACTCCGAGCCACACTCCTCTTCACACCATGCCACCAATAATTCAGACGAAGATCCTGGTACATCTTGGTGCCACCAGGATGCACAGAATACGGCGAACTGTGTGCCTCCACCATCAGCTCCTCTCTGATATTCCCAGCCGACACACACAACCTGGCTCCAAACCTCAGCGAGCCATCCTCATGAATCAAAAAGTCAGTCCGCAGACCGGCTTCCACCTGCCCTCGAATCCTGACCAACTCCGGATCTCCGGCCTGGCCAGCCTTAATCCGATCCACGATCGTCGACTGTACCTGCATGTACATCAACGAAGAAGCCTCCCCAGGAAGAACAATCTCCACTCCAGACTCGCAAAAATCCTGCTGCAATCTCCACTGCGAGGTCAAAATCATCACCGCTGGAAGCCTACTCAAAGCATCTGGAACCACATTCACCTTGCCAGGGTGATACTGCAAATCAATCTCATAATCCGCCATAAGCTCCAACCATCGACGCTGTCGCATGTTGAGCTCCTTCTGAGTGAAAATATACTTCAAGATTTTGTGATCGGTGAAAATCTTCACTTTCTCACTCAGCAAGAAGTGCCTCCAAATCTTAAGAGCAAACACAACGGCAGCCAACTCCAAATCATGCGTCGGGTAATTCTTCTCATGAACCTTAAGCTGACGAGACGCATACGCCACAACGTGCCCGTGCTGATGCAACACACAACCGAGACCCTAGCCAGAAGCATCGCAAAAGATCTCAAATCCACCGCTGCGATCAGGCACAACAAGAATAGGGGCACTCGTCAACCTCTCCTTCAGAATACCAAAAGCACTCTCACAATCACCCGACCAAACAAAAGCAACATCCTTCCGCGTCAACCTGGTCATCGGCTCAGCAATACGAGAAAAGTCCTTAATGAATCGCCGATAGTAACCAGCAAGTCCAAGAAAACTCCGAATCTCAGACGCAGACGACGGAACAGGCCACTCCCTGATGGCCCGAATCTTCTCGGGATCCACTGAAATACCATCTCCAGTCACCACATGCCCGAGAAAAGCAACTCGATCCAGCCAAAACTCGCACTTCGAAAACTTAGCATACAAACGATGCTTCCTCAAGATCTCCAACACCGTCCTTAAGTGCGAGGCATGCTCTTCCTCCGACTTCGAATAGATCAGAATGTCGTCAATGAAGATAACGACAAACTTATCCAAAAAGTCGTAGAAAATCAGGTTCATCAGATTCATGAAAACTGCGGGCGCGTTAGTTACGCCGAAAGGCATAACCACAAACTCATAGTGTCCATACTTCGTTCTGAACGCTGTCTTCGGAACATCTCCCTTCTTCACCTTCAACTGATGGTAACCACTCCTCAAATCCAATTTAGAAAACACCCTCGAACCTCCAAGCTGATCAAAAATATCATCAATGCGAGGCAACAGGTATTTATTTTTAATGGTCACCGCATTCAATTCCCGATAGTCCACGCACATGCGACGCGAACCATCCTTCTTCTTAACCAGCAACACCGGTGCTCCCCACGGAGACACACTGGGATTAATATAACCCTTCAGCAACAGCTCATCCAACTGCTTCCGCAACTCTTCCAATTCAGCAGGCGCCATACGATACGGCGCCTTCGAAATCGGCTGCGCACCTGGAAGAAGATCGATAGAAAATTCCAAAGCTCGATCAGGCGGCAAACCAGACATCTCCTCGGGGAAGACGTCGCCAAAATCTCGCACCACAGCTGGCCACTCCAGCTCCAACTGCATAGCCGCAGCCTCCACCGACCTGGCCCAAAATCTGACAGGACCAAGCGAACTGCTACCACGACTGAACTCAAATACTGGATGTCCGGGAATCTCGAACACCACCTTCTTCCTCCTGCAGTCAATCGTAGCATAGAAGCTCGCAAGCCAATCCATCCCAAAGACCGCATCGTAGTTGGTGATGTTGTGGACAATAAAATCAGCATAAAACTCATGTCCACAAACCACCACAGAGCAAGGACTGCACCAACGATGCACCGTGGCTACTCCATTCCCTGTGACGATATTCCAACTCTTGGAGAGAGGGGACGTCGACAAGGAATGCTTCTCCACGAAGCTCTGGGCCAAAATGCACATTGACGCACCAGAGTCAAAGAGGACTCGGGCAGGGAACGTGCAAACTAAAACCACACCTAACAAACAGTCTAATCAATCAAATCTTACTCTAGTAACATTCATACACAAGCATCCAGCATAATTTAACAATCAACTAATTAAGGAAGGAACAATCTAGATCGAAAGTTACCTGCAATGACCTCATCCATGGCCAAGACCTCCTCCTCGGTCATCAGAAATGCCTGCCTCCTCGGCGGAGCAGCCCGCTCAAAAGCCTGCCTCTGCGGGACGAGAGGCACCCCACGACCAGCGGGCACCGGGGCTCTCTGCTGCAACGGCGGGGCGGCAATAGGTGTCCCCCAAGGTCGCTTCAACTTCGAGCACTCCCTGATAGCATGGGCGGGATCTCCACAAGCAATACATTGCCCCAAGAACTTCCTACACGATTCCTTGATATGACCCTCCTTGCCACAGAAATGGCAAACCTTCCGAACAGGCCCTCCTGGCCTCTTGAACTGAACAGGCTGGTTCGGCCTGAACCCCAGTCGAACCACAGCTCTTGCCTGCTCCACAGGCCTCTTCCCAGCGCCAACAATAGACCCCCTCCTCTGGTTCACGAGCAGCTCCTGCCTCTTGGCTGCTACTAGAACCTTCTGATAAGATTCTCGGTCATAGGAGGTCACGAAACTCTGGAGCTCCGAGGCAAGTCCCTGAAGGAACCTCTGAGCTCGCTCCTCAGCGTCCTGCACCATCTTTGGTGCAAACCGACTAAGCCTCATGAAGTCCTGGTGGTACTGGTCCACCGACGAACACCAATCCCAAGGGTTGTCCACAAATATTCAACATCACAGAAAAGCCACCAGGCTAAAAAGAAAGAGTCTAAAGGCCCAGAACAAGGCCAAACAAAAGCAACGACATAAAAGTATAGGTGCCACGCACCGATAACAAAACAACTATCTAACAAGAGTAAGACACACGGAGACACTAGGACTGGTCCCCAGTGTCCACGTACTCCCCGTCCAACACGGGCTCAAGCTCGGCGTCCGCAAACACCTCACCCTCAGCTGGCAACTCAGGCTCAAGGTCTAACATGCGTCACCCAAAAGAGAAAGGGGCACATGTCAGCAAGTCTAAAAGACTTGAGCAAGGAAACTGAAAGTGACTAACAACCTAGCATTTAAATGTTAAACAAAGGCATGGCAGTTGAATATGATGCAACAGTTTAAAAGAGAGACAAGCATGCACAATGTAGCCAAAGCTACCAACTCACTAGTTCACGAAATCACTTATCACTGTTTTCACTTATCACTGTTAATCACTTAAACACTAGAGATTTCTCCTGTAGGCTGGAGTGGCGGATCAGGCCATCTCGTGCTCTGGTGACGCATATCTCTTACTCACTTAAACACTAGAGATTTCGCCTGCAGGCTGGAGTGGCGGATCAGGCCATCTCGTGCTCTGGTGACGCATATCTCTTACCCCACCCCTACGTGTATCGAGCATTTGCTCGCTTCTGGATCACGGGCCAGGAAGTGTATTTGGCATAGGGTTGTGCCCACGAAAAGTGGGTGCCTAGCCGGTATCCGAGCGTTGGGGTTTCCAACTACAGGGCTCGCTTCTGGAACACGAGCCAGGAATATAATGTTGTAGCGTGTGCTACACAATCACAATAATTTATTACTATGCAATGACATGAACAAATGATTGCGTACCGTTAATTGAATTTAAACGTGTCATACAAGCATGATGAGGGTGACAGACCAAGCTTCGTTGTCAAGCTAGGTCAATGGCGTCTAAACGGCTATCCTTTCACCGTTTAGTCTCTTTTACGCTAAAACAAGGTAATGGCCTAAGACATGGCCCAAATCAAGAGATGCAAGTTTCACTTGCCTAACACCGGGGTGACGGTTACGAAAGTTCGTTCCGCGGATGCTAGCCTACGGGGAATCGCTGTTATGGGGAACAAACATCAAAACACAAGTATTTTATTAGGGTTTCATAAAAATTACAATAAGATAAGAAAACAACGGTAGATCGATTTCTTACCGAGAGGAGGCGGAAGTAACACTTCGGGGAACCCTAGTATCAGATCTGGAGAAGATTGGAGTAGTTTGGGGAAACTAGGGTTTCGGGGGATTTTGGGGATTTGATGGGTTTCGGTGAGATTTTGGGGAAGATGAGGGGTGGATAGAGGGAATGGATGGATTGGATGATGGATTTAGGGTTTGGATTGAAGGAAAGAAGCTTGGAGGAAGATGGGGGCTTAGAGGGGAAGAAACTAGGGCTTAGGGTCGTGTTGGAGAAGATGAAAACGTTTGGGTTGGGTATTTATAGGTTGAGCTGGCGGCTGCCCAGAAATTAGGGTTTTAACACTGGTTAGTCGGTCAAAGAACAACCACTGACCGACTAGTTTGGCAACTAGTCGGTCGGTCGACCAACGCAGACCGACTAAGTGTAAACAGTAACTCCTGAACGAAAATAGGATTCTAGAGTTAGTCGGTCCATGAACAAGTACTGACCGACTAGTTTAGCATCTAGTCGGTCGATGAACGTTCTTAGACCGACTAAGAGTAAACAGTAACTGATACAAAATAAATATGATGAGTTAGTCAGTTCAAGAAGCATTGCTGACCGACTAGTTTGCAACCTAGTCGGTCAACCAACGTTCTTAGACCGACTAACGATAAACAGTAACTCCTGAGAAAATTTAGAAAGCTCACTAGTCGGTCCAAGAAGGATTGCCGACCGACTGGATCGTCATCTAGTCGGTCGGTGGCCCTTCTTACACCGGCTAATGAGCACAGAAAAGTACCGATACGGAGCGCGAGGCCCCGGGATCGATTCCTAAGACTCCTAGGCTTGATCTAACAGTTAGATATGACCGTTGTGAAGCCCGTCACAAACGACGTACTTCGAAATCGACGATCCTAAGGAAGAATCGAGAAAATACGACGAATCGATCGAAAATGAAAGTTACGGATACGAAAACCACACAAGAGGAGAAAACCCACCAAAACATATATTATATTATAATAAATTCAGATACAAGGAAACCAGTCGTTACAATGAGCTTCAACAGTGATGGACTTGGATCCAGGAGGAAGGCCAAGACGAAACCGGCACTCCGTCCAAACCCAAGCGCTGAACTCACAGCGGAAGAAGATGTGACGGGCCGACTCAGGGTAGAGACCACAGAGTACACAAGCAGACTATTCCGAATGCCACGCCTAGCCAGCTGCTGGGTGGTGGGCAGGCGGTCAGAGAGGGCGCAGAAGAGTGAGGGAGAACTTTGGCGTGTACCCAGGGAACCAGACCACAGGGGCAAGTCTGTCAGGGGGGAGGAGCGGCGAGTAGAGGACCAAGCGGAGCGAAGAGAGCAACCCCCGTCCTTAGACCATTCCCAGGAGTCAGGGCCATCCGAAACGGAACCAGCAGCCAATAAGGGAGCAAGGTGAGCCAGCTTAGCAGGAATGGACCATGCAGCACCATCCCAGAAGTCCACAACACGACGGTATCTGAGCAGGAGGGGAGGAGAGTGAATATTCGCCAAGGGTCCACAAGGTAGCCACGGATCATACCAGAACGAAGTGGAGCAACCATCACCAATCACCCGGCGGTAGCAAGAAGACGCCAGATCCCAACACCGGAGCAAATGCTTCCAGGTCCCCGAGTCCAAAGGCGATGGGACACACATGAAGAGAGGGGTGCACTTCAGGTAAGTGCTGCGCATGTAAGAGGCCCAGGGAGAAGGAGAGTGAAGGAGCCTCCAGAGGAGCTTAGCTCCCGCGGCATCGCCCACCTCGCGGAGGCTACGAAAACCGATACCTCCTTCCGACCGAGGGAGGCACATGTCATCCCACCTCCAAAGGTGGAGCTTAGAGCCCCAGATGAAGTCACGACAAAGACGGTCAATACCGGCGAGGACAGAAGCAGGAATGCGGTAGGACTGCAGCCAATAGGAGACAAACCCATGGATAACCGTGCGCACCAGCTCAATGCGACCAGCCGTGGACAAGAGCCTATAGGACCAGCACGAGACCTTGGCCCTGCACTTATCAAGTAGCCCCGAGAAGAGCTTGGCAGCGGGGTAAGTAGCAGAAAGGGGAAGCCCCAGGTATTTGACAGGAGGGACCTTAAGTGGGATGCCGAGGAGGAAGGACAGCTGACTACCAATGTTGCACCCCTTACTAAGCAACAACTTGCTCTTGCCCTTGTTCACCTCAAGGCCGGTAAAGAGATGGAAGGAAGTCAGGAGCTGGTTGAGGCCCTCAAAAGAGGGCACGTGTGCCTTACAAAAGACAAGCATGTCGTCCGCAAAAAGCAGATGAGAGGGGACCACCAGCACCCCTCTCTTAGGAGGGCGAATGACCCCAGAAGAAGAAGTAGTGTCCATCAGGATAGTGAATGCCTCCATAACAATCACAAAAAGGAAGGGGGACATGGGATCGCCTTGACGGATCCCTCTATTGCTCCCAAAGAAACCAGCAGGAGAGCCATTAACGAGCACCGAGAAGGAGGGAGAGTCCACGCAGACCTTAACCCAGTGGATGAAGGTAGGAGGGAAGCCAAGGCACCCCATGAAGTAGTATAGAAACCCACGGTTTACACTATCAAAAGCCTTATGCAAATCCAGCTGGATACATGCCCTAGATCCTAAAGAAGCAGAGTAGTCCCTGATAAGTTCATGGGCAAGAAGAGAGGAATCAGAGATCAGGCGCCCCTTGATGAAAGCCGACTGATTCCAAGAAATGTGGCCCAGGATCACAGCCGCCATCCTCCTACTAAGGACCTTGGAGATGATCTTATAGATGACATTGCAGCAGGAGATGGGACGATAATCCCCCAGAGAGGACGCCGAGGGGACCTTGGGGATCAGAGTGAGGAAGGTATGGTTGATCTGCTTCAGTATACAACCAGACGAAAAGAAGGAATGCACCGCCAAGAGAACATCCTTACTAACAATACCCCACATCTCCTGGAAGAAGAGGGGAGGGAAACCATCGGGGCCAGGGGCCTTATCTTTATCCAAGGAGAAGAGTGCCTCCTTAATTTCCTGATCGCCAACAGGCCCCCCAAGCCAAGCAAAAGCGCCCGGGGAAATAATATGCTTGGGAATAATCTCGGGAAAGACAGAGGGATACGAGTCCTGATGGAAGAGAGAGGAGAAGAAGTCAACCGCATCAACACGGATGGAGTCAAGCTTGGCCACAGGGTCCGCCCCAGCCCCAATCAGGTGTAAGAGACTGTTACCAGCGGCACGGTCCTTAGCCGTAGCATAGAAGAACCTGGTGTTTCTGTCCCCCTGGGATAGCCAGGACTGGCGGCTCTTCTGTCTAGCCTGGCTCTCCTCGCACGCCAAGCTAGAAGCAAGCAGGCGCCTGAGGGAACGCTCCTGCCTCAAGAGTTCCGGGCAAGAGTGGAAGTCAATGTCCCCCCGAATAGCAGCAATGTCGTTCCTAATGGTTTTGGAAGTGGGATAGGGTCTACGGCCAATGGGCCAGTTCCGGATGGCCGCCTTAAGGGCCTTGAGTTTGGAGACAAGTCTGAGCATTGGGGATCCAGAATAATGCCCTCCCCAAATAGATAGGAGAAGAGCGTAGAAACCTGGGACCTGTAAATAGTGAGCAAAGAATCTAAAGGGCTTGGGGCCCAAATTGGGAGGAGGAATAACCTGAATAAGAAGAGGAGAGTGATCACTAGTCGCCGGAGGGAGATAAGAGGCATAGGCGTCAGGAAGAACCACAAGCCAATCGTGGTTAACGAGGGCCCGATCAAGCCTACAAGAGATACGGGGTCCATCAGCAGCGCAGTTGCTCCAGCTAAGATGGTCCCCAACACAACGAATATCATCCAGCCCGCAGTCCTCAATGCAAAGGTTGAAGTCAACCAACATGGCCGGGGCGAGGCATCTCCCCCAACCTTCTCCCCAATGAATCTGGTGACATTGAAATCTCCAATGACCGCCCAAGCCTTACCTGTTGGATATGGAAGACGTTTGTACATCCTTGTGGGGGATGTACGAGGGAATACGAACCTCGAACGTCGCGTACACGAAGTCGTGTGCAAAGGGAATCTGTTCCCTTACGGAGAGGATCTCTGGATGAGTGGGAAAGTCGCATTATATATGCATAAGTGCATGCGACATATGGCTAATAAAGGGGGAATATCTTAAGCTTATGTTGTACCATGCATATGGTACAACTTAAGCTTATAATGTGCCATGTATCATGGTACACCTTAATTAAGTTGTTCCAAAGGAACAACTTACCCTAAAATAACTACCTTGGGGGCTATAAATAAGACCCAAGGGTAAGCCATTTCTTACACCTTTTGCATGAAATTCATGCATGCAACTTCATCATAGCGAAGCTCTGTAGAAATCCTTTCTCTTCCTCTATCCAAGTTCTTAATCTAAAGTAGAGATTTAGATTGTGGATTAGTAGCATTACTCCGTTCGTGAGAAGACTCGATCCGTCGTGGCGAATCCGAAGGCGAAGTTCGTAGACTACCGTGCCGCATACGCAAGCGTAAGTCTAAACTTCATATTATCGATCCTAACTCTGTTTTGGACATGATCCTTCATTGGTATCAGAGCCATAAGGGTTCGCCCCGGTCAAACCGCCGCCCCGTCGAAACTATGAACGAGTCGTTGTCTTTTTCACGAATGGGTCTCCTACTATTACGGATATAGTAGGAACGCTTCGTGACGGAGAGGCCCTGGCCGGGAAGAAGTTGCGACCAAAAATTGGTCGACCAATTTGTTGTTTTTGGTCGACCAATTCGACAGAAGGTCTGGGTCGATTGCAAATTTGCCAAATGACCCATACGGGGTAACAAGAGGCCTTGGTCAAACTCGAATGTGTCGATTAGTCCATACGGGGCTAACCACAGTGCCGACTAGTTCATACGGGACTAACGTTTTAATGAAGTTTTTCATTAGGCTCTACTCCTTGAAGATTAGCCATAGTGCTCTACTTCATGCGAGATTAGCCATGTCATTGTGCTCTACTCTACGGAGATTAGCCAATGTACTTGTGACATTGTGCTCTACTCTACGGAGATTAGCCAATGTATTTTGAATTTTTGAAAAATACGTTTTTCAAAAACGCTTTTCTGCTGCAAAGTACTATAAGAGTACTAACATTTGATAAAGTGAGGGAGAAATATTGAAAGTTACTCTAGATGGGGATTGGAAACATGGAGACCTTTCCGACTCTAGAGTAACATCTTCAATATTTTTCGAAAGTAACTTATCAAATTATGAATATCATTCCAAGTGGGAGTTGATTTTAGAACTATCCATATGGGATATTCTATTATCATTTCAAGTGGGAATTATATTTGAAAAATACGTTTTCAAACTCATTTTTTCGCTGCTAGTACTATAACAGTACTATTGTTTGATAAGTGATGGGGGAATATTGAAGGTTGTTCTAGATGGTGATTGGAATCAAAGAGACCTTTTCGATTCTAGAACAACATCTTCAATATTTTTCGAAAGTAACTTATCAAATATAATATAATTTCAAGTGGGAGTTATATTTTTAAGAATTTTTATGCAATGTGTTTTTGATCGAACCTTCGGTTTTTATGTCTTTTGCAGCATTTTAAAAGTAAAATGTCTTCCGCTTCAAAGAATATCGTCGCTGAGTTAAACAAAGGTGAAAAACTCAACGGCGATAATTACAAACTTTGGTCCATTAAGATACAATACGTTCTAGAGGAGCAAGAAGTGCTCGAAACTCTAAAGAACGTTATGATTGAACCGGAGTTGGGCACTACGGCCCAACACCGAAGAGACAAGGAAGCTTTTGATGCTTGGTCTCGGAAGAATAAGATAGCGCGCATTACGTTATTAAGCAGTATGGCTGATGACATAATGCGCATCTTCCAAGAACATGACCTAGCCATGGACATATGGTCCAAGCTAGAGGAGAAGTTCGGTGGCACATCGGTGTCCAAACTTCGCGCCTTAACTATAAAGTTCGATACATATAAGAAACGTCCAGATCATTCCATGGGGAAACATCTGCGACATATGGCGAACCTTATCTCAGAGTTAAAGGACGCAGGTCATGTGCTCACGGATGAGCAACAAATCCAAGCAGTCATACGTTCCCTGCCAAATGGGGTGGGACCAAATGAAGATGCATCTCACTCACAATGAGAGCATCAAGACCTTCAGCGATGTTTCCAAGCATCTCGAATTAGACGAAGAGCGGCTTGCGGCTGCCAAGCCAAGTGCAGAAGTGCACATGGTTGCCAGTTCCTCACACGGAGGAAAGAAACGGAAAATTCGTTCGAAGTTCACTAATGAACGTAATAAGCAACCTGAGTCTACCAAGAAACCCAAACATAAGGGTGGGCACAAGAAATGGCACAAGAAGAAAGACTTGAAGAGGATCAAGTGCTTCAAGTGCAACAAGCTCGGTCACTATGCTCGTTCGTGTACGAGTGGAGGCGATGAGGTAACTTGTAAATATACTAGTTACATATGTGTTTCTAGTTCAATATTTCTTGTGGAATCTAATCCATTTTGGATAATTGATTCAGGTGCCACCGACCACATAGCAAGGGACAGACGGTCCTTCGTGGAGTATCACCGGATACCCCAAGGAACGAAGTGGATCTATGTAGGAAACAACACACGTGTTGAAGTGAAAGGCGTTGGGACTTGCAAGCTAGTCTTGGACAATGGCCGCACTCTCCTACTTCATGATGTCCTCTTCGCTCCAGATATTCGAAGGAATATAATTTCTGTGGTTGTATTAATGGGTCTTGGCTATAGCTGGTTTTTTCATGATTGTAATGTGGACTTAAGTTGTAATAATACTCTTATTGGTACTGGGTTTGTATTTAAAGGATTTATTGTAATGAGTACAATGTATGATTCCTCATGTAATGAAAATTTCCTTGTTGCAAATTCTAAGACTTATGAGTCTGATGTGAATTGTTGGCACGCAAGGCTTGGTCATATTGGACCAACGCGTATGGATAGACTTGCCAAACGTGGCCTTCTATCCAATGTTTCAAAGGTTGAAATGTCGACCTGCGAACATTGCCTTGTGGGGAAATCTTGTCGCAAGCCGTTTGGAACCGGCACAAGGGCCGAGGTTCCATTACAGCTTATCCATTCGGACATATGTGGTCCGATGAATGTCAAGACAAGACGCGGAAAGTCCTATTTCATCACTTTTATTGATGATTTCACCCGATTCGGACATATCTATTTGATATCCCACAAAAGTGAAGCTTTGGCTTGCTTTAAAAACTATATGAGTTTAGTGGAGAATCAATTAGATCGCAAGATTAAGGTCTTACGAACCGATAGGGGCAGTGAATATCAATCAATAAGTTTTAAGGAACTTTGTGATGAAAAAGGCATAGTACATCAGGTAACTATGCCTTATACTCCTCAACAAAATGGTGTTGCAGAAAGGAGAAATAGGACTTTAATGAAAATGGTCCGTTCAATGATGGCGCAAGCTAACTTGCCGATCACCTTTTGGGGTGATGCATTATTGACGGCCACTTTCATTTTAAACCGCGTACCCTCGAAATCAGTTAGCTCCATTCCTTATGAGTTGTGGAACCAAAGGTCTCCTGACTTAAACATTTTGAAACCTTGGGGTTGTGCATTCTACGCACATATTTCCTCCCATAAGTATGGCAAACTTGGGCCAAGGGGAAGGAAATGTATCTTTATACGATACGCAGAAAACTCCAAAGGTTATGTTTTTGTTAGTCAGGAAGACAATGGTGGGCTAATTGAGTTTGAGTCGAGGGATGTCACTTTCTTGGAAAACAAGTTTCCAAGACAGGGCGAGATAAGTCAGGACTTATCTCTATTTGAGATTTATGATCAAGAAGGATTACCTCATTTGAGTGGGAGAATTCTTGGTGAAAATGAAAATACGTTTCAACTTTCACCAATGGATTATACGAATGACGATTATCCTATTCCATACGGGAATAATGATCCAAGTGGGAGCAATTCTAACGACATTCCAAGTGGGAGTGATATTAGAATTGATCTAAATTCAAGTCAACAAGGACTTGAAGAATCTCAAATACGACGTAGTAGTCGTACAATGTTGGCTCCTCTAAGATTTGAGGATGAATTTCCGCAAACCTTTATGACTTTACTACAAGAAGATGACGAGCCTGCTACTTTCAAACAGGCCGTATCTTGCCCTGCTAAAGACAAATGGATGGAAGCGATGCAAGAGGAATTAGAATCCATGAAAGTTAACCAAGTCTGGGACTTAGTTGACTTACCCAGAGGACGTAGAGCTATTGGGAACAAATGGGTTCTCAAGATCAAGCATAAGGCTGATGGCTCTATTGACAGATATAAAGCTCGCCTTGTCGCGAAAGGTTTTACGCAACAGGAAGGGATAGACTACGAAGAGACCTTCTCACCTGTTGTTCGTTTTACCTCAATTCGCCTGATTCTGGCAATGGTAGCTTGCTTAGACCTCGAATTACATCAAATGGATGTAAAGACTGCTTTTCTCAATGGAGAATTGGACGAGGAGATCTATATGGAACAACCAACAGGGTTTGTAAAAGAAGGAAACGAACATAAGGTTTGTAAACTTCTTAAATCTATATATGGTCTTAAACAATCCTCGAGGCAGTGGTATATACGATTTCAAGAGGTTGTCTTATCAAATGGTTTTTCCATGCTTGATGAAGATAACTGTGTATATATCAAGAGGAATAAGAACAAGTATGTTATTATGTCTCTATATGTAGATGACATTTTAATAGCCGGAAATGACAAGGGCTTTGTGATGGATATCAAGGCTTGGCTTTCATCAGTTTTTGAGATGAAAGACATGGGAGAAGCCGCATATATCCTTGGAGTTAAGATTTCAAGGAACCGTTCAAAGAAACTTCTTTCTCTTTCACATGAGACTTATATAAAGAAGGTTCTAGAACATTTTAATATGCAGGACTGCAAGTCCATTGATACTCCAATAAGCAAGTGCGACAATTTATGTATGAAATCATGTCCAAAGAACCAAAAAGAGAAGGAGATTATGGAAAAAGTTTCATATTCCAGTGCAGTTGGTAGTCTAATGTACGCTATGATGTGTACAAGACCGGACATCTGTTTTGCCGTTGGAATGGTAAGTCGTTACCAATCCAACCCAGGGCAAGTACACTGGAAAGCGGTTAAGAGGATAATGCGGTATCTCAAAGGAACTGCAGACTTTGCTTTATGCTATCAAGGAGATGCCTTGAGGCTCGAAGGCTACACTGATGCTGATTGGGCGGGTGATCTCGATGAGCGACGATCGACCTTAGGATATGTTTTTCTACTCGGATCTGGTGCAATATCCTGGAGTAGCAAGAAACAATCCTGCATCGCACTTTCAACCATGGAAGCTGAGTTTGTAGCATTTAGCATGGCAGTTCAAGAGGCTGTTTGGCTTAGGAAGTTCTTAGACAGGCTAATTAATGCAAGTGACTCAGGTGCTGTACCTATACACAGCGACAGTCAAGCATCTATAGCCTATGTCAAAGATCCGAAATTCCATTGTAAGACCAAACACATAGATATCCGCTACAAATTTGCAAAAGACTATGATAAGACCAAGAAGGTAGACATAAGGTACATATCTACGCATGAGATGATAGCGGATCCGCTTACGAAGGCGATCCCCAGAGATGTGTTTTACAAACACTTATCATCTCAAGGATTGCGTAAGAGCTGAGTTGTACCAATGTAAATTCCCATGTCTGTAAATGATCAAAATTAATAAAAGAATAAGTTCTTTTTCAAACATTGCATATGAATTTCTTAAGAAATGTTTGTGTACATTTTTGAAATCTTAGCTGAATTGTGTGTATGTCGGACAGATTAAGGTTGGCTCTCTCACATGAGCAACCGCCTTATCTTATCAGATGGATAAGATAGAGATGAGACTAGTTTAAAGTCAAAATCATTAGACGAATGATTTAGAGTCATGACTTAAACAAGATAGTCGAATGAAAGATCTGCATCATATGGATGCTTACAAAAGATCTGAGATCTGTATCACAAGGATATTTGAAAGAGATCTCATAGGATTTTTTCCTATCTGTCTTATGCAGGATGAGAGTCCGTGAATATTTCACGAGTAGTAAGGGGACTCAAAAAGATAGTCACTGTGGTGTCTGATCTTTTCATCCGTACAACATCATTAAGACATACTCTCCCTGGGAAAGGAGTGATGTTGTAATACGTGTTCATACCACGTATGCATTTCGACCACTGAGTTAGTAGCAATAGTGTTTGCTATTATGTGAGACTCAAAGGCCATATGGGTCTTAACTCTTACCCTCAAGGACTCCAATTGGTTCCTTTAGATTTGACGAAATGATCGCTATCTTAGCGTGTTACTTATGGGCTATGATAATTCAGCTCGGCGGGGCACGTTAGAAAAGCGAGTCTAGTCAAGATCAGAAGGTTCGCAAGAAGAGGAAGATTGATTTCATATTCGCATTTGGACTTTAATGATTCAAAGCTGGCCAGCCAATTGCAATCCAGATGGGATTCAATTGTTGAATATAAAGTATAAGAAATGTGAAGAAATAATCTAGGGTAAAGCATGCGTTGAACTACTCAACTTTGCACCTTCGAGGTCGTTGTGTATCTCTAACAAGTGCACAACAACAGACTCTACGCGCATGACGGTCGCACGGTCTATTTCTCGGTATGATAGATGAAAGAACTAAGAGAAAGACGTTCTCTTACAATCCCCCCAAGTGTGAATGGGAGATGTTGGATATGGAAGACGTTTGTACACCCTTGTGGGGGATGTACGAGGGAATACGGACATCGAACGTCGCGTACACGAAGTCGTGTGCAAAGGTAATCTGTTCCCTTACGGAGAGGATCTCTGGATGAGTGGGAAAGTCGCATTATATATGCATAAGTGCATGCGACATATGGCTAATAAAGGGGGAATATCTTAAGCTTATGTTGTACCATGCATATGGTACAACTTAAGCTTATAATGTGCCATGTATCATGGTACACCTTAATTAAGTTGTTCCAAAGGAACAACTTACCCTAAAATAACTACCTTGGGGGCTATAAATAAGACCCAAGGGTAAGCCATTTCTTACACCTTTTGCATGAAATTCATGCATGCAACTTCATCATAGCGAAGCTCTGCAGAAATCCTTTCTCTTCCTCTATCCAAGTTCTTAATCTAAAGTAGAGATTTATATTGTGGATTAGTAGCCTTACTCCGTTCGTGAGAAGACTCGATCCGTCGTGGCGAATCCGAAGGCGAAGTTCGTAGACTACCGTGCCGCATACGCAAGCGTAAGTCTAAACTTCATATTATCGATCCTAACTCTGTTTTGGACAGGATCCTTCATTACCAACCACAAGAGTGGAATCAGTGCGGAGAGAATCCCAAAGGTGAAGTCTATCAGAAGCCAACTTGGAGGCGTAGACAAAGGAAACGGCTACAGCGAGCCCACCGCTGTTAGTACAGTCCAGAGTGACATGTTGCACCGAAGAAGATATCACTCTACAGCCCCAAACAGCCGGGTCAGCCATCACCCAAATGCGGCCCTTAGGAGCATGCTCATAATTGTGGAAAGCCACCCACCCCTTGGGGAAGCACGAAGAAACAACAACACCCAACGGGTCACGAACCTTCGTCTCCAAAAGACCCACCAGAGAAGCATTGTATTTGCCAATGTGATGTCGAACATCCCTACGGCGAGCACATGCATTAAGCCCCCTCACGTTCCAGGCAAAGATAGACATAATCAAGGGATGGGGTGTTGGCTCCGTGTCTGCACACGAGGGGGGGCCGGCCCTCTTTTATTTGGTTTAGCGGATAGGGACACGGCTTTTTTGGAGGGAGGGGCGTATGCGGGGTTAGGGATAGTGGCGGGGAGGGGGCATGGGTTCGGTGGAAGGGATTTTGGGCTAGGGCGTGGGGTACGGGGAGGGCTAAGAACCGGGAAATGAGTATCAAAAGCACCAGTGTCCAGCACACTCATAGGAGGACCACTCAACTCATCCGACTCGGGAACGAGTCCACCTTCAGCAGAAACAGGACCACCCACGGCGCCGACCCCGTGAGAAGTGTCGAATGCCGCAGCCGCACCAAAGGGCCTGTGGCTGTGCAAAACAGGCTCAGCCAAGAGGGGGCTGCACCTGGCGCCGGCACTCAGAGTCAAGGGGACAGGAGGGGGGTAGCCCCCTGAGGCAGCTGGGCAGACTCCCCGGTGGTCGCTGGACAGCAGTCACGGCGAGAGGAGGGTAATTGAGGATCCCCTGGGAGGTTGCGGCACCCCTGGGCGATGATGGCAGAAGAACTTGCGAGATCTCCGATGGCAGGAGAGCATACAGGTGGGGCATCGGGGGATGACCGTCCGATGTACAAGAGGAGGCCGGGAAGCAACGAAGGGGAGACTGAGCGGACGCAGAGGATAGAGCCAAAGGTTGCAACTGGGCTGGCTGAGCAGAAATGGGGGCATCCAGAGTAGTCTTCAACTGGGGGGGCGCCGGTTGAGGGATCGCCTGGGGACCGTGCAACATCTGCGGGGCAGTTAGGATGGCGTTCGGGGCCAAGCCGGTAGTGGTAGCTACAGTTGTGAGGGGGGCCAACAACGCAGGAGAATCCAATAGAGGCATCCCAGAACCTTGCATGGCTGGGAGAGGGGGTACCAAGGATGGAGACTCAGAGACAGTAGTAGAAGGCTCCACCTGTCTCAAGGGCGATTCACATAGGGAGATATCGTGTCCAAAACATCGACAATGGGCACACAGAGGTGGGATTTTCTCATACTCAACGGCAACCGGTATGATGGAACCATCCGCAAGGCGAGCTGAGATGGAGGTCGGGAAAGAAGACACGGAGTCAATCTCGACAAAGAACCTAGCAAAGGAGAGCCTGGAGGCATTGGCAGTAGCAGCATCAGAGAATAGAGAACGTCCCAGAATGCTCTCAAGTTTACCCAAGATGACGGGAGACCAAAATTGGATCGGAAGCTGTGGAAAACGGATCCAAATAGGCACGGAGGAAAGCAAGTCCCTATCAAGGCCAATGTCGGGCGCCCAGCGTCTAAGAACGAGGAGATGGCCATCCAGGAGCCAAGGGCCACCATTGAGAATGTCCCCACAGTCAGTTTCGTTGGCGAATTTGAAGAAGAAAACCCCATTTTCCCGCGAGTGAACATGGACTTCCCCCTTCGATTTCCAAGCACGGCCAACCCAGGCCATGAGCTGGCCGTAGTACGGTCGTTGACCCACAAAGTATCCAACAAGCGTGTCTGCCCAGCGCCCCACAGGCTGAGATATGTCTGCAGGCAAGATATCCGCCACAACCCCGCCATCCACCGAAATTGGAGGCGAAAACGCCAGCCCACAGTTGGGAACAGTACGGGGAGCACAAATGGAGCTGAATGAAGTCGAAGAAACATACGTTGAGCGGGGAGTTTGAGCAGCTGCTCTCAGGGGCAATTTCACAAACACCTGGGGGTGCTGGTGGAAGTGCTAGCAGAGGAGAAAGTACCACCACCTGAGGCCTTGGGGGGGCGCACTGCCACCACCCCACGAGCGGGAAGAGGCCCGGCCATTGCCACGGCCTTGCTGGCTGCCAACCACTGGAGGGCGGGATGTAGTGGGGGCACGACGGCGACGGTCTGCAACTTCAATCCAAGGGGCCTCATCGCCAGTAATAATCGACGAGGATGCTTGCTGATGCGGAATCGGCGGCAGGCCGCCTGAGCCCAGCGGGACAACAGGCGCAGAATCGGGGACGGGGGGAGCTGCCGCTCCGGAGGAGGATGCTGTACCCGAGGAGGACGAGGCCATGGGGGGGAGCGAACCCGATGCAAGGCACTCAGGGAGGAACGGGATGCTTGGATCAGAGATGGGCCGGAGCCCCAACCGGGGAGCAAGCTGCCAGACGCCAAGGATCGCACAGGCCGCTCGGAGAGCTAGGGCAGCGAAAAAAATTTTATATATATATATATATATATATATATATATATATATATATATATATATATATATATATATATATATAGGGTAAAGTGTTCCTAGGGTGACTCCTTAGATTCAATCTAAGGAGTCGCCCCCATTTTCCCCCATATCCCACTATTTTTTTCGGAATTTTTTTCATGGGGTTGTTGTTCACCTCATGGATGATCAACATACCAAAAATCAATTCATTCCAATACTTTTAGAGCCCCCATCTACCCATTGCAACTTCATGGGTTTTCAGCACGTTTTCAGACCGTTGAAGTTGCAAGGGGTAGATGGTGGCTCTAAAAGTATTGGAATGGCTTGATTTTTGGTATGTTGATCATCCATGAGGTGAACAACAACCCCATGAAAAATAAAATTCAAAAAAATTGTGGGATATGAGGGAAAATGGGGGCGACTCCTTAGATTTAATCTAAGGAGTCACCCTAGGAACACGTTACCCATATATATATATATATATATATATATATATATATATATATATATATATATATATATATATATATATATATATATCACATATATATATGATATATGTGTGTGTGTGTGTGTGTGTGAAGGGAGGGGGTGAGTAAAGATAAATAATGTCATATATATATAGAATAATGGGTATCATACGCCATATGAGAGTGTGTCTCATATGTCCTCTCACATAAAAGGGGAAAGTACAAGTCCACATGGGCTTTGTAATTGGCCCTATTTATGTGAGAAGGCATATGAGACATCCTCGCATATGGCGTATGATACCCATTAATCCCCTATATGTAGAGGGAAATGTGCCTGAGGTTGACCTCAGGCAGCAATACATGTGCACACCCCCCACTGTTCAGGGTTTGTAAGTATTTTTTTGAATTTTTTTGCAATAGGTAGATATACTTGTTATGTAGCTCCCCACAAAATTTCTGGTCAATCCGACACCGTTTGAGCCTCCGTTCATCGATTTCAAAAACGTTGCGCAAAACTGTCCAGAATTATGGATAGTTTTGCGCAACGTTTTTGAAATCGATGAACGGAGGCTCAAACGGTGTCGGATTGACCTGAAATTTTGTGGAGAGATACATAACAAGTATATATACCTACTGCAAAAAAATCAAAAAAATACTTACAAACTCCGAACAGCGGGGGTGTGCGCAGGTAGAAATACCTGAGGTCAACCTCAGGTACATTTTTTGCATTTATATATATATATATATATATATATTAATTAATCCAAACACATCAAAGTTTGGATATAATTGAGTTGTGAGAATATTGAAGGAATGACTCCTTCAATTTTTGTACAATATACTTCACCTACCAATGTCTGCAGATGCCTCCTCAGCCAGGAAACCCATGTCTACCAAAGTCGACACTGTTTCGTCCTTCTCGAATGCATCATCGGCGATATCATTATGAAAAATCAAGATAGTTCCATGACGTCGCTTTGCATGAAGGCCGAGGAAGAAAATGTTGAAGTGTTGATGAGCTAGAACCTTAGTTACGTTACCTGCTGCAATGATGCGATACTCGAGACTACATACCTTCTTTCTAGTTCTTCCTTGGGCTACATCTTCCATGAAAAACCATAACGCACTCATTCTTGTGCCGGCATCGTATCCATGGATTACTCTAACATTAACCCTAAGGCTACACCTTCATCACACCATCGATCGGGTGAGGACCCAGTAGTACTTTAACAACCACTGCACTACTACCATGTCACTCACCGCCTAACACTTCCAACTATTAGCTTTTTTCGATCCCAACGTTATTGCTACTGCACCTACGACTGCAACCCAACTTTCTACTGAGTGAGTTGGGCTTGGTAGCAGTAGTTGTTGTCGTAGGTTTATGCTTCGTACAACGACGATGAATAATATCATACCCAACCAGCCCCGTCCTGGTTTATACCCCAGACTAGTCTTTAACCAATATATCTTTCTTAATGCATGCACATCCATCTAATTTTGATCTAGTTTTTCGTTGTATTCTAGATTTGTTGATTACTTTGTTGGATCAGCACTCCAATACAGAGAACATCAGTTTTGGGACCATTCTACAACTTAATTATAGCCAAAATTTGTTGTGTTTGGAATAATTAAGATTAAGATATATATGGCATTATCTATCTTTACTCATCCCCTCCCCCTCCCCCTCCCACACACACATCATCATCATCATATCTATACATATGTATATATATATATATATATATATATATATATATATATATATATATATATATATATATATATATGTATATGTATATGTATATATATATGTGTATGTATGTATGTATGTATGTATGTATGTATGTATGTATGTATGTATGTATGTATGTATGTATATACCTATATATATACATATATACATACATACATACATACATACATACATACATACATACATACATACATACATATATATCACCTATAACCGTAAACCATATAGTCTTAACTCTACGTATATTTCAATTTAATCTAACACCACATTTGCATTGCCCTCTTGAGAACTTATATAGGGAGATAAATGAATTCATACTTAGTGACTTATAATCCTGCTCCAAATATCACTTATAAACCTAAAACTTGTTTGGAATGTTCTTTATTATGCATGCTTGTGTTACGAATCCTAAACCTAATGACTAACATGGAAGCATACACATAATCACATAGCACATATCATAAATTCGCTGGTCAGATAACCAACACATTATATCAGTAAATACCTATTAAGAACCTTAAATTAAAAAGTATTTAACTTACTTACGTTTATCTACTGCCAACATGTGACCAAGGATTTGTGACGCTGATCCTTCCACGTCAGGCAGAGGTTGACAAAGTCCTTCAATTTTTGCGCACCATACTCCACCTACAGATGGCTGCATAAGCCTCCTTAGCACGGAAACCCATTTCTACTAAAGTTGATATGGTTTTGTCCATCTCGGATACAGTTTTGTCCATCTCGGCTGTAGCATCCATGATATTGTTTGTTAATCAAGATAGTTCCATGACGTCGCTCTGCATGATGGCCAAGGACGCAAATGTTGAAGTGTTGATGTGCTAGAACATTAGTCACGGTACCTAATGCGATGATGCTAGACTCGAGACTACATATTTTCTTCCTGGTTCTTCCTCGGGCTACATCTTCCATGGAACCCCATAGCGCCCTCATTCTTTTGCCGGCATAGTATCCATGGATTACGGTAACCTTAGCCCTAAGGCCCCCCCTTCATCACACCATCATCAGGTCGAGGAAACATTAGTAGTTCAGCAACAACTATACTACTACCATGCCACTCCCCATCCTCCTCCTCCAACTACTAGCTGTTTTCGACCCCAAAGTTATTGCTACTGCACCTACAACCGCAACCCTACTGGACACTGTTTCCTTCTGATCCAGCCCATCGTCGCACTATCTCTACAAATTTCTTATTACTACCCAACCCTTTTCTTGCTCATGACAGGGGACCAAATTTCAACACCCACCTTGGAATCATCACTGTCCTTGCTGGGGTTGGTTAGAGAGGTCCTCTTCACTCTTTGCCTCTGCCCCTCTAGTACTTCACCGATCACCACCTCAGTGGCAGCCACAATAAGGTTTAGGTGAGTGACTGGCATTGCCAAGTCGCGATGCTGATTAGTATGGTTGAGGTGAGGTAATAGAGGCTGAGAGTAGTAGTCGTAGTAACATGGCATGAGGCGGTTGGGCCGTAGCTTTATGTTTCGTACAATTGTCATGACTAATATCATACCTAACCAGCCTCGTTCTGGTTTGTATCCCAGTATCGTCTTTAACCTATATATCTTACTTAATGCATGCACGGCTATCTAATTTTGATGTCGTTTTTTGTTGTATTCTAGATTTATTGATTACTTTGTTGGATCAGCACTGCACTACATAGAACAGCAGTTCTGGGACCGAAGGATAGTCTCTCTTTGAGTATGAATTCGTTTATCTCCCCAATGACTTCATGTATGATACCATTCTACAACTTAATTATAGCCAAACTTTGATATGTTTGGAATAATTAAGATTAAGATATATATGGCATTATCTATCTTTACTCGCCCCACACACACATCATCTATATGATATATACATATATATACATAAATCTCGCCTATAACCGTAAACCATATAGACTTAACTCTGCGTATATTTCAATTTAATCTAACACCACATTTGCATTGCCCTCTTGATAACTTATATGGGGAGATAAACGAATTCATACTCAGCGAATTATAATCTAAATCCAAATATCACTTATAACCCTAAAACTTGTTTGTAATGTTCTATATTATGATAGTCCTCAAGGAACAGTTGCCCGTACTCAGGGAACCATTGACCAACACATTATAACAGTAAATACCTATTAAGAATCTAAAATTAAAAGGTAGCTAATTTACGTTTATCTCCCACCAACTGGTGCCCAAGGACTTTTGCCAATATGAGCTTGGTGGCTCCACTGTATAATGACCCGCTGCCTGTTTACAGGAATCAAGGTCGAAATTTTCGTCTATCCTTGTCCCTCCTTCGCGGAGGATTTGTGCCTGCAAAAATCCAAACATACTAAATGCATGCATGTATAAGATTAAAATAAATATGTTTACATCATACCCTGTCGTTGAAAGCACTCAGCTTTGGCCTCCATCATCCTCGGTGCAGCTTTGGTCACAAACTGCTCGATCACAAACCGCTGCGTGTCAGGAGTCTCAATATGTATATCCTTTAGGCCACCTGCATCTATACGCAATATGACAATTGCAAATTCAATTAGTTTAACAAACAGGACTGAACATTTAAAATAAAAATATGGGTTGCTGACCCATAGGGCGGGGTGTTATGTGCCGAAGGGGAGCAATGACCTCCACTGCCTGAAAATGTATGAAGTATTTTACCATTTACTCCCCAAAAAATTAATTTTTCATGTTATACAGCCGTACTAAAACCACAAAATATGCGTACCTGGCCCAGATGGCCGAGAGGTCTGGGATGTCCCTATACCAGGTGAAAAAATCGTTTTCCAAACTCTCTTCATAGGCACTTCATAATATTTATTAATAAAAAAATTGATGCTTATGTGATGTAAATATTTACGTAATTTATATGAAATAAAAGGGATGTAAAAATGGAGTAATTCACATTATTTATTGATTCCAAGCAAAATCATCGTATTGAACATATCGTTATATAGTTACATATTATATACCAAGAGTGTATGTTTTAACATGGCTAGGTTCTCATTAATCTAAAATTAAAATAAATTCTATTTTTCCCTTGATATCGACAATATAACTAAAAATATTTTTATACCAAGAGTGTATGTTTTAACATGGCTAGGTTCTCATTAATCTAAAATTAACATACATTCTATTTTTCCCTTAATAACGACAATATAACTATCATAAATTTTATACCATGAGTGTATGTTTTAACATGGCTAGGTTCTCAGTAATCTAAAATTAAAATAAATTCTATTTTCCCATTGATATCGACAGTATAACTAAAATAAATTTTATAACACAGTCGTCTAACGAGTATACCAAGAGTGTAGTGTCGGAGTTGATTTGACTAAGTCCAAGCCACGGTCCCACTGTTCTAAAAATCGGCCTGGGCGGTCGCCTAGGCGGCGCCTAGGCGCTAGGTGACCAATAAACGCTCCGAGTATGGCCTGGGCGGTCAATCTGGGCGTTTTTGGGATTAATCGGCCGCCTAAGCGTTCTGGGCGGTGTCTGGGCGCTCTGGGTGGTTCCTAGGCGGTTCCTGAGCGGTTCCTAGGCGGTTCCTGGGCGGTGTCTGGGCGTTTTTGGTAAATGGCTTAATTGCACAAGAGTATCTTTTAAATTTTATTTTGTTGCACACAAATACTCTAAAGTAGGTAAACTGGATTTGATTTAGTATGTATTAAATATTTGATGTTTTTTAAATAATATATAAATATATTTATATATAAACATAATATATTATATAAAAATAAATAAAATAATTAAAAAATGCAAATCTGCCTAGGTCGATTAATCCCCGATTAATGCTCTGGGCGCTAGGCGCTAGTAATCCGAACGCCTAGCGCCTAGCGTTTTTTACAACATTGCACGGTCCTCTTACGAGTATTCTCCTTTTGCAATTCAGAGTTTACCAAATTAATTCCATATAGTGATGGATATTGAAATTGCATCGTTATGCAATTCCCTTGGTACACCCTCACCCTCACCTTGACCCTCACTCCTACCCCTAACCCTCCCCGAACCCTAGCACCAACCGATACCCTAGACCTATCCCCAACCCCAACCCTAACCAAACCCTAACCCATCTTAACCATTCCCTAACCATAACCATAACCATAACCCTAACCACAACCCTAAACTTTCCCCTAACTCCAATCAGACACCTAACCCTTTACCCTAACCTCAACCCTACCCTCAACCCTACCCTCAACCCTAATCCTAACCCTAACTCCAATCCTAACACTAACCGAACCCTACCCCCAAATCATATTTTTAAACCCTACCATATCCTAACACCGAAACCGAACCCCTACCCTAAACTCTCATCCTAAACCGAACCCCTTCCCATATCCTAACCCTAGCCCTAACACCTTCCCTAGACTCAACGCCAACCCAAACCCAAACCCAAACCCGAACCCGAACCCGAACCCGAACCCGAACCCGAACCCGAACCCGATCCCCAACTCACACCCAACCCAAAACCCTAACCTTAACCCTAACCCTAACCCTAACCCTAACCCTATCGATTAACACGTTTCTCAAGCGGGGGTGGGGGTGGGGGGGTGCCGGTGTGGGGGGTTGAGGGGGGCGAGGTTCGAGATTGGGGGAGTAGGAGAGAGGGGGTCGAAGTGGGCATCGGCACCAGTCGTCGCCCCAGCTCCCGCTCTCCTCCTTCAGATCAGAAGGAGGCGAGGGGAGCTTGGACAACGGGGGGGCGACGCCCCCTCCGATGCCCCCGCCGCCCATTTTAGCAAATAATAGAAAAATTAGGGCGAAATTTAGCGTACCTTGCACGACGCGACGTCGACTGTCTCCTTTGTCGGCATCATCCTCCCTCACTCTCTCTCTCTCTCTCTCTCTCTCTCTCTCTCTCTCTCTCTCTCTCTCTCTCTCTCTCTCTCTCTCTCTGGCGAATGAAAAGTGAAATCGATTACCTAATTTGGGGGACGCAGGCCCCCCCCCCCCCAATTTGGGCAAATGTTTTTTATTGGCAATAGACATTTAGTCACGGACATATCCGTGGGCATTATATTGGCCACGTAAATATCACTGGCTAAAACGTAACATCCATAGAAAATTTCTTCACCACTTTTTCATGGCTGATAGTTATCAGCCACAGAAAATTTCGTGTCTGAAAGTCCATTAACGCCCACAGAAAAGTCCGTGGGAAATACTCTGTGGGCCAATATTTTATTTAGCCACGGATATTTGGCCACGAAAAAATCCGTGGCTGATAGCCTACTATCAGACACAGAATTGTCCGTGGCCAAATATCTGTGGCTGTAGACCCTTTTTCCACCAGTGGGAGTCAAGATCAGTTACAGAAGGTACCTTAGCATGATCAAGCAAACTCTAAATGAAGCAACAAAGGGATCAAGCTTTCGAAATGAAAATGAAGGCGGAGAAAGAAAGTCTCTTTCTTCCCAACCTTCTCTTTTATATGGAGGAGCTCAACCAGCTAAGGACCGACGTGCGACACATGTATGAGACCGGCCTCAAGGAGCGACGAGGATCGATCCAGAAACAAAAGGTTTTGGGCGACACAAATCAAATCCAACATTTCGAAGACTGTGCGCATTTAAGAGAATACACATCATGTGATCTCAATCA